>JAKTVY010000004.1:0-737467 GCA_030560805.1 Suzukiozyma palmioleophila
GAAATAATCTTGATAACCTCAGACAAAAGGTCAGTGGAAAATCCAGGGGCAAAAACATCCTTTGTGTTAATCACGGTTGAACAGGACTCATACATTTTTGAGCCTCTTTCTAGAGCATACAAAAAGTTGGGTATCGAAGTTACGACCGACCCGCTGATTTTAAAGGAGATTCCGAAAAAGCCAGAGTTACATCTTGAGGGCCGCGCATCGGTCCTCAGGTAACCCCCCCCCCCTTTGAGGGGGGGGGGATAATCACTTAAAGTTGATTAGGAATATATTCTCACCGGCTAAGCCGGGGCGGTATACACCCCCCCCTCCCCATAGGGGAGGGGGGGTGTATATCACCCCCGCCGCTCCGCGGCGGGGAGATATTCCGCCCCCCGAAGGGGGGCGGTCCATGGAGATCATCGATCTTAGATCGATGATCTTCCACATTAATCCCCCGGCTTCGCCGGGGGATTTACATCCTCCCGCCGCTTTGCGGCGGGAGGATATTAAATAAGAATTTATTTTATAATTTGTCCCCGGCAGCGCCGGGGGATCTATCCTCCACGCTACGCGGGGAGAATTTTTATGCTACTAAATTAATTTCATAAACAAAAGCCAGAACTAATGTAGTTAATAATAATATTAAGATCATATATGCGCCCTCTGACTAATATTATTAGAGTGTAAGACCCCCCCCCGCCGCTTCGCGGCCCCCCCCGCCGCGAAGCGGCGGGGGTGTTACCCTAAACCGCTAACCCGATCTAGGCAGGACGTAAATATACTTTACCTATATATATATTTATATAAATAGTATTAAATATCCCCCCCCGCTTCTCTGGTCATTATTTTATTTTGTTTATATATTACCCCCGGGCATATCCCGGGGGATAATAAAACCCCCGCCGCGGAGCGGCGGGGGGGGGGGGGGGGGGGGGGGGGGGGGCAGTAAACTAACTGGTCTATTGTAGCTCTCGATAGCAAGGGGGAGTGTTTCATGAAGGACAAATGCGCAAAAGGCGAAAAAGTAGGCATTTCTTGGACGATTGTTTTATGCATCAATTCTGCATGGTACTGGGGGGTCTATGTTGTAATAGTTGGAAAGTGTTTACATATCTAAATATAGTCAATCTTGTCTTGTTTGGGTTAATTGCTTGCATAGGTGCACGATTCTAATTATAGCCAGTTCCTAGTATAAATACCCAGGGTTTTGTCCTCAATTTCTGGAGCTCAGTTCATCATCCAGAAATGTATTTCAGACTGCTCGCTACCTTTACTTTAGTTGCACTCGCTTCCGCTGCTTCTTCCGCAGAAAATTCTACCCCAGTTTCTTCGGCCCCAGTTTCTTCGGCCCCAGTTTCTTCGGCCCCAGTTTCTTCGGCCCCAGTTTCTTCGGCCCCAGTTTCTTCGGCCCCAGTTTCTTCTGCTCCAGTTTCTTCGGCCCCAGTTTCTTCGGTACCAGTTCTTCCTTCCTCCCACGGTTACCACAACACCACTACCAAATACAAGACCGTCACCGATGTCGTCATCTACTGTCCTACTGAAACTACCATCACCATCACCACTTGTAAGGAACACGTTTGTCACCCAACCACCTGCACCGTTACTGCTCCAACTACTGTTACCGTCACTGGTGAATGCTTGGTTCCAGAAACTTACACTCCACCTACACCACCACCACCAACTACCAAGCCAGCTCCACCACCAACTACCAAACCAGCTCCACCACCAACTACCAAACCAGCTCCACCACCAACTACCACTCAACCAGCTCCACCACCAACTACCACTCAACCAGCTCCACCAGCTACTCCAACTACTCAAACTACTGTCGCTGCTGAATCTACCAAACCTCCTGTAGTAACTTCTGCCAATAATGGTAACAAGATGGCTGTCGGTGGAGTTGCTGCTATCATCGCTGTCGGGTTGATTGTATAAGTACAACATTTACAAATTCTGTCGTTCGTTGAATTATGGCATCGAAGTGTACGACTTTGATAGAATTACAGTTCGGTATTCTCTAGTCATTTTCATATTTGTTTTATTTATTCGTTTAATTCTTGGTAAGGTTTATACTTTTTTTTCGTCAATAATAAATTTGTCTACAGTAGAACTAATTTTTGTTGTACTAAATTGATAGATTGAGTTGTTTGAATCTGCAGATTATGAACTATAGTCATGTTTGTCGCCTTCATACCATTTGAAACTTCAAAATTTTGTAATTCATATTCTTTTTCAACTAGGCATTTCGCATTTTTTTTGCAACCATTTTGCAGCCATTTCTGCAATCGCATTATAAGTGACATTTGGAGCCAAATAGGTTACGTAGCTCTTCCTGTGACCATAGTAAACCTGAACTTGGAGTATGTTTGTACTTTTTTTTTAAATTTAATGCATTTATTTCTTGATTTGTTAAAAGCCTGTAACATCTTAACATAGGTAATGTAAGAATATCTCAACTCCATTACTCAAAACTCAATAGTTAAAATGCCTCGTTGTACTTGATTATTTGCACTCAAATTTTTTTCAAGTTACCTTGTTATATCTAATAACCAATTGTCTATGCTAATTATCTAATATACATTATACATCCACAACATAATTTTATTGTATTCTTGAGGACAATATTGAAATATAATATTCGTGACTAGTGTTTCCCAAGATGTGTACTGCTGCTTAAAGACTTGTGTACGCTTCTGAGCATTCAGGCCATAATCTCTTGTACATACTCATGGCCACTGTATCTTGTGAAGTTAATTTACCATCAAAGTTTGCTTTGAAGTAACCATGGGTACCCAAACTTTGTTTAATGAAACCAGTTCTACCTGACTTAGTAAATAGCGGAATAGACTTGAAAAACTCAATATCAGTAGGATTGAAGAACATATACCTGACTGTGACAACCCGCTTGTGGATCTTGATTGGATGCCCAGTCAAAACTGCTCTTTGAATTACAACTCTGGTATGGTCGCAGTTTTCCAAAGTACCTTGCCCCACAAATTCAATTTCTCCTTCAGGGCTTTGTTTGAAGAAAATAGTTGGGCAGTTGTGAAAAATGACTGGGGCAATGGCAGTTGCAATAGCCGAACCATGTTCATGAATGAAGTTTTCTGATTTATGAACATTATTTGCATTATTCGAACCCTGGTTGAATAATGGCTTGATAACTTGTCTTCTTGGTCCATATTGCACAACTAATGTTTCTTTATTCGCAATTGGCTCAGAATAGTCTTCCCAAGTGTTGAATGACCAGTTTACCACAGCCAATTTATGTTCGTGCTCTAGTAAACCATAGATTGTGAATGGAATAGAACCAACATTGATCGATTCCATGACCATTTGTGGTGCGTTGATATAGATTTTGACTTTGGAACCCATGGTGACTTGAGCATTGGCAATGATTTGTTTTTGTAACTTGTTCTTGGTGGCTTTAAAGTTGGAAATTCTTAATAGTCTACTCCAAATAGATGGAGCTTCAATATCATATTCATCGTAATCCCAATTGCAGTTTCCCACCGATTTGATACCTCTGTAACCTGCTAAACGTTGCTTACCTGATTCAGTTGGACTCAATTCTATTTCATCTGGGAACTCCAAATCATCCTTTGCGGCCGCACGGTACTCATTCAATTGACGTTCCTCTTCTTCAGGTGAAAGATCCACCATCATATCATCATCACCAGCTTCTGTTGGTGCGTATGAAGTGGCAGTATCGAAATGAACATGGTTGTCTTCATCCATTGCATCATCTTCGTCCATTTGCTCATCGTTGTGGACCTCTTCTTCTACATCAGATGCATCTTCCAAAACATCATCAATCAACCATTGTGCTTGATACTCAGAAGTCCCCTTTGGCACGGCAAATTTACGGACTTGGTGTTCTTCTCCATCATCAAAGTAAGTTCTTCCGTCCATTCTTACTCCTAAATCATCATCGTACTGATCGTGATAATCATAATCTGCCATATCGATTTCTTCAGGATTAAGATCGTCAAGAGACTCTGGTGAGTCAGGAATATAATTAACATTTTCATTACGAGCCAATTTTTCAATCTTGTTTACTTGGAAGTCACCAAAATTTGGAATATGGATCAATCTGTTGGAGTCAAAACCAGTTCCTCTAACAGTACCACTAACGACTAAAGAGTTGGAATCATTATCATAGTCAACATTGTCGGCAACTAACCAACCTCTAGAGTCTCTCCAATTGATACTTTTGGGGAACTTTTGACAAATCAATCTTACTGCATTGGCTCTTTCAGATTCAATCTCCAATCCGTACATCTTTTCTTCAGCTGGGAAGAAATGCTGGAAGAATGAAAGCAATGATTGTCTCACATCCAACTGAAGATTTCTTTTAGGGTACGATGATGCCAAGTTTGGTAACACTCCAACTACACTGGCAATACCTTGGGCTAATACTGCTCTTAATATTGTTTCTCCTGGCTTGCTCACTTCCTCGGTTGCTGAAATACCAAATACTACAAAGTCAGATACTTTAGTCGCGTCTAACACTTGTAAAATATTCTCATGATTAGGCACAATTACCTTCAAATTGGATTTAAATCTGTTGATTTTGATATCGGAAACTGTAGGATATTCAATCATCAAGTCATCTTCTATCTCGTTGTTAAGTAATTGCTTCACCATATCAACTGGCGAGACATCTTCAGTTAACGAGATGAAGGTAACTATCTTGTTCACCCCATTAGATCCCTCAAAGACTCTTCTCGTGGCCTTGGTATCATTGATCTTGTTTCTCTTGAGCTGGTTGGCAATGTTTTTTCTATCAACCTTGGAAATCACCTTGACTGCTGTAGATCCTGCCGTGGTCTTCTCGACTTTACCCTTGTGTTGGTTTTTCAATGCTCCCTTCGAGGCATGTTTGGACTTGAACGGCTTATGATCTTTCTTTACAGTAGACCTATGTGAGTGCGACATCTTGCTATCAGTCCGCTGCGTCTCCACTGTTTACCAAGCAACCTTGATCTCGACTCTCCCGTTGCGATGAGCATCAAGTTGAAAAATTACAATAATCACGTGTAACATGGCACATGATTAAAAAAGCATGTGACATATATCACATGCCAATCGGTGGTGTGAGATACACGTGGAAAAAGTTAGGGCTGAGCGAAACTCCTACCATTTGTATGACTGGCAGTACTATACAGGTCATTTAAAATTTTTCAAATTTGCTAACTATGGGATTCACTGAGTACAGTAAAAATTTATATTGAAAATTGAAACATATATTTACGTATACATCAATAAAGTTATAGTTGTATGTGCAAACAGTGTTGGATAGACGAGTACAAGGGAGATATGACCAGCTAGTGACTGCAACCATTGCAGCGATATGAACAGATTGTTTTGTGGACAAGATTTTCACGTTTGAAATATTAAAGAAAGACCCATCAGAAACATGTAGAGATCACAAAGACCGACTTGGGGAGTGAATTCCATCGTATTGTGTTTTGCAATACTAGATCTTCAGTACACTCAAAGGAAACCGTGA
This sequence comes from Suzukiozyma palmioleophila, assembly GCA_030560805.1. NCBI lineage: Eukaryota > Fungi > Ascomycota > Pichiomycetes > Serinales > Debaryomycetaceae > Suzukiozyma > Suzukiozyma palmioleophila. The sequence continues at coordinate 5,501 of JAKTVY010000004.1, forward strand.
AGCTAAGTCAGGCCCGTTCACCATAGGTCTATTGTACTATCCCTTGAACTCGTCACTATCTATTTCTTAAGTTTCTTACTTGATACTAACTATTTTAGCAATATGGCTCACGAATCAGTTTGGTATTCTCACCCAAGAAAGTTTGGTAAAGGTTCAAGACAATGCAGATTATGCTCCTCCCACTCTGGTTTAATTAGAAAATACGGTATCAACTTGTGCAGACAATGTTTCAGAGAAAAAGCTACCGACATTGGTTTCAACAAATTCCGTTAAGGTACCCAAATTACCTCAAATTTACATATATATTGTTAAATTTTGTATAATTAAAAATTTAATACATTTAGTATAGAAGGTTCTGTAGATGTGAGAAGAAATTAGAGACCAGCTAGAGAAGTTGAGTTTTGCGTGAATAAACGCAAAGTAGACAGGAAGAATTACAGTGTACACTATCGAATTAGTCGAGTTAGTCTAGATAAGATGATTGCCCATAAGAATGACAAATTGAGCTGAATAATTCAGTGCGATTCAGTAAAACTTTGGTGGCAAGCGGACCGTTGATCTCTACCTCAGGTCGGTCTAGTTTAGACAAAGCGTACAAGTTAGATACCGTTGAATGTTAGGTAACAGCCATACTGCTGATGAAGTATCACCTCGTGCTCATCTCTGGTTCACGAAGAGTTCACAAGATGTTCACGAGGTTGTCCGTGTTTGCTATTGCAACAAAACCACGCGTTACTCTGTAATCAGAATCTCTACAATCTAAAAATCTACAGCATATAGCAATTGTGTCCCATAAAATCGACATTCAAAATCCATCGCCTCACTCAAGAGACCCAACGGAAATCAAACTTCCTAACAGGGAATATATAGTACTCTGGGGAAATGTTCATTATTTAAATGGCAACGAGTATAACTTGACAATTTACATTATCTCGTCGTGGCAAATATTCCCGGTATTATTATACTTTTTGATTGAAGAAGAAAAGAAAACCACTAAATGTGACGGCAGAAATCTTATTTATAGTGGTGATAACGGTATATACAGGTCGGACATATAAAATTACCCGCATTTGCTTTGGGTGCAAAATAGTACCCTAAGAGAGAGTTGGCAACAGGTGAAGTGGTGTGTTGCGAGGCTGAAATGCACAGGTTAAGAGCAGGACGCTTTTAATTGCGATGGGATTGTAATTGTGGGAAAAATTGGTTTGAGCAATGTGGTGATTTTTACTTGTGGATTTTGTGTAACGATTTGTTACTAGGCAACAATGCCAGCTACGAACAGGGTGATGCGTCGTTAATGGGTTGAAATACACACGACGGTAAGTCTTCATGAAACGTATATTAAAGAACAAGTCCAGCTTGGAAGAATTAAATAGTAAATTTGTAAAAAAATAGTATCACAAACCCGGGTCCAGGCACTCTTCACCAACAGTAGGTAGGTACTATGGATCAGGTTTGAAGAGTGGTGCCAATGGTGCCAGTCAGCTTGACTAGTCCCTCGATGTCTATCCGAAGAATCAATAAACTTCGCAATAACACAACCATGGTTAAAAAGCTTGCCATCCCCACGGGGACCACAGCAAACACAGCAATGTTGTAAAAATCAAAAAACCTTGCTCTCCGTTTTCCCTTTAAATCGATGTTTGAGGTGATGAAATTCTGCGCGATGTACGCCAACGTGAGTAAACAACTGATAAGGATCCAAATATGTAAACCATACTTGTATCCAGTAGCAGTGAAGGTCGCTACCAAGTACTGTTCCACCGTGGCAATGATGGTACTCATCAGCAAAACCCTGACTATCGCCGCACTTGTAGAGTACGTAACAATCCATCTTACAATTAACCCGTCAAGTACACTATACGACAAGTAGCTCGAGACTATGCACCACACTCCTGTCAAGAAGTGTTCGGAAATACGAGCAGAAGTCAAAATCGACGACGGATCCGGGTCGAAAAACACCCTTTTCCACGACTGAAAAAGTCCGATCAACGGCGGTACTAATGACAAGTCACGACAAACAGCCAACGCAAAGTGCTGTCTAGCATTCAAAAATTTTAGCCCTAGTTGTTTCAACTTGTGGGTAGAAGACATCGTAGGCGGGGTGGTGGGGTGGGTCGGTATCGTGAGCAAAGACAGGGAGGAGCTTGTCGACGAGAGTTGGGGAGCTATCTCGTTTGGGGTGTCGAACGACGGTGGGTGGCCAGGGTGTTGGTGATGAGGCTGACTTCCTGCCAGAGCCAATGGGTGCAGCAGCAGCAGAACTACCGATTCGTAGCTCGGGACTTGTTCGTGGGGATCGTACAGGGTGAACGAAGCAAACGAATGCGAGTGGGCGTTGGATAATGGATGGGTTGTGGCCGCTTGGCTTAATGGTGACAGGCGATGGGATTGTTGACTATGGCTCGACAGTTGATTTAACACCACTGCCGAATGAGACCGTCTGGGCACGGTGTAGTCGTCATCGATCTGGTGCGACGAAAGGTTATTCTCAAACCGATTCCGTAGGTTTTGCTTGAATCCCATGGTTGTTGTTTGATGGAGTAGTTTGTTGTGAAAGTTTTTGTTAGAGGCACAGTGGTGGGGGCCGGCGAATCGGAGTAGCGACGTGGTAGCACAGAAAAATTCGTACGCAGGCCCTGTCCCGCCGTGGTAGCCGCGGCATCTACGCTGGGGATGACATTTCAGGGCCCTTTACATTATTTCTTCCTTTCTATGTAGTTGTCTCTACTCATGTCACTGTGATTCTCTGTGGTGTTACTGGTACAACCAAGCGCTCTGTCTATACAAAACTACTTACAACCCACCAATGGCCAATTCAAGTGCCCTTGTGATCTGACAAAGTGGTTGTGACGGCTGGGCAGGCTTGGAGACCACCTGCTCGGTAACAAACGGTACGTGAATAAATCCCCCGTACATATCGTGGTGGCCCTCGTAAATGTAGTGCATCAATTGGTAAAAGATATGGTTGCAGACAAACGTCCCGGCGTCGTTGGATACCGCGGCTGGCAAACCACCATTCTTAATACTGGCTATCATGGACCTAAATGGCAAATTGGTGAAATATCCGTGGGGTCCTCCTTCTACAATCGGAGCGTCTTTAGGCAAATTACCCTTATTGTCGGCCAACGTATCTGTATCATCAACATTAATTGCGTCTCTTTCAATTGTAATGCATGGTCTTCCCCCGGCTTGTCCGACGACAATTACGTATTTGGGCTTGACCCGGTCGATCTCTTTATGTAACACTTGCCACGATTCGTGGTACACCACAGGCAATTGTGCTTTGTGGATCGTGTGGTTGCCAATGGTATCCTGAAGGCTATTTACGGCTAACAACGCAGGGTTCTGTGTTTCGCTGCCAAAAGGTTCAAACCCAGCAATCAATATCGACATATCGTGGTGGTGCTTGTTGTGCTGTCGCGGCAGTACTTGTTGTGCTTTGGTGGTGCTACTCGTTGTGCTGCGGGTGGGCAATGCGAACTGCTTCGTTTTATGGTTTTTTCGTTATGCCACTTGCTCAGGTGGGTTCGGAATCATATGGTAAATCGCCGATACGTGTATTGTATCTTATTGTGATCTTGCATGGTAGTTGGTAGGCTGATTAGGTCAAATTATCTCATACATTGTGGTGGTGGTATAAACACTAAATACTAATTTGCAAAGCATTTAAATGGCTTCTAATTGTTGAGAAATTTCGTCCAATTCGGCCTTGGCAGCAGTGTGCTGTTGTTGTAATTCTTCGTATTTCTTTTCCCATTCTTCTTTTTCTGATTCTAACGAGGCTACTTTTCTTTCCAATTGCTCAGCCTTGATGTCAGTTTCTCTCAATTTTTCTGTGGTTTCTTTCAAGTTCTTGTCGGCCTCTTCCAATTCTTCTTCCAACACTTGGTTCTTCTTGGTGTAGTTGTCATTGGTGGTCTTCAAGTTGTGGGATTCGTCAGCAGTTTGCTTGATTTCTTGTAAATCGGTTTCCAACTTTTCAACTTGTTCTTCCAAAACTTGGTTCTTTCTCGTCAATGCTTGGATTTGGTGGTCCTTGTCCAAGTTTTCTTGTTCCAATTCTTTGATCTTGGCTGCCAATTCATCGGACTTTTCTTGCCATTTTTCGGCATCCAATTTAAGATTGTTGATTTTCTGCTTGTTAGTACTCTACGGTCACGGTATCGTGAAGACACTGCCTCTTACTTTTCGTCCCAGCTCACGTCCAGCACCGTCCGTGCGTGCACTACACCGTGGCACAGCACGACAATACCACCTCATGGGCCCAAACAGACGGAAACTAACGATATTCAGGCTCAGGACACGCGGCAAAACGACAGATCAACCACAATCAACACCCAAACATTAGCCTGTCAGAAGAGACCACTGCACTACACAACACAGGCAATTTGCTTCCCCTGAACATTCGTCTACGGCGACCTGGCCACCACCATGGGTGCAGCCGACAGCGCCAGTTCCTAGACGACAGCAATTGCCATCACCACAAACAAAAATACATACTTCCTTTAATTTGTCCATTGTTGATTAAAAAAAGATACAATAAAACTCAATTTGATTCAAGTTTATAAACGGCGACGAGTTTCACGTGATAGCGTTACGAGATTGTAGGAATTAACTAAGACAACCGAAACGTAACAAAAAAAGAATAAACAAACAATTGGGAGATTTTGTGTGACGTGGAACAACACAATTTGGTGACGAAAAATCGGCGCGGTTGCACCACCAGTGTACCGGGGAGCCGTGGTATGGTACCGGGGAGCCGTGGTACGATACCGCGGCGGTGGTGGAAGAGTGATATTTTGTCGCATTTCCCAGGCAACACGCCGGATTGAAACCAAGCACGAAAAGGGCCAAAATGATGATAATTAAATTTGGGCCAGAACAAAAGGGCCAAAATAATGAAAATTAAAATTGGCCAAATGCGGTATAGGCTTAAGGGGACAAAACACCGCAAATCACAGCAAGGAGCGGGCAGTAGAAAGAGAGGAGAGAATGCGAGTAGTTGTGAGGAGTTCATATACTGTGGGACAGACGTGTAGGAGATTGTGTTTCTAGTGAGTGTGTTCTAGTCTGTCCCAATTTGTTTAGTGGGGAATTGTAGTATTCGTAGTGGTGATCTGTAGAATGGGCAGCGGCACAGGGATGCAACGTAGAGTGAATTGATGAACTAGGCGTTGCCGAGCCGTAGACCCGTGTGATTAGAGCACACCTGTTGCTATCTCTTTGCCTTGTCGCAAGTACATAGTTCAGTTTCTACAGAATTCAAAAAAGAATGAAAAAACACACCAAAGACCAAATGTGGCTGTTTAAGCACGGACTCCACGATTGCCCCTCCTTGATTGCCTCGCGAAACTTTCCGGTTCTGGGGTTATCTATCTTGCTGCGTGCACTTCAGTTCGTACTCGACAGCCAGCCACGGACGCACCACCACGAGGAACACAGGGAGATAGGGACCTACACAGCGTTGACAGATCCGGTACCGAGAATAATACGTCAACCACATGAAACCAGGGTTTCCTGTCTGGAACGTGATTTTGTGTTTAGTGCGTTTCCTGATTTGAACCAGTAGGGTCCATAGAGACAAAAGAGCGCTCAAGTAGAATACAATGACAATAGGTGCCTATCATGCGGCGGGATGCTTTTCAATTACAGTGTTGCATTCACTATTCTTTGGTGTAATTACAACGGCGTACCAACAAAACTGACTCTGTTATTTTTTGGTCTATACTTTTTTTTTGCAGCCAGCCATCTCAGATCAAGCATGAAAATTAAATTTGCCAGAGATGGCGTCTGTGTGCCTACGCCCATGTACCAGTCTGATCTGTGCCAGCCTGCTCCAGTTACTGGCCATCATTTTTGACGTTATCAGTTTGATTTTATTTGTTATTCTTTTCCATCTGTTTGCTCATTAAGGGAGATTATAATGCCAGAACAACACCATTCTGGATCACCACCATTTACCGCACAATCCCCACGATTGTTCGATACTCATCGTCCGGACCACCACTCGCAAGAATCGTTTATTTCGTCTAATACGTTGAACTCATCTATTTCCCATCCTAGTGGTGATCCGTTTCTAGACCAAACCGAGTACAGCGAGCCACCACACTCGAACCTTTCTGTCCATTCATACAACTATCGAACTGGCAATTCAACTGAGTTTCCCACAGTGTCACAACTCCAAACCAACCCTTCACAACACACCCCGGTCCAACCTACTCTTGGACAATTTTCAAACTCTCCAACTTCACACTACACAGATTCACCACAAACACCTCGTCACACTGCTACACCACCACAGAGGAACCGTGTTCTCCAGCCACCATTAACCTTTTCAGAAACCCAACCTCGTACAGCAATTGGACGGTCTGCTGGGGCCCCATCTTCTTTCTTGAGACCTATAGAGCCTCCAGTCTTGCAAGAACTCAGTCCATACACATCTCCTGAATCAAATTCGTCATGGGATGACAATTTACACAACACACATGAGTTTGTTTCAGTACGAGCACCAAAAGTGGACCTTCTGCCAGGTCGAGAGCCATCGTCGTCACAGTCTGCCCGTGAGAGAGGTGAATTACTGAATACTAGGGAACCATCACCATCACACATTATAGTAGAAACCCCACAGGGCAAACCACCCATCAATTCACCAAGAAAATTACTGCTGTCTACTAATAAATCTTGTCCATCTTCTAGAGAAAGTGCCCCGAGCCATTACACTAATAGTCCAAATGTACAAAGAGCATTAGGAAAACCATCTACAGCATCAAACTATTCGTCTGATACGCCATTGTTGGAATTAATTGGCGATCCAGCAACTAAATCTGTGCCAACTACAACAAATTCGTATCCATCTCCATTTTCCTCAAGATCAACTAGTCCTGTGAAACATTTACCTCATAACTTTGGCACTGCTGAAATCTATAAACCTTTGCATTATACACTGACCAATAGCATATCTCCCACCAACAAAGCCTTTGTCAAAAAAGTACAGCTTAATCCGTTTGACATAGTCTACGAAAAGTCCAATAATCCATCATATACCTCAACTCCAATTGACCAAACTAAACTGTTAATCAACAAATCATATCAGGAAATAGACCATGAAATACAACAGGGGAAAGTGCAATCTTCTCAAGTATGGAAGAAAGGACACCAGCGTATAATCTCCACCTCGGCACCAATAATCACCGTGATAGATGATTCTGAATTGAAAAGATCAGGAAGTATAGTTTCACGAGATGCTACCTTGAGATATAGAGGAAAGTTAAAGTCAAGACACAAAATGGTGAATAAACACGATATGGAAGACAGTGACGAGAAAGAAAGTGGTTCCCGTAAGCAATTGAGAAGGTTTCTTTTCCCGGTAATGAGAAAAAGATCTTTGAAATATTCTAGGGTTCAAGAATCAAGGCCAAATTTTGAAACAAATAAAGAAATTGAGAAATACTTGGGTGAAAGCGATTACCTTAAGTATGTCAAGGATTCATTTCCTAAACAAATGAGCTTGTTTTCATACTCGAGACTCTATCTAGTTAATCCTCGACTTCATAAAATCACCAGACGTCTTTCTCAATTGGAAAGTGCCAGATCCCATTCTACCAATCCAAGTAGAACTCTAAAAATTTCTACTCCGCTTCAGAATAGTGCTACAAAAAATGGCCAGCCCATGGAAATGTTGAACAAAGGCTTGTACGATATGGCGTACAACAGGTACCGTGAGGAGGTATTTTCACAGAAGAGTAGAACCGTTCCAAAATTCGAGCAATTGTATACCAACGACCTTCAAATTATATCTCAAGGCGATATTGAAAAACTCAACAAGACGATGTTGTTGGAAGTGTTGTTGAGGAGGACGTTAAGTGCAAAAATTGAGTATAGATTGAGGCAGTATGGAGTGAACTTTTCTAGTTCTGGAGATAGTGGGAACTCAGACTCATCCTCTACCTACCCGTCATCATCATCAAAAGTAGAATCACGAGAGACAGACAGACTTGGTGACAGCCCACCTCCATTGAATAAAGATAGCGGGTCCGAGGGAGAAAATGGCGATGAATTGGAATCGGTCAACACTGACATTCTCTTGCAACAAAATGCATCATTATATTCTGAGTTATTGCCATCACCACAAATCAGTTACAAATCGGATATGTTTGAATTGGACCTTCCAAAGATTTCACCAGCATCTGCGTACTCAGCTGCACCAAAAGATACTATTGATATGTCAGAAATTTACATAAACGATTTCAACAAGACATACTTCAGAAAGTATGGTAGACCAGCCCAAACGGTATCACAAACATTGGAGGTACCATCCATATCAATGCCAAACACATTGAGCCACAACACCAATTCAAGGACGTTCTCAAACCAAACAGCCATGTCAGTTGACACTGCAATTAGTAAATACCAGCCAAACTCAGCTTTCAAAAGATCAGATGTCCGAGCAGCTTCAACTCCAGCAGCTTACGCCCAAACAACTATATCTCCAGATATTGTTATCGTTGATACAAACCGAATGGTACACTCCGATGGCCACTTACCACATTCACCTCAAAATGTATCTTGTATTCTTGAAACCCTACAACGAGAAAAATCTTTCACCAAACTTGGGAAATACAGACAAGATATCACTCCCACAAAGTTAGAACTTGACGTGAAATCAATGCAAGGATCATTATCCGTTGCTGAGAGTTCGACCATGAATGGCTCTACAAATTAGTCCTGTAAAATGAATTCGGGCTATTATAAATTAGCTGTGGTATCTAGCAATACAGACAGTAAAAATACACCATTAGTACATCATTAATACATCATTAAACCCCCATTCTCAGATTCATACATTGTAAACCATTGGCAACATAAATTCTCGAATTCTCTTCACCATTTCTTTGTCAGGTAATTCTTCACTAGGAGCTCCAGTATTATTTCTAGTTGGGTAGTAAGTTTGATCGAGAACATTCAACATAAACAAAGGAATCTTTCCGTCTCGAACTCCTTCGCATATCGATAAAACCTCATCCACAACTATATGACCAGACTCATGTAGGGCTATTAATTTATTGAACCATTTACGATCCTTAATGTAGAAAGGTAATGAATCTCTTCCGTTTGTGACCGGTGGAGAATTGATTGCTGCTATGGCTGCAGTAGCCAAGGTTTCATAATCTAATGCATTATTGTTGGATTCTTGTATAGTATTTGCATTCCGTGGACGCTTTAAATCTGGATCAACGCTATCGTCCACTTGTTGCAGCGAATTATGTTGAAGTTGAAGCTCTTGATGTTGAAGTTGATGCCGTTGTTGGTTACTTGGCTGTTGAAGTTGCTGATGCTGAACAATTGTATTTCGTGGCTTCCTGCCAGTAGAATCCAATAGAGCGGTTTCATGAGGATCTTTACCCATTAGGTTCTTTGACGTTAGTTCCAAATCAATATTTCTTACATCTGTTGTCTCGCTGTGAAACCGTTTCTTGGGTGCACGATGCTCTGGCTGTAATTGATGTTGTTTACCGTTTGTATTCATTCCATCGGGTTCAACGTTTGGAACTGTGTTTTGCAAGATCTTCGAGACTTTGGCAGAGACCAATGGCTTGAAGTACTCGTTATTCATTTCATGATAGTCAAACTTTGGGATTTCATGGTAAATATCACCTAGACCCTCGGCATATTTTGGATCCAGACTGATAAGTAATGGTAAAACCTCATTATGGTACACCGACATGTACTTCAAGTTATCTGAAAGGAAGAAGTCATTAACCACCAAATTCCCCTTGTTGAACGCTGTTAATGAAGGCAACGAAAGTGCCTCGCTATACAATACTGACTTCACCTGACGTTCATCAAGAACTAGCGACCCAGTAGTATTATCAATGATCTGGAACCGGCCAATATCAGGATTCCATCTATAAGAATAACTACTGGGGGAGGTATTGTTCTTCTGGTGCAACATCAATACAAACCAGATCTTGTACCTGTGATGATTTACGTTAAGTAGATGCTGCTGGCATGAATACTTTGTATAGGTTGAGTACACTGTTTCAGGGTTCGCTGCTCTCAATTGCCCAGTGACATACGCCCAGGCTTTCTTTGTCATTTCGGGTTGTGCCCCCTTGGCGTAACTATGAACTACATCAGAAAGCAATTTGATCAAAAATTGATCCATTTTGGGACTCCATCGTTTATATTTCGAGTCCTTGGATTTCAAATCGTACTCAGATAATTCAGGAAATGTATGGACCATCGACATGGTACCAAATCTCCCGTCTCCCACAACGGTCTGTGTCAGTTGCGTGTCGTGAGAAGCAAGCAGAAGCAGCAAAGTCAGCAGAGTCAGCAGCAGTACCAGTGGCAGCTGCTGTTGTTGCTGTTGTTGCTGTTGCTTCTGTTGGTTGTTTTGGTGTTGACGTTGTTGTCTCATGTTGTGCTGATTTTGGTGGTGCTGACGTTGTACTTGGTGCTGGACCTGGTGCAACAACATCTGGTGGTGAATTTCGTCCTGGTGATGCTGGAACTGGTGGTTCATCTTTACGCGTCCTGATTGAATCATGGCTTGTTGATCTTGGTGACGAGAATCAACCTGAAGTTGCCGATTTTGCATCAGCCCATCACTAGCACCGGTACTACCATTCTGGCTCGCTATACGGAGTCCATTCACGGAGTTTACTTGGTCTACAGACATTTCCATTGTTGTTTTCTTCTTGGAAGTTTTGTAGACGGTTGATTTTGCAACCAAAATATATAACCTGCAACAGTACGATTGTAATATTTTACACCTACAATTCTTCCAACCTGTAAAAAAAAAAAAAACAATCTTGCACTTTTCTCCTTTATGGTAGCGTCAACTTTTACCCCGAGAATTATTTTTTATTGCTATGTATGGAATGCTCATTGTAAAAGTTGCAACTGCGACATTTTAGACCCCACATCGATGTCAGTATCTACGAATATGGACACATAGAGGTTATGCATTGAAAAGAACTATCACTAGACTCCTGGCCGATCATTGCAATTTTTTTTGCTGTGTGCTTTCATTGTTGTATTTTTCTATTGAATGCTCCTCAAATACACCACAATTCTTTGTAATTATGCTTTATTTAGGCCATGTTAGATTTTAACTCCCCGGGTTATATTACCTGTTGATACGTTGTGCTGGCTTTTTTGCACGTGAGCTTTCTTGTGGTTCAATCTGGAAATAATCCTTTCTTTCGGAAATACTTGAAGCATGGCTCACGAGTCGCTCTGACTTTGTATCTTCAATATCTTTTAATCGTCTTTCCATATTATATTCCTCATGTTCGTTATGGACTTTGACAAACTTGTCCAACATTTCGTATATGCGTTTCTTTCGAGTCGAAAGCTGATTGTTGGTTCCTGGCGTCGTAGGGGTAGTTCCCGACACCGAAGGAGCGATCGGAGTAGGAATCACTGATTGTGGGCCCGGGTTGGTCGTACTTGAGTTTAATAAGTTTGATGTGGAGTCTAACCGGTTCTTCAATGTGTTAAAAGTTGTAGATTGCGGCAATATCATCAATAGTCCGTATAATGTTTTGTACAAGTAAGGATTGCGTTCAGGTTCTAGTAACTGTAGTCTTAACTTCAAGAATATTGGCGATTCCAATAACTGTATCAAGATGTCAATTTGCACCAACAATCGGTAAGTCACTTCCAGCTCACTGATATTTTTGATAATTAAATATGCCAATTCGTAGTAACTTGTCAATAAGCACAATGATAATGCACTTGGTGCGTTATGACACCAACACTGGAATAACGTAGATAACAAACTCCAATCTTCAGTCTTGTAAATATCAAGTGATTTCAATTTCTTTCTGAATCCTGCTAATTCCTGTGCAGTTAATAAAATGTTATTCAACATGACAATCATAGAATCGATAAACTCCAAACCATCAATTTCTAGTAACACCTCAGAAAGTACTTTAAAAATCCTTTCTGCATCCAAAGTGACACATAATTTCCTTATCACAAATTCGGTTTTACCCCGATTGCTAGAATCTTGTTGGTGAACAAACACCACCAACTTATGAATGAAGTCTCTGAAAAATTCGTCATTTGTTTCACTAATCTTTGATAGCAATTGTAACACTTTCAATATAACATCATTCCCCACGTTATTCGAAGGTTTCAATAGTTCTGACAAATCGAATTTGCTTTCAGCGATCATTTGCAAAAAGTTGGTTGAATAGTTTTCATATAAAAATATCAACCATTCTAAAGATGCAATCTTGCCTAATTCACTTCTATTGTTCAAATAATCCTTGATAATTTGGTCAATCGTGAGTTTCAAGTAGTTTTCGATGAACTCCTGTTTTAACTCGTTCGTTAGTCCATGTATTGCTAATTCTTCCGTGTCAAGAATATCACTACTTTCGTTAATTCTAATGATAAATTGTTTTAATGCCGAATTGAAACTCAAAAATTGTTGTTGTAACTCATAATCCTTGTCATTATCAATGATTGCAAGGTTTTGCATGATAACTGAGATACATAAAGGCAAGTATTTGAAAAATCCTGAGGGAGAAATTGAAAGAATTTCGTGCAACCATTTCAACGATATGAACTGAATTTGTGTATAGATTTCATGTGGCTCGTTAGATAAATCCACACATTTAATTTCTCTTGTTTCCTGGTGTCTTAAAAATGAAAGAAGGATTTCAATAATCGTTGGATAATCAATAAAAATGTTCTGACCCGTTAAAAATATATCTTCTTCTTCATTCCCATTTTCTTCGTCTTTTATCTTGTCGGTTGTGTCTACGTCATTTTGGTGTTTTGGTATATCTGTCGTATCTGTTTCATCACGTTGAGAATGAATAATAGTGGTGCTATTTGACTGAATTGACACTGCATCGGAAATATCTAATTTGCCCATGTCTTTAATATTACTATCGTTTTGCTCATTTTCAGATTTGTTTTCTTCATCTTTGGTTTTTTGCTCTTTGTTTCGTTCAAATTGCAACTGTCTTTTCTTAACTTCAAGTTTAACCCGCGCAATTGACTTTACTTCCTTCAAGAAAATATTCAAAAGGTTTTCTGTATCCATTCTTATATCAGTTGGTGCATTATTCATCAAGAATTTAATCAAAGGGTCTAACAAATTAGGCAAAAATGTTATCAATTCCAATGACGGAATATCATCGAAAAGCTCTAACCACCCAATTAGGAACTTTTTTGCAAAGGGGTCAATCACATACATTCGTTCCAATAATGTTGGAATGAATTTAGGCAAAGAAAATGCTTTAAGACTATCCTGGGGATGGTTTACTTGAATTGCTACTCCATTAGCATTGATTAAATGAGATTGAATCCCTGGTTTATGAGTTCCGTCTTTCTGTTGTTGTTCTTGTTCTTGAATAATTGACACGTAGTTGGTCGCCTTGGCACTAACAATGTCTTTGATTAACCTGTCCAATATATCAGCTGCGTTCTTCACTGATGATTCTGAATCTGATACCAAAATACACAAAATATCAAATATTTCGTTAAAGTATAACAAAATCTCTCCTCTGGCAATCTTAGCAATGTTGTATAATGATTCACAAGCGTAATATCTGACCCGGGCATCAGTATCTTTAAACGTAGCAAATATAGGCTTAATGATATCTTGCAAAAAATACGCAATTGCAAAGGATCCAAGTGCAACAGATACACTTCCCAACGCAGTAATGGCTCCCATTTTGGCAGAATTGGTCCCCTCATTAGTTAAATCGGCCAATTCGCCAATTATCTTGTTGATGGTCTGACTATCATTCCGTGCAAGGGCTGCCTTGGTCAAACTCTCAATCTGGAACGCCGTTGCCTTCCTCTTCTCGTAGATGTGATTCGATAAGTCTTTGACCAACGATGGATCAAGCACGCGATCTCCCATGGCTTGTTTCCCCGTATATTTATTGTACGTGGTACGTTTGTAGAGTATTGTTTAGTTCTAGATAGTGCAGATGGTAGCGCACTATCAAAAATATCGGTACAAGCTGGGTCTCGTGTACACGGTAGCGCCCTACAAAGTCGCAAGCAAACTACGGTTTGGGTTGGATGGTGTAGCATTAAACTAGTATACTAATACATAGAGCAACTAAAACAAGGGGTACTGGCCTCTCTGATGAGTGAAGTAAAAATGATTGGGCGATGCGAAGCTTTGCTACAAACGAATGTGCTCAATTCGATTCATGTGAGTGAGGTAGGAAGGATGGGGTAATGCAAGGAAATGGGAAGCTAGAAATGATCGTGATTTTGCGCAAACTGCTGCTAGGAAGCGCAGTCGCAGCAAACCCTAACTGGGAGGCCCATCAGAGTCTTCTCCTTTTTCTGAGTTCAGCATCCCATTCTTTATCGTAAAACTGTTCATCCTCTTCTTCCACTTCCACGGAATCGTTTATGTCAATATCGTTGTAATTGAAAGTTTCAGTATCGGATTCGGAATCCATGACTGGCGCATTGGATGAACCTCTACCCTCTTTATTGTTATCAGTGATGTTTGCCAAATATCCTTCAAGGATGTTGTGGTTCTTTGGTGGTACTGTGATTGTGTCTGGTAAGATCGATTGCAACTGGAATAATCCTTGTTCAGACATCTCGTTCAAGCTAGGTAATTTGATGTTAAAGTTAATGAACAAATTTCCTCTTTGGTATCTGTTCAAGTCGAAACACACATCCAACAAATCATCCACTTCGTCTAAGTTCTGTGTGTATTCTCCTCCTAACACTGCTTCGTTTATTGGCATTCCGAACCCTCTTACGATTTTGGGTTCTCCGGGATTTATTGTGCCCAATATCTCACCCAGTTGAACTACTTCAGAGTTCAACGCCAGGTTTCCGTGGACATTGATGTGCAACTTGAGTGATTGCTTCTCTCGGAGGAAGTTGTCGATGTATATTTCTCCTCCAAGTAATGCAGTTTTAAGGTCTATGTCGTACTCCATGTACAAGTCGTGGTATTTTCGAATCAAATATGGGTGCTGTATCTCCTTAATGTGGATAATGACATCTCCGGGAATGATATTTCTCCCCTCGTCGCCCTCACCATGCAAAATGATCTTGTCGTCGTGTTTTGTTCCTGGCAACACCGCCACTTTCAACAACTTTTTCTCCTTTGTGTAGCCACAAGCATTACAGCTCAAACACTTGTCCTGTGGTGCAACGAAAATCCCAGTTCCGTTACATGACTCACAGGTCCCTACCTGTTGGAACTTCAGAAATTCGCTGTAATGGTTAATGACTACGTTCCCGTTACCTTCACATGTGCGGCACGTTTTGGGGTTAAGACCACCAATACCGTTACAAACAGCACATTTGCAGTATCTTGGCAATTGCAACTTCAATGTTTTGCCGTAGTACAAATCGGCAAGAGTCATATTGCATATATGATGAATATCTTGACCTCTTACAAACTCTTGGTTGCGGTTAGGCGAGCCAGAAAAAACCTCGACATTTACTGGTGACGACATTGTATATTCGTTGGACGAGGAAAACTTGAAGTTCCCAAACGGATTCATCTTGAGTTGGGAGAAAGACGAGTTCCCTTGGATGATATCAGAAAACTCAGAAAACATCTGGCTGAACAATACCGACGGGCAATATTGGCGGTATGGGTGCTCGTTGCGTGGTCTGGCGCCAGATCTGCGGGCATTAGTGGAAGTGTCGTTGTATGAGCCGTCCAAACCTGCCTCTCCGTACTTGTCATAAACCTCTCTGGTTTCGCCGTTTCGCAAAACTTCATATGCTCGTGTCATGTCCTTGAACGTTTCTGTCAACTCGGGGTCGTGGTTGGTTTTATCGGGGTGGAATTTCAACGCTAGTCGCTTGTACGACTTGCAAATCTCATCTGTGGACGCAGATGTCCTCACCGCTAGTAAATCATAGTACTGTGTTTCGACTACCATGAATCAGCACTATTGGATGAAGTAGGATACTGAAAACGGGAAGCTGTAGTTACTATCTGTGCGTTTAAAGATCACTTTTGATCGTCACGAGTCTGCTATATACGATTTGTGCTGCAAAAAGGTGGGTAAAAATTCGCAGTAGTCACTTTGTTTGAGAATCCTTCTTTAAGTTTCTATTCGAACAGTTTGGAACTTCTACGCCGGAATTCTTCGATATTCGTGTCCCAATAATTTCCTGCACTGTACATAATCTACTTTCCAAATGTGGCCCATCTCGTATCTTCCTCTTGGTTATATGCAGTATGGTACTTTTTCATATGACAGAGGTGTTTGAAGCAGTAGACCAAAGAAGGGCTAGATTGACAACAGCTTCATTGATTTCAACAAGCCGGGCGCTACGGTGCTCTTCACAAGATGTACATTTCTCACGTTCAGGTTGTGCGGTGTACAGCCTGCTGTTTGGTGGTCTTTGTTATATTGTTTAGTGACATACTCGAACAGATAGGGTACAGGTTATTTTCTAGCTTACGTATAGTGGCATTCTCTGTTGTTCTTCGTGGTTTCTGCTAGATTCTGTGGTGCTATTCTTAGTATAATTCTTGTACCCAGAGGGGTCTACACTACTCTACAGGGGGATTTTCGCGAACTCTATTGTATTTAGTGCCATAAACCTCTTGCCCGTCACCTCGCACAATTTATTATGGCCACCTTGTAGCCATATATTGCACCATAAGCCCTAAGTACCCAAGATTTCGTCGCGGAAGTGGGGTTGGTAATTGACCTTGCGTGTCTTGTCCTTCCTTACAGAAATGTTTCGAGCTTTCTGTTCAATTCTTCTCGTTTGTTTCTCCTGTTTGGTGAGGGAATGCACAGTGAGCCCTGGTGCATATCTTCTATCAACAAGTGCCACTGTCTTCTCTCCATCCTTGGACTCTCTAGCCAACGGTAAGGATTGACGATAGTACTTCATTTGCGATCTGTGTCCAATAATTGACCCTGTAGGTAATGTCATTTCGTTTCCAGTACGATCGAGGTGAACTAGAGTGTAATTGTCGTTGATTCCATTATCCTCTTCAGACTCCCAGTCTTCGTCTTCGTCTACGTCTTTGCCTTCGATTTCGACTTCGTTTTCACTGGTTTCTTCACTTTCAAATGCTACCTTTCTCAATGATCTTTGCTTAGTGTCATCCTCATCGCTGTCGTCATAAAATGTATAGAACTGCGAGATTAACAATCTGTCTTCCTTGGTTTCATATGGTAATCTACAATGTCCTTTGCTGGTGGCATGTTGGCGAATACTAGTCAAATTCTTACCTTGGAACTGACATACAAGACACTCAAAATCAGATATGATCTCGCTGATATACGTTAGCAACCCCGAAATATCGTGTAAAAATGACCGTTCTGGGAGGTACAACCCGTGCTTGCTGAACATATGCTTGATATTGGCTTCGATCTCACGATTGTTCTTTCCACAGAAGAAACATGTAGTAATGGGGATGATGGAGTCTTCTTCCACAACATCGTTGTCATTCTCTACTGCAACTTCGTGCAAACTCTCGTCGTCTGTGGTTACGTACTCAACCTCGCTGAACTCCGATCCTGTGTAATTCAACTCTGATCCAGTCTCGATCTCCGATTGATAATCACAAGACTCACCTAAGGAAAACTCCGAAAACTCCGATATCATACTGGTTGTCGATGGTCTTCGGTCGGATTCACAAGCAGTCGATTGTGCGGATGGTGTTGCTCTTGCATTGTTTGGCATTTCCCTGATTTGGTGCTCGTGTTCCCGTTCCAAGAATCGCCGTCTTCTTTCTCTTTTATTCACATAAAACCCAAATTCGTCTTCCTGTTCATCTTCTGGATTTTTCAGCTGAAGAACCTTCTCCGCAAATACGTCTGACGATATGCTGGGTAAATCAACCACTCGCCGCTTTAAATTGTACCTGTGCCAGTCGGTTTTCATGTGCCTTCGTTGTAGCTCTGCTGTAGTAAATTTGATCCCACATGTGTTACAAGTGAACTGCGAATGTGCGGGATCTGAACCGTGTGGCATAAAGCTCATGATTACGATGTAGTCTTTAACGTGGTAAAAGAAGATGTTAATCGTAGATTAAAGGATTTATAGATTCAGTCACACTCCGGTAGTAAATCAGGCACACAGTGAAGGGCCCAAGACTTCCACTTTGGTGCAATCGTCATCTGATCCCAATTGAGTTGGAAACGCATGTTATGCTCAATGCATCAGCTGAGTCACACCTCTGCCCCACCAGGGGTCAATTTTTGTCCTGGTGTGAGCATTCAACTCCGTCAAACTCCCCACCAACTAGGAGAGGTAACCGATTTTTTGGTCGGATTACGTAAGCGAACAACCATGATAATTTTCACTAGAAAAATGTTTTAGCGAGCCGTTATTCCACAGTAGCAGACCAAGATGGGGGTACATGTTTTCGGTAAGAACATCAAGCACAACTCGCTAGTTCGTATCGGGTTAGCAAAGTCTATTTTTGGGATTGGATACAAGACTGCCGAAAGAATTTGTGCCAAAGTCGGGATTTATCCTCAAATGAGAATGAACCAATTATCAGAACCACAAATCATGGATTTGAACAAAGAAGTGTCTGAGTTATTAGTGGAAGGTCACTTGAAGCAGAAGATCAACGACGACATCAAGTTGAAGAGAGATATTGGTTCAGTTGCTGGTTTCAGACATGCGATGGGATTACCAGTTAGAGGTCAAGGTACAAGAAACAATGCCAGAACCGCAGCTAAACTCAACAGATTGGAAAGATTTAGAATTTAGGCTCAAACAGGATTTCTGCGAATCAGAGTGTTTGATAATGTAAAATAGCAGTGGTCTGCATCCGTGTACATAGGTAATATATCTAAAAGATTAGTCATTGAGTAGGTGGGTTGTGATAGTAGGTTAGTAGGGGTACGGGCTGTGGAGCAACCAGAGCTCTGCTAATGGCAGGGTTACAGAGAAAAGAATAGGGAGAGATCATACGATTCTACAACAATAGAACAGCACAGATACAACAGTACAAACAAAGCAACAGCACCAATACAACACAACAATACCTCCGGATTTATACATTCGAAGTGGGCCAAAATGACGATGACTTGGTTCAAATAGCTTCATGTGATGTTGTGGTAATTGCTGTGCGCCGGCCACCATTATAACAATAGACGTTCCGGTACTACGAACACTGTTACTAAGACTTCACTACGACCTAAATAGTAATAACCGACGCCAGTACGCATGATCACAAATCTGTGCGATGTTATTTACAAATAACGACATTGGCGTAGTGTCAACAATGGCCGTCAAAGCATACCGTAGTCCCAGACTGTCTCCCTGTACTGTTTGCGACGGAACTATTTCCTCCACGGCTATACCATGTACCAGAAATTGTTTAAACCACCAAAAAAGCTCATTCGGAAGTATGGCAATGAACACAACGTGGAAATACGCAATTGAGCGAGTACGAGGCATGAAGTTGACAGTCTACAAACACAAGAGCAATTTAATTGAGCGCAACGGAAACACGAGGCGTGATAAATCCGTGTGGTGGCGAATTATGCGAATGTAAATCGTCTTAAAGTAAATGTAGGATTTCCGATATCGTCTCCGTTTCTATCGCAAACACAGTGCATTCCAGGGTTCTACGATTCCTTTCACTGCCACCTCCACATTTATAGCCTCAGACTACCATA
Source organism: Suzukiozyma palmioleophila (assembly GCA_030560805.1). NCBI lineage: Eukaryota > Fungi > Ascomycota > Pichiomycetes > Serinales > Debaryomycetaceae > Suzukiozyma > Suzukiozyma palmioleophila. Next base: position 25,123 of record JAKTVY010000004.1, read on the forward strand.
AAGGTCTTGACAAGCGATTGATGACTCAGAGTACACGCCGGTGCGTCCAGTCCCAATATATGGAACCGACATTGTCTAGACTCGTAACCTGTCTTGTGGAACTTAAATTCCAAATCATGGCTCTATGCACTTACACGCGGCTAAACTCCGTTTTGCGTCGCATCCTACTCGATCCTACTTTGGCACCTTTGGTCGCAGTCAGCTGTCAGATGTAGAACGTGCGACAAAATTGCGACAAAAATATGAGCAACATGTAAAAAGGTACGAGCAGTAATATTGTAAATTATACGACCCAGGATAGCCGTGCCTCGACGCACAAAATCCCGAACAATGTGCCCTTTTCTGGAGATGGACTAGTAAAATTGACTAGTTCATTCGTAATCAACGGTTTTTACGGACGGACTTTCCTCCGTTAAACCCGTCTGTTACCTAATGGAGCCGCAACAATACCTCGCCATTAGTAAAGTTACCCAGACTGCATGTACCCTCTATGTATATATAGATATGATATATTTCAATTTTGCAGCCTATCACCAATAAACTTCAACGGTCAGAGTTACGTACGGTAAACATTAGCCATGAGTAACGACGTTGATGAGGCAGTTTACAGAGAGCAGTTGGTGCAGACCCTCACCAGTGGTGATGAGGAAGAAGTGCTATACCAACTTGAGAAGTTGTCATCTACGGAGATACAACAGTTGCATGGCGAGTTCGATCTCGAGGAAAACTTCAATCTTAAGCGTATTTTGACCAGTTTTGTCAAGTTGTCGCAGAACCAGCACATTAATTTAAGAGCAACCGGTATTACTTTAGAGGACGTTTCTGTTTACGGGGTTGATGAACGGTTTGCAGTTATTCCTACCGTTTCCAATGTGTTGCAATTACCGTTAACTATTTTTAGAGCTATCAGGGCTGGTAAAACTCCTAATAGAACCATTTTGAACAAGTTCAATGTTCTTGCTAAACCCGGTGATATGGTGCTTGTTCTTGGTAGACCAGGTTCCGGGTGTACATCGTTATTGAAAACCATCGCTGGGTGTGATTTACAATTGTTTACTGGAGTCGAAGGTGATATCACATACGACGGTATTGGCCAAAAGACATTTTTGAAACACTTCAAACCAGATCTCATTTACAATTCTGAAAACGATGTCCATTTTCCTCACTTGACAGTAGAACAAACATTGAAGTTCGCCATTGCGTGCAAGACCCCGAATTTGAGAATCAATAACGTCTCGAGACAAGAGTTCATTGACAAATTGACTCTTGTGTTGGCCACGGTGTTTGGGTTGAGACATTGTTTGCACACTAATGTAGGAAATGAGTTCATTAGAGGTGTTTCTGGTGGTGAGCGTAAGAGAGTTTCTATTGCAGAAGCATTGGCATGCAGAGGTTCGATCTATTGTTGGGATAATGCTACAAGAGGTTTAGATGCCTCAACAGCTTTGGAATATACCGAAGCCATTAGAACCATGACTTCGCTCTTGAAATCAACTGCTTTCATCACCTTGTACCAGGCCGGGGAAAATGTTTACCAAAACTTTGACAAGGTGACGGTTTTGTACTCTGGTAAACAAGTCTACTATGGACCAATTGATCAAGCCAAGGCATACTTTGAAAATATGGGATGGCAATGTCCAGCTAGACAGACCACTGCTGAGTTCTTAACTGCAGTTACTGATCCAATCGGTAGATTCAGAAATCCTCATTTCGAAGGTAAGAAGATTCCTGAATCCGCAGAAGAAATGGAAGAATATTGGCTCAAATCTGCAGAGTACAAAGCACTTAAACAAGATATTGTTGCTTATAAGCAACTGGTCGACTCAAATGAAACTAACAAAGTGTTTAGAGCATCTTTGAATCAAGAAAAGCAAAAGTTCGCGAGAGATAACTCAAAATACATTGTCAATTTCATGCAACAACTTAAATTGACCACAGAGAGAGCATGGCAAAGAACTTGGGGTGATAAGTATTACACAATGTCATTGATCATAGCCGCAGTGGTTCAAGGTTTTATCGCAGGTTCAATGTATTATAATTTGCCAGATACCGTAGCTGGTGCTTTCTCTCGTGGTGGTACTATTTTCTTCACTGCATTGTATGTTACGCTTATGGGTTTGGCAGAAGTTTCTGCTTCCTTCACTCACAGACCAATTTTGATGAAACATAAAAATTACTCACTATATCATCTTTCAACAGAGGCATTAGGCAGTTTCTTCTTGTCTATTCCTGTGAGTTTGATTGTTACGGTATTCTTTGTTATTATTATTTATTTCTTGTCTAATTTAGCCAGAGAAGCAGGGAAGTTCTTTATCGTAATTTTGTTTGTGTTCCTATTGCAATTGGTCATGTTGACGCTTTTCCGGTCAATTGCTTCCTTGACACCTGCTCCTGGACCAGCTAATGCAGTTGCTGGTGTATTCATTTTGGCTACATTGACATACTCATCTTATATGATTCAACGTCCTTCGATGCACCCATGGTTCAAGTGGATCAGTTACATCAATCCAATTTTATATTCGTTCGAGTCAATGATCAGTTCCGAATTCCACGGAAGAAAGATGGAATGTACCGGTATGAACTTGGTTCCAGCAGGTCCAGGATATACATCTGTCCCATCTGGTGAGCAAGCATGTTCATTTATTGGATCGGTTTTGGGCCAATCTTGGGTTTCAGGTGACAGATACTTAGATTTGGCTTTTACTTACAGATTTACTCACGTTTGGAGAAACTTTGGTATTTTAATTGGGTTTTTGGTATTCTTGTTAGGTGTCAACTGTCTTGGTATTGAATTTGTTCGTCCAGTCCAAGGAGGTGCAGACAGATTATTGTTCTTGAGGGATAGAGTTCCTGAAGCAGTAGTTTTAGGTATGGACGTAGACGATCTCGAAAGCAATGGTTCCAAGAGCACTACTATCGATGATACTGTTGAGGAAGCAAAGGCTGATGTTTTTGAGGATTTGAAATCTAAAGACGTCTTTGTTTGGCAAAATGTGACTTACACAATTCCTTACGATGGTAGTGAAAGAGTGTTGTTGGACGATGTCTCTGGTTATTGTGTTCCCGGTACATTAACCGCTTTGATGGGTGAATCTGGTGCTGGTAAAACAACGTTATTAAACACTTTGGCTCAAAGAATTGATATGGGTGTTGTTACTGGTGACATGTTGGTGAACGGAAATCCATTGGACAACTCGTTCATGAGAAGAACTGGTTATGTCATGCAACAAGATATTCATGTCAGTGAATCTACTGTTCGAGAGTCATTAGTTTTTGCTGCCAGATTAAGACGTGCTAACATCGTTCCTGATTCTGAAAAAGTTGAATACGTTGAAAAGATCATTAAGGTTCTTGGTATGTCAGCTTATGCTGATGCTATCGTCGGTGATCAAGGTTCTGGTTTAAATGTTGAACAAAGAAAGAAATTATCTATTGCTGTCGAATTGGTTGCTAAGCCATCATTGCTTTTGTTCCTTGATGAACCAACTTCTGGGTTAGACTCACAATCTGCATGGGCCATTGTCAAAATGTTACGTGACTTAGCTAATGCTGGTCAATCGATTTTGTGTACCATCCATCAGCCATCAGCTACCTTATTTGAAGAATTTGATCGTTTGCTTTTACTTAAGAAAGGTGGGCAAACTGTCTATTTTGGTAGAATTGGTGAAAATTCTAGAATCATGTTGGACTATTTCGAAAGCAATGGTGCTAGAAAATGTAGTCCTGATGAAAATCCTGCTGAATATATGTTAGAGACTATTGGTGCTGGTGCGACTGCAAGTACTGATCGTGACTGGTTTGAGGTTTGGTCAAATTCCTCGCAAAAACAAGAATCCGTTCGTGAGGGCCATGAATTGTTGGAAAAATACAATAGAACATCAATTTCAATGTCACCAGAACTTGCAAAGGAAATGAACAGTACATACGCTACACCATACTGGTATCAATTTTGGATTGTTCTTGAAAGAACTGCCCATGTCTTCTACCGTGATTTACAATACATCATGTCGAAGATTTTCTTACAAACATTTGCAGGTTTGTTCCTTGGGTTTACTTTCTTTGGTTTGAAAGACACTTTAACTGGGGCACAAAACAGTATGTTCGTTTCGTTCTTGTCGGTTGTTGTCTCTGCACCAATTATTAATCAAATTATGTCAAAAGCTATTATAGGTAGAGAATTGTTTGAAACCAGAGAAAAGAAATCTCGGACTTATCACTGGTCATTGATGATTTTCACTCAATTTTTGGCTGAGATCCCATACTTGTTTGTGGGTGCGGCTATTATGTTTGTTTCTTTGTACTTTCCTACCAAATCCAACTTTGATGGTCCACATGCCGGGGTATTCTACCTTACTCATGGTATTTTCTTGCAATTGTTTGCAATCTCTTTTGCGTTATTGATCATTTATCAAGCGCCTGATTTAGAAACTGCAGGTGTCATATTTGGTTTCCTTTATACCTTTGTTGTTTCCTTCTCAGGTATTGTTCAACCATCAAGATTATTACCTGGATTCTGGAAGTTTATGTGGAGACTTAGTCCTTTCACATATTATATCGGTAACTTAGTCGCTGCTATTTTGCACGGCCGCCCAATAAATTGCAATGACGTGGAGTTGGCTAAATTCCATCCTCCTAGTGGTATGAATTGTGGTACCTACATGAAGGACTATATCGAAAACTTCAATGGATATGTTGTCGATCCTGAAGCTACCGATATTTGTGGATACTGTGCTTACAATAATGGTGATCAATACTTAGCAAATATTGACGTGAAGTATTCGAACACTTGGAGAAACCTTGGGTTCTTTGTTGCGTATGTTTGCTTCAATTTGGGTGCTTGTTGCGTAATCTATTGGGCACTCAGATTCAAGAAATGGAGAAAGAAGTAAGGTATGCTGTTGTATTTAAACGATAGAGACGTTGTTCAGTTAGATTTCTAATTAATTTGAAACATTGTATATAATTTTTAGTAATATAAGAAACATAATATGAAATCTTGAGTCGAATAGTAATAAAGCTCAAGTAACAGATGTTTAGTTGAAAATCTGAGCTCCAAACAAAAAAATGGTCCCTAGCAGGATCGAACTGCTGATCTTGGCGTTATTAGCACCACGCCTTAACCAACTGGGCCAAGGGACCTCCTTTGTGGTAGTGTTGGAGAACGAGATGCCCATGACAGGTGATGACATTGACACAGTTGCTGAATCACATGATGAATCAGATGACATAGATCGCGCTTAAAAGCGGTAAATGTGGTAAATGTGGTAAAATGTAATAAATGTGGTAAACTGTAATAGATCACATTAAAATGAGGAGAAGCAAGACGTGGAGTAATTATTGGTCACACATCTGGTCACACATCTATGAATAAGAAAGTTAAATAATGAATACGAAAGAATATAAAAACCCTAGGATTCTCCCAAAGTTGAATAAATGGAGATAAGGGTTTTGGGAATAAATCTAGAAGTGTACATATAATTGGTACAATAAATTAGAAGTTTCCAATGATTAGGTTGAAGTATATTGAATACATTCGTGTAGGTACTCCAATATAAGATAAGTGAAGTAAGTAACTCTCTCAGCTGGTTATTTATACAAGTAATTACTAGAATTACCCAGATCCCTTACACGTGGTAGCGAAAGTCAGTTAAAGATCAAAAGATATCCCAAGAAGTGAAATTCAAAATGGCAGGAGTCAAAAACAATCATGAGGAATTACTCATGACTTTAATTATTCTCCAACAGAAATTTTTAGACCATTATGAGTACCAGGAACAAAGGCAACAATATAAAGATCGTATCCATTTTATTATGCATACTAAGGTTGAACCATATGACGGAAACGAAAATCCAGAAGTTCTTAAAGCCTTCATTACTGATATTAAAATAACAGCAGATGCTCATGACCTCAATGAGGCACAATACATTAAATTTGCTGGTAACAATATGACCGGTAAAGCTAGAACATGGTTCCAGCAATACCAACTCGATAGTCCACTTGAGAAGGAAGACTTCACATTTAAAGCAAAATCAAAGGAAGACACAGAGCTACAACAAAAAGAAGATGATTCAGAAACCTTCGAAACATTTGTGAAAAAACTCCAAGATTACTTCACAAGAGACATCGATTATCTGCAAGCTACGAATAAGTTTATGAAGCTTACTCAAACAGGATCGGTTGCAGATTTTAATCATCAATTCCATAAAGCTATGGAATACTCTAGTGAAGAACGACTTTCAGAAAGACAAAAAATTCATCTTTATACTCTGAAACTAAAAAGGTATATCATGTTGGAAGTAAGAGCTAGATCTCCAAACACTCTCAAAGAAGCTATTAAATTTGCACTTCTTTTTGAAAGACCCAATGATGGTCACAACTTCACGAACGGATATCGGCATCAGGATAAAATTGGATTGGGAAAATCTAGACAAAATAAGTATATCCAGGTCAAAACCGATACACACACACAAGTATGTTTTAATTGTAATGGTAAGAACCATAGAGCAGAGCATTGTACAGCTCCACTGTCAAAAAAATAAATCAGTCAAAGAGAGAGACCGAATTTGGCTGGAGAAAAGGTCTGAATAATGATAAAGTCAACACGACTAAACCAAGAAAGCTGAGGTTAAGCCAAGTAGGCATATCATTAGACGACGGAAAGGAACACAACTTACCGATGCATGTTAGAAAAGCAAGTCTTTCGTCTAAAGAAACTGTTGAAGACAAACAAAGTCTATCAGTTAAAGGAAATATGGCAATAGCAGAAGCTACAGAATCCAAGAGGGATATAAGACCATATATTAGAACTATCTCCAACAAGGGTGAGCACGAAAATACACGACCTACTGATCACAGGGAGTGTTCGTGTGATGTTAATTTTGTATCAGAAATCGCAAACGTCTCACAAGTTGAGCATCTGAACAAAGAGTTAAGCACCGAGAAAACCAGAAAGTTGGAAGTAACTATACCCATAGAATAAAATGGGATAAGTGCAAAAGCTTTATTAGACTCGGGAGCACAAGGAAATTTTATTTCACCTAAGCTAGTCCAAGTATGGGACTTAGAAATAGAGAAGGTATCAAGCGTAAAGTTAACAACGGCATTAAAAGAAGAATGTCTGACCGATGAAAGAGTCAGGGTTGATATAAGAATAGGGAATAAGTGTATCACGATGTAGCTTTATATTGCAGGGTTCAGTCAAGGGTTTTGGGAATAAAATCTAGAGCGTACATATAGTTAGTATAATAAATTAGAAGTTTCCAACGATTAAGTTAAAGTATATTGAATACATTCGTGTAGGTGTTCCAATAAAAGATAAGTGCAAAAAATTTAATTTAAATAGTTGAAGAATTTGCCTCATTAAACACAATAACCTCCTCGTTTCCATTGATTAAATGTGTGATTTGAGACAATTCTATTTCTGACAGGGATACACCTTGCTAGATTAGTATTCGGGTCAGTTTCATTACTTCCTCGACAATCATTAATGATGACGTAATCCAATTTTGCAGCAACCGATTTTCGCAGCCATTTCATGGCGATTTACTAGCGGCTATTATCAGCACTTCTTAACAAAGATGGATTTGGTTAGCAACATTGGAAAATACGTATATGTTGAAGTCAACAGGTGCATTAATTTACCGGGTAATACTTTGAGTTCTGGAGGATACATTTATCCTATTTTGGGAATTCACTATTTCTTCACTCATGCTGAATTATGGCCGTTTTATATTTCGATATGTATTCCTCAGTTGATTATCACTTTGGCCATATATTTGATATCGTATTTCGTAATATTTCCCATATTGGCTTTGGTTTATATTATCTTGTATGGTCCCTTCGGCGTATTTTTGGCATTGTGGTCAAATCTTCAACAAGCGTCAATGATCGCAGTGTTTGTTGTTTCATATATATTGATGCCTGAAATCCAACGAATTGCATTTGATTCAGTTCTCAGTAGAGAATATGCTGATGATGTTGTATTGGCTGGGAAATTACGTAGAATTGCTAATGTGCCGCTTTATATTAAATGTGGTAAAATCTTCTGGGTAATTCCAGAGTTATTGGCATTGCCCTATAGCATTGCCAAGGCATTATTGATGGTATTGATTAATCTTATTCCAGTAGTGGGTCCTTGGATCACTATTATCATCCAGGCACCATCGAAAGGGTTGCAATCGCATGCAAGATATTTCACATTGAAAGGGTATGATGACAGGCAAGTATTAGCAATTTATAAAGCAAACACTGGGGCGTATTTAGGATATGGGATTCTCTCAAATAGTTTGGAACTGATTCCATTCTTCAGTGTATTTTTCATGTTCACCAATACGCTTGGTGCTGCGATTTGGGCAGTAAAGATAGAAAAGGAACACAAATTCAAAGGAATAGATACATTGAAGTTTCTTGATCTTTCTACAAATGTGGGTCCCAGCGGTACAAACCAAAATCATACACAAGAAAAGCTATAGCTAGTAATACATGTTAACATCGATTCATTATTCTAAATAACTTTTTTAAGTCCAGCTTGAAACATCATTTTAAATCTATTCCTCATACAAATAAACGTTATCAACACACCCAAAACCAGCTGCAACTCCCCCCTCATTTGATGATGAAAATTTAGATCTCAATAACCAACCAGCATTTTCATTGGAAAGTATTTCTCCGGATTGTTCGTTAAACAAAATGGTTCCAAAAATACCCAACTCAGAAATGATTTCCTCGTTGTATACTTCATTATTTCGAATGACCTTGTTTTTGAATAAAGGTGGTTCAATCAATTCCATAAGGATATAACCTTGCCACTCATTCTTTGGAAGTGATTTCAAAAACTCAGGGATGTTTTCTTTGTAAATATTGTTTCCACCTCCTTCCCGTTGTGGTTTCAAAACAAATTTCTCAGGAAATTCAAATGCTAATTTCTGAGCTTTTAATCCTCTTGGTGAATCGTCTAATGGGTAGATATCAACAAATGTCGAAGTGAGAAGTTTCAAAGTGTCTGGTTCGATTGAAGGTAAAAACTTCTTCAAAATGGTTTCATCAGTTAGAATTTGTTGGATCTTTTTTGCTCCTGATAATTGTGTTAACAAAGATGGGCATTTGATTGCAGCCGAAGTTTCTAAAAAGAGTCTTGCATCCCAACAAGCCTTCGGATTATTCGTATAATCTGATGGTGCATATCCAGATCTATAATAAACAACTGAGACTTCATCCATGGTAGCTTTCACATACAACTTGGATGAATTGACAGTAAGTTTTAATTCCACTTCCTCTAAAGTAAATCTATAGCTTTTTATATTGTGATTTTGCAACAATGAGTATTCTATATGTCTTTGGTCAAAGCAGTTCCTTTCGTTTGGTTGCACAATGAAGATCACTACTGTGCCATTGTCTTTGGAATATGACGAGTCAGCCTCAGCCAAACCTTTAGCCAATTCGTTTGCAGAATTTGAAATTTGAAGTTCATCGTCATCATAGTATGCATTTGAGTAATCTGAATCGTATTTTCCAGACTTGTTTAAATATTGGTGTAATTGACCAATTTTTGTCGACAAGCCACCAAATGACACAGAAACGGTATTGAATTCGATTTGCTTAATTTGGTTATTTGACTTATCAATGAAATAATCGCTCCGAAATAATCCCAACGATAACGGTTGAATAATGTGGGGTTTTGCTTTCAAGTAAGTTTCGAATAATTTACCAGTGAATTCTGGATCAAAAGAGGACAAGTCTTGCAAGATCTCAGATAACCATGATTCATTTTTGGAAACGATATTGATATACAATTCCTGAAATACTTTCTGAACTGCTACCGCATCCTTGAACGCAGTTTTGGGTAAAGGAGTTGGAAATAATGTTATTGGTGCATTATTGACTTGGTAGTTCTGGAAATTAGGAGGATACATAGTTAGTCCATTAGCCAAACTCCATTGTAACACAGATTCTACTAATTCTTGCTCTTGCAGGGATGACAATTGAGGAAACTGTTTCATGGCTGAACTAGAGTTGACGACGTTGACTGGTGTTTTGTATGTTACTCTGGTTTAATTGTTGAACCACAGTATTGCCTTGGGTTTCCTGTAGATAACCTGAGATTATTAATGGCTGCAAAATAACAACACAAGGTTCATGTGTCAGGCAATGTTCCTATTCGTTCAAGCAAGAGCATGGGGTATTGATTGTCGGGTGATCTTGATTGAGTTCAGCAAAGTTGTTGTTAAATAATGAGGTGCAATATTGAATTTTACTCTATCGACGCCAATAATTTGATAAATGAGATTTGGTGTTGGTCGAGCCGTCATTCATGATTGTCAGATCAACAATCGAATCGATTTGCTCATTCCAATGCATTAATTCCGAGATGGAGCTTGTATCATGATGGAGTTTACACCACACATTAGACTTTTTTGCAACCGTAACAAGCTTGCAGGCTAAGAGGACTTAAATCAAATTGAATACAAGAATAGGCAGCTTAAAAGCAACTTTGAGACAGTCCAATACATGGTGCATTATCTCCACGGTGTTTTAGACGATTTATCGTCTGAAGCCTACATTCATTTTAAGTCTAGGGTTTCTGACCTGGAATGCAAATATACACGTGATATAGAAATATTATGTTGATGTGTTATCTGCAGTTTCTTGGAGAGTTTTCCACCTGTTGGTGCGAACAATAAAAGTCATTACACGATAATACTGGTTTCTTAGTACACCATAATATAGCTCATTAAACAGTATGTACATCGAGTACAGCACGACGGCTACATTGCCGTATAATAAATCTCGTGCTAAGATATGAGAACGAAATACTCCCATTACTTCCGTGAACTTTCACGTTTCCCAGTTTATGCCTAGAGTGAAATTTTTCACTACGAATAGAAAGAGTAATGAACACCAAGATTTACTCAAAAAATGGAACTAGGCAAGCGTTCCCGCGATATAATGGAGCAATTTAACCTGTAATCAGTACTGCAAGTTCAATTTGACATCTCAAATGGCAACTATCTCATATTTTTCATTGTGATTAGGCTTGTATACTAACATCTTTAGTGAAATACTTAGCTGCTTACTTATTATTAGTTAACGCCGGTAACGCTTCTCCATCTGCTGCCGACATCACCAAAGTCTTAGAATCCGTTTCTATTGAAGTTGAAGCTGACAAAGTTTCTCAATTATTAGAACAAGTCGAAGGTAAGAACGTCGAAGAATTAATCGCTGAAGGTACCGAAAAATTATCTTCTGTTCCATCTGGTGCTCCAGCTGCTGCTGGTGCTGGTGCTGCTTCTGGTGCCGCTGCTACTGAAGAAGCTGCTGCTGAAGAAGAAGAAGAAGAATCTGATGATGACATGGGTATGGGTTTATTCGATTAAGTTAATTAATCCGTGTAAATGAATTTCCTAAAAAAATAGATTTCTAATAAATGTATAATAAGATTAAAGTGGTAACTTACAGGTGTATTTGGAAAATGTGCATTTTTCGTAAATATTTCTAAAAACCAAACAAAACATTAGTAGCGGAAAGTAAACTTTCATATCAGTCAATATTCAGACAATAGCACAAAGCAATGGTCTCATGGAATTCTTGAATGGTGAATCCTCTAACCATAAGACATTATCCTTGTTGTCGGAATTTGAAGAAGTGTTGTTTTGAGCAGCCATTGTAGAAGTTTGTAGTATATTAACTAATGAATGTAGAACTGAAATCAAGTGGATAAAACACCTGATTTATACATCATGAAAACAGTTGTAATTACTTGTTTTTTTGAATGTTCATATATCCTTTGTCCCTGTAATTTTAAATTTGGGGACAAAATACCGCATACTTTTACTGATTTGGCACTTTGCAATGAAAATGATGAAACGTATGGACAACCACGACTCTATTTCTCCAAACTTATGCATCATCACTCCTCAATATAGATGAATTTGTGTTTTGTATGTCTACCTTAAGTCTCAATAAATTTACCACATTTCCTCTTTGGGACAATGCAATTGCAGATTTGAGACGTCCCATTAATTACACAGCACCAAAATGGTAGGACATAGTGAAACATTCATGCTAAACACAGCATCATTCCTTACAGTGAAATCGATGGTTTCAGGTGATATTTTATTCTCTAGTTAAAATTGCACTGTCAAATCTACTATCTAAAGTTCATCCATCATTGCTTTACGCAAGGCATTGGGGTTACCAAACACCACATGTCTTACACGTAACATTTCATTATCAAACTCAATTTGCTCTTCATCTCTTTTGGTGTTTTCCTTTCTTAATTCGACCTCCTTTGACAACCAAGTTAAAAATGATTTGGTTGGCTGCAAGTTTCTGTTGGTTTCATGAAGTTTGGTTAACTCGTTAAACAACACTTCGAATTGTGATGATGATTCTACCGATTCGGTAGCTAATTTATCTTGTACGTATGCAGAAAACTCCGCATCAGGGTCATCTTCTGTGGATCTTTTCTCCGCATCAAACCCTACACCTAAATCTTGGAGGATGTTAATGAATCTCTTTTTGGCCTCTGTACCCAAAAGATTAAATCTGCTGTACAAGTCGTTGACATCAAAATAAGAAAATCTGAATGCGTCATTTTGTAATAACGCTTGAATTATACCTAAAATTCTCTTTTGGATGATATCCGTAGATGTAGCTGCACCCAATTGATTTAACAAATGCGACACAAACAGTTTGTCTTGGAGATCTAAAAAGTTCTTCACAGCTTGTTGATTGTTTCTTAAACTAGAAGCCATGATTCTATATATAGAGTCAGCGATTGCTTGGTTGTCTGCATTAGCTACAGCCAACTCGTTCAATGCAACAAAAATATCCTTATCACTAGTTAAGGCTTCCCCATATTCAATATCATGGGACAACTCATCAATAATATCCAAACACTGAGTCAATTGAGACGAGTCTGGTGTTCCGTATTTGATCTGTTTCACTGCTGCATCGAATGTTAATTCCGTGGGAAATGGAATGGCTTGACGGGATAATTTTTGTGTGGTGTCTTCAGGCATACTAATTAAATCACTTAAACCCTCCTCTTCGTCCATTAATTTAGCTTCTCGTTGTAAAGTATCGATGTTTAATCGTACATGTAACCCAGATGGTATGTCTTGACCGGGTCTAATTAACTTCCAATCAGTACCTGGTACGAAAATTTTGGGATAACAGTCGTTATCACTGGCACAAATCAACTCACTGTCTGTATCTACAATAGAACACGACACACCTACTATCAACAGCAACAATAATCCAATCTTCATTGCTCTATCGCAACAGATTCCAATCTGGTGGCTAAAAATCTACGTAGCAGTACTGCCTGCAGAATACAAAATATTAAATACAATTGAAGTAGAGGACAGCTGGATCGAAACGGTGCCTGAAAAAGGAAGTATATGGTACGTTCCACGCTGTCAAAATGATAGACTGCTTTAATGGCCACTTAAAGGCAAAAAAGAAAGTAATTCCGATACCGGGAGTCGAACCCGGGTTTGCTCGGTGAAAGCGAACCGTGCTAGCCGTTACACTATATCGGATATTTACAATTAAGAAAATTGAGTCAATAATTATCAAACAATAAATTTTAGGGCTCTATTTAATGTGCAGGAGTTAGAAATCTCAATCCCATTACAATTTATGTATCGTAAAGTTTTGTAAACAAATTTCAACCTGAAATTAGTTAAAATAATAAGTTGTAGATATGATACTTGAGTGAACTCGTTGTCTCTTGTACCACAAAAATATATACAAGTGAATTTTACATACTATTTGATTGGGGAGTGCAAAATGACAGAAGAATTGTTGGAACAACTTGCTTTGGAGTATTATGACCGTCAAATTGAACGATACGACAAACATCATTTAAAAATGAACCAGTATCCCCAATGTTGTTACAGAATATACCCACTAAGACTAGCGCAATCAGACGAATCAGAGGATTTGTTTGACGAAACTGTTCGAATTGGGTGCGAGACTTAAAACTTACAGAGGTTCTTGAGTTGGTTTTTATAAACGATTAAAAATATTAAAAATAGGAACCAAACATATGAGGGGCTTTATAATATATTTCCCCTTCCAAAGTAAATGAGTATATAGATAGTTGTATTTTAAGTAGATCAATAATCCATTTTAGTTTAAAAAGTCGTAAAAACGTTGAAAAATTAAGAATTATATGGTAAAAGAAATAACTAAGGAACGGTCAAAGGGAACTGGCGGCGATTTATACAAAGAAATACGAGATATTTTGTAGTAGACAAACAACATGCTAGTTCTACCAGAAATGTAAGAGCTACAATGCCTCATACATTCAAAATAACAATGTTGGTATCAAGTTCATTTACATTTTATTCACACTGGAATTCCCCATAAACCTGAATCATTGTACTTAGAATGGATGCTGGCAACCCACCCCTCGAGGATGTTTCTTTTTTGATGAGAACAAAAATTAGGGCACATGGGGATGTGTACAATAGCCCTCCTGGATCCCTTAATTATGAATTTGCTGTTGTGTACGCACCAATCAAAGCGTTGGGTCCTAATTTACGAGAATGGTTTAATAAAGGTGGGGACCACAAATATGAACCGGACCGTAGGTAGTGCGTTCATAATAGCACTGACATAAGACCGACACCGTGGACAATGCCGCGATCTAAAATCATTTCGGCGGTGGCACAATAGGCAAATATGCGCATTTAAAACAGGTTAATGTCATTGTAGATTTCAGTCAAATTCTGGGTTTGTCTTCACTGTAAATACTATGCATCTACCTTAACTACCAATTTGATTAAAATCGCACATGAAATTATGATGGTTAACCCCTGACCCGACCACTCTTTGCGTCCGGGGATGGTCAAGGATAATAATAGGATAATTAATTACTTGCATACGACGGCTGTGTCAAAAACGAAATCAAAATCACAATTCTTTCCTAATACAACAAAAATCAAAACAATAATAATAATTTTTTGCAAAGTGGGAAAATACCCGAGAAAATGGGGCCAAGTCGTTACCATGGCCCATGCAAAATCCATATACGATGCATTCTGGTTCAGCTTTCGAGATACTTCATAATGGACAAGACATCCAATGCCAGGGTGGCGTCTGCCCTGCGGTCTGACTTATTTGAAATGGAATTTTACCCCACGATGGAGAAATATGGAATTGACCCGGTTCTCGTGTGGCCCCTATTACGTTTCAGTAGACCTTTGGTTGAAGCCAATACCATCAACTGTGACGACAAGGAAATTACAAGATTCTGAAGATGCCGAATTATTGTTGCAAGGATCGCCTTGGTCAATTGGTTTTGTATCCATGACGACTCGATGGAACTTGCGAGTAAATGCAAGTTTTGATGCCACGGTAACTCATATTATTATTTGTATTTCAAAAAATACTAAATATAGAAAAACAATGGCCTGGTTAAATTATGTACATATATATTAAGACTGAAATTTCCCGATTGAAGAAACTTTTTACTTCATTCTCATTTCATTATCTTTCAACAATGTTTGCTCCAATCGCTACTTTATTACTCGCCGGTTTAGTTGCTGCTGACTCAACTACTACCAAAGTCGACGTTAACCAATTCTCTAACTTATACAATGGTCCATACTCCTCAGCTATGGTTTCTTACGCTGCCTACTTAGCTGATCAAGGGTTCAATGCTTCCTACATTTCCACTGTTCTTAACGCTTACAACTACGGTACAAACACCATGGACCAAACCTCTTACATCCAATTTTTGTCTCAAAATGCTGCTGAACAAAATTCCATTGCTTCTGTAAGGGCCACCGAATCTTTCTCATTTGCCAAAGAAACTGGTTCCGATTCTTCTGATGAAGTTCCAAACACCGACTCTGGAGCTGCTTCTGCTACTGAAAAGGATGATGACAAATCGGCTTCTGCTACCGCATCCGGCTCTAAGTCTAAGGCCTCCGGTTCTGCTTCCGGTTCTGCTTCCGGTTCTGGCTCTGGTTCTGGTTCCTCTTCAAGAGCCTCTGGTTCTTCTGAGTCCGGTTCCTCTAACTCCGCAGGATCTGGATCGTCATCCTCAGAGGGTAACGGTGCTAACTTTGCTGCCCCAATTGGTGCTGCTCTTGGTGCTGTCGCCATTGCTTTGTTATAAGTTTGATCTAATACTCATAAAGTTTCTCCGTTATAGTTCATTTTAGGCTAGTCCTACTTAATTTAATTTAATAAATTGCATGTCAATACTGAATCATGTGTTACAAACCAAATTTAATCTTGTATTAATCTTTATCTTGAATCGAACCCTACTTAAGATGTCCCTTGAAATTCCCTTCCATATAGTCAATGTGAACAAATGCTCGTTCCACCATCGGTAATGTTTCAATAGCATACTGCAACGCCTCTGCGATATCATGGCAATCTTTGAAACTCAAATCAAACTCGTGGATAGCAAACACAATATCAATTTCCACCGACAAGTTATCCCCGACATGATAGACTTTCAATGCCGTGATAAGCTTGATTGGTTCAGCAAATCTGTAGGCAAGATAAAGGATAACCTTGTAATCTATGGGGTCAGCAACGGCACCAGTAAGTTTATCGATGTGTTCGTATGCGGTATGTGCCCAACTTATTATAACATATATCGATAAAGCCAAGGCACCCAAAGGATCTAGCCACCAGATTTTCATAAAATGACCAATAGTTGGCATCAATAACGACACAGTGTTGAAGACGATGTCCGTCATTGCATCCTGCGCCAACGCTTGAACCGACGAATTCTTGGAGCTCGAACACCATATCCAGCACCCAATTTTAGCAACAATTGTAATTGACATGATTGCTATAGCATCGTAGCCAATTGTTGCGATGGATTTTTCGGTTGGAAAGAACAACCTTTTAAATGATTCTTGTCCAACTTGGAAGAAGGAAATTATGATGATAATAGAAAACACAAGCACTCCTAGTGGTTCAAGTCTTGATCTTCCCACAGGGTACGCGTGCAGAACTTTCCAGTTCTTTTCTGTCGATAGTCTGTTAGCAATATAGATGATGAAGGTAGACAAAAAATCCAAAATAGAGTCAACCAACGATGCAATGACCGAAATAGAATCAGTCAACATGGCGACGGCTATTTTACCAACCAATAGCAAGATATTAATAAAAAAGTTCACCAAGATAGCAAACACAACATCATTACTTTCTTTTTCTTCATCAAAACCCAAAAGTTTAGCACCATCATTATCAATGTTTCCTGGGGCTATATAGAATCTCGCAAATTTTGATGTTGTTTCTTTAGGTGGACTTGGCGACTCTTCGTTGTATTCTTCTTCGGCGTCTTCTTCTTCATGGGTCGATAAACCTGGTGATTGTTCGTCATAGTTTCTCAACATCGTGTAATGGATTTTACCAGCATCTAAGAAGTTATCAATCTCGGTGAACTTTTCAATGAGGGAGTTTTGATCCTCATAGTATCTTTTCACTGACTTTTTCTTTGTTATGAAATCCTTATTTAGGTAATCTTGCCATTGGCAGACGGGTTTAAAGTTCCCAATCAACTTTTGTGGGCGTAAAGTATTTAAAACAGACAATCTTCTTTGTTGTTCCTCAATATCAAACGACAACAAAGACGCATTATCACCCGTATGTTGCGGTAGTAGTAAGTTCGAAGTCGATCCAATACCAAACTCCGTCGAATATGGGTTTGACACCGTATAATGACTGGAGAGTAATCGTTGAAACAACGGTCTGGGGTTTTTATCTAGTTTCAAATCACTTTGAGAGTATCTTCTTCCCGGAGAATCATTGTGTCCGTAGTACGCAGCCGGAGGGCCACGAGAGTGTTCTCGTGGGTAATCATAGGGACCTTTCGAACGGTCCCGTGGATAATCATACGGGCCTCTCGAACGGTCCCGTGGATAATCATACGGACCCCTCGAACGGTCTCGGGGGTACTCATGGGGTCCACGCGAGCGATCACGCGGGTCGCGAGGATTATTAGACCTAGCGTAATGTCTCAGTTCGCCGTTATTTTCATCTCCGTGGTCATTTCTAAACAACATGTTTTGATGTGGTGGGACCTTATCACCAAACCGTTGCAGCGAAGTATACAACTGAGTATGGGGCACAGTGTACCCTGATTGGGGAGGGTATGCCCCTGGATTGGGGTGAGGAGACTGGTGCGAGCCATCATTCAAGGGAATAAAGTTACCTGAATAATGACCATTGGAGTGGTGAGAATGGTTCTGGTAGGCATCGTTGACATCGCCGGCATGGTTCGTCGGAGTACGGAGATTCTGGCTCAGATAGTCACTCGCACGAACGTAACCTCTTCCGCGTTCATTTTCGTCGTGGTATTGCGGCAATAATGGCTTCGCTTCATCCTTCGTCATGATAACGAGTAGCTAAGATAACTGGCACCAAATCTAACAATAAAAGCAGCTTTCGAACTATGCACCACAGATACGATAACACAAGAACGTTCCCGTACCGCAGTTTACCGCCACTAGCTTGTCCAATGAAAGAAACAACAGAACTTACTGCAGTTCTATATCTGTTTGCAAAAAGCCACTCTAATGCTAAATTTGGGCATCGGCAAATATTGTGCGGATAGGCTGCAAAATACTATATAGTAGAAACCCCTAATTACCGCAGGAGCGTTGACTCACGACTACGCTGGGCACACACGTCACTACCGAGACGGCTAGAACGGGTTGTGCTTAACTGACAGTACCACAGTACCATCGGTTGTTTTTTTGATTGTATGCATCGTTGCAACACCGTTCTTTTTACTAGTACCGTATAATATTGCTGACACTGAGCACAACAAATGCGCTCCTGAAAGGCTATATCACCATTGTGGTGCGCCATAGTGGTGTTTTGGCCACTTGACTGGTCCTCATCGCTAACGTGGTGCCACCACCGTGCTATGGCTGCTGGCCCGGTCAATTACATTTACTGAGCTGCTCATAGGTCACCGTGGTGAGCCCGATTTGGACCCACATACGAATACGTGCCACCACAACAGGACTGGATTGGCTCTGTAGCTCACATTGTAGCTCACATAGGGCCGCAGCTGGTCTTACGACCACATCGGTGGTAAAAAATCAGCACTACAATGCTGGTGTCCTGGGGCTTCTACGGTACTGCCTACGTCTACTTTGGGCTGCTCAAATCCAAGTAACCTGTAGCCAGCACAGCTACGCGTACTAACTTGCATCTTACCACACCGTTTGACTACACCGTCAGCCCTATATACACCCGAAACCACGCCGGTGCTCCCAGCGACGCCAGCCTGCTTTCCCTTCACCTTGGTAAACCCTAGCAAAGTCATCGATTACCCGCACCTTCCCGGTTCCAGTTGCGGCGTGGATGTTTCATTGTGGATGCGAGTTTTTTGTTTCGCAAATTTTCGCCCGTATATAAACTGCCGTTTTCCTCTGGTAAAATTTGGGTCCCCACCACAAATGGTATGAACAGTTTAGTTTCTACTTTGTTGCTATAATGATTAAGACAAAAGATGTAAATTAATTACTGAGGATGTATATGCAGGACAAAATAATTAAGGAATTCTTCGTTTATGAATTATAGCAATGGAATAGGACGATTTATCGGCGACGATGCTGGTTGACACAGGCTGAAGTTTACTAACAATAAGAGTATGTGAGATCGTATTACATTATGGTTACTTCCTGATGAACTTTCACAATTTTTGTCCCGGTGAAATACATGAGCCATGGATAATACATGCATCACCATCTGACCTTTTATCATAGTGTATTGAATTATTGCAATGTGGGCCTTGTACTAACAAACAGACATGGGAAATAGAACACTGAGCATTCCGTCTAGATTATTTGGTTATAAACGAAAGGTTTTATTTATTGTTTAATGGTCTAGACGGAATCGGTTGTCGTGGTTAAGTAAATTTTATTATGATGAAAAACCTTTTTTTTCAGTTCTGCTTCTGAACCAAAATAATCTGAAGATACTCTCATACCAAAGCTCAATTTCTGACGTAATTTTTACTTAACTGCGGTGACTGGACGTTTTTTTATTATTTCAATATAAGTTTTTTTTCGAGCTTGTTTCCTTAATGGACATTGTAGACAAACCGTATTTGTACTTGATATGGCGCTTTTGAAACTATTCACTCACTGGCAAAGAATTTGAGAATTTGTCGATCGTCCCATCCTTAGATGGTTTTTGATGCAAGCACCTGTTTACGAACAGCTTGCTAGTGCGAATGTTGCTGTAACTTCCAAATTTACGTCTACAGATTGCTATCGATTCATAGTTTGATATATCTTCTAACACGCACCTTCGTCAACGTACATACATTATGTCACTAAATAGTGAAAATTACAACTTTACCATCAATACCACCAGTCGAGACTTGGTTTTGAGAAAACATTTGGATGGATTCAATGGTGTTTTGGTGGGTAGTGTTGGATTGTTTAGCACCAGCACTTGCTCTTTGTGCTCTACCCTTCAAGTCCATTTGTCTGAACATGTTCAATGCTTGATGAGACGAGATTTCTTCGTCTTCATCTTGTCCAACTGGGAGGTTGGTGACATCGTTCTGGGGCTCAATAGTTCTGGTAACAGCCCAGTTGGACTCGTCACCCTCCAAAACCAACAAATTACAACTGTAGCCACCAACAACAATTTTGTTGTTTGACAAGAATACTACTGCCTTCAATGGTAAGTTATCGGTGTTTACAGAAAGAATCGATCTTGGTGGTTGGCCCTCACCATCTGGGTAAACAATACCAACAGAAGCATCATGACTAACGTATGCTAAGGCATTACCATCTGGTGAAAACGACACGTCATGGACCCAGGCACCAGTCTCATTAACGTAGTCCCCACACACAGTTTGAAATGGTAACTTTGTACCCCAAACACTAGCCGGTGGTTTTTCGTCTAAGCCCTTAATGTAGGCAGAGAACACTCTAGCATGGCCATCAGTAGACCCACATGCCAATAAAACTCCGTCTGGATGCCAGTCCAAGCTAGTAATAGTTGACTTTAAAGGCTTCTTCAAGTGTTTAGAAACCCACCAATTGTTCTCTTCTTCGTAGTAACAAACAGCAACAATTCTATCTGACGATGCAACAGCAAACTTCTTCCCATCTGGAGACCATTTACAACAAGTAGCAGCACGATTGATTCTCAATAATACCAACGTAGGCTTGAATTCGTTGGCCAGAGAATCCCATTGCCAGACTAATGCATTTCTGTCTTGGGAACAAGTTAAAATGGATGAACCGTCTGGTGAGATGTCAACAGAAGTAACTGTTTTATCGTGTTCTTTCAATACTGCGAAAAGCTTTGGTTTCGTCGACAAATTGCCCACTTGGTAAATTTCAACATTGGTGCCTTTGGTGATAGCCAAGATATCTTTGTTCTTGGAGAACACATGGGATTTGATAGGTTCGTGGCATAATTGGAATACTTTTGGTTCAGACATTGTGGTCGTGGTTCAATTTCAGGAGGATGTCTCTACTGGGAATCAAACACGGTGAAGTAGTTGTGGAAGCCGGTTGAATATTTCTGGCTAATATTGGCGTGGTTGGATTCACGCAAGCAATTCGCGGTAGAACTCGCCGAAGTAGCCCGCAAACCTACGTCAAGCCGGCAGTACCGCGCACCGCCACCAATCTACCGTTTGTGGGAAAGGAACCAACCAAATACACACGGTAGCGCTACAACATGTCTACGAAAGCAACGGGTTTGTCAGTACAAATGTTAACTATACTCTGCGAACATCTTATAAAGTACGGCGTATTTGCATAATCGCAACTACAAGCCATCTTGTTGTCTTCTTCTGATGGATTCCTTGATTCTGGACCAGATTTTTTGGAACTTTGGGTTTTTGATATCTTTGAACTTGTAGTCTGCCTTATCAACCAAAGTTGAGAAAAGCGTGGTGGTTTCCTTATTGTACAACACTCTTAACCAGTAGAACACAAGGAAAATCGTCAATTGGTATCCTGAGGTATTTCTGAAACAAAGGGTTCTCAAGAACAAGTACACAATTAAGATCAATTCGTCGTAGGCAATGAGACTAGCCAAAAATTTGGCTTGAGACGTAATGGCAGTGATTTTCTTCGACTCGGAAATGTGCAACAACGATAAAATCACATATGGGAACAACTTGAAAATTGACTTGAAGGTAAACACCCAAAGACAAGCAAGCACAACGTACTGGAAATTTTCCGATGCAACCAACGTCGATGGCGATGGCAAGAATTTGAGGCCAAATTTGTGCTTGGTTGTCATTGCCATACTGACAATAGCACCAACAAATGCCAACCTGTAACTAATGGAATTGATGTACCATTTGTTTGACAACAAGAAAAATTGAGAAAGTACCCCAAATATTAATGTTGCGGCATGTCCAGCCAACCAAATAGTGTAATTTATTGGATTTGATGCCTTATGTTTTTTCACTAGTTTTCTCTTCTTAGAGTTAGGTGGAACTGTGTCGGAGGTGACTTCTTTTTCAGATAAGTTTTTGCCAATTGACACGGAATTTTCTGCCTGTTCGTTTTTCAACTTGTGTAGATCGCTGACAGCATTATTGCCATTAGCGACGGTAGACATTGCTTCTGGTTGTGGTTCTTTGACGATGATGTTTTCTCCCTGGTATAAATTCCAGCTGAAACATCGGCCTGCAGAATACATATTTTGCATGCACACAACCTTCGAACAATGTCGCGACAGACACGACATTGTCACGATTTTCCCAGAAAATGTCTCCCAAGCAAGATGCAGGCAAATGTCGCACGGGCCCGTTTGTTTACCTTCCACAATTCAAATCTGACTACGCTAAGATCTCTTCTCCGTAACAATGGTCAGTACATCCGACGCGCTAATCGCTCTATCAGACTCTATCCTTAACTCAATCAACGAGTTGAACAAGTTGGAGTACAACAAAAAGGGCCGGAAGTACCGTTTTGTCAACAACACCTTCCAACGGATTCGTGAAGAAGATAAGCATCTTGTGATCTGTCCAGAAGACTTGCTGCAAAAACTCTCGATAATCTCATCGTTTTACATCTTGTACAATATCAATAACGGTGAAATATTCAACAATTATCCCGACTTTTGTCTTTCCATCATTGGGGTCGCCCATAAGTTAGAGGTAGAAAACTGGTATGAAGAAGAGAACTCGTCAGTAATTCACTTGAAAAATGCCAAATATAACCCACTTGCCATCAAAGACATGGCATTAGATTTTGTACGAAATAATCCGATCCAACCAAAACATATTGAAATGGGGTTAAATATGTTGATATGTTCGAAACTTAACTTCTTGCATACCGACCATCATATCGGGACAAAGGTTGAGGGTCACTACATGAAACACTTTATAATAGAGTATTTTGGCGAGGAATTACTCAGTTCGCCCGATATTTTGGTGGCTCTCAAGAGTTTTGTACATTGGGGTAACATTAAAGGGATCTTGTATAAGTTAGATGTACCCCACGTAAACATTAGCGATAGTCTCGCCAAAAGTTTTGAGTCATTTCCCGAACCAATGGAAGAATTAAAACTCAGTGTCTACGATAGATATCCTTCAGGTACATCCAAGTACTCGTTAATTCGGAAATCGATTGATATTTTGGGAGATTGGCAATACTCTCAGTTGATACCGTATCCGCAAATTGAGGGAGAAGAGAACGACGACGATTTCAGTTTAGAATGGTTGTATGAATTGTGTCATGATATCGAGAATGATCCTATCAAGTATCATTTGAGATCTGCATCAAAAGGCTTGTGTGCTGAACCAGTCAATTTGACAGAATTGAATAACAAGCACAACAACCTGATAAAAAGTTTGTTAAACTTGATTTCCATCATTATAAACCTCTTTGAGGAAACTGGAGGGGAGTTTTTGTTGCAAAATTCAAAAATTCCCAAGCTCACAAAAGAACTTGTTGAGAAGTACCGTAGTTACTACGACAGATTGGAGAAGATCCATCAAACCATTACCGGATATGAAAACAAAGGATGGTCACCAGAAGACATTGTGATCAGACTCAAGCCTGCGAATGGAGAAGTTTCATTGTTCGATAAGGTTATGGAGATGAGAGAAAGGTACATTGATGACTACGAGTAGAATATCGTAAAATTTTCAATTCTGGTTAGAAGACGTGGGGAGCACTATGAATGGTAACAAAATCTGAACCCGTACAGTGCAATTGCTTTTGTAAAGAAAGTGCTTAAATGCCATTATTGGGTCAAACATCGACACAAGACGCACGGCTGACAATGAAATGATACTACGTGGGGTAACTCAAACCTCATCGGCACTTAGAAGTCCGTGTATAAAGATTAATAAACGTTCCAGAACACTGTTGGTACATACTGGGAGTGAACTTGACGTGCCAAGGCTACGTCACTATAACCCGAAGGACACATCCAATGCGACTTGATCTGCATGTGCAATTTAGACCCAGAGACAATTACTCGGTGAACGTGTGTAGATTAGGCGGATAAGCCTTTGGTAGAAGGTGCGGTATGCAATACTCAATAACGAGATGAGATGAGATGAGATGAGATGAGATGAGATGAGATGGGATGAGATGAGGTTGAAGTTAAAACTTAGTTAAATGCATTTGAAATGAGATGAGGTTGAAGTTAAAACTTAGTTAAATGCATTTGAGATGAGGTGAGATGAAGTCATCTGGACAGCTACCAATATATAGTTAAAGAACTGTAAATCATTTTCAACGTACGGCAGGCCCCGATGCCCGACGGTAATTGTAGCTGGATCCGCTCCAAATGCATATAAAATGCATCCCCATTGATTGCCTACGATTACCATTTTATGCCGCGATGAGGTCGATGGACCGAGGATCACATGCCAGAGATGAATTCTTCTTCATATAGCAATATTAAAACCAAAACGCAGCAGGTCGCTCGGGTCTGGATGACGCAGCTATCTCCACATCAAAGAGCTCATCTAGGGTCAATCAACTATAATTATAAATTCCTGTTGTCCGACGCAACCGCACCCATTTGGGACGTTGCAGTGCAATATTATATGAAGAGCAATCAATAATACGATAAAATATTTTATCAGCATACTAGAATGGCAGAATACTGACACTAAAGAAGCCAATTGTGTGATCTACACGCACGTAACCATGTCAGGAAATTCACTGTGCACGTTTACATCTCAGTAACTAATGGTTGGGTAATTTCACCAAATAGGCCATTCTGGAAGCATGTAGCACGACCGGTTACAACATTCGCCACAGACTTTCTTTTTTGGCTTAAAACTTTAAATCGCTCTCGCTTGAAATTTGGCACCAAAATGGCCTCTATTTGTTTGTCTAATATGTCGAAACTCCGAGGTAAATTATTTTGTATATATACTACTTTTTCACTGGCTTTGTCTCATCTGCCGTCGTTTTATTATTTTTGGCATATATATATCTATCTTTCCGAGTCAGGTTATCAACCTATATAGTTATATAGCACTTTGATTTTTTACCAGGTAGATTATTGATATTTCTAACTGTAAAAATGTCGGAGAAAGAACATGTTGCAGGCGACGACAAAGATGCCATCTCTGTTGACCACAACTCAGTGTATGAAGATATGTCGTCAGGTAACGATATGTATGAGTTGGAAGCCAACGATCTTATTCTCGCAAGAAAAATGAAGCTTATCAACGATGCTATAGATGAAATTGGGTTCACACCATACCACTTGAAATTGTTCTTCCTTTCTGGTATGGGGTATGCTACCGATACCCAGTTGACATTCATCGAGTCCAGTGTGAGAACTTTTGTCAACTATCAGTTTGGTTATGTCTTCCCAGTGTCTGCTGAAACCTATGCTCTTGGTATGTGTCTTGGTGCTATTGTGTGGGGGTTATCGGGTGACTTGATTGGTAGAAGATTGGCATTCAACCTCTCATTGTTATTGTCGGCACTTTTCACCATCGTTTGTGGTGCCATGGGGACGTTTGCAACCTACAACTTGTTTGTTATTTTGTTAGCATTCGCAGCCGGTGGTAATTTGGTTTTGGACACTTGTGTGTTTTTGGAGTTTTTACCTCATAAGGATCAATGGTTGATGACATTTTATGCGTTGTTCTGGGGGGTTGGTCAAACCATCGCTGTTTTGGTTTCGTACGCATTCTTACCAAATTATTCATGCGAGGGTCCAGACCCTGCCAACTGTCCATCTCACGAAAATAGAGGGTGGAGATACGTTTACTACGTTAATGGGTCTATTGTTTTAGTTTTGGCCATTTTAAGATTAACGGTTATTAGATTAAGCGAAACTCCTAAATTCTTGGTTTCTAATGATAGAGATGAAGAAGCAGTTTCAAACTTACAAAAACTAGCTGAAAAGTACAACCGGACATGCTCGTTAACTTTAGAAGACTTGGAGAAATGTGGTAAAATTACTTGTAATGATGACTACAGAAAACATATGGATTTAAAAGGAACTGCAAAATTGATTGGTGGCCATCTCAAGGTGTTGTTTTCCAGTAGAAAGGCTTCTAGATCCTCGATTCTTTTATTCATTTCATGGTTTCTTTTGGGTATCTCATATCCATTATATTCTTCATTTTTACCTGTTTATTTAGCCACTAGAGGTGCAAACATTTCTGCTGACACCGTATCGGGAGTGTACCGTGATAACTTGATTGCCAACGTCTGTTCTATCGGGGGTCCAATTATTGCTGGGTTGCTTTTATATTTTGTACCTAGATTAGGAAGAAGAGGGGTGTTATGTATCGGAGGGTTAAGTACTATGGCGTTTTTGTTTGGTTACACACAAGTCAAGACAAGACCAGAAAATGTTGCGATGACTTCGTGTGTCTACGTTACACTCTATATCTACTACGGGGTTATTTACGCTTATACTCCTGAAGTGATGCCTTCGGTAGCGAGAGCTACAGGTAATGCTATGTGTTTGCTTTGTACTAGAGTTGCTACTGCTATTGTCCCAGTGATTGCGTACTTTTCAAACACAGCTTCAGCCGTACCGATTTGGATTTGTGGTGCTTGTGTTGGATTGATCGGTCTTATTGCATTATTACTCCCATTCGAACCCTCGAAAACCAGAGTTGTTTAATTTGGATATTGATAGAGTCATTCGTAGAATCATAAAATGCTGCGGTCAATTAAGCAAAACCAAGAAAATAGTAATACAACGTACATAGACAGAAGAAAAATCGCATCATTAATTTCTGTAGAAGAAAAAGACTTGTCAGAAAACCATCTGATAATCCGGGCGGTGAAATAGATGCATAAAATAGAATTTTCCGATATTAGCATGACAGTTGTTTGCGAAGCAAAAGAAATCGGAGTTTTCTTTTGCCGAAGAATGCTACCGCTCATCGGAGCTAGTCACGTCGGACGCCTATGGTAAAAACGATTGCGAATGCATCGGTTGCAAACCTGTTATGTCACACGCAATGCTTTATGCAAGTATCCCCGCGACCCATGTTACAATTTACCATCTTGTTATCACCTCAATACAGTAACACGCGTGTGAGGATTATTATCAACACTTCGCCGTACCAAATTGCGGCCATACAGACCATCTTCGTGTAAACGGAATTTTCCCTTATCTGCTAGACAACAATGCAGCACAAATCTTTTCACGTCACGCTCACCACACCTTCTTTTTCGGTCACATACAAGTGCAACCTAAGCACTTGCACAACAATGTGATTGCACAGATGTTGATATTCTTTGCGGTCCATCCAGTTCCTTTTGTTAAATACGAAGCTTGTATTGGCTGGTGACGTTGCTTTTAGTGTAGTCCTGCATTACTTTATGCAAGATGATGACATAAGTTATTTTCTTGCATCTTGTCCGCAAACTCTGCCCAGAGCAATGTAAAATTTTCTGGAGCATGCACATTATACGTCATGGCGCATTGCTTTTATTTCACTTGGTTCTCAGAATGTATTGCAAAGTTAGTTCTTACACCAAACATTTGTCTGGGGACTGTGGGGAAGAGGGATCAAGATACAGTTAGCGGAAATACAGGTCATCTCCGTCAAAATAATCTCTATCTACGCAAAAGTGGGGCGTTGTTGAGACCAGTGAAGCCTTCATCGACTGCATGGACACTACACCATTCTAGGTATTCATTACAATGATTTATTTATATATATCTTGATGCCCAATGTCTGGGGTGGAGTTTTTTCCAACACTTTACTCAAGAAACTCTTTTTAAAGGTTCGAATTTGTTTTTGATTTTGACTGGTTCTGCTTAACATTTTTAGTCAAAAGAATTTGCAACTATTTTGTGAATTGTTTTTGTTTTGGTCAAGAGTGCTTTGGTTTGAACGCATTTTTTATCAGACTCGGTAGATTCGGTACACATACTCGCTTATTACCGTTGGTTTAGGTGCTTTTATCGTAAGCCACTGAATTCACTACGGGATATCGCTCCGACGCATCTTACAGTACACATTTGCCAGAGTTTATCATGGAAAAGATTACTCCGCAATCAACAGTGATCTCACTTAGAGACTCATCAGCAAATGAAGAGTCCCAGTTAGACTCTGGAGATGACATTTTGGGAGACAAAATGAGGTTAATCAACAACGCACTTGATGAAATTGGGTTTACGCCGTACCACTTGAAGTTGTTCTTCTTGAACGGAATGGGGTACGCAACTGACTCCCAGTTAACTTTCATCGAATCAAACGTCAGAACATTTGTGAACTGGCAGTTTGGATACAAGTTCCCCGTCTCAAATATCATGCTTTACTCAGGTATGCTTGCTGGGTCGTTATTTTGGGGGCTCTCCGGTGACCTTATCGGAAGAAGAACAGCATTTAATCTTTCATTATTGACTTCCGCACTTTTTACTATCATGAACGGTATGATGGGTACATTTGCAACATACAACTTGTTTGTATTTTTAGGGGCATTTTCTGCTGGTGGTAATTTGGTTTTAGATACCTGTGTTTTCTTGGAGTTTTTACCACACAGGAATCAATGGTTATTGTCGTTTTTTGCATTCTTCTGGGGTATTGGTCAAACTGTTGCTGTTGTGCTAGCTTATGCTTACTTGCCAAAATACAGTTGTGAAGGTCCGATCGGAAATTGTCCATCTTCTGAGAATCATGGATGGAGATACATGTACTACACAAATGGTAGTATTGTGTTGTTTTTGGCAATCTTGCGGTTAACTGTAATCAGATTAAGGGAAACTCCGAAATTCTTGGTTGCAAATAACCGTGATGCCGACGCAGTTGCTAATTTGCAATCTATCGCTGAAAAATACAACAGAAAGTGCTCCTTGACATTGGATCAATTGGAAGCATGCGGACAAATCACCTCGAACGAAGATTACCGTACACAAACTAACCTCAAGGGTACTTTGAAATTGATTTTCCACCACGTTAAAATCTTGTTTTCCAATCGAAAAATGGCTCGTTCAACCAGTCTATTGTTTGCATCATGGTTAATGTTGGGAATTGCATATCCGTTGTATATATCATTTTTGCCAGAATACTTGACCCATAGAGGTGATAATATTGCTGCCACAGATCCTTACGGTGTGTACCGAGATAACATTATATCGAATGTGGTGTCGATCTCGGGACCGATGCTTGCTGGTGGGATGTTGTATTTCTTCCCTATTTTAGGAAGAAGAGGTGTGATGGCAATCGGAGGGCTTACTACCATGGCTTTCTTCTTTGGATATACTGCGGTGTCTACAAGGGCTCAAAACGTTGCTCTTTCATCTATTTCGTTTGCAACCATTTACATTTATTTCAGTGTGTTGTACGCTTATACTCCAGAAGTGTTGCCATCTGCCGCACGAGCTACAGGTAATGCATTATGTATTGCTGTTACCAGAGTCGCTGGGTGTATGGTTGCAATTATTGGATGGTATTCCAATACAAGTTCCGCGCTTCCATTATGGATTTGCGGTGCCTTAGTGGGTATTATTGGTCTTATGGCGTTATTCTTCCCATATGAACCAAGTAAACAAAAAGTTGTATAATACATTAAGGGGTTTTTTTGCAGCCAAATAATACATTTATAGTTAACGTTTGTAATTGCATGAAATGTAATATGTGAAATATTTTTAGTGTAATGTAATTGATAAGTATGTAATGTAATCGATAAGTATATAATGGAAGCAGAATTGAAGATCTGCATCCATAGAAGCGAATAAGAAATTCTGAAATGCATCTACTTTAAACTGTATTTTTTTTCTTCAACCACCAAAGTAGACCTTTGGAGATCACGACAGTAATGAACATTCGTTACCAACCATGATTCTGTATCACAAGAGTATGCATCGTAAGAGTCTGCATCATAAGAGTCGGGATTCTGGTGACACGTTTCCCGGTCCTTGCACTCAAGGGTTTGTGCATTTACCGACGATTGATTATCTAATTTTCCGATCCATCTTGCATTATCGTGCTTTGCATTCTCCGTTAACGCAATCCCATTAAAGCGATCCCTATTATAATACGACAAATGTTTAAGTGCACAACTTGATAAGACTTTAGTGAAGAGTTGTATTATATCATAAGCCACAAGGGCCATTGAAAAATATAGAGCTCTAATTAGCACTACGGGGCTGATAAATATGCACTTGCGGCTTTTTTTTACGCAATATTTGGGTTCCAAGGTTAACCCCACTACTAATGCATTCTTGGTAGTTGCACCTCTTTGGTCTTCGTTTAAACGACAGTCTCAGACTAGTAAAGGTATTGTAATGTTGGTATCCTAAACGGGAAAATAATTTTAGGACACATTGACTAGAAACGGTTGCTACAGCGGTTTATGGATTGTCGGAGTATTTTTTGGTTGATAGACGAAAAGTCCTGGCAACCGAGGGTGTTCCAATAATACGATTTATATATGAATGCAATATACCTCGGAAAGCCAAGAATGTACTGATGTCTGGCGTATTGCTGCAAATTAATTGTATTTATTATAATTCTATATGCATATTCCTCCGTGCCATAATGGACTAAAGAAACGGGAAACTGATTGTGCACAAAGTTGTCTATGGTTGGGGCGAAGATGGTAGTGCTCGTTTCATAGTTTACAAATGTTACATCATCAGTTTCAATATGATTTTTGGTGCCTTTAGTATGCTTGCATTCATATTTCATTTTGAAACACAGAGCAGCGCATTATCTCAAGTGCTATGTAGTGAGATTTTCAGCTATTTACTGTTGAACCTTCAAACAGTACATTCTGACTGGGTATAATTCTTTGGGTAAACCTTTTTGGACATCAGATGCAATCAACTTAAATCCTGCTTTTATGAACAACTCTCTAAACTTTGCGTCAGTTCTTGTGACAGATGAATCGGTTTCATCAAAAATGTCTTGAACTGGAGCAATGTTCTCCTTTACGACCATGGTACCCACACCATTAGCGATAAGTGCTTCTCTACATCTTTTCCAGAACTCAACAAGAGCATCATCAGGCAATTGACCCACACACCATTGACACCAAATCAACCAGTATTTGCCCAATTTTTCTGGTGGACAGGACCATTCTTGCATACCAATGGGGTAGATATCACCCAATTTACCCTTTTCACGAACCTGTGCTAGTTCATTGTCCATTTGCTGCACAAATGGAACAACAGGCTCTAGCAAGTCGCATTTGTCACTAACTCTCCATAACAAATCCCTTGTAATTCTCCCGATCCCAGCACCCATGTCGATAGTTAACTTTTCGAGCTGGGGTGGGCATTCCATTCTTGTTTGTAATTTACGTAAAAACGTAGACGATCCGACAATGTCAGCTTTAGGCACTGAGGTTTGTTCACCAAACCCACCAAGCACACCATTTACCGAGGCAGGCACATTGGACCAGTATGTGATGGCATCATCATAGTTTATGTTGGCGTCGGCAACAACGTCGGAATCAAATTCAATATCCTCTCCTACAGACTTTATTGGCATGGTGATGAGGTGCAAAATAAAAATTTCTGAGGACACTGAGAATATATAAATCCAGTAGTGTACGCCAGACCACCGCCTAAGAATATCAGCAATGGCGTGTAGCACCATACCAAGCCGTACCACGCCGTACCGGATGATACTAATTACATCGTACCATCGCACCATCGTGGTACTCCATTTGTAATCTCTAAGAGTATTGCTGTAATACAGTAGATGTTCTCTAGTAGCAAATTGAAGGTATTTATAGATTGCAAAATAAGCTTAAGACAAATATGAAGCAGATTTGAAACGAGACCCACACAAAATGCATTTGAAACACTACTGAGTCCCCTTTGAAGTAATCCCACACACCACTGACACATTTAGCCATGACGTTTCCAGCTCTTCCAGGGCTCACCAATCCAAAGATAGATTGGGGAAACGCAGGTCGAAATTTCACTTTGGCAGCAAACAACCACTGCCGCACAGCGTATCCAGTACTACCACGACGATTACCCAGTGTCCTGTACCGTCCACAGAGTGTCACAATATGTAGCGATGGCTATGGGCCGCTTGTGAATCATTACCGGTTAAGTACTAAAGAAGAAAAAAACTTGCTCATATAGTCAAACAAAATTATCACACAATAACCTTGACTATCACTATCCAACTTCAATGACAAACCCTGTCCGACCGTTCAGTTACTATATTGATAGCAGAGCCTGGTCCTGTAGACACGAGTTTGTCCGCTCAAAACCTGTGCTAAAAGAATCAAGTTCGATCTGACCCAGTCTTGTAAATGTATCTGCATGTTTAATACAGTACATTATTCTCTTTGTAGGCGAAAACCGTTTATGTTTTTTTATATCTTTTAGTTTATGTCCTGGTTTGGTGAGTGTTACTACAGTGTGAACATCTGACTTTAATACTATTTATTTTTTAACTTATATTTTGTCGTGGGTCACTATTCAGCTTAAACTTCATTTGCTACTCATTACTGCATTTTTTACCACCCTTTTACGATGATCTTGATTGAGGATATCAAGTACTCATGTATAGAATGTATCCGGGGCCACAGATCGACGCTGTGTAAACACCATAACCGTCCGTTGGTCCAGGTCAGAAGTAAAGGACGACCTAATGTTTCTGTCAATGGGAACCCAAACCACAGAATAGTGGTGTTCGTGGAGAACATCAAGCCCTCAGAAAAAGACTTGATAGTTTTAAAAGCGTCACCTAAACAAGTTATGGACATCAAGTCGGGCAAAATATTGGGTCCTTATCACGAAAACTCCACGCAAAATTACCGTCCGCCTCCTCCAGTAATCAACAGCGACTCATTCATCAATACCAGCAGTTGCGGGTGTGAAATCACAAAAGTCCAGAAATCGTGTGGCTGTTGCAATAAACTAAAGAAGCCCAACAAGTCCAAGATCTTGTCCACTTATCTTTCTAAGAAATTGCAAAATTCAAAAGACGATCCAAACCTAAACCACATTAAGCTTCAAGATATTCAAGATAGATTCAGATCAAGCACCAAACATAAAGATTTCCCCACGGACAACACACCAACCGAACCATCAACTGGTCGCGACAACATCCTTAACAACTTTCCCTTACAATTTATTCCCCAAGAGTTCCAATATAACTGTACCATCGCAGGAACGTGCGTATGTGGTCCAGAGTGCGCTTGCCCTGGCTGCAAAGTGCATGAAAATCCCGCCAATTATGAACTTGATTACCAGCAAACACAAGATTCTTTCAATAATCTCGGTCTTCAAAACCACACAGAACCTTCTCTCATGACAGCTCCAGCACCAGTACCGCAAACACAAACAATTCCTATCAACCATATGCCCGTTCCATTTGATCACAGTATACTCAATAATGCTCAAGAACCTTATCCAGAACAAAATAATATATATTCCCAGCAAACCGAATCACCTTCCAGCAATGGTGCGTGTTCATGTCCTGACAACAACTGTGATTGTACAAATTGCGAAACTCACGGTATAATCAATGGATTCAAACTAGACGACTTTTTCTCATCAAACAATTCCAAATTATGGTCTGTTATGGCTGAGTTCCCCGAACTTGGTGGTGTGTCGAATACACAGATGAACAACCAAGGATTAAATACAACATTTGGAGCGTGCGGTGGTGCCTCACAACAACTTCCGTCTACGATGAGCTCTACTACTGGTTCTTGTAGCAGCAGCAGCAGTACCACCACTACCCAACAACCAATCAACTCAAATGGATTTTGCTGCGAAACAAAACCAGCAACACAAACTCAACAAAGTTCCAAAAGTTCATGTTGTTCTAAACCTGAAACTTTTGCGGCTCCACCACCATCTTCTTCGTGTTGCTCCAAGAATCAAGTGAAGACAGAAGCTTCAACCACTGACCAATTCCCTTAATTTATGGCCACAAGCCTGTGTAATATTGCTGTATATAGCACTTCAAATAGTGTACGAGAATGTAGCCACGACATCTGTATCAATGTATTTATCACGATTGGATCGATTGTGTTATCTGTACTACAAAATACAATCGTGGGACCGTATATCCCTACCCGAATACCTTGACATGATACGAGCCGAGAGTAAATATGCCTTTTCTGGTAATATGAACTAGGTTAATATCTCTGGAGATTTACTAAAACAACGCTAGATTATTAGCTTTACATTACACATCACTAGTAGTAGTCACAGATAGCTGCATTTATAAGGTCAAACTGTCCCAGGACAACTGCAACATTCAACCGAATCTGTACAAGAATCATCAAATTACAGTTAATTTTCAACTAGCTATGTAAGAAAACAAAACAATAAAGTATCACACTCAAAACCAAAAAACGTCATTGATAACTGCTATTCTTTTTGCGCTTTGTCCAGCCTTCCTGCTATTCTTTAAATTGGCTGCGAAAACTATTTCTGCAGCACACATTTGACACATTGATTATATCGGTATACATTCCGACAAAAAAAACATTGAAAATTCAGGTAGGAACATGCTATTTTGTCATTTCTCCATCACGATTTCCCTTCCAATACCACAATACACATACTCCAACTTTTAAATCTTTAAAAAGTTACCTGAAGGGAGACCTTTCAAATATCCTGCGTATCAATCATATCAACAATGTCACGTTGTTCAACACGTGATATTGTTGGTGAAAAACTTGTTTGACCGTCAAGAAGACAAACACTATTCTGGCGTGCGGTGAATTGGAGTACGGAACTCACACAACAGAATGGAGGATCCGGTGGATATTTCGTATTACTTGGGGTCACAAGCCGAAAATGCGGGAAACCTTGATGTGCCTGTGAGCAACGGGGAAATTGTGACCATCAATTTAGTAGAGGAATTACCTGACGACCCCAATGAGCTTATTTCGTTTTTGGAGAGTGAACAATGTGGCAAGAAGTACTGGATTGCAATCTCCACGGCATATGTCCAAGTTGGGAAATTAACAGAGGCTGCTGTTTTCATTGATCGGGCACTTGCAACGAGTCTGTTTGACGAAGACGATAAGGTGGCATTCCGGTCGTATTTGACGTGGTTGTATCTCAAATTTGTAAGCCAGGGTATCGATAGAGAATCGTACTTGCAAAAAGCTGTTTCTGAGGTTAAATATTTGGGAACTGTAGAATCATCAAACAAAATTTCCAACTTATTATCTAAGGCTAGTTTGTATCTTTTCCAAGATAAACCCGACGATGCCCTCAATATTTTCGATAAGTTGTTGAAAATCGACCAAAACAACTGCTTTGCACTCATGGGTAAGGCGCAGATTATCTTGAATAAATCTAAAAATTACAATGCTGCGTTGAAATTGTACCAACAGGTGTTGGTTTTGAACCCATTGATGAAACCAGACCCAAGAATCGGCATTGGTATTTGTTTCTGGCTCTTGAAGGATGAAAAAATGGCATTAAAGTCTTGGGAAAGAGCGTTAGAGTTGGATCCAAAAAATGTGAAAGCAAAGATTTTATTGAATTTGTCTCAGTTCAACTCTTGCTTCACCAGTTCTCGTAGTGATGACGAGTTTTTACAAAACTATAAAGCATGTGTCGATACCGCAACTCGACTTTACAAACAAAGTACCGATGATTATGTGATTTTGTTGGTTTTAGCATCATACTTTTTCTCAAGAGAGGATTTTGATAACGTCGAGAAGATCGTTAACAAGATCTTGTCTGACATTTCTGGTGGTGATAGCCTGAAACTCAAAAATATGGGTAAGACGTCAAAATACCAATCTACAATTCTTTCTCAATGCTCTTTGTGGTTGGGTAAAGTGGCATTTGCAAAGGGTGATTTTACCCAATCTCAAAAATACTTTAACGAGTCTATCAAGCTTAACGAAAGCAACTTGCAAGCAAAATTGGGTTTAGGTCAATCACAGATCAACCGTGGATCATTTGAAGATGCCATCATGACCTATGAATCAATTTTAAAAACAAACCCTAAATGTTTAGAAGTCAACTATTCTTTAGGTGTTTTGTACTCGCAGCATAAATCAAGAAGAAAACAAGAGCAAGCCATTTCTATTTTGGAGAGGTACTTGAGACTATCAAATAACAAGGGATTGTCCGCATCTAGTGATGAAAATACAGAATTTTTGAAGAGAGAACCAGTTGCATTGAATGCATTTTTAATCTTGAGTAAATTATATGAACCAAAGGATATAAGCCAATCGTTGAACTACTTGAACAAAGCTATTGAGTCCAGAAAACAAATTAATAAGGATGTGCCATTGGAAGTGTACAACAATATTGGTGTTTTCAACTTTATGAAAAACAATCTTGAAGCAACTACCACCAACTTTGAAACCGCGTTACAAAAAATCAAAGAAACTGATGCCTTTTATAGTTCAGATGGTGATGTTTTGATGGACTTACCTGGAGACTTGAGTACGACACTCAAGTATAATTTAGCAAGATCCATCGAATCTACAAAGGAAGAAGAATCCATCGAAATGTATAAAAAGTTGCTAGAAGAATGCCCAAATTACTTCTCAGCAAAGTTGAGATTATTGTTCTTAGATAGTGTTTCAACCCAAAACAGAACGAAAGAAGAAATTAAGAAAGAAATAGAGGAATTGTTGGCAGCAAATGCATCCCAGTTAGAAATTAGATCATTTTATGGGTGGTTTGTGAAGAACTTTGGTAAGAAGCTTGGTTTGAAATCAGATGCCGACACTGCTCACCAAAAAGAGACTTTAGTCGAATACGACTCTCATGATTGTTACGCATTGATTTCATTGGCAAACATCTATTGTATTATGGGTAGAGATGTGAAAATTAACTCATCACAAGACAACGAGAAGAAGAAAAAATACTACATCAGAGCCATTGAATTGTTTACTAAAGTATTATCTATTGATCCAAGAAATGTTTATGCTGCACAAGGTTTGGCTATTTCATACATTGAAAATAAGGAATTGAACAAAGGATTGGAAATCTTGAGAAAAATACGGGATTCATTGAATGACATTTCCGTGTACTTGAACTTGGGACATGTTTTGGTTGATTTGAAGAACTACAGTAAAGGTATCGAGAACTATGAGATTGCTTTGAGCAGATTTACTGATGGTAAAGATTCCAGAATTTTGTCATTCTTGGGAAGATCATGGTTCTTGAGAGGTATTGCAGAAAAGAACCTCTTGTACTTGAAGAAGGCTATCGAATATACTGAGTTATCGTTGGAGAATACCACTGGATCAGCGTCTTCGATTAGATTTAACTTAGCGTATGTCTACTTCCAAATTGCCGAATTCATAACTAAGATTCCAACCAATCAAAGAAAAATCGAAGACATTGAAAAAGCAATTGTCGATTTACAATCAGGTATTGAAATATTGAACTCCTTAGCAAACGATGAAGAAAAGCATCCACCATATCCAAAGCCAGAGTTGAAGGCAAGAGCTAGTTTAGGGGAGAGTACTTTGTTGAGCAGATTGAACACATGTCTTGAAGAAACCAAAGCTAGTATTGACGAATTCAATAGTAAGTTAGAAGAGGCAAAGAAATCCCGGAAAGAAGAAAACTTAAGACGGATGAAAGAAGAGGAAGAAAGACTCGAAGCCATAAGATTGAAAGAAGAAGAAATGGCGAAAGAAAGAGCAAAATTACAAGAACAAGCACAACAATGGGCCGAAGAAGCAAGAATGAATGTTGTTGTTGAAAGTGAAGATGACGATAAATTATTTGACGAGGAAACCAAGGAAAAGGAAAAGAAAAAGACCAGTAAATCACCAACTAAGGGCAAAAGAAAGAAGACAAGAGGTAAGAAGAAGATCATTGAAAGTGACGAGGAACCAAGTGCATCTGAAACAGAACCTGAAATCGAGGGTGGTGATAAAGAGAAGCCCAAGAGAAAGCGTGACGAAGACGACGAGAATGATAAGCCATCAAAATCCAAGAGAAGAGTCTTATCAAAAGAAACCATTGAGGACAGTGACGAAGAATTGGACGGTTTATTCGGAGAGGATGCAGAATAGATGTTGTATTATAAGTAAATTAATAAAATTCATCAAATACTTGAAGTGCACGTAGAGCCATTAAAGGTCATTAATCATAATTTATTATACAGTAGTAATACATAAGAATGGGGGTTGGGGATCAAAAGATGTTTCCGTTCTTGTTGCCTCAGCTTTTGAACCAATTTCTCATTTGTTTGTTACTCTCGGCAGTAACCTTATATAGTGACTTCTCAAATTCGTCCAAAGTGTAAAGAAATTCACTATTGATATTCTTGTTTGCATTATTCGCAAAGTTGTTGATTTCCATAGACCGTTGCTTCAACATTTCCAGGATGATTTCTACCAACTTCTCATCACTAAACATGGTACACCATTTTTCAATTAAGGTATAGAAATGCGGTACCAATTTGTGCAAATCTATGGAAACGGCACTAGTCTTTATAGCATTCAATACTTTGGTATTAATGAACTCTGGATCACTTAAATCAATGAAACTTTGCTTGTTCTCCTCGCCAATTTCACAAATAGCCAATATTTCAGCTAGCCACATTGGCAATTCTATTTTAGTATCCTTCTCAATAGCTCTCCCCGGATTCCCTTCAAGATACCCGAGCCCGGGAACAGTAATGTTGAATCTACATGGGATTTTCTCCGAATCAGCAAGGATATCGTCTATATCATAGTAGTTCCCTGACATTGACGTAAAGAAACCTACTATTATGGAATTTTTCTGATGTCTTTCGCACTAAATATATGATTTACGCGTGTTCATGCTTATCTGAATACCGTGATTTATGAGCAATTTGGGATCTTATAGGCAAAAAAGAGACCCATAGGTTGAACTAATTGGCTGGATTATATGGATTCAGCTTTTTTCAGCTTCAATTTTGCACTTTTCTTTGAATTTGGATCTCTGAATGGTTTAAATTCGTGAGTTCAGCATCTAGTAACGTACCTGGCCAAATCATACTATCACTACGACAACTATCACGTACCAATATGGCCATATATGTACGTGAGGTCTGTTTTTACCACTTTTGTTTGAGACATTCATCGCTTATTTGTCTATCCTCCAAAAACCATCAGGGCCAGAATAGGATATTTACAGCCCATTAGGAAGTGGACTACCAAAATGTAGTATTTCTGTTTACATCAATCGTCCTGATAGTGTTGAAGTGCCTTGTTTTGTTAAATAGTGCTGTTTTTTGATTCTTACTCCAGACACCACAAACAACCAATAGTATCTCTAGAGCAAGACATCCGATTTTATCGGAAAAAAGCCAGAAATACCAACTATACATCCATTATAACCATTATAACATCTACAACATTAAATACCGTTTGTTGCTAACATAGTAATGTCCGGTTTAATTTTTACAAAACGTGCACTCTCCTCTAATCTGGGGTTTTAGTCCAGGGATGAGCAGCAATTGCGATAAGTCAAAATTTAGTCTTCTTCGAATGAGCGATGGACTCAGCAGAAAATCGGTTAACTAATGACGTCGATGAGTCGACGCCATTATTGGCTGTGAGCACCCATCAAAAACATGTTAGGAGATCTCCCATGTTGAGGTACTTCTTATTGATTATGGTTTTGGTATCTCTTATCGTGGTTGCTTTCTTGATAGTGAACTTTGTCACTAATGCCAATTCCTATGTCGACCAATGTGTCGAAGTAACAGTGAATGATATATCTGTTGATTCGATAAACTTCAGTGGGCCTGTTGTCAATGTTCGAGCCACTGTGGATTTCCATTATGACCATATTTCAAACTGGCTATATCGAAGTATTCTCAAACTTTCAGGTTCAACGCTTGGTACAATTGCGTTTATTTCTACAGATGCAATGCAAATATTAGCAAAACCTGCCAATTTAGAAGTAGAATATTTGCACTTGGCTGACGTTTTTCCCCCAAGAATTCCTATAAACCTTTCAAATAATTCCACCAACATTATCGATTTCAGCACACAGACTAAATTAATGTCTATAAACGTCATACGGTTCATGGACTACCTAGATTCTGTGCCTGAGGATGATGTCTTATTGGATATCAGTGGGGTATTTAATGGAATAGTAGAAACCAAACTTACAAATATATCAATAAGCAATTTCACTTTCCAAAAACAAGCGTATTTTGCAAAAGATGCCTATTTACCCAAGTTTAAAGTGGTGTCTACAGAAATTGAACCTGCTGCTGTTAGTGGATTCAAAGTAAACTCCAAAGTTTTTATTGAGAGTCAATTGCCGTTATTACTAGATCTAGGAGCAATTGAATGGGACGTACTCCTACGTGCTTGTGATGGTTACTCAAAATTAGGGATATGGAATACAAGTCCGTTTAAATTGGTTCCTGGTAAATTGGTAGAAGTTGAAGTAAACGGAATTGTAGATTCAATAACATCCAATTTGACAGAGCAGTGTGAAAATAATAAACTATCACCATTAAACGAAGCAGTGCGTCAGATATTTCTGGAAGGTGAATTAGATGCAAAAATTGTAGCCATATCGAGTGACTTGTCACCCCCATGGTTACTTGACATGTTACGAAGTAGGATTACGTTTCCACTTGATTTTTCTCAATATTTTGATGTTTCCGGTAACTCTATAAGTCTTGACGACTTTCGAATGGGTGTTATGAGCAACAGCACGAAAATTGACATGGGCTTGATGTTCACCATGGTCGATAATTTTAAAGTTGACTTTATGTGTGAATGTTCAAACAGTACGATTCGGGTTCATAACTCAGACGAGACAGTATTAAGTGGTAGTATGGAAAAAAATGTCATAAAGAACTCCGAATGTGTACTTAACTGGAAAGTTGATGACTTCCAGGGATATATGAGAAATCCTGAAAAGCTTGGAAAGATGATAAATGGATATTTGAACATGAACCAAGATATCAAACTTACTGGTGACATTCATATCGGATATTTAAGATTGACATCGCTTTTTGATCAAGTGATAATCTTGCACAATTTGAATTTAACAAAGGACTTTTTAATTGATCAAAAACTGAAGGCATTGCTTTTTCACTTATTAAATATACCAAATGCTGTACAAACAAGGGCTAATGATAAAAAAACAATATTATCTACAATTTCTTCAATCAAATATATCAGGTCTACTGAAAATTCCCTACAACTTGAAGCCGAAGCACAATTTGAAAATGACAACAACTACTCGTTGAGTATTCCAGACGAGATTGGTGTTGAAATTGCCAGTAATTCAAGTAATATAGCTAAAGTAAATGTTAATCTGGTCAACATTGAAAAGAAGAAGAATTTTAGTATCTCAGCTGATATTGATATTGGCCCTTTAGACACCACAGAACTTATCGATTTTGAGATTTTGTCAAGCAAACTTATAAGCAAGACAAATTGCACGATAGATGTTGACAACCTAACTACAACAAACTCGGATTTGAACAAATTAATCCTGGAAATAAATCTCAGGGATGTTTTGATATTACCACCTAATAACTCATATTTGATATCAAGCACTGTCCATATACTTTCAAGCACAGTCGAGGTTGTGTTGTTCAACCCTATTGAAAACCACAACCTAGAAGTTGAAATTTACCTGACAACTGCAAACTATGGTGATGTTGTTTTGGGACAGTTGCAAGCACCTCAAAAGCTTACTGTAACACCGGGCATTTTTCATAGTGGAAAATTACCGATTCAAATTAACAATGGTATTGGCATGGATATATTGCGAAAATCATTGCACGGAGGTCTACAAATTGATTTGAATACCTTGTTCAACGTCAAGCTTGGTAACTTCCACGCGGAATTGTACTACAGTGGTCAAAATAAGAATTGCAACATTGAATGGTAATGCAAAGATGAATCTACCATACACAAACCACCACCGTCACAATATCGATGAGAATAATTACATTGAAGATATGAATAAACTAAATGTGTTCGTGTTGAATGCCTAAAAGAGTAAGGTTGATTCGCATCGTCCAACTGCCTGTTTCTATCATTGAAAGTCGGCTACTTGCTGTTGCGCACTCGTAAATGATGAACAATGTTTCGAATTACAGGGGCCCTATTCAGTATGTACAGAATGTGGTTTAATGTACCACCCTGCAACACCCTGCGTGGTGATTCAAGTGCAAACCCGTCCACAACACCTTTTATTGGTCAGCCCCAAGTGTTCTCAAAATGTAAACCGCAGCTGCCTCATCATCTCTCCTACTACCGAAGTTGAAAGATCAAACATACCCACCATCTGTAGAGCAATGCATGATAAATCTACCTAACAGTGTACGTGCTACCATCCAAACGTGTGCTGTTTCACAACTTACATCCTGTACACTGTTGATGAAACGCAGCAATCCATGGTAGCTCCGTTTGTTATGGTGTGATATTTCTGTTGTCTAGGCCAAAACATTCCGTCGTCGCTACCATGTA
This sequence comes from Suzukiozyma palmioleophila, assembly GCA_030560805.1. Taxonomy (NCBI): domain Eukaryota; kingdom Fungi; phylum Ascomycota; class Pichiomycetes; order Serinales; family Debaryomycetaceae; genus Suzukiozyma; species Suzukiozyma palmioleophila. The sequence continues at coordinate 67,918 of JAKTVY010000004.1, forward strand.
TGATGGTACGGTTAAGAAAAATCTTGCCCAATTTGGCGGTACTCTGCCACCTGCATATATTCGGCCCAGGATTTGCTGTCGTGTTTGGCAAGAACTTTACTACTTTGGTTAGTTTGTTGACTTATCTATTTTTAGGCCACTCAGCCGAAATTAAAATTTTCACATATACCGTTTCAGTTAATATATTAGTGTTGACTTTCCCATAAACATCACGTTGATTTATTGCCAGGAAGGAAGAGATATTTGATTCCCAAACGATACAATATGTTTATGAAGGTTTCTAGTTTGATTGTTTTGGCCACTACTTTGTCCTCAGTTTTGGCCACTCCACCAGCTTGTATGTTAGCTTGTGTTGCCCAAGTCGAAAAGAGTTCTGACTGTTCTGGTTTGAACGACTTGAAGTGTATCTGTGGTACCTTAACCTCCGACATTGAAAAGTGTTTTGCTTCTGCTTGTCCAAATGACAACGCTGATGCTGCCACTTCCGCCTACAAGGACTCTTGTAATGGTTACGCTTTACAATCAGCCACATCATCCGCTGATCCATCCTCTTCATCAGCCGTCCAATCCTCGTCTGCTGCTCCAACTTCTTCCGCCAAGCCATCTGCTTCTTCAGCTCAAGAATCTTCCCAACAAGCTTCCTCAGCTAAACCAACCACTTCCGAACAACCATCCTCAACTGCCAAACAAACCACTTCCTCTAAGGCTCAACCATCCTCATCTGCAGCTCCAACCACCCCTATTGCTTCCACTACTTCTGTTGATACCACTTCTGCTGCTCCAACTACTGAATCTTCAGCCCCAGTTTCTTCTCAAGCCCACTCTGTTTCCCAAGTTAACGGTGGTGCTTTGAACTCCATCAATGTAGGTGCTGTTGTTGGTTTAGCTGCAGTTGCCTTCTTATAAGTCAATGTTGCGTAATCTAGATATTGCTATACACAACTATTCATTTCGTCAAATGATTATTACATAGAGAGATTATTTTCTCGCATTTATTAAAAGGTTTTGGATTTATTATACGAACAGATTTTGCTTTGTTGTAGATTAGATTTTGTGTATCTCCCTATTGTGCGTTGGTGGTCATCATCGTTTTCTTCGACATGCCGTTCTTAGCTCCAGTATATTATAGCTGCACCAGTTTGTAATACCCACACTATTTATTATCAAGAGTTACATGGCTGTACTTGATACAATCTACAAGGAGATAAAATCTGCTGTCCACATTGTTCTGGAGTACGGAGATTGTAATTGGTAATTTTAAATCAATGTATTTCAACCTAGAAAAAAGGTCAACAAAAACTATCCTCAAACTTCGCAGATATACTCACACGCCCTTATCTAGATGTAGTCACTGTGTCTACTATTGTTTTGGTTCCGAAACAACGCATTCAAACCATTACGTTTGCCATATATTGTACACACCGCGGGACCCCGCGGACTTTATCTTTCCATCAAAATGCTGATAACAAAAGGTCATATATAGAAAGAGCGATTTCCACGCCAACAATAACCACATTGAACAATAGTTGGACAGTGTTGGTTCTACAATCACCCAAATCGTTCTTGGATATTAAAGACCCAATACCTTTTTGGAAATACTGATTCTTGGTCACTGTAATTCGTCTAAAACTGTACATGCTCTTATCTTGTGACTGATCTGAACAATTGAAGTTGGTGGTCAAACAGAGTCGAGTCAGTTTGAAAGAAAAATATATACAAGGTGGGAAAAAAAGTGATATGAGCCCAAGCACTAGTGCGGTCCGCGAAGCTAAAGCGATTCTTCCCGTAACCACTCAATTGTACTATGGTCAATTTGTTCACAGTGTTACTCTCGATGAGTTGGAGATAAGACTAAATGGTTTGATTGTTGTAGATACAGATGGGCGTATCACGCATGTCTTTGATGATATTGGTGATGGAATGTCAGATGAAGAGGTATTTGAGTTTTATGTTAACAATGGTGGAACTATGAGTCGAAATAACGTTGGAATTGTTAACTTAAGTGGTGATAAAACGAAGTTTTTGATCCCAGGTTTTATCGACACTCACATCCATGCATCACAATTCCCTAATGTCGGTGTTGGTCTTGGGGTTCCCTTGTTGAAATGGCTAGATAAATACACCTTCAAGTTGGAATCCCAATTTACAGTTGATCCAACCGATGCATCCCGTGCCATTGAATTGGCAACATCAGTGTACTCGCGTGTTATAATGAAAACTTTATCAAGTGGAACAACGTGTGCTTCATATTTCACGACTATCGACCCTACAACTACAAATGTCTTTGCTAATTTATTGTTGGAGTACGGTCAACGAGGATTTATTGGTAAAGTTTGCATGAATGACAATTCTACTTACCAATCTTACCAAGAGGATTATGATACTTGCATTAAATCTACCTCCGAATGCTACCACCATATTACAAAGAATAATCCATCTGGTGAACTGTTGATTCAACCTATAATAACTCCGAGGTTTGCTCCAATCTGTACCAAAGAATTGCTAGGTTATTTGGGTAATTTTGCAAAAGTCAATGACTTGCCTATTCAAACTCATATTGCAGAAAATCAACGAGAAGTAGACTGGGTGAAGTCGCTATTTCCAGAGTACGATAATTACGCCAGCGTGTATGATGCTCATAACTTGTTGACCAAGTCAACAATATTGGCACATGCTGTTTATTTGAATGAGGATGAATGCAAACTTGTTAAATCGAGAAACTGTTCTATTAGTCACTGTCCAACTTCAAATTCATTTCTTTCTTCTGGTGAAGCTCCAATTAAAAAGTATCTCAAAGATTACAATATTAATGTTTCGCTAGGAACTGATTTATCCGGGGGTTTTGAACAAGGTATTTTGGCAATAATCAAACAGTCAATTTTAGTCAGTCATCATCTTGCCATGAAAACCGGTAATGAATCAGATAGAATATCAATTGCGGAAGCTATCTACATGGCAACTCGTGGAGGTGCCAAGGCAGTGGGATTAAGTGATACAGTTGGATGGTTTGATGTGGGCAAGAAATTCGATGCCCAGTTGATCCATTTATCAGCTCCCAACTCAAATGTATCATCTTTTGAATGGCAACTACCTCAACAAACTGATGATTACGATACAAAACGCCATAAACTTTTAGATCTTTTGGGCAAATGGATCTTCACTGGTGATGATAGAAATTGTATCAAAGTTTGGTGCAATGGAAGAACGGTTATAGATAAAAAGAACTAAAAAATACATAGATTCAAATAGATTTAAACTCTAATATTGACTCTTGAATTTCTGTACATTTGAACTCATACGTAAAACTATTGCTCCAGGCAAGGCTACATACTACTAAAAATCAATCTTTAATATATAATAATCCCTTATCAGTAAACCGTAACCATAAATCCCATTGACTTTAAGCTTTGTATTTTAATGTCATATAGTAGTGTCCTTTTTGAAACTCTAAGAACCCATTAATTTTTAAATTTAATCCAATTTAAGTCTTTATCAACTCTAAAACACTCTAACTTGTTATTTTGGGTTGTTGCACCGTTGATTCGATATTTTTATCGATTTATAATAGACTCCTTTATTACCCACCTTTCAATGGTTGATCGAATCAACTAATGATTTCAATACATATGACTCCAGCGAAATAGTGCTTGTGGAGTTGTCTAAATTTTTATACATTTCATTTCCTTTCTCGCTCTTTGTTGAGTTATTGGGCTGTTGTTGATTGTATCCGTTATTCGTATTCAACATTTGATGAAATTGTTGGAAAAGCTGTTGTGGGTTATTCTGATTACCTTGACTCATGTCGTTAGTAAATTGTCTGTAAGAATTATCTGGTAAGGAACATTGTTGTTGATAATTCATTTGAGGTAACGGAAATCCCATCAGCTGGTTTTGAAGCATAGGTTTTTGTGTTTGATCTGGTCTTTGTGGTGTGGATTGTGGCAATTGTTGAAAGTTATTGTAATAAGTCTCATTCAAAAACCTTCTTGGAACCTGGACCATATCATTGTTCATGTTTGGATACATATTCATTGGTGCTTGTTGTTGTTGTTGTTGTTGTTGCATTGGTGGTCCACCTGCCTGGTAGGTAGGTATAGAAAATCTTGTTGGTAAATAGTTGTTGTTGGCTGATCCAACAGCAGTATTGAAATTCGCGTTTGGAATACTTTGTCCACTGCTGTTGAATGAAATATTTGGAAATGATTTCTTCGTATTTCCACTGCTTGAATTGGGGACGTACGGTAAACCAGTTACAGCACACATCCAGATTCTTGTCTTGTAAATCCTGAATAGCTCTCTGACCAAATCACGGAAATCAATTCTTTTCGAAGTTGAATAGTAAAAGATCAACTTCTTACGGTCAAATTGATATTCAGCGTCAATCAATTTCATTTGTAACAAATCAGTATTAATATTCGATGAAGTTGGGGAAGATGTTGGTGATGAAACATTTGGAAATCCGGTGGCACTGGCAATTTTAGCAAGGCACAACCTACATGCCTTTTCTTCATCTTGATTTTTATTCAAGATTTGTAAAACTTCATTAGGTTGAGCCAACGATAAAATAGGCTTGGGGAAATGAAGTGTTGGCGGTGGAGTTCCTGCGCTATTCGCACCCGAACTGTGCAAATTTGAATTGGGGGATGTTGATAACGAGTTTTCGCCCATTTGTTTGACTGATAATTCATCATTTTGTGTCCCAAATGTTTCTGATAATGCTGACTGCTGTTCTTGAAATTGTAACAACTTCAATAATCTTGCTTCATCAATGGAAATGTTCATTTTGAAAATCTTACCCAAATCTCTACCTCTATCGGCCTCAACAATGACCAAATCACCAACTTGCAAGCCTGCTAATAACTGATTATCCAGTGGCAAGTAAAACACATCAATTCTTCCAGCCTTAAACCCCACTAACACCAATTGATAATTTCTCAACGAATTCTCAATGGGGAATTTTGGTAACTGATAGCTATCAGACAAGTACTTTTCTTCATCAAAGAATCTTTGATCCAACAAGTCTAAAGTCACCTTGATTCTATTGTGTGGATCCTTTGTAAAGTAATCATTAATCAAGTTCAAAGTTAGTTTAGAGTCGATTTCTGACCCTGCACCAGCACCCAGATAGGAGTGTCTCCTTGGAACAAAATTTTGTCGGGGAAATTGACGAAGGTTATTGTTTGAATCGTCATTGTCCCATAATTGTGGGATTGGGTCTACGGATGATCTTTTGGTCGACCAAATGTTTTCTCGAAATTCCGTCATTTGTAGGGGAGGGGGGTAATTGAAAACCGCTTAATTGCACAAATAGATTGTGGATTTCAAATATTGTACTATGTTTGCTTTACCTTGCACAATAACAAAAGTTAGTAAAGCTAACAATTCTTAGATGTAAAAATGCCAGATCAAATCACTGACTCAAAACAAACAGTGATCCGAAATTATATATACGGAAAATATTAGCTAGTCCTGATGTAGGTGCTAGGAAACAATACGGCAATGAGACAAAAAATAACTCCCTTGACCTAGTCGCACGAAAGAATCACAAGTGGTCCGATCGCGGTGGCAAAAACTAAGACGACCGAGAACTAGGATGTAGTTGGGCGACTACTGAAAAGTATTTCAACAATGAAGGGGGAATGTATGTATGATTGCTCGAGGATTGCTACAGAATACCTAACCACAACACGGTTATAGTAGACTGAGTGAAAAATGAAAAATGGATGATCACAATCGGTGATCAGTAACTTTGAATAGCGTAGTGACAAACAAAGATATAGATCAATGTCAATCAGGAAGGAAGTATGTACTCGAGTAGTGAAACTTGGTGATTGGTTGTGTGGTGTGATTGTAAACTATTTATACTGCGATCCTTGCAATAATTACCTGACCTCATAATATGCAAACGGCTTGACACCTCCCCACAATCCCTGGGTCCAGGGATTGTGAGCGAGCGTGGCGGTAAATTTGGGGCCAGTTCCAGATAGCAATAGTAATTCTTGGTATACGTACAAGTAGCCATCCACAACGATAGCAAGCAAATAGGAGTTAACCAACCGGTTTTTGTTTTATTACGTGTGACTATCGTTGGTGAAGATGATGATCTGTTGGTATATTATTTGATTGAGTGATGTGTGGAATTATCTTGTAAAGCTCCGTGATAACCGCATTGGTCAGTTTACGATAATTATTTAGGATACAGATATTATTTGAAGATTGCGTTCTACAAATAGATGAGGTCAAATACTAGAATAAATGACAACTCCGCCGTGGATACATCCTTCTCGATGCGGCGATGACAGGATCGATCATCAACTCTTCGTCTAAGAAACGTATCGTCGGTATGTGTTGGCTCCTCTACTGCGTCTTTAATTCCGATTTGGTACATCCTACACACTAAGCACACTATGTTCGTTAAAAACCTTCCACCACCACGATTCTGTCGATCAAAGGCCGTCTCATTTCGCCACGTAGCTGACAATTACTTGAGTTCTCATATTTCACGGCGATATATCAATTCCTCATTTGTATGTGTTGCTGCAACCCTGTCACTATTTTTCACCGTAGTTATCAAATATCTCGAAATGACATTGTTAGGTAAAATCCCTTTACCCCTTACTACATAATCATCCGGTATATGCAATACCACTTAACAATAATGCTGCACATCACGATCAATTGGTCGAGGCCGTTCCAGATTTAGTCGGGGATTCTTAGGATGGCACGGCTTCCCCCTTTTATCCTCTAGTAGTGTGATCCTGAGTATTGTTTAATTTTGACACATTGTCACAGGACCGTAAATCATTTAGATTGTACAACACTACAGGGAAATTTCCTGCTCAGGGTTTCCGACTGATGTCGGCTGGGTCGTACTTAAGAAATAACCTAAGCTTCCGCTAAAATTGCCCTGAAATTCTTGCTTGTATGGGAAGTTTTGGATTATACACATAATTATTTCTCAAAATAATATTACTATACATCCTAAAGAATTAAAACAAGTTAGAATTTAACTCAAAAAACACAGACTAAACTTAGAATTTTAACAAAAATACATTGAAAGAATTTCAACGAGCATTACACCTTCAACAACAGCCAAAAAAAAATCCCCGAATAAAATTTTATCTTATTCAGATTTCTTCACTGATTCACATACAATTTACTAATGATTCAATCATTAAAGTACCTTCCAATTATTGGTATTGTTGCTGATTTGGCATATTACCATTTTGCATATTGGAAAAATATTGCTGGTATGCCTGCGCATCCCCATAATTTGGAGGCATTTGCATAGCTTGCTGCGGGTGGTTTCCTTGTGGAAATGGCATACCATGGGGTATGTGTGCTCCTGGTGGAAGTTGTTGTGCTTGTTGTCGTTGTTGCTCCATCTGCACTTGTTGATGCTGAATTGGACGATGTGGTTGTGGTGGCTGTTGAGGCTGTGATTGGATGTTTGCGTTTGGTACTGGAGAGTGGTCAGGTGATTCCTGAGAATTACCGTCCGATTGATTGTCTTGGTCATCTCCGAGTCCCTCTTCTGGTGCGTTTAAGCATGCCTGAATTAAGTTTTTCCCTTCTGATTTTGTGACTAGTGGCTGCAATTTAGGGGTAGTAAATGTGTACACCAACCCTGTTTCAGATACAACCAATAATAATACTTGGGTACCAGTCAAAACCGACAATTCATATGCCTTTTTCATAATACCTGCCTTTCTTTTTGAAAATGTAATATGTCTTCTTGACTTGTCTTGGATGAATTTAATTTCGATTTTTCTTCTTTCTTTCTGTTGCTTACCTCCAGCAGGTTCATCGTCGTCATCATCGTCAGGAACCCCACCGCTTGAGGCTACGTTAGTCCCACTGACGTTAGAATTTTCGTATTGGCCGGCTTCCAACTTAGATTCAGTAACCTCAGACCTAAATGTTAGTATATAGATTTGATAAATAGATTTTGCTATGATATAGAAGCCAATTGACCCAGGCACAACATATTTTAAATTCAAGTGCCAACGCGAAAAACCACATTAACCCCCGGGATTACCACATGTCGTATCGGCAATGTCTGCTTGCTGAGCTCCTATCAAGTGTAGACGTAACAGTATTGTTTCAAGTGTCACTGGTGCCATTTAGTTGGTCGCACCTGATAGTGGTCAAATTGCCAGAATAAAAATTTTCACAGGGACCAACCATCTACGCCAACACCAACGAGTAGTGAACCGTGCCAGTGGAGTACAACAGGCTCTGGCAGAATTGATGGTGTTGGTAAGTTCCTATGAGTCTCGGGGACCAGTTATCTGTGTCATATAGATAAACTACCAATCAAGTAAAAAACAACAACTATTGGGGCAACAGCAAGGAACGATACACCGACAACAATGTAACATCAAGGAAACAATGATGGAACATCAACTAGCACGCCGAGCCAAACCTCCATAATCAAATTCAACCCCAGAATCAATCGATGAGTACTTCAACCATAATAGGAAATCGAATGTGGACTATGTCAACCCTAAAACGGTAACCTCGTACAAAACAAAGTAATACAAACCATTGATTCAGCAAAATTGAATTTAACACGGCAATTCGATGATGTTTGGCCGGGTCATACATCTATACTAAGCATCCACCATATGAATGTCTCATGAAACGCAATAATACATACATTACTACTTGATTAGTTTATGAACTGTTTATGTTGAACCACCCGCCGTTTTTTTGTTCTTAATTGAGAATGTTCACAAAATTTGAATTGGAGTTACCCGGAATTACACTCGGTTACCACGTCTCCCCGCACCGCGGGTGCAGCCCACTACCGTGATACGGTGGTGCCATCATGCTAGTTCCGCGCTACGACCGGCTGTCGCGCCCCTACCTCGCTCGAAGCACGGCCACTTTAGAGGGACTTCTTATTCCGTATTCATACCGGATAAGAACCATTGTTTTTGTTGGTAGCGCGGCCGGACTTTACTACACAGAGTCTTTTGTGGTTATGATTGTCGGTGTGGTCAGAACTGGTGCTCTGGGCTAGATTCTATACCACCAGTTTTACCACCACATGAGTTTGGTTGCTTTGTTGCATTAGTGGTGCATAAATCTCGTGCGTCACGAAGATAATTTAACGTGTAGATTAGTAATTAAGCATGTAGGCTACTTACACCGGAAACGTTTATGCTTGTCCTACAGATGCCTACAGATTTAGTAAATGGGGCTCTTTCTTGGTAGGATTCCAAATGTACTTTATATGGACGTCGTTCGTTCTGTATTTTAGCTACCATTCACTTTTTCCTGCTTCTGTTGGTAATGTTTCTTGTGAATACTATCTAGTACTCTTGTACACTCTGCCAATTCTACATTTGCTTGGCTTTCAGGCTATCTGTGTTGATTAATATTTACACTTGTAAAAGATTACTTGGCCAAGGGAGTTTTGCCAGTGCTATCGTGCCTCTCAATGTAGAAATTTACTATCCTGTCTGTTAATCAATCAAAATGATTCAGTCCTAGGGTGTTCCCACCATGCCTCAGACAGACGGAGCAATATTGAACACTGCTTTGAAGATATGTTGATCGTTGTAAAGTATGTAATGCATTACACAACCTGTATTGGCTCAGTCGCGTCTCTGGATTCAATCTTAGCCTCGTCTATTTTGTTTCCAGACACAGTGCTAGATGTGGCATTATCGGCTGGCTTGTTTTCGTTCGTTTCGTTCAGTTGTGCCTCTTTTGTGTCGTCTTTGGTCTCTTTTGTTTCTTCAGAATTCTCTGTTGTCTCTTGAGTATTGTTTGTCTCATTTAAGCTGTCCTTTGTTTCTTGAGAAGTGCTTGTTCCTTCAGCAATGTCTTTTGCTTCTTGAGCGTCGTCTGCGGTATCAGGAGCAGCTCCCTCGACATCTTCCTCCTGTTTCACCACATCCTCGTCAGTCTCAATTATTAAGTCTTCAAGCTTATTCATGGGAACGCTAAGGTCTAGTGCTGATTTTAAGAGTTTATCGATTGCGTGCTTGATTTTCTTGTGGTTGAAATGCTCTATTGGTTTTCTCGCAGTCAAAATTAACAATCGTAATAGTTTACTTTTCGTGAATATTGTCATAGGAAACGATTTTTCCTTCAATAACTTCTCTAGTTCGTTCAACGAGTCCATAATATCAGATTCTTTCATATCTTCATCCAACAATTTCTTTAAATCGTTATATATCGATTGAAATCGGTTTTGGAACCTCTTCAAGTCCTTTTGTAATTTAGTTGATGATACTTTCAATCTGTTTTGGTCTGCTTTAGTGGTAAATATGTAATTTCCTGATTCTTCATCATAACCATCAATCCCGTCAAGTCCCCAGTCATCGTCATATTCTGCAAGTAATTTCGCCTCCAACTTCTTTTTTTCGTCAGCGAGCTTCCTTGCGTTACTCTTGGGTGTTACTTTGGCCTTTTTAGCTGGTGGTTTTCCCAGTCTTTTTTTAGTTTGTGAAGGTTTTACACCATCGTCTTCATTGATAGGCTGTAATAAAAGCTCCAATTCCTCTTCTTCTGGTGGAACTGTTTTACTCCCGTATCTTACAAAAACGTCCATGTCTGGAGGATCAATTGCAAGCTGATATGCCTTTTCCAATAGGTTGTCCTTCCGACGTTTCTTCGAAGCGGAATTGAAATATTGCTGAATCATGCTATTGTCCAAAATCTTCATATCTTGCTCATTGATCCATATATATGTATCGTCACTAAAGAATCTTACGGGTAATGATCTCGTGGGTTTCTTTTTGGATTTGGCTTGCTTTGGTTTCTTTCTCAATATGTTTTCTGGCAATAACGATTCTTTCAACACCATTGCTGGCCATGCTGGATACCCTTTTACTTTAGCTAGAACTATTGTCGTGGGTTTAAATGGATCATTTTCATCGATTTCTTCCTCGCTTTCCTCTTCATCATCTTCAAGGTCCTCCATTTCTTCGTCCAATTGCTCGCTTTCTTCCAGTTCTTCGTCTTCGTTCTCTTCTACTTCTTCGTCATCTGCGCTATCTGCGCTATCGTTTTGTTCGTCGTCGTTTTCGTCTTCTTCGTATTCCTCTTCATCTTCATTTTCATCACCATGTTGCAGGCTTAATTCTTCATCGTTTTCCACAGGAGATTCGATGCTTTCACTGTCATCAGCAACTTCCGGGATTTTGTCAGCACTACGCTTTGCTCTCTGTCTCGACCGCATCATATATGTTGCAAATTCTTGCTACTTAAAATCTAAGTATTTATTTTTCAGTATGTATAAAGATATTATACAGGTGGGTTTAGACGTGACTTCTTTCAACCACCGGCTATTTTGAAGTTTTGGTGATAAAACTCTTCAGGAATGCTCTCAGTGGTGCTGGTATTGTGGTTTATTAGAATTTGGCTTTGAACTACAGAAAACAGGATTTTTTTGTTTGAAATTTTTTGTAATGTCTTCTCCATTAACCATATGGTATGAGAGCTCGTTGTTGGCTCAACGAAACCAATATTTCATTAAGTAGCATTCTCGTCTCACTTCAAATATACTACTTAGAGAAATTGGCCTGGTCCAGTTCTGACCATTTTATGTAATGTAGTCCAGGAGTTTCTCCCATATATGAATACGGCCGTCTCCAGCTGTAGCAATCAAATGGGTTGACCTGTCAGTATAAACATTCAAGACTTTACCTTCTGGCGAATCAGCAGTTATTGTCAAATCCAGCTTTCTTGCGACAGAATGGGTGTATGCATTGAATCTCCAGAACTGAACTTCCCCGGTTTCTGTACCACTAATTATGACATTGTCCTGCAATGTTGAATTGATCTTGTAGTGTAACGAATGGCCAACATTTATGGTTGGCTCGACATTTCGGTTCTTGTCTGAACTCAAAGTTACATCACCATTGGCGTAGTTGATCAAAGTAGAGTCACCATGGTTTGAAACATATACAATCGGCAGATGTTTCTTGTGACAAATTAACTTTTGGTTGCGAATATCTACAAGGTATAGACTGCCATTTGATGAGCCCAAGGCGATCGTATTGTGTGCATGGTCCATCGAGTTCAAGTTGTCATCACCCACATCGATTGCAAAATGAGGACTTCTTCCGGACTGTCTCAAGTCGAAGAAATTCAAATGATGGTCAATTCCACAGGAAATTACCAATTCTGGTGCTAAGTACTTACAGTCTAGTATTTGGTGTTGAAGAGGCAGATAACTCGTAGAGTCATTCGGGGGTTTGTTGGCCAAATGACAAACTGAAGCATGTTTTACAAAGTCAAACAATTCTATACTATCACCAGATGCTGAGATGAACGATTCGTCGTCAGCAGCTATGTCAATGGCATTGATTGATCTGGTGTGGATTTTCGGTAGTGTCACAGATGGCTCATCTCGAGCAATGTTGTGAATCTTTAAAAGTCCATCGTTACCACCACCAGTTATCATATAATTTGTGGTGTGCAATATGCCACAAGAGTTGATCGAGGAGTCTTCATGCCCGGCTATAACTCTATATTCCATTAAAGAGGATGATTTCTTTTCTGGTTTTTATTGTCGTAATAATAGTCAGGATGTGTCGAAAAAAATGTCAGCAGCACTTGTTCTGTGAAGGTTTGCTGAACTGAACCCATAGCTTGTGAAAGCTCAGGCATACCAGCCCAACACAACACTACCGCGGTCCCTTGCGATGATCTCATTCTAGGTAAGCACACGTATTCCATAATAGCACAAAGTATGTATTTATGTGTCGTTCTATGTGCTCTAACTGTCGCACTACGTAATTTAATGTCTCATTCTGATCTCATACCGGCTTTTACATACTGTACTATTGTATTCTAAAATTGTATGCTATACTATAGGGTTATTAGGGTTTGTTGCTCGAGTTATTGTACTCTTTCTAGGCAATAACTTGGTGAAACTTGTACTTGTCGTCAGAAGTATACGCGAGTGTTTACGTTCCTAAGGAGGATTCTTGCCAATGTTTTGTAAACTTGACGTGCGACATCGTGTTTGGCGCAGCTTATGGTAGCATTAGCGGCAGTGAACGTAACGTTCTTATTGTTCTCCGCGTGGCTTTTGTTGTGCTTTTTCCATTTTGTGTACTTCTATTTATTCTACTTTCTCACTTCCGTCACATCACAATTTCGAAGGTATCGAGTGTACATGTACATGGTTCTACATTCACGGGTGTGGACCAAAAGTATAAATACTCAAGAAATTGTACTCAAAATGAACAATATTACGTTTAGGTTCTCTGGCACATCATGTTTCTTCTTTTTTTGATCCCGCTCTGTCAAGGGCTTATTAGTAATTTCGATGAAATCTTTGCACAACCAGTTGCCGGTATGGCCAAAACTCCTGCCGATTTATCGTATACTGGTGACTATGTGTGTGATAAGTTTGCCTCGGTGATTCAGTCAACCAACAACACAGATGAGTTCCCAGTCGACTTTAACCTTTACGTTTCAAATACTCCAGATGCTCCTACTGACAACTACACCGTCGATTTGTACTTCCGTAACGAGTACCATCAAAGTTATAACGAATTTGCTCTTTTCAATGTCAGTGAATCCAAAGATGTTTTGTCGCAATATAATCCTATTTTGATTTCGAAACAACCACAATTCGGTATTGAATTCAAATTTGATTTCCACAAGGGGCTCTTGTGTCAGTTCCTTTACCAATTTACAGTAGCATACCAATTGCAGCACGTCAACAACACCAACGTCAAGTCGGATAAAATCTTTGTTGTTGGATCGTGTCAGGAAAACAAGCAGTACCATTACGACAGCTATTCTGCATTAGTTGACCAGGGTTACAGATGTGTCGAATATAATTCTGGGTTCAAGTATGAAGGAGGTAAAGATTGGTGCTCCAAATTCTATCCACCAGACCAATGCTGCAAATCGTTCACACATGACGAACTCACCTCTAGAGATGAATGTCCAGCAGGATCCGACAACAACAACAACAATATTGATACCCTTAACTTGAAGAGTGGCAATTCTTCATCGTCGTCGTCGTCTTCCTCCACCCAATCCTCTAGCGGTGTTCAATTGGCACCAACCTGTTTATTGGCCATGACGGTTGCAATTTTTTCCTACATAGTCTAGAAAGCTGCATAAAAGCAGCAAAATACATGCATAACGTTTTGGCACTCGAGCCGAGGATTAACACAAGAGTTCAAATCACTGTAGATATCTCAAAAACGGTGCAAACATGACTGGCAAAGCATTGTGCTGATACAGTGGTGGTCGGTAACTGAATTGCTGAAATGTTCAATTTCTAGTTTGATCCAATGCCGACAAATTACTTGCTATATGCCAATTGATCTAGTTTTGTACCACTGACTCCATTTGAAGCAAACAAGTTGTCAAATGTGATGGGTCAAAACGTTGTCCCTACTAGGGTTGTTAGAAACGGCTTCATATCTTACTGGCCATGGCCCTGTACTTGCATCCCCAATACGCACCACAGCGACGTACAGCATGTACAGGTGGTTAGGCGATAATAACGGAATAAGGTGGATATGCCGATAGCAGAAAGGTCCACTTAGTCGATGCTGTAGAACGTTACTTTTCTCTATTTACCTTGACTCGAATTGACTTGTCATGAGCATAAATGGCTCCGAGCTTTCTGTTCTGCTGCTCTTCAACGCAGTTGTCAGATGTTCCCCACGGCACACATGCGAGTAGCTGGAGGAAGCACCTTAACCACATTTACCACACATCCCTGCGGAAGCATAGTAAGAGGGACCTACAGTCGCAGTATACACCACTGGTCCCTGGCTACTGGTCTAAGCGTTGTCTTGGTCTACAGCAACATCTGTACCGATAATCGACTCCTTCTCTAAATGGGCCGAAGACGTCCATTTTAAGCCCGGATTTCAAATCTCGCCATAGAACTCCAAGAACACCCAAAGTACAAACCAACAAACCAAAAAACCAAAAAACAAGCAAACCAACTGAGTATTTAGCACCGGCTAGTATGTCATTGCCCACTCCTGTCAATTACTCTACCATGCCATAGTTTGCCCTGTGTTCGCCCTGGCGTTGGCCCCAATGCCGACATCTCTTTTGGCTTCTTCGCCTACCCACGCCTGTTCCATACATATTCTATACATTCACCATACATGCTAACCGGAGTATCCACAACAACCCCACCGAGCCACCAAATAGTGGTTATTACCGCCCGATTTGGACACCCTGCCCTGGTTCTCCCTAGAGGTACAAGTCACACCAAGACTTTCAGTTACACCTCGTACAATTGACGTAGCCAACGTCGTCGTGGGGATTATTTGTGTCTCTAAACGAACGCGCGCCATACAGTGCTCATGTCTTGCTGCTGTGGAAATGGTCCGAATCAGCCAACAATTTCCTTATTTTTAGGGGTCAACATTGGCAAACGTGGAATTGTTCTGTAGCAAGTAAACAATAATATTTCTGATTATATAAGAAACCATATTTGTAAGGAGGAATTCCCTCGAAGGTATCTCACTATCATTATTATTCTTTTTCTCTACCCCTAGTTGTATTAGTGATATCATTGACAATATGGGTGATTACTTAACGCCATCGGAAATGCCCAAACCCAAGTTGAAGAGAACTTCAACTGGGTTTACTCCCAACCAAATTATTGCACTTGATGCGTCAATTCCCGAGTCCGCTAAACACATCTGGTACAAGTACTCCCAATTGGACCGTATAGATAGCCACAAATCTGATGAGTCCAAGAAGAAGACCGTCATTAACAACCCGGAAGCGTTTGACAAATCTTTCGTCAACCACGTCGAAACCACTCTCGCTAGAAACTTGTACAATTGTGACAATTTAGCTGCCTACATGGCAGCGTCCAATACCATCAGGGATAACTTGATTCTTGACTGGGCTAATACCCAACAGAAACAAACTGTCCATGACGGTAAAAGAGTCTACTACTTGTCGCTTGAGTTCTTAATGGGGAGGGCAATGGACAATGCCTTGATCAATTTGAAGGCTAGAAATAACACTAAGGAGTCATTGTCCCAATTGGGGTTTAACTTGGAGGACGTTTTGCAACAGGAGCCAGATGCTGGTTTAGGTAATGGTGGTTTGGGCCGGTTGGCTGCATGTTTTGTCGACTCGTTGTCTTCCAAAAACTACTCTGGTTGGGGTTATGGGTTAAATTACCAATACGGTATTTTCAAGCAATTGATCATTGATGGCTACCAAGTGGAAACTCCAGATTATTGGTTGAAGTATTCTAATCCTTGGGAAATTGACAGAAAGGAAATTCAAATTCCTGTTGATTTTTACGGTTACGTTTACGAGGATTTTGACCCAAATACCAACAAACAAAAGAAAATCTGGAATGGTGGGGAACGAGTTTTAGCCGTGGCTGCTGACTACCCAATTCCTGGTTACAACACCGATAACACCAATAACTTGAGATTATGGAATGCAAAACCAACCCACGAGTTTGATTTCACCAAGTTCAATGCTGGGGATTACCAACAATCGGTAGCAGCTCAACAAAGAGCGGAATCCATTACTTCGGTGTTGTACCCAAATGACAATTTCGATTCTGGTAAGGAATTGAGATTGAAACAACAATACTTCTGGGTCGCAGCCTCGTTGCACGATATTGTTCGTAGATTCAAAAAGAATCACAAGAACAACTGGAACAAGTTCCCTAGCCAAGTTGCTATTCAATTGAACGATACTCATCCAACTTTGGCAATTGTTGAATTGCAAAGAATCTTTGTCGATTTGGAAAACTTGCCATGGGACGAGGCCTGGAATATTGTCACTCAAGTCTTCGCTTACACTAACCACACTGTTATGGTGGAAGCGCTTGAAAAATGGCCAGTAGACGTTTTGGGTAAATTGTTACCACGTCATTTGGAAATCATCTACGATATCAACTTCTTCTTCCTTAAGGAAGTTGAGCACAAGTTCCCTGGAGACCGTGATCTCTTACGTAGAGTTTCTGTCATTGAAGAAGATGGAGTGAAGTCTGTTAGAATGGCTTATTTAGCCATCATTGGATCACACAAGGTCAATGGTGTTGCCGAATTGCATTCTGAATTGATCAAAACCACCATCTTTAAAGATTTCGTGAAAGTTTTTGGTGAAGATAAATTTACTAATGTGACTAACGGTATCACACCAAGAAGATGGTTAAGACAAGCTAATCCAAAATTGGCTGAATTCATTTCCGAGAAGTTAGAAGATCCTAATTATGAATATTTGACTAATTTAGGTAGTTTGAAGAAATTGGAAAAGTTTGCTGATGACATCGAATTCTTGACTAGATGGGATGAAATCAAGTTTGAAAACAAGAGAAGATTGGCTGCATTAGTCAAAGAAACCACTGGGGTTGATTTGGATCCAAATGTGTTGTTTGATGTTCAAGTTAAGCGTATTCACGAATACAAGAGACAACAATTGAACATCTTTGCAGTCATTTACAGATATCTCCATATCAAAGATTTGCTTAGCCAGGGTATTACTGTTGAAGAAATTAAATCCAAGTACTACATTCCAAAGGCATCTATTTTTGGTGGGAAAGCGGCACCAGGGTACTACATGGCTAAAACCATTATTCACTTAATTAACAAAGTTGGAGATGTTGTTAATAATGATCCAGAAATTGACAATTTGTTAAAGGTTGTATTCATTCCCGACTACAACGTTTCCAAGGCAGAAATCATCTGTCCAGGATCTGACTTATCGAACCATATTTCAACTGCAGGTACTGAAGCATCAGGTACTTCCAACATGAAGTTTGCATTGAACGGGGGGTTGATTATTGGTACCGTTGACGGTGCCAATGTTGAAATCACCCGGGAAATCGGTGAGGAGAACATCTTTTTGTTTGGTAACTTAGCAGAATCAGTTGAAGAATTAAGACACAAACATCTTTATGAAGGGTATTCTATACCAGAGAAATTGCAAAGAGTCTTCAATGCTATTCAATCTGGACAATTTGGTAACCCAGATGAATTCAAAGCATTAGTGGATACCATTTGCAACCACGGAGATCACTACTTGGTTACAGATGATTTCGAATTATTCTTACAAGCACACGAGAAGTTAGAAAAAGTATATGGTCTTCGTTCCGATCCACGGGAAAAGACCCATTTGAAAGAATGGACAAGAAAGTCTGTGTTGAGTGTTGCCAACATGGGTTTCTTCAGTTCTGACAGATGTATTGATGAATACGCAGAAAACATCTGGGACATTGAACCATTGAACCAGTAAACTGGCTCCACACAACAAGAGTGCTACCATGTTTGTGGGTAGTTCAATTGATAAACGTTTGACTTTAATTGTTGCAAATGTAAAACGGAATTTTTTTCACCAGATTTACGCGAAAATTAGCCCAATAAGCTGTAATTCTGCGTAATACCGTAGATACACTATATACTTGAATACAACTTTCTTTCCCTATTTGTAAACGTCAATCCACCTTCCAAGTGGTATGGGCCGTATGATCCTGCGTTATATGTATGATTTGGCTTTGATTTATCTGCAGTCTAGCATTTCCCATTCAGTAATAGCCACAATAGGCAGTTTAAAATAGGAACAAATTTGTTAGACAAGTGTGGATCTTAGTCAAGACGGGTTCTGGCATAAATTTTGTGGGTTTTCTTGAATATATAGCATCTTCGTGTGTGTTAGGTCCTAGTTTTCAATTTTTGTGCTGTTAGCATCGTTAGAACCATGATATTTTTCAACGTTTTCATTTTCTACCTTGCGGCAGTGTTTGCTTTACCACCAAAGTCGCCAATATTTGCTAGAGATGGAGACAAAAAACAGTATTTGGTGAGTGATCTTCCTGGGTTAGCACAAAACATTAAGCCTGAGGATGTTCCTTTGATGTTTGCTGGACAAATTGACCTTTATCCAGAAACCGAAACTGGGTACTTTTACTGGAAGTTCGAGGATCAAAATAAATTACCCCAGAATGTTAACAAAACAACGTTCTGGTTAAACGGAGGCCCAGGATGTTCGTCAATGGACGGAGCACTCTTGGAAGCCGGTCCGTTCAGAATTAATGCCGATAATAAAGTGGAGTATAACAACGGGTCATGGCACAAACTTTCGGATCTTGTGTTTGTTGACCAACCAGCAGGTACAGGGTTCAGTTACACAAAGACTTATAGACACGATTTGGACGAGATTGCTGCTGATTTTATGGTGTTTTTGTCCAAGTATTTTGAGATCTTCCCAGAAACCAAATCACACAAGATATATTTGGCAGGGGAAAGTTATGCTGGTCAATATATTCCATACATTGCCGATGCGATCTTGAAATCTAACGAAAGAAACGAAACCGATTACGATTTACAAGGGTTATTAATTGGGAACGGTTGGATATCACCTAACGAGCAAAGTTTGTCGTATGTTCCATTTGCAATGCATGCGAAACTTATTGACCAGAGTCATCCTAGTTGGCTGGTCCTTTTAGACCAAGTTCAAGAGTGTCAAAAGATTGTTTCCAAAATTGACTCTACGTTTGATGATGGTCAGATTCATAACTATGAAGTCCTGTCAGACAAATGTGAGGCTATTCTTACCACGTTGCTTACTGCCACGAATGATGCGAATGCACCAACAGGAGAACAGTGTGTAAACATGTACGATTATACCTTGAGAGATAGTTTTCCTGCTTGTGGGTCTAACTGGCCAAATGAATTAGCATATGTTACTCCATTCTTGAATACACCAAAAGTTGCGTCAGACTTGAATTTAAAATATACTAAGAAGTGGGTCGAATGTTCTGGATCTGTCGGTAGAAGATTCACCGCGAGAAATTCATTGCCAGCAATTCATTTACTTCCATCAATTACTGAAAAAATCCCAGTGATGTTGTTTCATGGAAATCTTGATATTATTTGCAATTACATTGGGGCAGAGAATATGATCAAGAAGTTGAACTGGGGTGGTCAGATTGGATTTTCACAAGATCTTTTGGCCGATAACTGGGTTTATAACAATGAAACTGTAGGGTACATCAAGTCGGAGAGAAATTTGACGTTTGTGAATGTGTTTGATGCTTCTCATATGGTTCCATATGACAAGCCAGAAATTTCTAGAGCATTAATGGATTTGATGACCCGGAATTACGACGTGGTTGATAATGGTGATGGTAAACCTAATAAGTCTATTGTTACTTATCCTATTAATCACAAGAAGGAAGTGGAAGAGTCTCACGAAGAAACAAAACCAAGTATTTCCAAACCTGATACTGAAGAATCAGATAGTGATTCAGATAGTGATTCAGACAGTGAATCTGATAATAAAACTGATAGTACATCGAAAGACAGCCAAACAGGCTCTGACTCTGAAAAATCCAGTTTTAGTAGTCGTATCACTCGATTTGTTCAGATTTTGGTCATTGGAATTTTAATATGGGGATTATATGTTCTCTACGTCAGCTACAAATCACGTCCAGTTTCAATAATCAAGTCGGGATCCACCGCGGGAAAAAAGAAGAATGTGCAATGGGCAGAACATTTACGGAGATTCCAAGAGGATGACGATGAGTTCCAAAGACAGCAGACTTCAAAGCAGGGCTTCTTATCTAAAACTCTAGGGAAAATCACGGGGTCATCAGGAAGCAATTATGCTCCTATTCCAAACGAAGATATCGAGCTAGGTGAAGGTGTTGGGGCTGGTAGCCAGTCTACACCTCCAGTGCATGAATTCCAGATTGACAGTGATGAAGAAACAGATTCAAAGCCATTACCTGCCATACCAGAATCCGATAAACAATAACTAATGACTCATGAATAGAAACTCGAATTAGGAAATTCAACGACAGTAGTTATATCGATTACGATTAAGTTTCATTTAACTGTAGATAATACACTTTTGTCTTAAATTGAGAAACTGAATGTAAACCCAAAAAGTCAGGATTGAACCAAAATTTGAAGTAGTCTACTAAACCAAGGTAATCAATCGCTGTATAGCACGTAGTGATGTTCTGCGGCTACATAAGGTCGGCAATTGTTTGATTATCGCTGGAAACTGGATTCTCCATAGTTAAGAGAAATGGGTGTGTGGTAACCACACTGGTTTGAAAAATTTCTAGTATTGAAAATTAAACTGATACTTTATAGGCAAAGGTGAATAACTGTATTCATTTCAGTTATAGTAGAAGTTATTGAATCGTCGTCCATCACACAACCAGTCGTACTTCATCTAGACCTTTTTTCCAAAAAGAATCCACCCCGACAGCATAATTTTTCATACGACCGGTCGATTTGGAGTTGAAGATCACCACAACCATTGATTTTTCATATCAAAACAGCGCGTTACTAGTGATTTCGAGATCTAGTACTACTTAATAGCATTTTCAGCCATGAAGTTATCAATCCGGACATTGGCTACTCAAGCCAAAGCATTCAATATTGCACAACCACCAAAATATACTTTGGCATCATTAAGATCATTTCCGTCATTAGAGCCTCAAAGCTTCATTCCATTACCAGCTAAGTTCTTTGATTCGCCCTTAAGAAGAGACTTCTTGTGGCAATCGGTGGTGTACGAAGCCGACAAAGCCAGAGTGGGTTCTGGGTTTGTTCCAACCAAAGGTGATAAACCATTCAGTAATAGAAAATTGTTACCACAAAAAGGTAGTGGTAAAGCAAGAACTGGTGATGCCAACTCTCCAATTAGAGATAATGGATTAAAACCATTTGGTATCAAAGCTAACCACGATTGGTCTACCAAACTCCCATCGAAGATTTACTCTAAAGGATTCCAACACGCCCTTGCTGATCAGTACAGAGCAGGAAGATTATTCATCATTGGTGGAAATGCTACTAATGAATTCGACGATGCCATTATCGACTTTAGATATGAGAATCAAGAAACATCAAAACAATTTGTCGAAAACCACGACTTGAACAGCTTAAACTTACTATTCATCACTGATTCTCAAAGAGATAATTTGTTGAACTCAACCGAGTACATGGGGGAAAAAGCTAGTGTGTTAATCAAAGAAGCAGTAGAAGTAAGAGATATCTTAAAGGCCAACAGAATTTACATTGAGTTGCCAGCATTACAATGGTTCATTGGTAAACACTTATAAATTCACACATTCTTGTAAATAGACAGCTGTTGTAACAACAGTAGACAAATACACATAAGATTAATTTAAACAAGGCGATGGAATAGAGAGCTTAATCTGGGGGGGGGGGGGTCGTAGCACGCGGTAACGAGCCAAAATAAGCTCCCACTGTGTCCCCACCACAGCAGTCCCAGGCGTACCACGGCCGTGGTAGTAAATCCCACTGAGAGACAAGTGAAAGGTACAAACTGAGAAGTTACTGATGGTAGCGCTGTGTATCGTGTATACAATCGAGATTATTAGGGTTTGTTGCCCTCGTCATGTGATTTAATGTTTCCAAGTTACCTGCAGTCGGGGACTCCCGTACCACGAAAATAATTTTCAAATTTTCAATGTGGAAAATTCTAACAAATTTTAAACTAGTGATAAAAATTTTTATATACTGAAATTGTTTTAGTTGAAATAAATCTATATCAAGATGCCATTAGTTGTCCAAGAATCAGGTTCATTCCAACACATTTTGCGTTTATTAAATACCAACATCGATGGTAGAATCAAAATCATGTACGCCTTAACCAAAATTAGAGGTGTTGGTAGAAGATACGCTAACTTGGTTTGTAAAAAGGCTGATGTCGATTTACAAAAGAGAGCTGGTGAATTAACCCAAGAAGAATTAGAAAGAATCGTCACCATTATGCAAACTCCAACCAACTACAAAGTCCCAGCTTGGTTCTTGAACAGACAAAAAGATCACACTGACGGTAAGGACTACCACGTCTTAGCCAACAACTTGGAATCCAAATTAAGAGATGACTTAGAAAGACTTAAGAAAATCAGAGCCCACAGAGGTATCAGACACTTCTGGGGTCTTAAAGTTAGAGGTCAACACACCAAAACTACTTCTCGTGGTATCAGATACAACTAGGTTATTTTGGGTTAAAATAGTCATTTGTTTATATTCCATGTAATTTAATAGTATAAGTTAAATAATTGATGTAGTTGATTTATTGTTAGCATACAAATGTATGGAGTGAACTTTTTCAGCCTGGCACAATGCAACCAGAACTAGATAATAGTGTTGTCATAATTTTATGTTATTATGATAATGTTTTACATCTTGGGTAGTGTGGTCTGGGTCAGTATTAGATCCTGATTAGTTGCACTTGTAACAATGATGTGAAATGAAGGTGAAAGTTCATTTAAATCGTGGAGAAGCACTTGAAAAAATCACCACAAATGGACTCAAAATATCATTATTCCTAATGCAAAATTTTGGAAGAGTGAAAATGTGCAATCCTGTCTGCCTTCTACCAGGAAGTAGCGATATACCCCCATATGGAGTCATTTTACATGTATTAAATTTTTGGACAGCGATGTGGTAGTAGAGGTTTCTTTGCTGTACTACGCAACCGTGGTGCTAGAGATATGTAACCGCGCTGCTGTACCGCCGAAGGATTTTTCGCTGGTTCCACCACCGCATGAGTGTACGACTACGGACTTGCATTATTTCAAATATTTTATTTCTATTAACTCTTATATCCTACCCAAAATGTGCCCAAACCTAATTCCAATTTCCAGATTTCAAACTGATCAAACCTTCAACGCATTTCGTTCTATCAGTATTCGTGTTAATTTCACCCAATGGCTTTCTCACGTTAAGGATATCATTAATCTTGCATTTTGAGCCTGAATCATCAGCAGCACTAGCCAACTTTTGTGAAACCTTGGTAGACGACACCGAAGGAGTCAACTTGAAAGTCAAAGACTGACTTTGTTTACTTTGTAAATATTGTGGTTGTTTCTTATTAGTTTGGACCAAAGTCTTTTGTGCAATGTAGGAGTCGTCAATTGAATCGCTCGATTCATCGTACTCATTAGTAGATGCAGCAAGTTGTGCTCTTTCCTTAATAGGCGAGCTGGTTTGCACACATGGCGATCCCATGAAGGATTGCGATTTTGTGAGCAACGGTTTTGTAGGCGTGGAACACACAATGACTGGTGGTGATTGTACCGGGTGCGACACTGGGAAACTAGATAAGTATGTGCTGGAATTGTTTGCTGAAGAGTATAACGATGCAGGCGCTGATGCAGGCGCGGATGATGGTGCTGATGATGGTGCAGATGATGGTGCAGATGAGGTATAAACCGAGGGAGTAGGAGGGAATTCCGTCACTTCCAACTCCGATTTGAATTGTTTTCTCAATGATTGTCTTTTGTTCTGGAACCAGATTTGCACGGCCTTTTCTGTCATATTGACCAACTTGGCGATTTGCATCCTTTTCATTTTGTTTGGTGTTGATCCGTTGCTGAACTCCCGGTTCAAGATGGATAACTCATTGGCCGAGGTTCTTCTTCTTTTTCTTCTTGCCAATGGTGCGTCATCAATTGCCGGTTCCTGGGACGGAAATGTTGCTGGTGAGTGCGAAATAAATGCGTATGATTTGGTGTTGGAGGTAGTTGATTGTGGTGTTGGTAAGCTTGATGGGGCGGTGGCTGGTGCCTTTACTGGTAGGCTAGCAGGGGTAGATGGTGAGGTTTTAGTAGCAATTGGAGTCAATGTGGTGAAAGGAGGTGATTTCATGTTTGGTGTGAGGCCCGTGGTGGGTAATGGCAATGCCTGTTCATTGCACAACAACGACGATAATGGTGGTAATGTTGTTTTTGGTAATGGCAATTGTGGTCTAGCAGGTGTATACATGGTATAAGGAAGGAATTAATTTCATGGATTTCGAATCATGTTCATCGGGATCTATATATATTATAGCATATTTTATATGTAGATAATTTACACGGTATTGCAATTTCGTTGTTTGTCAACAAAGAATTGATTTCCGGAAGTAATTTCAGGTACCCCTCGGAAATGGGATGTTGGGTCAACAAGGTCAGTGTTTTTGATAGCGTCCGGGAAACTGGCCTCTGTGATACTTACATTGTACTCCTACCACTTAGGGAAATGTGTGCTTACCCAGTTGTGTTGTCCGTCCACTATTTTTGCCTGGCAATTTAGGATCACCTCCTAGAACACGATGAGAAGTTGATTTACCGGAACTCGCCCTGTGGCGAGTTCCGGGGGATCGCGGTCCATATGTAATTTATCGGATTAAGTAATTTAATTGTTGAAATCAATTTGTTTTGATTTTAAATGGTGTACATTATGCATACAATTAACGAACGTACAGCAGCTAGCAACCATCGCATCAGCGTGTTTTGTCGATAAAATCACTACAACACACGCAATTACGTCGTAACGGCGGCATCAGCCATGACTCCCTGTTCATTGTGTGATCTCCATTAGTTCCATCCAGAACGATGCTCTTTGGTGCCAGTTTCATCCTTGTAGAGATCTGGTTTCTGTCGTTACTCCGATTTTTCAAAAGTCGCGATCGTGTTTCAGCCTGAAAAAGTTAATATAAACAAGACTGAAACTGGCGTTTGGCGTAGCATGTGGCAATTGCCGCCGCCCTTGTACCATACCATCCCCTGGAGGTGCACCACATGCTGGTGCCTCTCCAAGGGACGCAACCCTCTGTACTGGTGGCATTAGTGTCGTAAGTGGGAACTACTATATATGTTGGTAGCACCGACTTGAGATGCAAGTAGACAAGCACTCTAGCCATGAGATCGCCAGTTTATATACTAGTGTAGGCCAACATTGACAGCGAACATTTGATAGTTGACAGGTTATAATAATGGTTTTGAGCAATTGCGACCGGATATGATTTTTTCACTCGTTTTCTATTTTTTAGTGATTTTTCAATTTTCTGAACATTTAGTCAATATTTAGATTTCTTTTCCTGTAGTTGCGATGCCCATCTAATAGTTTAATTTTTGATAGTTTCAGGCTCGATATACATATGACAGTTTCAGAAGAGACTTTTGTGCTGCTAGAGTCACCGTTCGTAAAGCTCAGGTCCAACAAGATTACCAAGTACGGATCCGGAGTATCTGGCTCGGTAGTTGTCTACAAGTACAAATCGGTCCATTATGCGGTCAAAACGTATTTTGAAAAAGAGAGCTACGAAACGGCAAAGGAGTATCGGCAACGTATTCTTCACGAATACGAAGTCCTCAAACGTTTCCGACACATTAATATCATCATGGCCTACAAGTATTCGATTTCGTTACTGGGGAAAATCAAGCTTTATCAATTAGCAGGGTCCAGAAATTTGTATTCATTATTAAAGGAGGTTCTGTCGATCGAGCCTCAAGAATCGCATTGTGTATGGAGGCAGATTGTTTGTGCAGTGACGTATATGCATCAGAACGAGTGGTGTCACCGGGACATCAAGTTGCAAAACGTTGTTTTCGACCCAATGACCGGATATGTAAAATTGATCGATTTTGTTACAGCAGTCAACCAAACGACCCCGAAATCGATTGGCCTTGTCGGATCAGAAAATTACTGCTCTCCAGAAATGTACAGTGAAATCTACTATGATGGGTACAAGAGCGATGTATGGAGCTTGGGTGTTTGTTTATATCAATTACTACGAAGGAAGTTACCTTGGAAATACGCCAAACACGATGATGACCGGTTTAAACAGTATCTTGCTGTAGGAGAATTTACTGAGAAGCTCGACCCTTCTGTGGATTCTCTACTTAAGCAGATATTGTCACCAGACGTAGACAAACGCCCAACAATCGACCAGGTGAACGAAAACGCTTGGGTTCAATCAATTGATAGCTGCACCGAAACCCACCGGTGCAGGTACAATCACATTGAAAACTTTAAGTTGAACATGCACATGCACTAGACCAGAGATAGAGATCGACAAGAGAATGGAGATCGAGAATAGAGTAATGGAAACTGAAAGTCATAAAAAACACGCATAAACACGCATGAACAGTCATACGCAAAAGAAAGGGATTGCCTACTCGGAGAACAAGCAATAACGAGTCAAGTATCAAACCCCACCGAGAAACTACAAACACCGTCGATTTTGTCAGAAATCAATGTATATAAGGCACAACACAGTGGTGAAGAAATGTGGTTTGTGGGTCCATGAACACAGCCATGACACGTTGTCGTTACAGACAAGTCGTCCTCAATTTATGGAGAATAGGCAAACGAAAACCGTAGGGCTACCGGAAATAAAATTCCACGAACGAGTCATGGTGACCCAAACAGGCATTTAACGTGCTGGGCATTTGGAAAATACTGGTAGGCAATATCCGCACCACAATGACGACGCATTTTAATATTACGATAGATAGTATAGAGAAAGAAATAGATGATAGAATAGAGCGTATGGTATCAACCGATCACTGAGAAATCTCAGAGCAATAAGCCCTGGAAATGTTGTTTTGACAGCACGATTGTCACGGAAAAGACAAACGACTTACCGTTGCGGTACCGGACAGGGTCGCGGTGGGTCCATCTCGCCAGTGGAGAATTAAGGTAAGGTGACAGAGTTAGTTGTGCACAGATGTTCCGTTACTCCACACTTTGACCTGACCCTGCTATCGACTCTGATAACAACTTTCTGACTCCGACCCAATCAATCATTCGGACTTTTCCTGTATGCCACGGACGATACCTGAAAAATTTCCCATATAATAGGATGGATATCTAAGTCAGAATTAGTCACTTTGATAAGATAAAGTAAATTAGGGAAATTTTCAATACATTTTCAATGTTGTCATCCAGTTTGCGTTCGTTAAAACACGCAAGATCTATCAATGGGTTTGCCATGATGAGAAGCTACGCTTCTGCTGCCCAACAATTGGTGTCCAAGCCAGTGTCAGTAGTTGATCCAGAAATGGCCCTGATTTTGCAACAAGAAAGACAAAGACAAAAGAACTCCATCACTTTGATTCCTTCTGAAAATTTCACCTCAAAGGCCGTCATGGACTTGTTAGGTTCAGAAATGCAAAACAAGTACTCTGAAGGGTACCCAGGAGAACGTTACTACGGTGGTAACGAAATCATCGACAAGGCCGAATCTCTTTGTCAAAAGAGAGCTCTTGAATCATTTGGCTTAGACCCTGCTCAATGGGGTGTTAACGTGCAACCACTTTCCGGTGCACCAGCCAACTTGTATGCTTACTCTGCCGTTTTGGAAGTTGGTGACAGAATCATGGGTCTTGACTTGCCTCACGGAGGACACTTGTCCCACGGTTACCAAACTCCAACCACCAAGATCTCCTTCATCTCCAAATACTTCCAAACCATGCCATACAGATTGAACGAAGAAACCGGGGTCATTGACTACGATACTTTAGAAGCCAATGCCCAATTGTTCAGACCAAAGATCATCGTTGCTGGTGCATCTGCTTACTCCAGAGTCATTGACTACGCCAGAATGAGAAAGATCGCTGACAAAGTCGGAGCTTATCTTTTGAGTGATATGGCCCACATCTCTGGTTTGGTTGCTGCTAATGTCACCGAATCTCCATTCCCATACTCTGACATTGTTACCACCACCACCCACAAATCCTTAAGAGGACCAAGAGGGGCTATGATTTTCTTCAGAAAAGGGATCAGAAAGGTCACCAAGAAGGGTAAGGAAATCCCATACGACTTGGAAAGAAAAATCAACTTCTCTGTGTTCCCAGCCCACCAAGGTGGTCCACACAACCACACCATTTCTGCTTTGGCCGTTGCATTAAAACAAACCACCACTCCAGAATTCAAGCAATACCAACAAGATGTTGTTGACAACGCCCAAGCATTTGCTAACCAATTGACTTCCAAGGGATTCGACTTGGTTTCTGGTGGTACTGATACCCATTTAATCTTGATTGACTTGAGATCCAAGAACATCGATGGGGCCAGAGTCGAAGCTGTTTTGGAAAGAGTCAACATTGCCGCCAACAAGAACACTGTTCCTGGTGATATCTCTGCTCTTTTCCCATCTGGGTTGAGAGTTGGTACTCCTGCCATGACCACCAGAGGATTCACTGCTAAAGAGTTTGAAAAAGTCACCGATTACATCCAAAGGGCTGTCGATATCTCCATCAACTTGAAATCCCAAGAACAAGGTAAGACTGCCAAGGACTTGTTGGCTAACTTCAAGCAATTGGCCGATGAGTCTGCTGACGTCAAACAATTAGCTGACGAAGTCGCTGCATGGGCCGCCACTTTCCCAGTTCCAGGTGAATTATAAGCACGAAACCGTCATCCGCTTCACGAGACATCTCTCCAGTATATAGAGCCTTAATTTTACAATGATACTCTACCACCAAGTGTAGTTTTTCCTGCCATCTATGGCGATATTTGCCAGAAATCATGAACAATGGCATAAAAGTATCGATATTTGCAGTAAACCCCCAGTTTTTTCTGGAAAGCTGTCATTATCGTCCACGTCCGGAACGGAATCATCTGTAAAATTGCACCGTCAGCACCATAAATCTCTGGCAATTAGCGCTATCCATTTTTTCAACCATAATTTTTCACTTCCTATATAGACCCCATGGAAAATAAAATTATCACCAAATCACCACCAATGCCGTCTTCAAGCGAAGCGCCGGGCGAAGTGATCGCCAGCGGTGCAAAGACATGTTGTATAGGAGCTCGAATGTCCAACTTGATTTCGTGGTCGAAACATGGGTTCATAGCGTACATTTCTCGCAATTCTAGCCACAACTTGATGTTGACGTACTTGGAGAACATCGACGGCAAGTCGTGGCAATTGGCCCAGCCTCAGTATATCGACGTGGAGATTGGCCAGGGGATGTCGCCCGAGCTTACTCTTGCTAGCTGGTCCAACATGAGTACCGATTTGGCCGTGACTGATATCTACGGTAACTTTTTCATTTACTTGGCTGGAGTGGGATTGATAGAAAAGGAAAGTAGCACGCCGGCAAATGGGTCCAACTCGACGTCGACGTTGTCCAACAACAACTCGGGTAATGGTGGCACCGCGTCGTCGCCTGATAGTTCCAGCAATAACAGTTACGAGTTGACTAGCTATAACCACATGGAGATGATATACCAGGATATTGTTACTACGACACCAGCAATGAACAACGGAAACCATATTGTGGCGTTCAAGTGGCTCGGCATGTCCAAACCCCAGATTTTCAACAAGCCAGCAAACGTGGCTAGCCCTAATGATAGCAATATTTCCTATTCCTATTCTGTAAGTCAGGCCCAACCACAGACGATATCACACCCTATATCGACAAAACAGGCATGCATTGCATTACGGAAAAATGGTCAGTTGATGTTATATTACCAGGGTGAACACAAAGTAGAGTACCACAAGATATCGTTGCAGTTGTGTGACGAAACAGTTGTGATCACAAAGGCATCGATTGGGTTCAATAACGATAAGCAGACCATTGTGTGTATTCACGACTCGCTCTCGTCCAAAATCGCCACTTATGCCATCGATATAGATTGGGGGTTCTTGACGGAATCAGCAAAAAGACAAAAGGCAGATCCCCATTTCCATACTCCCAAGGAAAACCAAAAGTTGCCAACATTGACTGTCAACAAGATTCACGAGATGAAGATCATGCCATCATTTTGTAGAAATACAGTAGATGATATTGACGACTATGAAGATAAGATGGACGTGGATACCGAGTCGTCCGTGGAGTTTGGGAGCTTGGAATCAATAGATATTGTATCGCCTACTCTGGATAAAAAGACATCGTTGGATATCTTATTCAGCTACATATTGGAAGACACATCGTCGAGAATTATTACAAAAGTTTACCGGTACAGTCTTATTGACGATCTGAGCTTTATTTCTGATGCTTTTGGAGACTTGGCATCACGGAAGAATATCCCACCAGCGGCTTCACAAATACTAAAACTGCAGACACTTTCATTACAAGGAAAACTCACCAGACCGGGTCGGATTTTGTCCATGGAAACAGGACAAATGGACCAGTTGATCTTTATATTTTACGACAATGGGAAAATTGACGTGCTAAACAGACATGAGCTCACGATTATTAACAACAACTCAAATCCTGTGAAAAGTTCTACTACTTCTCCGCCATCTTCTGTGTCTACCCTTTTCGATATTGGGTATGATTTTCCACAAGTAGACTTTGCCGATCAAAAGCTTATGGCAGTCTCACCCAATTCGGCGTCGTTGGTGTACGTCAACACCGAAGACGATATTCCCCAATTGTTATTGGTAGAGAAAAACAAGTTTTTGGAACTCACACAACGAGACTTGTATATCACGTCCGTTGGATTTGCGTTCCAGCATGCCAACTCTTGCTATGCTAATTTTTGTTCTGATGACTTGATAATATTGATCCAAACTGAAGTGCAAAGAATCGTTGAAACATTGCCGAAAACATCAGAATACAATCCTAATACTACAAGCACCGAGGTTGCTGTTGCAAAGTTTATTGGATCGGTTTTGAGTGAATCGCACAAGGCCATCAATTTTCACTTGGATGCCTTCAGCAAAGAATCGGTGGATAAATTATTATCTAATCCTCCATTGCAAAAGCTTATGTCGCTCCAGCTTACGCTAGGAGAGATCCATTCTACAAACCACGTTGTTTCCGATATTGCGTGGATAATTTTGAATCTTAGAAGTACTAGTTTTGGTATTATGTTTCTGTTGTCAGGTATAATGAGACAAATGTCAAAGAAAAAGGTAATTGAAGATAGCTTGCAAGACTCAGTCACACGGGGAGAAAGCATTATGTCGTTGATTGGAAATGTCAAGTGGTTTATTGATTTAATGACATATATATACCAAGAGTTGTTCCAATTGTCATACTATTTACAAGACCCATCGAACAGTCAGTTGAACTTGCAAAATTCAATAGCATTACCATTGATTTTGGGTAAGGTTCCGAGGTTATTTCTCATGTACACCTTATCATCAATAGGCAAAACCAATGAAACACTCAAGAAGCTTCAGAAAGAGTTGTCTGATGCCAACAAACTTTTCACTCCTATGAAAGAAGCATTAAACAGATATTTCATCATTTACAATCAAGCACCATGTACATTAAGTTCATTTGAAACCTACTTACGAGAATGCGACGCATATATTACAAAAGAATCGAACTCAAGACAAGGTAAATCACCAAATGATTCTTTGAGTTTGGAAGAAAAATTGGTTTGTCATGGCAAATTAACGGAGGAAATGGAACAAATTGCAAAGACTTTAATTAATAGACATTCGTTGAATTTGGCTCAACATACCAAAGTGTCTGAGTTGTTTTTCCATGACGTCGATTGGTTAGATGTGGGAATAACAAGACATCAAAACTCGGAGTTCAAACCAAATGCTGCTCCAATATTGTATCGGTACCCAAACCTCAGAAAGACTATTGTTCCTAGATTGCAATACAATGAAAATGAGTGCATTGACGCATTGAGAAAGATTATCATAAGTTTAGAGGGGTTATCAAAACCCGAATCGAAAAATAAGCTACGGAAATGTACTCGATGTAGGTCGGTATCTCTTGCTACAGATCCAGCAATATTCGAATCGACCAAATTGATAGGGTTATGGACAATGGTATTTCAAAGAACATGTATTTGTGGGAACTCGTGGGTTAAATGTAGCGATATTTAAATAGAATAGAGAATTTAATCACATTATTGTAGTTTTTGTATCGTTCTCAAGAGCCCTTGCTGCTTGTCCAACCTGTAGCCGTATCTGACCTGGAGCTTGGCACTTGATTTGAACATGTAAACGAACTCTTTATACTTGCTTGGAACAAGAGTTCCTGGTTCTGCGTTGATAATTAATAAATTGCTATTTACGCCATACTCTTTGCAAAAAAAGAGTACCAAATCGATCATAAAAGATATTGTGCCCTTCCATTGTTATTTCATTTAGGTATATCAAATCTCACATGGTCTCATCTCGTACATCCACATGAGGTGTTATATCTTTGAACGATTTTCCAAACTTCATCAAATTGTATTGCGCCTGTAAATCATTTTGCCAAAAATCAACCTCTTCCTTTAACTGCGGATCAGGTGTCAATAGGTTTTGTAATGTCTCTAACTTTAGTCTCCATATATCATTATTTATACTTTCATTTTCTAACAAGCTAGTAGTGATTATGTTGGGTAAATCATTAAACAAGTATTTCTTACTGTGTGTAAACTTTGAAAACTGGAATACGATTTGTAATAATCTGTCTTTAGTTATTCGCGACAAACTCTCTGAATTGAAGTATGGACCGATGAGTTTATCAAATATTATTGGTGATTCAATGAAATTTAACAAAATTGGGAAGAGTAGTTTATTAGACATCAACAGTAAATTGGACAATACGTCCTCGTAAATTTCTCGATTCGCATACACCATCAAATCGGCATTGAATTCACTGAGTAACTTGATGCAATTTTCATCATATTGATGCAAATCCATAAGATTATAGGGCTTGAACAAGTTGGAGTCCACGATTAACTTTTTGATATAATCTTGCAATTTGCTGTGTGATAATTTTACTAACAAATTGATGATTTCTGCGTTGATCAAATCGTCTAGTTCTTGATTGATATACCCATTGACCAATTCTATGATTGTCGGGTTTATATTTTTGAGGATGGCCCCTGGTTGTAGCTGATTAATCAACTTGATATAGAACTCAACCAATAAAATCAAGAATAACGGGTCTTCCCGGTACTTCTCGATATCTTTCTTTGTGAATACGTATAAAGACGATGGCAATAGCCTGGGGCTATTGGAAAATAATGGGAAAAGTATCAAAATATAGTCCAATAATCTCGCCAAC
This sequence comes from Suzukiozyma palmioleophila, assembly GCA_030560805.1. Taxonomy (NCBI): domain Eukaryota; kingdom Fungi; phylum Ascomycota; class Pichiomycetes; order Serinales; family Debaryomycetaceae; genus Suzukiozyma; species Suzukiozyma palmioleophila. Next base: position 101,624 of record JAKTVY010000004.1, read on the forward strand.
AACGTGGTATTTTCTTCGTTTCTGACAACAGAATACACGTTCAAAAAATCTTGTGAAAAGAGTAGTTTGGCCAATTCGTCGATTTCATTAATAACAATCAGGTTTATGAGCAATTCGATTTGGTTAACAATGGCAATGTCCAAACTCGTCAAGTATAGATAATTGGACACCAACGAAAGCAAAAGACGGTTTTCTAATATGAAATTCACCACAACCGGGTCACGAATGTTCGAATTGAGGATCTTTAGCGAGAGCATGATGATGCTGGGGTTTGGATCGGACTTAAATTGTAAGCTGTTACATATGAATTCTGCCGGATAGTACGCTAAAATTTGTTCAAATGACATTCCAACAAGTAATTTCTGTAATAACTTGAACACCATTTGGTTGGGATCAATTTGGTGATAGTTTGGTTTGTTTAAAACCTGGTTGATGACCGGTAATAATTCCTCGATGGTGGATTGGTCAATTGTGGTGACGGTAGTGATGAAATCATCAATCAGTTGAGGATCGACTGCAACGTCTTCCGAGTACGTCTCTTTTAGCGCCAGAAGCACCAAATCGCGTTCTTGTTCGCTCATTAGCTATAAAGAGTGGATTTATAAGAAGTTGTAGATTTTAAAGTATGATGTTCTGGAGTGCGTATTTGCAGCCAAAGACGAGATGAGACAAATGGTGGCCAAAATGTGGTGTTTTGGGCTGTAAATGTAGTATTTGAGGGTTTATATGGATAGTTCGAGTTAGTTTTGGGATAATTGCAAACTTTTCCCGTTAAGAACCACTAAATATTGGCCAAGAGAACGAATTTAATTTTGCCACCAATTCGTCAAGTTAATCAAATCATAAATTTTGGTGATAGTTTGAATTTCGTAACTAGACGTAGAGTGGGTTCTGGATTGTAAGTTAACGTATGTATAATTATCTGATTGGCATATCACTCTATTTTTAGCCAATTGCTGTTGTGACTACTGGTCTTTGCATGGCTCTTTTGCAGATATTGATGCCGGGCTCATATAGTAATTAAAGAAATTGACTACTGGGGTTGTTTATACTGTAAATATGTTGCTAGTTGTGCTACGAGATTGGTTTTGAGTGACCTACAGTGACCGCTTGCAGCGTTTAGTACCCTTTGGTGTACTGTGAACAACAAAGGTTGCAATGCCACATTAAACGTAGATTCAGCTGTTGTGTGGGTCTGGATGCAGTTTCTCGTGGTAAGCTTTATGGACCAGTATTTGCTGCCGTCTATACGACGTTTTACGGTTTAATTGGCTGCTTCTGGTGCGGCTAATGATGCGAGTAGATATCCTGACAGTCGTTTGGTTTATGCTTCTGATGCAAGACTACGTGCTGCCTGGCTGCAAGTGGAACTTTTAAAGCACCCGTCCTTCTGCCTGCTGGCGCAGGAGTTGTATTTGTTTCAAAGCAAGACGTCAATAGTCAGGCACTGAGACATCGAGCAGACTAAATTTAGCTGGACTGGCGTAGCATGTGACAGCATTACAATACTGTGGACGTTGGGTTCCTGGTAAATTTCAGTAAGGAGCAATTGGTTTATTATGAAGTTTAAACGGTACGTCAAATTTTTTCCCAAAACGGCTAAGTTGATACCCTGTGCGTATTACACGATGCAGATGGGTACAGCCGATCGGCACGGGACTGTTGTACACAATGTGGGGTACTGTCAAATAGCAGTTGCTAGTCAACTTGAAGGGCCAGCATTACCAAGTGGAAGACTCAACCTGTAGTGAACATGGGCAAGTGAAACAAGACGGCACCGTCAAACCAGACTGTTACAGATTTAAGCTTCATGCTGCACCAAACTGCCTAGCGATTTGCACCATCCCACAAATATGCACTATACAAGTCCTACGAAGAAAAAGTAAGATGGTGCAACACCAAATTTCGCGTTTGACAAATATTGAGACGGCTGTCAGCTGTGTCGAGTAGAGGTTATGCTTGTATTAGTGACCAACAATCTGTCATAAAACGGAGTGAAGGACAGGACACCACTGGAGGTATGTCTGCCTTCACCTAGTAAAATTAACCTAGACTATTTTCTACTCTACCATCTGCAACAAGCTGCCTCTGGTGGCCTTGACAAGTGTAATCTACTCGCAACACACTCGATATTTCCCGTAAAACCATGCCTTAACTCTGCCTGTAAAAGAAGTTTGTTACTATTCGCAGACCAGTATTAAACCTGTGGTGGACAAACGCAGCTTGAAACCCTGACAGCTCGTATTTATCCCAACATAAGCAACTGTCAAGCCATGGTGAAACATACGAACTTTCTGGTTCATTTCACCCTATACCAGTAAACAGAAACTCCCGAGAACAATAGTACGCCGCGACTGCATTCGTGCGAGTAATTGTGTTCTTCTGTTGCAGCCGGGAACATTACCGTCACTTTCGTCTACAAATTTCCGAACTTCTTCCGGACAACAGCACAAAATAAATTCGCTAAACATCTATCCTGTGATTATATATAAAACTATCGCGTGTTAAGGTTTTAACTCTTTTTCGGTTTCTTTCAAAGTTTTATATCGTAGTTTACTGTGTGTGGTGGTGCTAAACATACGGCTGTTATTCTTGTTTCGCACTGTTGTTGTTTTACACTATTCGCAGTCTAACTTTATTTTCGACCACATCTCATCGCTCTTTGTTTGTATTCAGTGCTTTCTTCCTTACCAACCATCTTTATTCACACATACCATGACACATGATACACCATATCGAGATCTGAACGTTTCAGGAACCCACCTGGCTTCTCAAACCGACATGTTGAGTACTAACTCGATTTCCACCCACCTGTTCAAGTCAACACAACTGTTTCAATCCGATACCGTTTCCAACCATGTAGTCACACAAGTTGGTCCTAATCAGGTACATTTGGTCAAAGTAGACATCCTGGGAGTCGCCAGCTCGGATAGTGCCACTATAAACAGGTCTTCCATCAATACCTCGGGGTCTGGTGAAACAGTAAATAACCTCAACGCGTCATCCGACGACTTTAACAAAGCCACCGATGAGGAAAACAGCACCAGTGACAAATCTGCGCAAAAATCGGATAATTTATCAAGTGCCCCGGTAGAAACCAAAGCGCCATCTCCAACACCAAGTCAAGAATACCAAGAAATCGCAACAAAGTTGTTCAATGAAGACTTTGTATCAATCCAGCCCGAAGAATACACCCAGTTTTTGGCAGAAAATGACGTAGAATCCATGAAAATTAGAGACTACTATATGAACTTGTTTTCATGGGACCCAAATTTATTGGTCTCTACAAGATTGTTGTGCTCAAAATTATATTTAAAGGGAGAGTCCCAGCAAATTGATCGGATTTTGTCAAGTTTCACCAAATCTTACTTGAAACAGAACCCAAAGAATGTGTTTTGTACGAAAAACTTTGAGAAAATTTACATCATCATCTATTCTTTGATTTTGCTTAATACCGCGTTGCACAATTCAGAAATCAGTAAGAAATCTAAAATCAGTCAATCTGATTATATCAAAAATACCTTCAATACATTCATTCAAGAAAACTCAAAATCCGAGAAAAGCTTGTCAATAAGACAAAAAATGGCGATTGAAAAGGAGTTATCATCATATTATGAATCCCTTTTGAAAGACGAGCTACACTTGAAGCAATTAAATACACCTAACAAATCAGAAAATTTCTCTGGTGATTTAGGTTTAAAAGATTGCATGATGTCTAGAGCCTATATTCGTCAGAGCCATGTCAGTTATGACTCTATGGAAGACGATACTGAACGTACTTTGTCACAACAAACAAACGGTAACAGTAAACACGATGATTACAAATTGAGTCGGAAAATCTCCTCAAACTCAATGTGGTCAAATGATACCCCTGGCACCAGAAGAGGCTCGTTAGTAATGAGTAGATTTGCTTCAACAGCATCGTCGATCACTCTGTTCAATGTACACAGTAATTCAGGTTCTACTTCCAAAGGAAGAGTAGGATTTGGAAGAGCGTTAGCGTCGAGTACTGGTGATAATCACGGCTATTACAGACAAAACAACTCCACAAAATTGAGTCAGTTCACAGCAGCCATGAACCCTCGAGATTCGATCGATTCTACAAGAAGCCATGTGTTGAATAAGAGAACATCAAAATCATCATTATTCTCCAGAGAATCTAACAATTCCAATGTCGATGATACTCTTTCGGTGTTTTCTTTGGACACTGTACGCATGTCCAACTTGAAAATTGACGATAGTCAATTAGATAATGCTATGGACGGACAGCAAATTGAAGATTTTGATGTCGATAATTATCAAGATCAATTAGATTTAACATTGGAACTTCAAGGTTCGCCATATTTGAAAGAAGGTTTATTGAAGCTCAAAATTTTGAACAATGATTTGCAAGATAACCTGTCTGGAAGTGAAATTTCTGGGCCAGTAGCCCCCTCAAATGGAGGAGTCAGTTCAAAGCTTTTCTCGCTCTTCAGCAGAGGACAGGGAACATCAAGCGCAAGCTTACAAAGGGGTGCAAGTTCCCTAGGTACTTCACAACCATTAATCAATAAATTTGTTGAAAATTTTGTTGTTGTGTCCAAGGGGGAGTTGTCGTTATATTCTTTTGATCCAAAGGTGATTAAGAAGCATCAACAAAAGATCAAGAAAATCAAGCAAAAACAGTTCTTCAAAAACGACGATGATGAAGACAACGGTGGAGCCATCGGTGATGGTAATTGGTTGAAGAATGCAGCAAATATTGGGAGTTATAATTTGTGTTCAACATTTGCTCAATTAGAGAAGTCTGTTTCTTCAACCAACGGAACGAAGCAATTTTTCTGGTCTTTGACATTTCCAAGAACGAGTAAAAGGAGCCCAAAGAAATTTATCTTTGAAGCTGGTACTAATGAGATTGCATTGGAATTTGTGAACACATGTAACTTTTGGGCTGCAAAGATTACTGCCATTCCTACTTTGGAAGAAAGTGTTTCGTCAATCGAATACGGATGGAGTGATTTGAATGGATTGATTGCACGTCGTGATCAATTTAAAAAATTGAAGAACATTTCCAAATGGGAGGCTATACCAAAAGGTGTTTATTTGAGCAATTACATTGTTGCAAACGGAATTGATGGTATGGCTGATCACTCAGGTATGATGAAGCAATTCGTGAAAACATACAAATATTACAACAACTTAAGAAAGTTATATTACGAATTTATCGAATTGCAAAACAAATTCACTACCAAACTTCCACAAAAGATATACCATTGTTCAAATTATTCAAAAATCATTCATAACTACACTTCCAAAATAGCTGAGTATAAAGGTGAATTGCTTAAGTACAAGAGTTATTTGGTTATTTTAGGGTTTGGGTTGCAGTTGAGATTTGATTTGGAAGATGATGACCGTATCGCGAAGAAGGGTTTTTATGATGAGGAAGATACTGACGGTTCTAAATCTGGAATCACTGAAGCTGAGGATGAGTTGACCAAATTGGTTCAAGCCGAGATTTTCAAATTGTTTTCCAGTTTGAAAGATGTCAGTAAAGTTATTCCAACTTTTTCCACGTCAAAATCGATTAATGACTTGGTTGCTATGAACAAGAGTAATGAAAAACAAACTAAAGAATCGAGAAATGAAGCACTTGCCAATATGGTCAAATCTCCAAAATCGTTCGCTTTGGTTGATTTTAATGATACTGAAAGCCCTATAAATCAGCTAATGGGATGCGAAACTCCCGTTATGGCGTCTTCTCATAGTACAGATACCATTACCGAGGAAGATGAACCAGAAGATGAATTGGAAAAACCACACTTACAAACACAACATACAACCATTCCATCTGCTGTTGAAGGAGTCCATTAGATGGACCCAGAACGTTACAGAGCCATTTCTCACCCATGCAACTGTTTCGCCAACACACAAGTAAATATTTCAAACTTGGGCAACTACAGGCTGCTACAACGATTCAGTTCTTACTCTTTGAAAGATTTACATTTAATTAGATTTTGCCAGTTTGAAACTGGTGCGTGTATAGCTAATGTTTGATTTCAAATATGCAATTGCGTAAGGCAGTGTGTGTACTTTGTACTCGTGTTGCAGTTGGGGTCCAAGGCAAGAGTCTTAATAACTATCGTTTGTCAGAATCGAACCGGCGGCATGATTTTTGGATGTATATAAAATCCAGTAGTAATTTTTACTTGCCACCAAATTGCACCGTTCGAAACCACGACAAGTTTGGTGTTTGGGAGTAGAAAACATTTGGCATAAGTTTAAATTGAGATTGGTTGACACATCAGTCGCTTGAAGTTGAATTATTAGAAAAAACCGGAATTTACTAAACAATTGTCGTTCTACAAGAGTGGACTTTCGACAAATACCAAAGACGATTTCTGAACCGATTGAAGATTTCGTAAAACAAGTTAATATTGAAACGTAACCAAACACAACAAAGTTCAATTCGCAAAGATGTCTGATCCGTTCTCGATTAACGGTGGTTCTGCGGTAGCAATGGTGGGTAAAGAATGCATTGCGATTGCCTGTGACTTACGGTTGGGAAACCAGTCGTTAGGGTTGGCCAACAACTTCGAAAAGATCTTCCAGCTCGGTGATAAGACGTTCTTAGGGTTGACAGGGTTGGCCACAGATGTCATTGGGTTGAAAGAAGTGTTTACATTCAAGAATAACTTGTACAAGTTGCGTGAAGAAAGAGAGTTTGAACCAAAGACCTTGGCAAACTTGGTGTCGTCGACGTTGTACGAGAGAAGATTTGGCCCCTATTTTGTGTCTCCCATTGTCGCAGGGTTGGACTCCAAATCCAACAAGCCATTTATATGTGGATTTGACTCGATTGGGTGTATTGATTTTGCCAAAGACTTCATTGTCAGTGGGACTGCGTCGGACCAATTGTACGGGATGTGTGAGTCGCTTTACGAGCCAGATTTGGAGCCGGAAGATTTGTTTGAAACAATTTCCCAGGCTCTTTTGAACGCCGTCGACAGAGACGCATTGTCAGGATGGGGGGCCATCGTGTACGTATTGACCAAAGACAAGGTCATCAAAAGAACGTTGAGAACAAGACAAGATTAACATGCTAACGAGTTGCGATATGTACAATAATAATAGAACAAGTACCATTACTGTAGCACACGGCACGAGGACCCGTTGCCGGGTTTCTACTGTTTCTACAGAGATTTCCGGCCCAGGAAGATTGCCGGGATTCCTCTTTGATTCGTGGAGTCGTAGTTTCTATTTACATACGTCTAATCTGATATATACAATGTGATACAATATTCACCGACCATGAACAAACACCGATGGGAAACATGGGGCATTTTTACCCAGCCCGAAACTGTCCGGAAACGTCTCTCGTGCTTCCAGATAAACTGAACATGTACAAATAGCCTGGAGCTTCTTCCTGGGGTGAAGTTGACGGCCCATATCCCTACTTCTTCTTTTCGATTTCGAGCTCGACCAATTTCTTCAAATAGTTGTTCTTTCCGTAAACTTCCTCCTGGGCCTGTTTTCTCATGGCGTCTATTCTCTTGCTGCGTTCTCTGCTTTTGTTTATTCTTTCGTTGGCGTCGTTTACTCGGGTATAGTGAAGGCATTTGGTGAGCTCTTCCTTCTCAAAGTTACAGGCACCAAGAGCTTGCTTCAAGAACTCCTGACGATGGCACTCCTCCAAGGCGTCCATTAGCTTCTCGCAGGTATCAAAACGACGTTTGTCTAATTGTGGGTGCATTTTCCACTAGAAGAAAGATATCATTCTGATTTTCACCACCACGGGATTTGCTCTAGTTTTAATCAGTGAGAAAAAAATATGGTGATAAATTTACTCCCATTTTGAAATTGCAAATATGACGACCAAGGCTAATGATGCCGATGATGTATTGGACTTTATAAATAGCTTGCCTGAGTCAACAGACAAGGCAGGCAAATCGGCTACCGAGCCGGGTGCTAATGGGGGGAAAAGCGATGAGTTGTTGGACTTTTTGGACGAGTTGGCCCAGCACGAGCTGACGCAGACAAAGTCGCAGCCGAATTTGAAGTTTGAGCCCAAGAAGAAGAAAGACGAGGGTGTCGACAAGGTGGTGGCTGAGAAGAAGGACGGTGGTGAGCCAATTGAGCCAAGTGTAGTGGAGTCTGGTGGTAAGGAAGAAGCGGAAGAAGGGCCGGGTGATAAGACTTCGAAACAAGACGGGTCGGGCGAGGTCGACGATGCGGCAAGGGAGTTGGATATAGATCCAATTGGGTCGATTTCCAGCTGGTGGAGCAAAGAGGGTTCCAACAAGGTGAACTCGCTTTGGGGGTCGATTGCTTCGAATGCCCACCAGATATCGGAACAGACGTTCCAATTGGCATCGAATACTACAAACGAGATTAACAAACAACGTCAGAAATACTTGTCTCAAGACGAAGCCTTGTCTTCACGTTTGAACTCATTGTTTTTGAATGTTTCTCAGCAAATCACCCAGGGGTTGATGGATAAGGACGACGAATTACTTAACGTATTGTTGATATATGATGTCAATTTGAACTATTTGGACAAGTTGATTAACGAGCAGTTCAACAAGGTTATGAACCAAGTAGAAGGTGGAATTAAGGTGTCGGTGACCAATTTCAATCATACCCACAAGCAAGAGTCGGACAGATATGTTGATTTGAACATGTTCTACGGAAAGTCGATTGACGGGGAAAAATTAGGATTTGCTAATTTAGAGTCGTCCATCAAGGATTACGTGAAGATTACGGAAGAAAGCAAGGAAAAAACGCTGCATTTGGAGGCGATTGATGATGTTAATCAATCAAACATATTTATCTCCATCCAACCAATAAGTACCGGAGTGGAGAGTGCGTCTGCAGAGCAGTCGCAGAATGATAATGGTGCTATAATCATCGATCCTAGTAATCAAAACTCATTTTCATTCACCATTATTCTTAAGGATATTACCAACAACATTATTATTGTCTCGAAAACACAACCATTCCCATTGATTTGGGCAAAATGGCTTAATGGAGAAGAGTTGGATAGCTTTAAGCAGGAAAACGGAGAAGATATTGAAGGGGTAGACCCTACTGAGTGGGTTCACACCTGGATCAAACAAGGTATTAGTTTAAGTTTTGGAGTTGTTGCCCAACAGTATGTCATTAGAAGAATGGGTTTCTAGTTTGCATTTCAATGCTAAATATACAAATTTTTGCAAAAAGAACGTAGCATGCTAGTTGGTACACATTCTTCACCAAATGGTCGAAGTATGGATCAAAAAAGAATGCGCAAACCCGGAATCGAACCGGGGGCCCAACGATGGCAACGTTGGATTTTACCACTAAACCATTTGCGCAGGTGATTTCCGATACCGGGAGTCGAACCCGGGTTTGCTCGGTGAAAGCGAACCGTGCTAGCCGTTACACTATATCGGAATTTCTGAAAGAATAAAATCTTGATAATTCCAAGTTCGTACAAATTTCTAAAAAATTGACCATCTCAAAAAACGACTTTTTTGGGGTTTATTTGTAACTTAAATATAACCGGTATGATATATTTGCAATTTTAGTCCATGAAGTGTGATTTCTGTACTTTCATTGAGAAAATTTAGCAAAAGTTTTAACACATGTTTAATTGCTTTTTTGAAGAAATTTCTAGATTTTAGCGGAATTAAAAGTCGAATTCCTACAGGAATGCTTCTAATTATTCGTAAAAGTACTGCACAATTAGAGTCCAACTAGTCTATTCTATGTACCCAAAACATGCAATATCGCTATCCACTTCCAGGAGGGGTTTTATTTTATTGGAAACGTGTCGGTAAAATGTAGGGTACCAAATGGGGGGAAATCAAATGCGCCTCTAGCCGGTACTTCATACAAGATTGTGATGGGTTGTACTGCATGTACCGCGATAACACCATCTGATAGCTGCAAAAATGTTCGCCAAATACGACATGAATATTATATTTTAAATGTATTATCTATACCTTTTCTATATACCCTCAATAGAAATATCCAGTAGCATCCAGGCTACTTACCAATGATGTAAAATACCATTAACCAAATGTAAAACAAGCAAAATTATTATTCTATTAAAAAAGATCGGCATATTCCGCAACATGAGGATGAATTAAATTTGAGTTGACCGATTTGTACTCCTCACTCATTTTTGACTTGGGAATGGCAACGCAGTCATCATTTGTGAAGTTTTGCATGCCGCAAGTATTGTAGTTTGTCATCAATCTGTCGAATGATTTGTTGTCTACTGCAATCAATTTATTAGTGTAGTCAATAATGATAGGGTGGTTTATTTGCTTGTAGTCTTTTTCGTCAAGGATCTCGTATTTTCCCTTGTTGAAGAGGCTATGCATGATGTTTTTTGTGTCTGGGTGAATGTCAATGCAGTTATCAATGATAAATTTGAAATCACGTTTAGATAAGCTTTCTTGTGCGGTCTCGAATGATAACTTGTAGTTCGACAACTTGTTGTACAACTGGTTGGATAAAGCTGTGTTGTTGTGGTAAATTTTGATTGATGAAACCACTGGTTGGTTCATTCTGAATAATCCTCTGAACATTGTATTAGTGTATTAAGTGGTAGTGACTGAAGTGAAAAGCGCTAGAAAACACTTTTGTTTATTAGTTGATTGTATAAGTGTGCTTGGATGTAACTAAGGCTTGGATTGTTGTGTGTTGTTGTTGGCGCTGTTCACAACTCTTGTGCTTCTGCCATTTGTGGCGGTATTGGTGTCTTTATATATAACAAAGAGGGGAATTTTTCGCAACCAAAGTTTTCGACTCGTGTACGACAAAACCAACAAAATCCGTTCTATGGAAACGGTGTCAATTTTTGTCCTATTTTCAGGGGAGAAAACCCCCAATGCTTCTCCACAACCTCCCTAGTCACATTTGGCTAGGTAATCTTGACTTTTACTGTCAATTCTGACCAATAGTGTCAACTTTTTCCTCGTATACCACGCCTCCCCTCTTTGGCGCAGCGACTCTGCTGGGACTTTGGGAGGGGAGTTTTGTACAGGCATGGAAATTTCCATACTCCTCCCTATAAACGACAGGAACGAGTGAAATAGGAGCAGGGATAAACAAAGTAAAGAGAGGAGCAAGCAGAGGCACCCAAAACACATCAGACTATAACCACAATACAAACGTGTTATTGTGTCCATCCTTGGGAGAGAGCAACTGATTAGCCATGTCCGATTTGTGTGGCTTTCTCAGGATGCTTGCTTCTTGTATTGACCCTGCAACAGGGTCGCTCGGAAAAACTATAGTCCGAAAATGACGAACCGTTATATTGCATGAACTTTTACGTATGTTTGTGATGCATTATCAGTATGTTATACATGGGCTGTTTCTTTACTATGAACTAATCTATTTGAACTCAATACATTTTGCTTGTATTTGATACAGAATTACTAATGTTGTATACTCTTTGTAGGTTATGTGTGGAATTTGTAATGATAACTAAGTCTCAAACTTCTTTTGGTGGTAGTTCTTAGAACCAGGTCACAACACTAGAGTCCATGGTCATCACTGATACACATGATATCGGGTGCCACCGATTCTGACCTAGTCCGCTTGGCTTATCGGCTGAGTCAAGTTATTTTGGTCCTATCAGGTCGCAACGTCATAGTGATCGGTATTCCCCGATAATGCCTTATCAGTTGACAGAGTCATCAGCCTTATCTGTGAACGTTATTGGAAGCAAGTATTTTGCATGATCAGCAGCTCCTGAAAGGTATACAAACCCCGTAAGCATGTAAACAACCATGGTGGATTTGTTGAGTTGTCATGTCCAGATCAAGAGTCGGGGAATCTATACCAACAATCTAGTGACCCTGAAGAACTTGAGACTAGAGACTCTCAGACGTGGTCTCTATTCACTATTGGGCAATATTAAGTGTTGAAATTGAACCATTTGGTTCATATGTATGGAAATTTAATTTGGGTTCACTTGCGTTTTCACTTCCATCTGATAAACAGCCGCTTGATATATTAGAAAATTAAGTAGGCTATAGAAATTCGAACTGCAACAGTCCCCATATCCTCAATCCATTGTTGTTTCACAGCTAGTTCATTGTATCTACCTATCATGATTGTGCTATTTCTATCAGGACATCAAGTTCTTTAGAATTCATTAAAAACTGGTGTGTAAGTGCTGGTATTTTGCCTTGCAAATAGCGCTGATTTGTAAGGTTAACAAGAAATAGAGGTCGGATTTATGCCACTTTGCCAGTAGGTTTCTGAGTTACAACCTGGCTGGCTCAATTTTGCAGCATATCACAGTGTATTAAATGAAACCATATTAATTCGCAGCCAAAAGTCCTGAACATTTGTTAGACAACAACTCCTTGTACATTGTATTTCACAGGCCCGGTACTTAAAGGTAGATTACACTTTACTCTGGCAAAATACCTCTCGCAGCATATGAATCACTGTCACTTCGTTAACTTTGAGTACTTGTATCAATCTATACTTATACACTATTGTATATGTCTTCGCGACGATGCTTAAGCAAAGGCATATTTTGTCTAATTGTTTGCAATTGATCATACTGTAAATCTGCCGTTATCAACTCGTAGTAATCACCATCTGGGTCTACATCTGGTGTCAAATCATCACTGTAAGCCTTACCTTGTGCCAAAATCTCACCCCATGGCGATATGACCAAGGAATTTCCATAGCTAATTCTCTTTGTGCCATTGGCACCACCTTCAGGCTGGTCAGCATAAACATCATGTTTACCGCATTGTGCAGCCATCACAACAAAACACTGAGAATCAATGGCTCTTGCTTGACCAAGAGTTTTCCAATGAGCCTCCCCTGTCTTTGTCGTAAATGCCGATGGGAAAGTGATTATATCTGCTCCCATTTTCCGCAAAATTATTGAAAGATCGCCAAACCTGATGTCGTAACAAGTGGCCATTCCCAATTTGAACTTGGTTCCATAAATGTCAAAAGGCGGCAATATCTTGTTACCTGGTTCAACAGAGTTAGATTCTTTCAAGATTGGACCATTGGCAATCTCGACATCAAACAAATGGATCCTTTGGTACGTTTGCAAAATATCGCCTTTTGGATTGATCCAAACTTGATTGTTCTGAACCCGGTTTGCATTCGCACTAGGTTCATGGATACCCACTGAAATATACAAATTTGACTTTAACTGCAATAGCTCATCGCGGATAATCTTTAAAAAGCTACTGTTTGTCTGGCTGGCAAGTTGAATCGAATGACTTGCGTCTTTGGCAATATAGTCAGTAGCTTCTGGTAAAAAGAGTACTTGTGCTTTCTGACCGATTGCCTTGTGGATTATTTTTTTTACTATGTTTGCGTTAGCAACTACATTGGAACTGGAACAGAGTTGTCCCACCGCAATTCTCATCTTTGGTTGTTGTCTACATTCTACTTTAAACTATCGGTATCATGGTGAAGGAGTACCATGCAGGGTACTCCTATCAGCCACAACCAATCCTAACAAATCTTTTGCAACCAAAGAAGGGTCTGTTGCGATCAACCGAACTACAGTTGCCTTGTGGTGCAATTGGAGTGGCTACGTCCAATAGTATGCATCTGTTGTTAGTAATCAGAGGGGATTTTCTCCGTTAGACCATGTTATTTGTAGTCAACTGATGATATTGTCGATCCTTCCCCGTCTTTGAACGCTTGTGATCTTAGAAATTCCTCTAGATCTCATCCCTGAGTTTTGTGGGGAACGCCCACCACAGAGCGTTGCTTACAATTCAATATCAAATTAAACTGTGGAATGTGTGATATACTGTATCAGGAAATAGTTGTCCAGGTGATGTCATTGATACACTCTCCAATTTGTATGGTAGATCTAGTGATTGAAAAATATTCGGAGGGGTTGATAGAGAAGATAGAGAAGAACAATAGAGAAGTTAGTGGAGGGGAGTGTAGTTCAGTGCAAAAGTAGGACTTATCAGAGGGGTTCTCACTAGGTACAATGCTAGGGCTTAACAGTGGAGTATAGTGGAGAATTCGTTCGAAAGGAATCTCGGTGGAAAGTAAATTGATATCAGTCACAGCAGAAACTGGTGACTTGGGACAGAGTACAGTGAATAGAGGTGGATAAGATGAATAGAAGTTACAAGAAGAGTCTAAACAGAGTGATGTACCTGATTTTAACTGGAGTCAAAGTCCCATAAGAGTCGTGGACGATTCATTTTTCAATCGCGGAGGTTAACGACCTCGTTATCGTTCTAGATATGAGCGTGCCCGTTTGTCCTGATGACCACCGTTCCCGGTAGGGCTAACGAGGTTCCCGGTAAATTAGACACAAACCCCGGTGGACTTAAGAAATCTATCCCGGTATGATTGATAAATTTCACAAAAAATCACCCGGTGAACTAAGTGCCCGGTGAGAAGTAACACCCGGGTGAAATCGTTGTTCATAGTCCCGTAGCTTCGGATTGTCATTCCGTTATCTGGGGTCCCCCGTGCCCGTGAGCGTTTCCGTTGCTCGTACCTGGTATGGCCTGAGTTTGTTAAGTGCGTGGTTTCCATGATAATGATTCGCGGTCCTGTGATTATGTAGAATTTCATAGTATTTCTCACCTGATTGCTACTATGTCCGTCTATGCCCAATACCATTGTATGGCTACAATTGTGTTCATAATAAATAAATAAATAAATTCATAAGTCGTACTATAATCAATATAGCTATAAACAGGGGTGGTGAAGTGAAATTATGCTTTGTTAACTGGAGCTGGAGTGTGAATTTCTTCACTTGATGAAATGGTTGGATGGAATACCTCTTCTTCAGAAGCTTGTGGTATGTTGGAAGATAAGTAACCATCGTTACTTATGATATTGGTTTCTGAGCTGTTGAAGATAACGGTTCTTTGCAGGGAGAACGTTCTAGTTATCACCATGTTTGACTTGATTGGCTTGGAAACCAACTTTATGTTCTTGCTAGCAATTGGTACCCAACATCTGGAACCAGTCTTAAGAGTGTGAATAGATAAAGCCTTCATTGTTATAGTTGTAGTAGTTATAGTAGTTGTAGATGATAAAAACTGATTCTACATCCCCTGATATTCATCGATATTTATATTCCCCAGATTTGTTATCCTATTATCCGATGACTCAAATTCCGGTACTCCGTAAAAAAATCTTCTGAAGTGTGAATCATCCTAGAGTCAATCCAAAAATATACCGGGACAAGTGTTTTCCACAATTCTCCCGGACCACCCTCGTACGTATACTACCGAAAGACGTTATCATGGATACTCGCCATCCAGAGTTACTCTTGTTCAATCCTACCCTCAAAGAGTCTACTCTTTTCATGGGGTGATTGATCCATGGGATATTCAATCCGTTCGACCTAAATGACGTAGTCCAATCCATTAATCCGAGGAATTTTTTTTCACAGGAACTTTGACTATCACCTGTTACGGAGCCGGCTGATCACAACTGATTACAAACTAGATATGCAGTAACGATTGTGTCATGGTAGGGAAGAATATCCCTTTAACACCACTTTTACGAATTCCGTTACCATACGCTTTCGAGATGTTGAATGTGATTGCCCAGATAATGGTGCCACCTATAGTAATAGCCGACTCTAGCAGTTATGGACTCCTTCAGGTGCTTGTGACTCTCGCCGTGGTGTGTAGTTGAGCAAAATAACGACGACTCCTGTAGTCCGCATTGTTGTCGTCATTCCATACTCTGCCGTTGGCAGAGTTTCCTCGGGCATTGAGTTCCTGAAATCTCGTAGCCTTCTGTGACACAAACCGGCAGCCGTTGACGGTAGCGCAAGTGGGTCACACCAACTAACCCAAAGAGCTACACTACCAATGTCTTGTAGTAAAACATATTGGAATCGTCATTTGCACCCAAACGTTCCTTTGGTTTACCTCTGTGATAACACCGGAACCGAACCCCATGGGCCAATCAACGTGCCACATTAGCGCTACCTTTGGACGTAGTACCACGGCCCCACGCCACCGCCAGCACCACCACCATTCCGCAGTAGAGAATGGTCATTATCGACCCGGGTGAGCGGATTTCCGCTGACTTCCGCGAATTCACAGGACAAAATCCGGGGTTGTTTCATTACGGCCAAAAATCTACCTCCAAAAACAATAATGTAAAGAACATTTTAGTTGGTACACATAATCACAGAGTAAATTAAGTTTAATATGGGAACTGGGTGGGAGTTTACACTGGCTCTTAGATCCAAGATCCATCAGTATGCTTCCCACAAGCAAACGCCGGTGTCGATTCGGCAAATGGTTCAGTTCGGCCCCAACCCTTCGCCAGGGTCAATCTTTTTAGCGTCACAGTTTATCGTAGAAGAATTACCGATAAGGCTTGCGAAGAAAGTCAAGGATTTGGACGCAGCTCCGTTTGGGCTTCATGCGATGCCCTCGACCATCAAAGTCCGCAACTGGTATGCCCAGTCGTTCGAGGAGTTAATCAGTATACCTAAACCAGTCATCGATGACGGGTTGAAGAAATTACTTGAATCCAACAAGGACGAAAATGCTTCGGAAATGGATTCCGAAGAAAATACCCAGTCGCACTTGGAGCATGTATTTGCTGATGACGGCATCATTTTGAAGCCTTCTCACCACACAGCAAAGAATATAAGAAGTATTGAGGTGGATACGTTATCGCCCACTTACGGTTTAAAGTACTACACTAGCTGTCCGGCCAACATCATCTGGCCAAAACAGGTTTATGACTATAACAAGACTGTGAACGATGTTTTGACAAAGATCAAGAAGCGTCATGATGCAACTGTAGCCACCATGGCCCAGGGGGTCCAGGAATGGAAACTGCAAAATCGGAAGACTTTGGTGAATTCGCAGATTCAGGCGTTTTTGGACCGGTTCTATATGTCTCGAATCGGGATTCGAATGCTTATTGGCCAACACATTGCGTTGAACATGGCGCAACAGTCACCTACAAAACAAAGAATATCACAATTTTTCAATGGGGGGAAATCAGGAAGATCAAACTATGTTGGGGTCATTTGCACCGACTGTAATGTAGCAGAAATTGCCCAGGATGCGATCGAAACCGCAAGTTATATCTGTGAAGATTACTACGGGTTGATTGAAGGTCCTGAAATTCAGTTGATTTGCCCAAACAGAGATATTCATTTTATGTACGTGCCAGGACACTTGATCCATATGCTTTTTGAGACGTTGAAAAACTCGTTAAGAGCAACCATTGAGACCCACACACCATTGTTAAAGGCAAAAATGATGGAAGAGAATCGTAAATTGAAACCCGAGGACATCGACATTAACGACTTGAAATTCCCACCAATAAAAGTGATTATCTCCGAAGGAACTGAGGATATTGCTATCAAGATCTCCGACGAGGGGGGCGGGATTCCAATCAGTCAAATTCCATTGATCTGGACTTACTTATATACCACCGTCAACGAGACTCCAGTTTTGGAATCAGACGGTAACACTTCATCATTTAAGGCTCCAATGGCAGGGTTTGGTTACGGGTTACCAATTTCAAGATTGTACGCCCAGTACTTTGGCGGTGACTTGAAATTGATTAGTATGGAAGGATACGGTACGGATGTGTATTTACATTTAAATAGATTAAGTAGTTCTCTGGAACCACTTCCATAGGTTGAATTTAATGTGCAATATTTATTAAAAAAGACTTACTAAAACACCTCAACTAAAACAGCCCCAGTCTCACCGCAGCGTTCGTTTTAAGCAACTCCGTTCCGTGCCCCAAACGTCATCCCGGCCGTTTATACAAGAACACCCAACGCCATCGCCATCGGCCTGTACACCGCTTGTCCGTGGAGCTTATTTGCTCCGACGTATTTTGCACCCAATGAGGACAATGATTCCGTCGAACTTGCCGGTTTTCCATATTTTTCACTCCGGAATAGCGCAGTTTGTTTCCCCAACATGATATATCCTAACTATACTGCCATGTCTCTACTCCGTCCCTTTCTGCCCACTACACCTCGCCCCACCACTGTCCCACCTTTGTTCCTCGGCTACTGATAAGATTGCAATGCTACCATGTGTGCCCCCTGCAGGATAGTTTTTTCTTTTTGTTCTTGCTTTACGCCCAACAACCACGAGAGCGAGAAGGTCGTAAGCCAATGGAGAGGGAAACTGTAGGTGGTCAGCAAGGGCTTCGCAACGCTGGATTGTCTCTCTGGTTGTCTTTTTCACAGCAATGCCCAATCGTATTATCTCAGTAGAACTCACAAGAACTGAGTCACGTTGGCCTCAGTCATGTGATTTGTTTCTCCATGATTTTCTCATGAAAATTCCGTCACAATAAATGATTACATTTGTAAAAACCATTCTTGATTGCTGAAGTAAATAACATGTCACAGCCAAGACAGAAACCGTGGGAAGGAAACGCTGGAGCATCTGGTGAGGCTGTTGGGTCATCAGTAGCGTCGACTTCGTCCACTATCAATACCGGGGCTGCGGCCGTGCCTGAACGGCCTACCAGTTTGTCTAGCGAGTTCAATAATGTTGGAAATAGTACCCCATACGGCAGCAGTGGTACCGGCTACGGTACTGGTTACGGTAATGGAGGTTACGGATCGCGGTACGGATCTAGTTACGGATATGGTTCCTCTATGGGAGGATATGGTTCTTCAATGTATGGAGGTATGGGTGGTTATGGATCGTCAATGTACGGAGGAATGGGTGGTTACGGGTCATCGATGTACGGTGGTATGGGTGGTTATGGCTCGGGGATGTACGGAGGATATGGTTCTGGGATGTATGGCCAACCTGGTATGGGAGGAGGACTAGGAGAAGGAACACAAGCAACGTTCCAGTTGATTGAATCGATCATTGGAGCAGTTGGAGGGTTTGCTCAGATGTTGGAGGCAACGTATATGGCCACACATAGTTCGTTTTTCACCATGGTGAATTTGGCGGAGCAGTTTGGTAATCTTAAAAATGCATTAGGATCATTATTGGGGATATATGCGTTGATAAATTTCGGGAAAAAGATCTTCTACAAGCTCACGGGATCAACATACAACTACGGATTGAGTGCAAAGGAATTTACCAAATTCGAAAAGACCCAGAAAAAGTTGGAATACAAACGTCAACAACAAGCTAGTGGGAAAAAGAGAATCTCGTTGAAACCATTGTTAATTTTCTTGGTAGCCTCGATTGGGTTCCCATACTTATTGAATAAGGCTATTCAGAAGCTTAATGAGAAAAATTTACAACAACAACATCGTCAACAGGGCCAACTTCCTCCAGGACCAATTGACCCAGCAAACTTACAATTTGCCAAAGCACTTTACGAATTTAACCCAGAAAACCCAAATATCGAAGTTGAATTGAAAGCAGGAGAATTGGTTGCAATTTTATCCAAATTGGATCCTGCTGGAAACGAATCGAAATGGTGGAAAGTCAGGTCCAGACATGGAAAGATTGGTTATGTACCATCGAACTACCTTACAGTGATAGAAAGAAAACAAATTGCAGCACAAGCTCCAGCTGCCCCTCAACAAATAGAACAACCCCAGGTAGATGAAAAGGCACCCCTTTCAGTCAGTGATTTTGAAAATTTCCAAAAATCTGTTTAAACAATACTTTATTTATTCATGAAACTTAATTTGGCATTACGAAGTTTATAAACAAATTACTGGTACTCTTGCTGGATAAAGGTATTCAAGATACTGGAGATTTTGCATCATCACAAAAGGTTCAACTCGGGCACTTTACCCCAATGAATAGCACAATCCTTGTGTCAACATTTTCAGTTTCTTTTCCATAGTGTAATTTGTAATAAATGTTACGACCTCGATTTAGCACATATATTATAATTTTGGTACCTATAATGGTAGATGAGTTATTATCAATAAATTGAGACTATAAGTATACAGTTTTTTGACTTTGATTCATGGATACAAAATCCAACTCCTACTTTTGCTCTTTTTGAACATTCTCAGCTAGATCAGAAGATCCAAATAACGTGTTGTAACCCTTTTCATCCGAAAGCCTTTTTGAGTCCTGACTCTTCTGTTTAGCAACCTTTGCGGGATCATAACCACTCTCTTGCGCAGCAATCTTCACGTCCATACCATCTTCTTCACCAGCTCTTTTAGCAATAGGACTAGTGTCGTTGATGGTACTTTCAATGTGGTGTTTTTTCCCTTTAGCATAGTGCTTTGCTTCGGTGGCTGTTTCATTTACGATTTCCTTCACATCTTGAGCTTTCTCTTGAGCAACTCTTCCTGTCTCAAAAGCATGTTCCTTTACAGCTTCACCTGCGTTAGAAGCCTTATCTTTGACAGTCTCGCCAGCTTCTTCAAGCTTCTCCTTAGCGATGGTCTTGGCTTCGGACATAGCGTCCTTTGAAGGATCGACTATGTTTTCGGTAGCACTCTTGACAGATTGTGCCACTTTCTCAGCATCTTCAAGTCCAGCAGCAGCTCTGGTACCAATTCCAATATTAATGTCGTGAGCTTTGGATTTGATTTCCTTTTGAGCACTTTTTACCTTTTCCGAAGCTGCATTGACAGAATCTTCAGCAACATCCAACGTCTTGTCAATTGTCTCATTTTTTCCTGACAAAGCTTCCTTGACATCTTTGAAAATTCCATACCCTCGCACTGGCTGCAATTGCTGCATTGGCTGCAAAAAACTCCTACTGGAGTACTTAACAGATAAGGTTTTAGCGTAGAGTTTTGTCGATGATCTCAACATTGTGATTAGACGTAATTCAATCTTGTTTCAATTTGCATATTCCGTTTCCTATTTATATGATTGAGTCCCAACTATTATTAATACTGTTGCTCCTCTTGCGTCATAGCAAGTGTATGTGGTACTTCATACTAGAAGATAATTTGTGACATCCCATTCCTTCTGGTATGGTACTGTACTGTACTGTATTGATGCGGTTGCTATTGCAACATATGGCTATGCTATATTTAGGGGTATACTGAGGTTTGTTAAATCCGTAATTTGACATGTTTTAGTCCAATTACTTCGTGACTGTTTGTAATACTCACGTCTTTACGTTTATATGATGTTGTTGTGGTTTACGCTTCATCTGGTCTACCGTAGGGATGTACTCTTCCTATTCTTCTTGATCTTTCTGGCCCTCCAGTTCTTTGTGGACTGGATGCTCGAGAATCATTTGACTCGTCTCCTTGTCTTGCATTGAAAAATGTCAAATTGTGGTTGGTTCCAAAACTACTGTTTGTCGTGCTGGAATCGGTATCATCATTTTCGCTGACATTGTTGGACATATGGAACCCCGTTCTTGGTTCACTTCCTTCATTTCTCACATTTGACTCATTTATGACAATTGGCCCGTTTCCTGTATTTACTTGATTTGTAGGTGTTTGGTTTGTATTTTCGTTTTCAGTCCGTTCTCCTGTATTATTTCTGTCGTTATCTCGACGGTTTTCTTCGTCTCTTGCATTTCGTTGGTTCCTATCGTTTCTTCTAGGGAAGAACAAGTTTCTACTGAGAGGAAATGCCAGGACTCTTGGTTCAGGAAACGGAAATCTTCGTGGTAACACCAAATTTGGATCACGAGAACCAATCCGTGTCATCGATTCAGTGTATGGTGTAGCCCAATCTTGACTCATGTAAGAATCAGTTAATGGGGTGATTGCAGCATTGAAAGGCCGTCTATACGGATTAAATACGTCGGTGGAATGGTTAAGTATGTGGCTGATCATATCATCATTTCTGTTGTAGTGACAGTTTACACTGCTCGTGACTGCCTGTGTCCGTTTGTACAACGGATCGTCCTCTTTAGATGCCTCGACTTCTTCACGACACAACGGACAACTGACATTATTCTTGAACCATTCAACTACGCAAGATTTACCAAATACATGTCCACATTTCGGTATCTTTACAGCAACGTGGCCCTGAACTTGTAACCGAGCATGCTTCTCTTGTTTCTTCCGTTTAATCGTCTCGTCGTCTTCGTAGTGCGGAAACTGATCCTGCAAAGTAACCAGTTCCAACGAGGATAAATTCCTCGTCGGAAATCTCGAGTAATTAAGGCATCCTTCATCCGTAGGAAAGAACAATGATGGGTCTTGGAACGTACTACGATGGTCCAACGACTGAACCGAAACACCTCGTGTCGATAAATTCTTCACCAACTCGGCGTCCTCGACAACAAGCTCGTTATAGTCTTGATCATTGTACCTTTTTACCGTGTTCTTAGAGTCTTGTGAACTGTCTGTCTTTTGTAAAACTACCTCATAGGGCTCGTAACAAATAGGGCAATTGACATCGTCCAATGTCGACGTATCGACATTGACCAAGCTCTCGAGAGCTTCGTCCGACGCAGCCGTCCGTTTGGGTCGTAATCCCGTTGCTGTTAGGGCCCCGCCTATCATTTCTCGTAGCCATGTAGGAAATTCATCATTGTCGGGAAACTCGCCACCCGTGTCCATATCGACGTCAATAATCGTCGTACCAAAGTTAGGTCTATCTGGGTCCATGATTACTGTGTGTTTACTGGGTTACTTTGGTGGAGTTTGTAGTGTTTGGTGTATGGTGATAAAAAGAGCAGTAATGATTTTGTAAAAGTTGAAAATTTGTGCGAAATCTGATTTCTATATAAATATATTATGGCTGCGAAAAATCTACAACAAGATATTTTGCTACAAGGAGGGATATTTGCGGTTTCTGTGGTGGTATATCTGGTCCTGTGGTGCTTGGTGGGTCGTTTGTGTAAATTATTCTTTTTATCAGAGAAATTGTCCTTTCAGCCACATCTGCTATAGACTTCTGGCCCTGAATCCAAAGATGGCAACCACTAGGATGGAAATATGTATTTGATACTTGCATCTCGCTTCCTGCTCCTCGAATAATCCATATCAATATATCTGCGGCTCAACATGGACTCAGATCGATTGTAGTTGGTGTCGAAATCAATCTACTCTGTACCTCCAACCTTAACAGCGCAGCCAGTGGGAGTCGAGTCCAGTTATATATCGCTATTTTTACTCTTTTGGTTCTTTCTGGTGTCTTAATTGTGTACTGTATCTTCTCTTTTGTTATTCTCTAAAGATACTGAGACCTTATGCCCTCCACCATCGACTGCTTGTCAGGTGGTAAGCTTCTGATTTGGTCCGGAGGCAAGTTCAACACCTGCACGATCAATTCAGCCTGGTCAGATGGCATTGTCATTAATTTCTGTTGCGTTGAAGGTGGCAAGTTTGGCCATTTGGACTGGGCTGGTGGTGGTGGTGGTGGTTGATTATAGTTGTTCTGGTAATTAGGCTGGAATGGCTGTTGCGGTACTGGAGGATGGCCCATTGGCTGGGTGTACAGCTGCAGTACTGGTGGTGGTGGTGGTACCTGGCCCGGTGCTTTCATAGATTCGCTAATGACATCACCATCAATGAACCCCATAAGTAACAACGCTTGGGCTGCAGTTGTCGCCAAGTTTGGCGACATTTGAAACACATTATAGACTCTATTTGCATCTGGTCCATTTACCATATTCTTGAGGTTGGCAATTAGTTCAATAAGCTGTGGTGGAGGTAATTGACTCAATGAAGTGTTGATGTTATCGGGGATATCAAACGGTAAACTGTTTGGTTGAGGCAAGTTTCTTGATGCCAGAGTCAACTTCTGAGGCATTTGATCATTTGTTGAGTTGAAATTATAATTGTTGCCGAAACTTGGGTTACTACTAGTACTAATATTGTTCATGTTACTGTTAGGGAAGTCTGGAATACTACTATTGTACTGAGCAGGAGCAGGACTGTTGATTCTTTCGGCGGATAACGGTACTGCCGCCAACATCTGTGGAGGAAGTTGAACATATGGCGGTAATCTTGACCGATCCAACGAGAGAACTTGTTTGACTTCTACGCCGTTTGTAGACTTTAGGCTTTCTTTAGAGGACTCTATTCTTAATTTTTTGGTTTGATTATTGGGATAAACCAATTTGATTTGATTCAAGAGTACAGTAGCTTGCTGTGCCCACTGTGGTGACTGATATTCAATGAAACAAAACCCTTTGTTTTTACCAGCATAATCGTATCCAACTCGAACATCGGTGATGTTTCCCGATCCTGCTACTACAGATTTGATAATGCCTTCATCCCAGTCAAATGGAATTGATCCGACATAAAGCACGGCAGAATTGGGGTTTGCCGGTCTCTTTGGTGGAATATTCATCGTAGTATGTGTGGTGCTATCAATAGTAGAAGTTAGTTTGTAGAATTTTCACTAGTAATAACGTCTTGTATATAGAAATGTTTTTGTTGCAGATCGGAGTCGAAACGATTTGTGGAATTTAATCAACACCATCAGGTAGCCAATTGTTTCTGGGTTTGGGAATAGGCAATATACAACTGGCTACTGAATTGGAAATTATGTTTAAATTGAGGTTAATATTGGATTTTTTCAGAAACTCGTCATTGTCAGGAACTACCCAAATGAGGTAATGTGAATACACCTTTTAAAATTTAGGCGAAAAGGTATGTAAAAAGTTCATTAATCATATTCTAATCCTATTTGACTCCATTTCATATAAGGTTGTGGTTTATCTTTAAATTAATCCATTTCGATACTTGCTGCTACTATAGGTTCGACTTTTTGCAACTTCTTCCAAATTACTCACCATTTTATCAAAATATGGAAGAAAAACCATCAAATTGAATTTTTAACTAATAATACATTAGCATTTAATTCCAAAAACATGCGAAAACACGCGAGTTTGTAACCGCATCATAAATTCTAGCAAGTTTGCTGATTTTTGATCTCACACTCAGGCTTTAGTTCTCTTCACATAAAAATAAATGTGTTGAAAAATCTTTTTTTTTTTGTATTTCAAAACAGAAAATTTACAAAATTTCACAATTTGAAAACATAGTAGAACACAAATTGATGGATTATAGGACGGTTGGGGCAATTTTTAAATGATTTTAAGATTATCTAATTCCACTTTCTGTTTCAAGAGTCTTTTTAGACAATAATTGGAGGGTTGGCCGAGTGGTCTAAGGCGGCAGACTTAAGATCTGCTGGACGGTTGTCCGCGCGAGTTCGAACCTCGCATCCTTCATTATTTTTATTTTTTTTGACAAACCCTTCCAAATTAGAACAGTATAACAGCTAAACCCGCTCCTCCTACAAATGTTACTACCAATTCGTTTATTTATTTATTATACAACTCTTTCAGCACCACTCAACTTCACTGCTGCACCATACTTTTGCAATTTCGTTAACAAAGTATCTCCCAGCTTTATCAATAAATGATATTGGTTATTCTTATTGTCTGGTCTATTAGTTTCGATAATCCCGTTGACCTTGTCAATGGTACAATTCAACTTTTTATTAGGAATGAACCGACACAAATCTTGATCCAAGAATTCTTGAGAAATGTTAAAGTTTTGCGCCATTGATTTCAATGATAACGATTTATAACTTTCTAATAATTGTCCGTAAGCTTTGCATCTCATTTCTCTCAAAAAGTAATTAGCATGTTGATGCAAGTATTTATTTGGTATCAACAATTCATCGTAGCATTGCAAAAGATACTGCAAGAATTGACCATATTGACATGTGTAAAGCGAGTTGGTCAAGTTGACCAATGGTTCTAATTCGGGAGACGATGAATAAATCGATAATATTTCTGGTGAATCAATGATCTTAGATTTCAAGTCTACTCTGCCCAATGATAAAACCCCACAAACTATAGCGTAATGTGCAACCTGCGAATAACTACACAATTCTGTCGATGTAAATGTTGCCAAACTGTCAATTAACAAGTTGGCAGCTTCTGACATGTTTCTAGTGGCCATTAAGTAAATACCGTAGTACGTCTTGTACCGGTTTCTACGCTCCCAATCTCCACCCTTTTCAATCAAGACTTTCACTTGATCCAAGTACTTTCCAACCATTGGGTAATCGTTGAAAAAGAATTCTATTCTGGTCATGGTCAAAAGAATATCGATTTTGGACCCAGTAGATTGTGGAAGTTCAAGTGCTTGTTTCAATGTTTCAATCGCTAACTTTCTGTCAACAATCTTAGTGTATAATTCTGCTAACTTCAAAGTACATGTCAACTTGTCCAATTCAGTTTCGTCATCATCTTCTGCTTCTTTGAGTTCTTGTTTCAACTTGGCAATTTCTTCCTGGTTGGTTTCTACTAACTTTTGATAAACCGATTCTTCATATGGCAATTCGTCAAGTTCTTCTGTCAAATTCTGGTAAAATCCACTCAATCCTTGGCTGGTGATGGATTCAAGTAACTGTTGCTTCAATTCTTCCCGGTGGCGTTTGTCGGTAACTACATTGTTCACCAACAAAAATTTCTGTTCTGACAACTTGTAGTCAGGGATCTTAGGCACGTCTGACTCACTGTACTCCATGCTGTGTTTAACCGATTTGTGTTGTTTTCGGAAGTTTTATCGTGTCTCGTAAGCTGGGTGAACGATTTGGCACAAGGTGGAAAATCAGCGCTACCACAATAAAGGCAAATATGGTGCTACCATATTGATATTTTTACAGCGCTACCATACACACTATTCCCACGAGTTTCAAGTTGGGCTTAACCAGGGTAGATAGGGCTCGTGGCGATGCAGTGATCGTTAGAGATGCAGAGTAGTGGGAGACACGGCTTTCAGTATTTTTATCAATTTTGTTGGGGTGAAGTCACCGCTAAAAATCTACGTTAAGGGTTCTAGAACGATAGACAGGCACTACAGGACTAGGACGATTGCTTCCACCATGCTTGCACTAACACGCCCCATCCACACCACAAGTGTTTGTAGAGTGACGAGCCATAAATGTGCCTACAACGCTGGCAAAAACCCCTAATTCCACTCCGACTCAAGAATTTCCAGATTTTCCAAAACCAGGAAATATGGTGGTTTTTCGAAGACAAAGAAATTATCGTGTACGTCAGATGCGGAAAATATCTAATTTGTGAGACACTCCGTAATAACGTACCACCCCACAAAGTACGCAGCACAATGCCATCACAAAGTTTGGACCAGTTCTTCGGTGGGTTTGAGAATTGATGAGCCAATTGTATATGACGGTCTTCTCGGACTTGGGATACATTTGGCCCTATTACCGTTCTGTCTCGTTGTGCTCAAAGGGGAAAGCGCGGTAAATGCGATCGCTGCAACCAATTCGGTGGGGCTTCGGCTAAAAGTTCTGTATGCCGTTGAATCATCCGTGGGGTAAAGCAGTTGTTTGCAGTATATAAACAAGAGGATGGAGTAAAACTTTTGCTCCTTTGGATTTTTACTACTGCAGTGGTACGGAGCTACACAATATTACCACAATGTCGATCAAAGAGGATATTCCTGCTGTTTTCTATGACAAGCTTTCCCCCAAGGGGATCGAAGCCATTCAAAAGTGCAAAGACTTTGTGGACGACTGGTGTTTACCAGCAGATGAGCTTTACATGAAGCAGATTTCAACTGATCCAGCAAAGAGATGGAAGTCAACTCCAGAAATCACCGAGAAATTGAAAGCTAAAGCCAAGCAATTGGGACTCTGGAACATGTTTTTGTCAAAGCATTACGAACAATCACCAGGGTACACCAACTTAGAATATGGTCTCATGGCACAATACTTGGGTCAATCGTTCTGTGCTCCTGAAGCAACTAACACCAATGCTCCAGATACTGGTAACATGGAGATTTTGGCCAAGTACGGGTCTCCGTACCATCTTAAAACTTACTTCGAACCATTGTATAACGGTGAAATCAGATCAGCATTCTTAATGACAGAAAAAGGGACGTCTTCATCCAATGCCTTGAACATTTCTTGTACTGCCACTTTGAATTCCGATGGCCAATACGTCATCAATGGGGTCAAATGGTTTGCTTCTGGTGCTGGAGATCCTAGATGTTCTGTTTGGTTAGTTATGTGTAAAACTGGTGATAACAAAGATAAACCTTACGCAAACCATTCTTTGTTAGTTTTGGATGCAAAGGCAGCAATTGCCTCAGGAAGAGCAAATGTGACCCGTCCATTGTCGGTTATTGGTTATGATGACGCTCCTCATGGCCATATGGAAGTTGCATTCAATAACTATGTGGTACCTAAACATGAAATGCCCAATGTTCTTTTGGCAGGTGTAGGTAGAGGATTTGAGATAATTCAATCAAGATTGGGTCCCGGAAGAATCCATCATTGTATGAGATTGATTGGAGTGGGTCAGTTTGCGTTGAAGAGAACTGCTCATCGTGCTTCGCATAGAGATATCTTTGGTAAACCATTGGCTGACCGGGAGTCGTTTTTGAACTCATATGCTAGCCATAAAATTGCAATTGAAAGATGTAGATTATTGGTGTTGAATGCTGCTCACAAAATCGACATTTCTAATGCAAAAGGTGCTCAAAAGGAAATTGCTATGGCCAAAATCGAAACCCCAAGAACGATTGTTACAATCGTAGATTGGTGTATGCAAATGTTTGGTGCAGAAGGGTTATCTCAGGATACAGAATTGGCAAGAATGTGGGCTCATTCGAGAATTATTCGGATTGCAGATGGCCCAGATGAGGCCCATCTTGGCCAATTGGGAAGACATGAACGGAAATCGTTCAAAGCTATCGACGATTATTTTGAAAGATTTGCTCACAGACAAGTGAGTGTATCGAAGTTGTAAGTAGAAAGGTTTACTGGAAGAGTAGGAATGTACAATTTAATAATTGCAGAGGAATGCCTTGGTAATACTTTTTATTTATAATCATACAACCAGTGAATTATAAATTAAAACTCCTAATATACAATGATTTGTGCTGGTTTAGATGCAAACCTAGTGCCATTGGCGAGTAAAATGGCTCGTAGATGTGAAAAATGGGGTCAGGGGAATTTGGTAATTTTGTGGTGGTACTGGTATCACGATAAATTGCCCAAATTGAACGTATCAAGATGATTTTTATACAAAATTCAAGTAATTGATATCCGTCGTAGTCACATTAGTACAAGTCTGATTTCACAAAGTCATTAATCAACCCTTTGGCTAACAAATTTTTAGATTTTTGCGACTCTTGAGCGATTCTGGTGGCATGGATTTTTTTCAACTCGGCCTCAGCCTGTTCAAACGGAATTTGCTGTAAAAGGTCCAAATGGTCGTCTTCTTTGTCAATGTCTAATTCACCCATCATCACGACATTTTCTCCTCTGACCATGAACACTCCTCTATAGCACTCAGCAAACTGCTTTGGTTGCTTGGTCTCGTCATCGTTCAAGTAGATTCTTTCCCACGCATCCTGCAATACCAAGTTGGCAAATTGGTCAAAAGTTCTCAAAATCCCAAAAAGATTTCTCCCGTCTCTCAATAACACAAAGATCTTTCTGTCAACTGATCCTACAATGGCAGCTGCCGTGGTGAATGCGTACGATTCTAAGTACAAATCCTCAACATTTGGCGACATCGATTCACGTTGTGTATTTTGCTGTATTTCCTGTTGTCCCTGTTGTCTTGAAACAGGTGCTGACATTGGTGGTTCCCTGCTGTGGTTGGACTGGTAGTTTTATTCTAATATCTAAAATTTTATGAACTTCGGTGAATTGTTGGTACGGACACGCCCAGTCTATTTCCGTATAGAGAAATTTGGCTGCAAAAGATTTAGCAAAGAGGCGGAGATAGCAGCTTGGAAGAATTAAGCAGAAAATTCTGATAACAACGGTGTTTGTTTCAGTGGTTTTGTGTTTAAATAAGTGGTTTTAAATGAATACTTAAAATTGCAGGGTGTTCATTGTGTACAGGAATGGTACCCAGTTTGAATTAAATGGGTACCTGGAAGCATAGAAAGATGGAGGAAATGGGTTCGACGTAGCGAAAATACTGTTTAGGGAAGAATGTACAGCAAGGAGTTCAAAGAGGTCTAGAATTTTTCAATGTATGAGCACAGGGTATATTAGTAAGGAGACAATTGGTTATGCCGCATGGCTGGTCGTAGAACTTCCAATTGAGTAACAAAGGAACAGGCGGATAGGAATGATACACAAGAAGCTATTTGATTGCTTTTCAACGAGGTTCTGCGTGTTTCAGACCATTTTGAAGACTTGTGTCGTTCATGATTGAAATTTCCAGATACAGGAGTAGCGGGGCCCAACCTAAAGAAGACTCGCTATTCAGAACCAAACAGTAAATAAATTTAGGCGCATAGACCAAACAATATCAACAGAAAAGATTCAGCTTATCAGTTTCTTGAATTGAGTACCCGTTTGGTCGTTTTGATGAAGTTTATCAATTTGGAACCACGACCATATGCCGGACCCCGATGAGATTAAAAAATTCCAAAACTAAAGATAACGAACAAGACGTATTTGGTACAGAAAACATGCTGTTCTACGAGTATAAGGACGTCATAGAAGAAGGCGACTTTGTTTTTGCATTCATAAGTAGGAACACTATCAAGCCAATTACCGTAAAAAAGGGTGAACTCTTGAACACTAGATATGGGCATTATGAGCATGATAAAATGATCGGGTTAAAGTATGGGACCCAGATGGCTGGTGCCAAAGGATATGGTTTTATTCATCTTTTACATCCAACACCCGAGTTATGGACATTAAGTTTGCCCCACAGAACCCAAATTGTGTACACGAGTGATTCTTCATACATTATTCAGAGATTGGGGGTCAGTTGTGGTAGTAGAGTTATTGAAGCTGGTACTGGATCGGCATCGTTCACACATTCTTTTGCAAGAACCTTGGGCCACCAAGGTAAGCTCTTCACATACGAATTCCATGAACCAAGATACCTCGAAGCAAAACAAGAATTACTGGACCATAAGTTAACCAATACTCTCATTACCCACAGAGATGTTTGTCGTGATGGATTTGAAATTAGCGATATTCCTGACCTGTTCGGGGCCATCAATGGAGATGCTGTATTTCTTGACTTACCAAGCCCGTGGTCTGCAATTCCTCATTTAGACAAGGTGATTAACCAGGATGCCAGAGTTGGGATCTGTTGCTTTTCTCCATGTATAGAGCAAGTTGATAAGACCGTCAAGGCACTCCAAGAAAATGGCTGGACCCAAATTGAAATGGTGGAAGTCGCTGGAAAGCGTTGGGAAGCAAGAAAAGATATGGTGAGAGATATTAAGGACGTTGTTGGTAGATTAAAGGATGTTCAATCTAGAAAATCTCAAGGTATTGAGAGCCGAAGAAGTGCTAAGCTCCAATCTGGTGACAAGCATGAACTTGAACCTTCTGAAGCCGAACAGCCCCAACAGAAGTTCCAGAACATTGGCCAAGGGTTCAATCCATGGGGAAAGGGCCAGAGAATTAAAGAAGGTGACGACCAGTTTCTGTGGAGAAATGTTACCAAGGTGGAATCGGAAATTAAGAGTCACACAAGTTATTTAACTTTTGCATACAAAAACCCAAACAGAAGAGTGGAAGACGTCAATATTGAATGAATTGTTGCATAGCCGTTGTATAATAGTAATATAGACCGTTTTGAATGCCGTAGAGAGGGACTAGTTGGTTTGGTTCAGTAGGATATACGCGGTAGCGCCGTAATGTACAACATCATTTAGATTGAGAGCAGAGCAGCGAGAACCTAGTCCTAATGCAGCCAAAGCCCAGAGCAGGAATGCTGGGACACTTCTGACCAGCTTGGCCGCCTGGTTTACTCAATTAAACTGGTGTTTTACCCGCATATGGTAGCGCCGGTTTACCTAACCGTGTGTACTCTTTAACAAACGGGAGTATAAAGAACCATTCCAACAGTTGAGTTTGTGCGAGAGTCCCAAAGCAGTACATTCCACGTCGAACTGCCAAATTTCCACCCAATCGGGCTGTGGGTCCAAATGGAGAAAGGAACCTCTAACAAAACGCACACGGTAGCGCCAACACCGCTCGTGGCGATACCAAGTTGAAATTCTGTAGTTGACTGATAGAGCTGGCCCCTATAGTAATTGGCTAGACGATAGCAACGGTTACGATATAACAGAGGTTTAGTGAAGCAGACATGAGTGATGTTCCAATTGGTAAGTAAAATGGTGAAAATACAGACAAAACCCGTGGCATTTCCCGATATACTAACACCGTAGTTCTTGATCAAGGTACTGGGTTTGTAAAGATTGGTAGAGCTGGGACCAATTTCCCAGACTACACGTTTCCCTCGATTGTAGGACGGCCAATATTGAGAGCAGAAGAAAGAAATTCGTTGATTCTGGACAACATTGAGATCAAAGACATTATGTGTGGTACCGAAGCTTCAGAAGTTAGGTCGTTATTACAGGTGAGTTATCCTATGGAAAACGGGATTATAAAGAACTGGGAAGATATGGAGCATTTATGGGATTATGCTTTTTATGAGAGAATGAAGATTCCTACTCAGGGCAAGAAGATTTTGTTAACCGAGCCTCCTATGAATCCGTTGAAGAACAGAGAGACCATGTGTGAAGTTATGTTTGAAAAGTATCAATTTGGTGGAGTTTATGTTGCTATTCAGGCGGTGTTGGCGTTATACGCCCAAGGGTTGAGTTCAGGGGTTGTTGTTGACTCTGGTGATGGGGTTACACATATTGTGCCAGTGTATGAGTCGGTGGTGTTGAACCATTTAACTAGAAGATTGGACGTGGCTGGTAGAGATGTCACCAAGAATTTGATCAGCTTGTTGTTGCGTAGAGGATATGCATTCAATAGAACTGCCGATTTTGAAACCGTGAGACAGATCAAGGAAAAGTTGTGTTACGTTTCTTATGACTTGGCATTAGATTCGAAATTGGCTACTGAAACCACAACTTTGGTTGAATCGTACGAATTGCCAGACGGAAGAGTTATCAAGGTGGGATCAGAAAGATTCGAGGCTCCTGAATGTTTGTTCCAACCTAGTTTGGTTGATGTTGAGCAGCCAGGTGTTGGAGAATGTTTATTCAACACCATCCAGTCAGCAGATGTCGATGTAAGAACAACATTATTCAAGGGTATTGTGTTGTCTGGTGGTTCTTCCATGTACCCAGGATTGCCATCGAGATTGGAAAAGGAATTAAAACAATTGTGGTTGACCAAAGTGTTGCACAATGATGCTTCTAGATTAGATAAATTCAAAGTGAGAATTGAAGACCCTCCAAGAAGAAGACACATGGTTTTCATCGGAGGAGCAGTTTTGGCGAATATCATGGCCGATAAAGATCATATGTGGATTTCGAAACAGGAATGGGAGGAACAAGGTGCTAGAATTTTAGAGAAATTAGGTCCTCGTTAATTCATCAAAAAGCTGTTGGTGATCTCCAGCCATGTATAGTATTTATGTAGAAGATACAATCGAACGAATAAATGTACTGAAACGCTTTTAATTATGCCTACCGATAATTAACCCATGATATGTATTTGTATATGCAATTTGTCTATATGATTATCCGTAATTTAGTTCTCCGATTTGCTTAATCACGGAGTCAACTAATGTATCGTACACTTCTACCGGGATGGGACTACCGCCATTTGCCCTGCTATTGTACCCATAGTTGACTGCCAGATGAACTAAATCTCGTACAAACGTCTCACTGACTATTTTAGGATTCAAGAAATCACTGTTCAAGCACTGTTCAGCTGTCCATCTTTCATTGGGATTTCTCGATAAGCATTTCTTCATTAACTCAATAGCACTTTTAGGTACTGCTACATCTCCAAGTCCCTTGCTTGGATACTGAATCTTGACCTGGGGATTGACTATAGCCATGAGCCGCTGATTCCCAGAGTATCCTCCGTAAGGAGGCTTACCGTAGATCATTTGATATATTATACAACCGCAAGACCACACGTCTGACGGTTTACCAACCTTCCATGTATTTTTCCGGTCTGCTTGATTTTCAAGTCCAGGAAATGATTGATTGATTTCAATTAATGCTTCTGGCGCCATGTAGTTGGGAGTTCCAATTTGTGATTCTCTGTAGATATTGGCAGTATGATCAGGAACTGCGTTTGCAATCCCAAAATCAATAATCTTCAACATTCCCCGAACAAACAAAAAGTTGGCAGGTTTTAGATCTGAATGAACAATTTCTGCATCATGAACAGCTTTTACACATTTCAATATTTCAATGGCATGATATTTGACAAAGTTGAGATCAAGACAATCGTTCAGTTTGATTCTGTTTTGGAATACATGAGCCAAATCCAAGTCACCACACTCCATGACCAAGTAAATTGAACCCTCCCCAATAGCATGGTCGATCAATTTGACAACCCTTTCTGAATGCCTTAATTTGAGAAGTAAGTCAATCTCTCCTTTAAATCCTTTTACACATGATTCGTCAAATTGATCAAACAGTACTTTCTTTATCGCAAATAATCTGGTATTCTTGATGGACTTTACTTTGTATACTTTTGACGAACCTCCTCGTCCAAGCAACTCCAACTTTTCATATTCGTTTCCGTTGATGATAATGGCCTTTTTCCGTTTTTCATCTGGTTTTACTCTGGGAGGGTTTATGCTACTGTTATGCAATGCCAGATTCTTTTTCTCTTCATAGTTTTGAGGTGAACTTGAGGTTTCTGGTTTCTGTAATTTGGGGATCTTAGGCTTTCGGAAATTTTCGTCTGGTAAATTGAAGTCGTTAACAGGAATTTGTTTCAATGGAATCCGTTTTTGCGTACCATGTCTGTAGTCATGATTCGACAGAATCTCTCTATTGAAATTCTCTTGATTTACCATCTTTTGCTCCTCAATTCGTCTTCTAAGTTCCAATTCATTCTGTTTCGATAAAATATCTATTTCTGGCGATATCAGTTTCTTATAATCTTGATTTAGTATTGGTGAAAACAAAGACATCGGTTGATTTGGGGTATTTATGCTACTGTTATTATTCTTTAAATCAATTGGAGCCACATTGGAGGCTTCCAAATGTGAAACAATGCCATTTTCATTTTCAATGTAAGTTTTGGGTGTCGTTACTAGTGAAGGATTCTGTAGTTCAGTAGAAATATGTCCATTCACATTACCTTCGATATGCAAGTTATTATGTTTGACAGGCGTACGGTCGTTTTCGTTGTTGATTTCATGCTCTTGGGAGTTTGTTGAAATACGTCGTGCTCGTTGTGGAGGCCCCAATATTTTGCCTAGTCTTCGTATACTTCTCCGTTTGATAGTGTGCACTGATGATGTTGGAGGTTTCGGTATTTCTGAGTCTCTCGAATCATGATCTTCGTCTAACCGCGAAGAATTACCCGAAAGATGCGATGAGTTGAATGTGGTCGAATTGTTGGCTATGTGTGAATTGTTATTTGAGCCTGTGCTTCCCCTGTTCGGTACTATACCAGCACTATTATGTGACGTATTGCCAGGAGCAAAACGAGAGTTTTCAAGAGAACCGTCAATGTTCTTTTCCGAATCATTGGTTTTAGTATCAAAATGTTGTGACAACTTCTGCTTTAAATTCGACGTATTTGGAAAATCCAATTGGTAGATTCCGGTAACTAACGGAGTAGATTTTTCGGGAGACTTTGTCTGATTCAACAACGCTATACTGTACGAACTTAGTATCGGTGGCATAAACGTGTTGTCGTTCTCTAGGTCCAAATAGTTACGACTTTGGTCATTGTTGTTAGGTAGTTGATAGCTCATCATCCGTTGGTAAATTTAAACCGTTCGGTAGCCAGAATCAGTAACAACAATAGAACCAGACGAGCTATCGTAATATCGGTTAACTTTGTTGCTGTCGGTGGCTCCAAATCTGTTGCTACTGGTTTGGTTGTTGTTTACAAATGTGAACGCGGTAGCGACAGTGTCGTGCACCAACCAAAATTTCATTCTTAGACGAGTTTATTTGTAAAAGAGCTAACAAACAGGCTGAGAAAAGGTCACCGCAATAGGAAGTGATATGGGTTGTGAAAGCTGGTGAAAAATCTGATATTTCAGTAGTTTCCTAATTTTACGTATTCTCTCTACACCCGGAGCACAAAATTACATTTTCAAGAAAGTGCTTCACTAGCTCAGTTGGCAGAGCGTCAGTCTCATAGGAAATTTCTGTGTTATCTGAAGGTCGACAGTTCGAACCTGCCGTGGAGCATAAATTTTTAATTTTTATGATGACCAAGAGGAACAACAACTTATACTGAAGATTAGTGATACGTTACTGTCTCTGTATGAGATACGGAGCACCATGCGACAAAGAGATTGTAAGACAAGGGTGGTTATTAATTGGACACGATGATAACAATTGTGAAAAACACCTGTATAGTACCCACGGAAAGAATATTTTGCTGCCAGGCCCACTTAACAAAACTCAGTTACGAAAATGGCAACCTCAATGTCTACATTCGAGTGAATGGCAATTCTCTAGGATCGGATTCTACGAATGAGAGCACTGCGGAACACCCCGGTTTTCTCTCTCCCATTTATTATATCAACACGTTTAGGGTACAATTGCCATTCAAAATTATCGTGCATATTACACTTTTGCTTATTTTTTGGCGATGAAATACAATGAATGCATACAAATCTTATTTGGCATATTTTTCAGCACGGACAGGAAATATACTGACTTTTGAAAATAGTAGAATGCATCCTGCTTAATGTCGAGTAAAGATCTAGGCGGTTCAACACATTGCATCTCAAAAAAATAGTAAGTGATTTTGGGACTTAGGTAGGCTGATAGCGGTACTCTGACAGGAACAATCACTTAGGACAGGAGAAATGTTAACAGGATGGTTACGGAATGCTACTGAAGAAGAACTGGGACTAATCGTATGCTAGTTACTTATCAGGCAACTTTTTTTTGCTTAACTCCGTCTGCGGTAGTAAACAAAACGATGCCAACGTTTTCGTGTGTGAAAATCAAAGTGTTTCGGTTATACTTAATTTTTTTCAAGAGAAAGCAATGCGCGACAAACCTTTAAAGTAAAATTTGCATATTATCCTGGACATGAGCGGGATTCGCGTCTTTATCTTTCTGAGTCCGCTCAATTACGGTACCTACCTGCGTCGTGTAGTACTTTAATTTCAACAATGGGTCACAATAACTTATCTGTCACCAGAACATGGTTGCGTAATTTGACTCATTTTTCTGATGTAGAAAAATACGGTAAATTTCGAGGATCCACATTCCGCTTATTGAGCCCAATACAACTTGGTACCAGAATATTACGAAACTAATGGTATTTGAACATTTGGCTCTTCCATTGTATATGCATCAATTTGTGCCAGGCCTGAATTCAAAATCGCCTGTATATCTCGACGCGATCATTTTGAACATAGATACATTCCATGCCAATCACTAATGGGACTAAACTATCAAATTATCAAAATTGATGTCGACAGATAAGCTTCAGGTAAACTACGAAAATTGTGAATGATCGACGTTCGAGCTTGGAGTTGAGACGTCTATCTTTAACTACATTCAATAATTTTTAAAGTAATTTAGATTTACTAAATAAATGCGAATAAGTAATCCCGAATAATTCAAGCAATTAAAATAAGAAATGAAGAAAAGATCCCAAATGATATTTTGACGAACAATTTTCCGAATATTAATGTTCTTTTAATAATAAAACCTAGAACTGACATCAAAGATGAAAACATTGAATAATTAGTATAACTAAATACTGGGTAATAATTATCCAAACAGAATGTAATAATTTGCAATTAAATCTTTGAAATTATTTAATGAATAATGAAGATTCAATTGATGCTGTAAATATTAAATTTACAAGAAGTTCAATAATGGAATAGCAATCAAAGCAAAAGAAACACCGACCTTACCAGCAGCACCGACAGAGACAGTTGGAACAGAAGCTGGTGGTGCACCTGGAGTAGAAACAGCAGCAACAGTGGTTGGAGTAGATACAACTGGAGCAGTAGTAGCTGGAGCGGTGGTAGCTGGAGCATTAGTAGCTGGAGTGGCTGGAGTAGCTGGGGTGTTAGTTCCTGGAGCATTAGTGGCTGGAGTAGCTGGAGTAGCTGGGGTAGCTGGGGTGTTAGTTTCTGGAGCGTTGGTGGCTGGAGTAGTTGGAGTAGCTGGGGTAGCTGGGGTACCAGATGGGGTAACAACTGGGCACCAAGTGGTGTAAGTAACAACGGAGCCACTAACAGTAGCGGTGGTTGGACCTTGAGTAACTGGGATAGAAGTTTCGTGACACTCTTCGTTACAAGAAGTGACAGTAACGTAAGAAGTAGAAGCAACAGTTTTAGTTTCAACTGGACACCAGGTAGTGTAAACAGTTTCTTCACCGTTAACAGTAGTGGTGGATGGACCTTGAGTAGCTGGAACGGTAGTTTCGTGACACTTGTCTTCGGAACAAGAAGTAACAGTAATCACGGTAGTAGAAACAACAGTTTTAGTTTCAACTGGACACCAGGTAGTGTAAACAGTGGTTTCACCGTTAACAGTGGTAGTGGTTGGACCTTGAGTAGCTGGAACGGTAGTTTCGTGACACTT
Organism: Suzukiozyma palmioleophila; assembly: GCA_030560805.1. NCBI lineage: Eukaryota > Fungi > Ascomycota > Pichiomycetes > Serinales > Debaryomycetaceae > Suzukiozyma > Suzukiozyma palmioleophila. Next base: position 139,944 of record JAKTVY010000004.1, read on the forward strand.
GTCTTCAGAACAAGAGGTGATAGTAATAACAGTAGTAGAAACAACAGTTTCAGTTTCAACTGGACACCAGGTAGTGTAAACAGTGGTTTCACCGTTAACAGTAGTGGTGGTTGGACCTTGAGTAGCTGGAACGGTAGTTTCGTGACATTTGTCTTCAGAACAAGAGGTGATAGTGATGATGGTAGTAGATTGTTCAGTAACGGTTGCAGTACCTTCGTTGTTAGCACTGGAAGAGGTTTCGTTAGCAAGACGGACAACGTAGGTGTTTTGAGTGTCAACTGGAGTACCGTCTAAGGTCTTTAAGTAGTTAACAACATCTTGAACATCATCTCTCTTAATTTTGTAAGAATCTTTAAATAATCTCTTTCTGATAGCTTCAGTAGAGTTTTGGTCTGGAATACGTTGGTCATGAACGTGGAATAAACCAGAGATAGCATTTGGGTTGTTAAGAGCAGTGTTAGCTGGGAAGAAAATAGTTCTACCGGCAGCAGCGATATCGTTGAAGTACTTGGCACCTTCATCGAGCAAGTAGTAGAAATCAACATCGTAGTCTTGCAAGTTGGTGATGTCAGCCTTGACTGGCAAGGATGGATCAATTGGGTAAGGACATAAACCAGTGTCCAAATCAACAGTAGCAACAACGTTACCGTTGAGGATACAGTCAACTTGTTGAGAAACAACAGTGGCAGCCATAGTGGCTAACGAAGCAATAGCAGTAAACTTGACCATTTTGATAAGCGAGTGTATTGAGATCAAACTTGACTGAAGAGAAAAACTGTGAGTATCCAGAGGGCAGATCACCACATATATATACGAAGCTGAGTACTATTTTCTGCAGAAGGGCTTGTGTCCGTCAGGTTATGTAAGAACTCCAGTGGTTGCAAAACACAACACGCAAAAATACTTTGTACATGAACGTGCATATTGAATCGAAAACAACAAAAAATAATAATTTGCTTATGCAAAATTAGCGAGAGTTCCACAAGAAAAGTTGTTGAGGACACTATCTCCTCATAAAAATATCTGCAAGCTCCCGGTACCTTTGAAAATTCTAAACGATGTTGCCCATTCCAACGGCATGACAGATACTCGGGAAAAATATCAACATTCCACCGTATGATTTTTGTGTGGGAAAACCTATACGTGCATTTCATACTGTGCCAATGGCGGTGAAAAAAAGCTGAATTGACCAGAGCCTTCTACATGAAAGGGTCCGGTGTTTGTATTGATGTACTATACTGTTAACAATTGTTTGTACAAAGCCAAATGGCGAAGCAATCGATTTGTATATAAGAATATTCCAACAAAAACAACCTCCTTAAAATGTAAATTATATACACGTCTGCAGTATGACATTATGCCGCTAAATATAATAATTTTTCTCTTGAATTAAAGATGGCAACGCTAGTCGGGAAATTTTTGTCAACACAATATTGGTAGCCTGAAACAGCCCACTGATTCAGACGAATGTACGACACAAGAGGAATATGCAATAACATTGAGAATAATATCTTTCACACTTTTTTTTAGCTCGCCAGGTACGTTCACGCCGTTTTGTTCCTTAAGGTACGGAAAATATATAACGGACTCGGAACTGGTCAGGGGCTATGTAAACAGAAGTGGTTGGAATGATTACTTTACGACGCGATAAATTTAGATGCACTGTACCACGATCTATCGAAATGTTGTGGTACTGCTTCTAACTACAATATTTTTAATTTTTCGTAATGGGCAGGCATCCCACGAAAATCTTCTAATGTGGAATGGGCCAATTGTGCCGTGAACAACCAAAGCACTAAAATTTATCGGAAATTGAAATACAATTTCAACTCCAGTGTCTAACAATAGCATGTAGAATACATCAAATATTCAATACTCAACTAGCTTTTATTTAGGTTGATTAGTTTTGGCCAACTTTTTAGGTTTGCTTGGCTTGAATGCAGCATATAACGCGTGAATGCCACCGGAGCGTGATCAATGATCGTCTTCGCTTACATTTCCCTACGTCAGAGCTACCCGTGGATCAAATGACCATATTTTAGCCACGTTAGGGGTAGTACTACTAGTACTTATTTACAGTTGGTATCGCTCAAGGACATGTGCCTGTGGTTCTGCAAATTCTATGTTAACTCAAAATTGATTTTGTAAACATTTACCTTTTGACAATTTTGGGAACGTCGAACCTAACCTGGTAGAATTTCACCTCGAGTACCGTTTTGGTTGCAACCTGAAGTATCGCGTCTCCTTGAATTTACTGTTAAGCATCTGGCATCTTACAAAACTGTATAATTACATAAACATACTTCTATTTACAAATATGAATAACTTACATATAGCAGAACGGAAATGTGTGGATTTCTTAAATTCCGTACTTTTTAAAGGATTGCTAGGTCACTCTGCAATTGAACATACAAAGGGACATATGTAAGTGTACAGTGCTCCGATGATACCATTTATTGCTGTTGGCATTTGGTTTTGCTTTCAGGATTGTTTAAATCATTATCAAATCCATCTTCGGCATTTACAGCGATGATTTCATAATTTTTTTTCACAGTATTTTATTTTAGTAATGAAATTCGCCTAAGTAAAATTAGCACTAGCATTTGTTTTGCATCCTAAATTTCAGAACATCATAGAACATTTAGTTAATTTGTCATCACAATTGCGATCCCTAGTGGAATTTCTATCGATGGCTGTCTTGCGCTAATGCAATGCAACTAGTTGAAGTAGACTGCTTTGTGTAAAATAAGATTTTATGTATGTTTGATTACTCTATTTTACAAGGTTATACGCTCATGCTAAATGCTAAACTAATCCGTGAGACTTCTCTATCCCGCCTAACACCGGATTATGGATAATTTCAATTGAATGAATTTGTGTTCAGGATTTTAGGACACTATTCAGTCGTGCCAATTAGGGGTTAAAGTCAGCTAATCTCCTTTTATTGTCTTCATTAACCTTTTCGTCGATCTTCCAATCATCGACTCCGGCCCAATCAACATTGATCTTTCGTATACCCGACATATCAGTATTTTTCAAGAATTTCATTCTCTCGTTGTCCCATTGTTTTTGGACATCGTCAAATGCTTTGTCCCATACCTTGTCGTAGACCTTTTTGATCTTGGCTTCTTCCTTTTGTCTGACTTCTTCTTGTGCCATCCATTCCATATGTTTCAAATCATCTGACGATGGCTCGTAAATATGCCATATAACGTAATGAGGCAACCCAACGACAGAGTACCCCATTCTTTTAGATAATTTTCCAAATGCCTCCGTTTCGGCATGTTTTTCAAAGGAAAACGCTGGAAAATGTGACCCACTTCTAAACACCTTAGCCTTGGTTAAAATCGACACACCTCCAATACCATCTAATTCCATTTCTACTTCGGGATCTCCGTAGGGATCCCGCAAGTAAGCCAAATGCGGCCTCCATGTTTGATATTCAACATATCCTTCAACAATGCATGCATCCTCATCTAGCGTTTCTGCTAATTGCAACCCCCCGTCAGATTCTTGCCAAGAATTCAAATCATATGGTTGCTGGTTACCTAACCAGTCTGGTAAGGGTCTCCAAACATTAGGAACAATGACGTCCTTATCATGGTGCATTAAATCTTCAAGAATAGTTGGAGGAACAGTCTCTACATCAGCATCTCTCCAATAAACGTGCGAATGGTATGGCTTAATTGCTACTGTCCACAACCAGTTTCTTGCTCTGGCCATTAATTTTCTTCTAGGACCTTGGGCAGCAAATCCATGTCTATCAGAAAACCCTTGACCGATAACCTGACCAAAATCTTTTTCGTAAATCTCTATTTCTCCAAATCTCATTTTGGGGTTCAAGTCATTTTGGATTGCATTCAAGTGGTTTTGTAAAACACCCATTGTGTCATCAGACGAATCTGAAACAAGAAATGCTAAATCGATCAAGTTGTGTGGATAAGTCAAATTCCTCATATGACCGAAAAACATCGGTAAGTGAGCAGCAGCATCTCTCAATGGAACACAAAATAATACTCTCTCTTCATGCTGCCATCCATTCGCACGTCCAGTAAATTCACCAAGATCGTAAAAATCGACTTTCGTGATGGATGAAAAATTAGGTGTATATAGACTAGTTGAAAAGAACAAAACTTTTAAGATGGTCACTACCAAAAGTAGCGTCGCCACAATAGCACCAAAGATCTTCTTCAAGTCTATCATTATGGTCCCCTGCTCTCAAAAAAAAAAAGACTGTGTTTCAAAAATACAACGAGATGAAATTCTCAAATGTGTCGATGTCTATATCTGGTATCCTCTATATCGTCCAGCCAATTTCACAAGTGAGACAAATATTCACCCAGAGTTTATTTCTGCAACCAAATAGGCCCCTCGTATTGCAATCTGCCTTGTTGAGTAAACAATTCTTCGGTGTCACGATGTGGTAGTATTTTGAAAATCAAAATCTAGCGTCGTCATCGGTCGGTCACGTGCCAGGACAATTTGAGTTTTCGTTTAGGATTATAAAAATATTGACAGTACTACTGCGGTTTAGGCGCGTTAGATGAATTGGGCATAACTAGGAACTTTTGAAGAGATTCACTCATGAAACGACTGGTGTAAAAACATCCCAGTCTACTGAATTTCACACGATGGTTGGGTGGCTGCGAAAACGAATAAATCTGACAACGTCTGAACACGTCAATTTGTCTGATTAATTGTCTGACGTAACCGCGAGGTGCAACAGTGCGCAGTGCGTGGAAACAGTAACTGCAAAAATGGGTTTCCCCTTTTCTGTATTTTGTCTGTCCTGTAGTGAGGTATTTTTTAGGTTAGAATTGATACTTGTGCCACAGAAAATGCTCCCGAAACTGAAAACTTTACTCGAACCGTCGTACATTCTTAAAAAAATATATCACTTCAATCAATTTAAAAACACAATTTATAGACATAAACATATATGTAGCATTTATAATTCCCATAACTTCGTCAATTCGTTTCCGGCACCATTATAAATCAATTTATTTGGCGAGTTAGCATCTAATCCACTGATAACTCCCTTTGTTGCGTATTTGATCAATTTGCGCTTCAATTCAGCTGGGTCAATATTACCTTTAGCGTATTCAGAAGTTTGTTCTGGCAACAACGAAAGATAATAAGATAACAATCCGGCAACATGAGGTGATGCCATTGATGTTCCAGACAATCTGGCAGTGTCACCGTAAATATATGTAGATTCGATATTTTCTCCTGGAGCAAACACATCTACACATTTACCCCAATTAGAGAAGCTAGCTTTGGCATCATCAATATTAGTAGCACCAACAGTAACTGGCCCTGTAGCTCTAGCTGGTGAGTAATCACAAGCATCTTTATCATCGTTACCAGCAGCAACGGCTACATGTAATCCAGCGTTGACCGCAGCATTGACAGCCAAATCAAACGCATCAGATTGACCACCACCAAGCGACAAATTGACCGTAGAACCCTTGAAACCCTTTTGAGTCTTTCTAACCTTGTGTTGTTCAACAACATATTCCAACCCCTTGATAATATCCGAAGTACTACCCATTCCTAACATGTTCATGACCCCAACAGCAAAAAGATTAACACCTTTAGCAACACCATAAGTTTTAGACCCAATTATACCAGCACAATGGGTACCATGTCCATTGGTATCAATTGGAATTTTAGGGAAGGCAATAGCAGCACCCCAGACTGCTCTACCTTCAAACTCTTCGTGTTCCACCTTAATACCCGTGTCAATCACATAAGCATCTACTCCTTTTCCTCCGTCGTTGTCGTACAAATAGTCAAAGTCGTTATTGCTCTTTCTGTGAGAAATTCTCGATAACCCCCAAGGAGCAGCCTTTTGAATATCAAATTCGTTCAATTTCACCCTAGAATCCGGTTCAATAAATTGCACAAGATTGGAGTTCTGAACAAACTCCAATACAGCCGGTGGCAAATATGCCGAAAACCCTTTCAAGTCACCCACATTGAACAGACTCACTTTGTCCTTAACTTCGCTAAATAACTTTCCAGTTACATCTTGGACAAAATCAGTAGCAGCACTCGCAGCAACCTCGGGTTTGAACATAACAATATAACTATGAGGAATAATGTCCTTCAAACTATCAGTGTTGATGACAGGTGCTGGAGACTTGGTGTCACCGGTCAAAAGTTGTTGGACTTCGGCCTCAACTTTGGCCACAGATGGTGTTAAAACCTCGACAAAGTCAAATACATCTAAATTTGGAATAACCAACCCTTGCACAAGGATCAACCCACTTAACAATAAAAATATCTTCTTACTAAACATGATGAAAATAAGCAATAACTATGACTCCTGTTATCGGACTACGTTCGGTTTTTGTATGGTTATCAGTAGTGCGATGATAATTTAGATAACCAGGTTATGTACAAGAATGGAAAGTGTGAATTGTGGGAAGCAATGTTTCAACGTAGAAGTTGACGTTGACTAATTCCACCTTAGACATGCTTCGCTTTTGTATAACAACGTTGGTGTGTTTGTCCGTGAATTTATATTATTTGCTAAAAACTCTATTACATAACTGAAACAACCGATGTACCATCTTGAAACCTGGTTCTAAACACTCTGTTAGCGTTTGTAAACATCCCCTCTTTCAATGAAACAACTATGAACTGCGAGCCTTTGAATCTTGTTTTAATTAAATGACCAATGTTTTGAGTATGTGACAAGTCTAATGCGGCATCCACCTCATCTAAAATATACATTGGTGCCGGTTTGAACTGTAGCAATGCCATAATCAACGAGAGCGCAATCAATGACCGCTGCCCTCCAGATAATTCGACTAAACTTTGTTTCCAGATTTGTCCCAATTTGACCTTGACCTCCAACCCTTTTGTAACATCCATCATATCAACTGGAACTAGTTTAGCAAATGACCCTGGTAAAAGATCAGCAAAGATTTCTCCAAAGTCCACTGACACTTTCTGGTACGTACTATTCAATGTATCTCGTTTATAACCATTCAATTTGTCAATTGTTCGCACGATCTTGCTCTTGTCTTTTTCGATAGTTTTGACCATTTGTTTCAACGAACTCTCCTTTTTCTCCACATTATCAATCATGTTCATAATGTTCACATTTACTTTTCGCTTCAAACTTTGATTCTTTTCCTGCAATACTGCTAATTGTTCCTGACATTCCTCAAGATTGATATTTTGATATTGTTGAACTATGCTATTCAACACATTTGTATCAGTGACCCAGTCATTTTCTTCAATAATAGCATTCAAATTAGCTTGTAACTTGTTTGTAATGCTGCTAGATTTTTCCAATTCATGTGTCAATTTCTGTACCTCCAATTTCTTATTATTTAAGAGTTCTCCCTTCAGCTTTATAATTTTGTTCAACTCATTGATTTCCTCGTCCAATCCAAGCAAATTGGCCTTTTCTTCTTCCAATTCAACTTTGACTAGTTTCAACCTTTCTTCAATCTCGCTATTACTGGATATCAATTCTTGCATTTTATTTTCTAGTTCTTCAGATGTCTTCTTAGATTGCTCAATACTTTCTTGAAAGTTGAACATTTCAGATTGTTGTTGTTCATTTTCAATTTGCATACTCTGAAAACTATCAGATTTCTTTGTCAATTCCATTTCCTTGGACTTCAATTGCTTCTTGAATTTTTCTAGTTCTTTTTGCAATTCTTTCAATTTAGACCCCTTGTCTGTGTTAAATTCTGCCATATCTGTTTCAATCTTGATGATTTCTTGTTCGTATTTGACAATAGATTGTGATTGCTCTTCCATACCACCCCTTAATTTTGAAATCTCATTTTCATTCGCTTCATTTTGCTTCAAAATCATGGCTGAGGGATTATTTGCGAGCTTTCTCTCCAACAACGACAATTGGTGCTTTTTCAAGTTGATGTCATTTTGTAGCGACTTCGTGCTGGCTAACAAAGATTCCATATGTTTTATTTCTTCATCAGTGTGATACAACTTATTTTGAATTTCTTTCAATCTCCTCGAAATCTTGTTATACTGTTGGAGTCTAAGCAAAATCGAGGAGTTGTTCTTTCTTGAACCACCAGAAAGGTTGCCTTCTGGATCATAGATATCACCTTCCAAAGTGATCGAACGTGACCTAATTTTTGGGTCAAATGTGATGTTTTTTGCTGTTTCTGGGTCTTTACAAATAAATGTTGTACCAAAAATATACTCCATTGCCTTCGTCAATTGTCGTTCAAAGTCAATAAGATTCAACGCTACATCAACTTTACCTGGAGCAACTTGTTTTGCATATTCAATAGTTTGTGATGGTATACTTCTGGATTGAATTTTATCTAAGGGAATGATTGTAACTCTCTTTTTCAATTGACCCCGTTCAAGTAATTGTGATGCTACTTCAGATGTATCCACAACAACATTATATAACCTTCCACCAGCACAGATTTGTAATGCCAACGCCATGTCGTTTGATGATTCAGGAAGATTGAATAGTTGAGCAACGATCCCTTTCACAAGGGAATCATCAAAATTTTGTGACGGTCTTGAATAATTAAACTCAATATTACCAATCTCACGTTTCATATGGTTCAATTCGTTTTCAAGTTTATTCGATTCTCTTTGGAGTTGTCCCCTTTCATCATTAAGATTATTTATTGTATTTGGATCAAACCCTAACTTTTTACTGATTTCTTCTTCTAGTTTGAGAATATCTTTCTTGTTAGATTCGATATTTGCCAAAATTGAGTTGTTTTCAGACTTTGCTTTAGATAACTTTTCCTGGTCATTTTTGATCTGTTCTCGTAGATGATTCATTTTTAATTTGGAGGTTTTCATGTAATTCTGTGCTCCATTCAATTTATCTTTGACAAATTTCAACTGTTGAGCATATCCCGAGGTTAAGTCACCAGTAGACGAAACACCGGTTGATAATGTAGAAACCAACTCTTCTTTTCTATTGTATTCAGCTTTCAACTCATTCAAACTGTCCTGCGATTTCTTAAACTCTAATTCATAATTATTAAAATTTTCGACTTTACTTTCAAGTTGTCTCTTAAGCTCATTGAGTTGCTTTTCCAAATCCTTTCTTTTGCTAATCTCATCTTTGAGGTTTTCCTTTGTAATATCTCGCGACGTGTTTAACCTTGTCAATTCAGTAGATAACTGTGACTCCAATTGCTCTAATTCTTTGATTTTTCCATCCTTGTCCAATTCTGCTTCTCGTTGCAACTTCACTTGATTCAAGTCATCATTAAGGTTAACGATCTCAAGAGTGAGTTTCTCTATTTCTTTATTGAGTTCTGCTTGTTTTGCCTGGCTCTTCAACAAAAGGTCATTGTGGTTATCAAACGCATTTGACAATTTTATATAATTATGTGCAGCGATAATCCTCGAGAGTTTCTCGAGATCAATCTGTGTCTGTTGGTATTCAAGAAAGTTTCTCTTTTCGTTCCGCAACTTCTCCAATTTGGGTTCTATCTCTTCATGTAACAACGACCTTATCTCAACCAACTTGGCTTCTTTTTTCGCCATTGTTTTCTGTGCCTTGTCCTTACGCTCTTCAAAAGTCCTAGTACCAGCAGCTTCCTCGATCAACGACAATATTTCCTGCGGTTTCATATTCAATACCTTAGTAATCTTCCCTTGCATAATCAAAAAATTGGGATTATTAATGTTCAACTGTACCGATTGAAACAAATTCAAAACAGTTTGCTGTTGTGCTTTGTGACCATTAATCAAGTACTTTGAGCTACCTCCCAAAATGATCTGTCTAGTCACACTGATGGTTGAACAGTTCTCAAACCCAATAGGAGACTTGGATTTCTCCAAATTTGAAAACACAATAGTAACACTGGCTTTTGTAACACCAGCTTGACCTCTCTTATAAATCAAATCTTGTAAACTAGAGGCTCTAACTGTTGTCATGGACGCAATCCCCAATACAAAACAAATGGCATCAAGGATGTTAGATTTACCTGACCCATTTAACCCGGTGATGGCATTAAACTGCGAATCCCACCCGGAGATCACCGTACGAGTAGCATACGACTTGAATCCGTCGATGATCAACTCATCAACTTTCATCTCACTTGCTGGGCAAAACTCACTCTGGTTGGTGTCTAATGTTTACTGTTACGAAAACCGTTTGATCTACGCGAACCGTGATAGACTTCCCGATATGGAAATCTCATGTAAATCCGCATCATATTACTTTTTTTCTCATCTCATCGAAAAATTCACAATACACAAGAAAGACTATCTCCAAAATTACGCTTGATCTGTACACCCTAGAAAGCGACAACAATGTTGACCGCAGCGAGGTACAGACATTGCATGCCAGCACGATCACGATGGATTGCTCGTGCAAACTTCTCATTATCACTGTCCCTCTCCAGGACACAGACAGTACCTAAACCCAAGGCTAAGAAGGTGACATCATCCATCATTTCAAATGAATTGAGAAATATCAAACCTCTCAAAATCAAACCCATTCCTGGCGCCGATGAAACTGCTAATAGGATCCTGCTTACGAGAAATTTAATCCAATCCAAGTCTTCTGCTAGAAAAGGTGAATTTCATGATCCGTCTAATACCAAATTGGACTTGTCCAAGAGTAATAAAGTGCTATTCAATTTGATTTGCAAACAAGCAGATGACAGAATGGATAAAAGGTACAAAAAAGCATCACAGTCGTGGACAGCCTCTGTAGAAAGACTCACGAAAATGAAGATTCATGTATTAGCGAACTCTATCCAGCAAGCAATAAGAAGTGCCAATATCTCGCCATCATCAGCAGGCCAGCCAATCGCTATAGGAGATTTGGTCACTATGTTTGAGGACAATGTTGATCTTTATATTGTGGTATCCGTTCCAGAATCACTTAGTTCTTCATCCTATACACTTATCAACTTCGAAGGGAATATCATCTATACCTCGAAAAATGCATTCAAATACAGATTTCCAGGTGTAATCAACAAGAAATTTCACTCCTTGCTACAGAATTTTGTACGGTTGGAAAAGAAGTACCTCGATATTGCCCCAGTAGGAGTAACAGATTCGAAATTTTCGAGATCAGAACAATCATTACCAATAGAGTTGCAATCGTCGGATTCAAATTCAAAATCTCATGATAAATCCAGCCTTGTAGACACAGATATCGGTACTGGTCAGGACTTTTTGGTAGCACAGGCTTCATCTCAATTGTTGACCAACACAAACGTCAATACATACAACGTTCCATTGGCAGCACGTCGGATATATTCCAAGGCATTGACAGATGTATCTATTCGAGCATTTAATGAAACTTCAGAAATTAGTGCCAAATTGGAGATTTTGTACAGATACTTTCAATACGATGATAATGGTGATTTGATTAACTCTCCTAGAACCATTTCGTTGTTCGATATCTTGCACTGCTTACAGAAAAAAAATATGTCTAAAATCAAAGAGATGATAGACGAGAAGAAATCACCACATTCTTTTCTTGGGAAAAAAATCCCTGAACATGTCGATTCAAGCTCACAAAAGTACCCTGTGTCCACATATTTGGCATTACTTCTTGCAATAAAGAAACAGTCAAGATTATGGACATTACAGCAGCATGGTCCATTTATTCCTGTTTCTGTCACCATATCACCAATCAAAAATATCGAACTTACAAAGAAGGTTTTGAGATACTTGAAGTTTGAACATGGTGATAAAGAGTTCTCTGAGTATTGCTTGAACAAGATTTCTGGAAAATCGATTGCTACACCAAAATACTATGACGAAATTGTACAAATGTTCAAGAATTACATAGTAGGAAATTTCAATAACGATCCTGCTTTGGAGACATTGTTGGTTTCAATTCTTAGACTCGTGGATAATAAATTGAGCTCCAACTCAAGCATTAAATATACTTATGAATATTCTCGGTCCAGATCGTATGATTTGTTATCAGCACTTGAGGGTTCGGGAAATCTTGGAAACCCAACCAACTGGTCTACAGCGCTAGCATTGCCTAGTAATGAGGTTAGTGTATTTTCAGAATTGAGTTATGGCTATTATAAATATTTAGACGAAGCTCTTTGTGAAGATGACTTCAAGTCAGCTGGTAATAGTGCGAAAAGCTCGCTCAATCCCGCACCATTGACAGAGTTTGACCAGCCACTTTCAGGTGGTGCTTCTAAGCCATTGGAAGATTTCTACGACGAAGATCCTTTAGCAAGTATAAGAGAAGATTTTGGAAGTACTCCAATTTACTGCATTGATTCAGCTGATGCACATGAAATCGATGATGGTGTTGCAATTCAAGCAAAGGGAGATAAGTATGTGATATCGATTCATATCGCAAATCCCACGTCGTATGTCAAACCAAATTCTACTTTGAGCTCAATTGCATTAAATAAAGCTACAACGACGTATTTACCGGAAGGACCGACTATGATGTTACCAAACTTGATTGGGAAGATTGCAGGTTTAGGAAAGGACGGGGTTGAAACAAGGACTTTTGTTATTCAATATCAGTTGGACAAGAAAACAATTGACGATTACACAATGTACAAGATATCAAATACCGATTTTCAACTCTCGAAAGATATCCTAGAAGGTGTTCTTAAACAGATTGATTCAACCATTGAAATAAAAGTTTGTAAGGCGACAAACTTCCCAACGAACTACACATATGACAAAGTCAATGAGTTGTTGAACGATAAATCTAAAATCGAGGCATTTGCAAGAGCTCAAAGTAAGGATGAGCATTTTGACAACTTGTTTAAGTTGTACAACATTGCGACAATCTTCAACGATGTGAGATTGATTGGGGGAAATGGAATTCTGTTTATCCATGAACAATCCAAATTAAAGGTTGTTGACAATGCAAAAGGTGTAAGTGATCAAGTGAGATTCGAAAAAACAGATGACGGATATGAGTTAACACCTGCAAACTGTAACTATACCATTATTAAACTGATTGGTAACCAAGGCTCCATTGTGTCTAAGTCTGAAACGTTGGTCACTCAGCTCATGATTTCGGCAAATTATTCTGTAGCCAAATTTGGTCACTTCAACAATATAGGGTTGATATACAGAAACCAATCGATGAAATTACACCCCAACGTGAGAAAGGAATTGAAGGAAATTTTCGATCAACGACAACCTGGAGATCAACAACTTTCCACGGATGAATTAAGTAAAATCCTCACCATACTTAGTCCAGCAAGATTAGATGTGGTAGCAAAACCACATGAATCGTTAGGAATTGATGGTTATGCTTGGTCGACATCTCCACTTAGACGGTACGTGGACATGGTTAACCATTGGAATCTTGAAAAATTCTTGTTAGAAAAAGCTACAAGAAAATCTTTAAACAAGGACAAGGTAGAGGAAGAAGTAAGAAAACTCCAATTACAATATAGTATCAACCATTTGCAAGATCGGATTTTGATTAATAAGAAGTTCCAGAAATTCTCTGACAAATTCTGGGAAGGGATATTCTTAAGGGAATACATGAAATTGTTTGATTGCAACAAAATACAAGACCCAATTAAGTTCCGCTTACTTATTAAGAGTGATGCAAAAATGGGTAACCAAGTATCAGTCGATGTGGTTGGATTCAACAACTTGAGAGGGAAATTAGATATCACACCAGAATTAATGGAAGAATACCATAACAACAAATTGCAGGTGGGACACATATTCGAAAGTCTGCGTCTCAGAATCACTACTATTGATTTCATTGAAGATGAGCTCGTCTTTGAGTATCGATAGTACATTTTCATGAAAAGTTGAAGTCTCCAAAAAAATGTACAATTAAGGAGCTGTACTTTTCAAAAACTAATTTATCATGTACATAGATGTAAATAGACTAAACAAACGGAGGGACAGAAAGTACAACAATTTGAATTTGGTAGTCCAATATGTTTAGGTTGCAAAATATTGTATGCGTGTACGACTGCCATCGGAGATGTATTGCATACTCCGAATAACCGTTATCAATCAAATTTGGCTCTGATGGACCCTTCGAATAAGAGTCACAGTTTTTTAAGTAACCAAACAAATAATCTACTTGAACATATCATTATGGAAAAATATTAACCTGATTGTGTTAAGCTTTAGATATGCCTATTAGAGCACCAATTGCCCGAATTCTGTATTTATAAATGTGCTACGAGAAAAACACCATGATATATAGCAACTCTGTCCAAATTTTTAGGGTATAGAACAATCTTTTATGGGCGGTCTCGATACGTCTTTTCTTGGAAAAGACAGAGGTTCCATGGACGTGTTATATGGCTCGGAGTATTTTCTAAAACTTAAAAAACACCGTTTGATAATATTTCATTTATCTGCTCAACCTTTGTAAATCCAAGCATGATACATATCTCCATACACATTACTAAAATTGAATTGGTAGTATTGTACGCCTCTTTTTGTGGAGAGATAACCTACTTGTTATTTTGTTGCTTTGTATCTTTGCATATTTCAGAACCCAATGTTACACACGTAGCGATTGTACAAATGTCGCAAACCCTAGAGGTAGTTCACCACATTAGATCCAATCTTAATATTATGCCAGGAGACAAAGTCTTGTTTTTACAAAGGACACCATCCTGCATTTGTTTATGCGAACATGTTCATTATAGCTAAACAGAACTTAAACATTACTAACAAAAAAATAACAAAATATCAAAAAAAAAAAATTGCACTACATCAATCAATCCCGATTGAAGAATTAAACCAAACCAACTAAAGCTACACGATCAGAACATTTTGTTCCGTTTATTCAAACAAAATCATGTTGGTAGTCTTAATTTAAATTTCCTGCCAGATGAGCCGCACCGAGAGATTTTTCATAACATACTATAAACCGTATAAAGGAAACTGGTAGTGATAACAAACCGATCCTAAAACTATTTGATTAGACGAATGGATGAAGTTCCAACAACAAACTCGGTTGTAGTGACCAATTCATCTATCAATAATTCATTTATCTCCACCATCGACCACTTACCATGTGATGTTATTCGATCCCTTTGGTTAGTTCAATCTATCAATATAGCTATTGAAAAGAATAGAAATGAGCTACATGATATCCTTCTGCGTATACAGAAATCACCACTGGAAACTCCGAATTACATCCAACGCATTGTTCACTGCAAATCCATGATAACTCGGCTAGGAAACGAAGCCATACAAGAAATATCAGCTCTAAATAACCAACTCATCACCCATACGATTGGCCTAAATGACGAACTACTGCAATTGCGTGAAATTGCTGATGTCAAGCTTCACAAGCAAAATGACCTAGCTGACAAAAAGCACCTTCGAGAACAGTTAATCCAGCACTATAAAGAGCATCCATTGAAGTCACAAGTAGAAGCATTGAAACACCAAAAGATAACGAAAATAACCATCAAACAAAATCCAAAACCATCAGGATTGAAGCTTGTCTTAAAACTATCTAAACCGAAACTGACCCCCAAGCAGATCAAGAAACCTATAATCAAAACCAAAACAAATAAAATTATTCAACAACCACATCAAACTGAACCTCAACCTCCTAAAGAGGAAGAAGATACAAATTCCTATTGTTTCTGTAAACAAGGATCATTTGGTGACATGATAGCCTGCGATAACGAAGAATCATGCCCTAATGGTGAATGGTTTCACTATAAATGTGTAGGGCTACTAAACAGAGTCGATGCTCTCAAGTACACCACAGGCAAAGAAAAATGGTACTGTTCGCAGAAATGTCGTGAAATTGCAGACGAACGCAACAAGAAGATTCTGGAGAAGAAGAAAAAAGCTCGTAGAAGACGATGGTAGTAGTGTTATGATTTAATGATTAATGGTATAATGCATTTATTCTATATTACACAATAAAGATCCTAAAGAGTCAACAACTCCAACATTCCGCCGATTTCGCTGGCCTCTCTACATTTCTTTATTTCAACATTTATCTTCTTTAGCAAGTTGGCAAAACACTCTTCTAAAACCACACTTTTGTCCATTAAAGACCCATACATTTCCAAGATCACAGCAATATAATCACAGATCAAGTTGATTGATCTCAAGTCTTCCAAGTTCTTGATGAACCATTGCAATATTGGCAACAACGATATTTCGTCTCTGCCATATAAAGAGATTCTTATTTTCCCTCTTTTCTTTAGTTCATTCAATACAGTAATAGTATGTTCTTTAGGTAAACCTGATGCAAACGCACTATCAAGAGCTTCGGACCATTTAAATGCGTTAAGATGCTTTTCGAACTGCTTCAACTTCTTAGTTTGTGTAGTGCTAGATTGTACTACCCGGTGTTCCTCTTCTCCAAGGTACTCTTTACCTCTCATCATTCTATTAAATGCATTGGACTTTTCTTGCTTAATACCTTGGGCCACTTTGGCTTCGGTCTTTCTGGTACGAATGGAGATCAATCCCGAAGTCAACCCAGTAACGAAATGCTTATGACCGTTTCCTGCTGGCGACACAGCACAGCTTAAAACCCCACCACTTCCAAACTTCCAGCCAAACTTAACGTCCCATGTCGAAGTAGTATAATCGAAAATCTTGACATGGCCATCTAAAGAACCAACCAATAATCCCCGATCACCAGTATTATGCAAACAAGTGGCAGTTTTTGTGAAGTTATTCAACTCGTTAATCTTTAATCCTCTGGTTAAATCCCATATTTTCACTTGTGGACCTCCTGCCGACACCAATGTCGTTGGAGAAATGGCCAAAACGTCTTCTACAGGATTGTGTTGATTGAATTGAGCTATCATTTGTTGGTTATTTGTCGAGGAACATCTGGCATCAAAGATTCGTACTACTCCATCATAACACCCAGTAGCAATCAAGTTGGGGTTACCAGGAATGAAATTTGCAGTTCTGATATAATCTCCATGGTAGAAATCGTCAAATTGCAATATAGGACCCTTTGTAGTCTGGGAAATGTCGTATAATCTGACAATTCGATCATCAGACCCTGTGATTAACTGATTTCCAATCGTAGGGTGAAATTTGGCTACATGGGTAGGATGTGATGACGGATTCAAACTAACAAGCAAGTTACGTGGCTGATAGCTATCATAGATCGATACTAGACCCGTGGCATCGGATGCTACTAATAGTTTCCCGTCGAATCTGAATTCCCCAGAATACACTATGTCCTTGAACCGGGAAAAAGTCTTAATGACCTGTCTTGTTTTTGAAGAGAAAACTTGAATTCTCGTGGAAGACGTCACGGCAAAGTCATGTGGTGACACTGGATTGAAGCTGATGTGGGAAATTGCGTGGTTCTCCTTGATGAGCTGAGGATTAGTATACCCTCTCCAGAACCTCTGCTCGGCGGTGGTTTGGTTCGGCAAAGTTGGGTTCCGCACCTGAGATACCCGTTGTCTGCTGGACGACATGTCTCACTCTATATTATCGTATGTACACAAAAGGATCCCTCCAGCTCCTCTGGCCCTGGGCTTGTACTCTGCAAATGTTAGGAATGCGATGAGATTCCAAAATTTTCAATCACGTGAACTGTCACGTGATTTTATTGACTACTCGTTTGGTCTACTTTCGTTTTGATCAATGCCGTTGGTGTTTTCTCTGAGGTCTTCTACGATCACTACGACGATGGCGGTAACGCTACAGGCTTTATCGCCCTAGACCTACCACGGCCATACAACTAGATTTTAGGAACTTTGAATTAACTATACAGTGTTCATCGCAGTCAGATATACAATAATCCAGTCAGTCAGGCTAACTAATTTATTGCAAGTCCTTCTTTAAAGTACCTAAGAAAGCGTGTTTTTCAGCTGGGGTTTGGAATCTACCCTTACCGAATTTAGAAGCAGTGTCAATCCATTTCAAGTTGACCTTTTCTAAAGCCCTTCTGGAGGTGTCAACGTATAAGGATTTTCTTAAGGTAACAACTCTCTTCTTAACACCTGGAATAGAACCCTTCAATAAGACAAAATCGTTGTTAACTAAACCGTATCTGACGAAACCACCCATTGGGTTAATGGTCTTGTTAGATCTGTCAAATTCGGTAGAACCGTTGTTAGCATCAGCACCGGAACCAACTCTGTAAACCTTGTGGTTGATGGAGGTTCTGTGGTGGTAACCGTTTTGACCGGCTCTGGCAACAGTCCAGTTAACGTTAGCTGGATGCCAAGCACCAATACAAGCAACCTTTCTTAAACCTCTGTGGGTCTTTCTTGGTAACTTCTTGGTACCCCATCTGTGGGTAACACCTTCGAAACCGTGACCTTTGGTGACAGCAACAACATCGATCATTTCGTTTTGTTCGAAAACGGAGTCAACAGTGACTTCCTTTTCAAAGTGTTCTTTAGCCCATTGGACCTTGTCAGCAATAGAACCACCGTTGATTTGGATTTCAGCTAAGTGGGCCTTCTTTTGAGCTAATGGGGTCTTCTTGATTTGAGTGTGAGCTAAGACTCTGACAACAGAAGCGTATTTGGTGATTCTGGCTAATTCACGTTCGACTTCGTCGGCGTTCTTAGCGTATTTGGCAGAGTATTTGGTGAAAGCCTTCTTCTTAGACTTGTACCAGTTCTTGTAGAATCTTCTTCTAACTTCTTCGGATAAGTGTTCAGCCCAGAC
The DNA here is from genome assembly GCA_030560805.1 of Suzukiozyma palmioleophila. Lineage (NCBI taxonomy): Eukaryota > Fungi > Ascomycota > Pichiomycetes > Serinales > Debaryomycetaceae > Suzukiozyma > Suzukiozyma palmioleophila. The sequence continues at coordinate 158,517 of JAKTVY010000004.1, forward strand.
GGTGGTCAAAGATCTTAAACCTCTTGGGGTAGCAACGTAACCGACAACACCAACAACAACCATTGGTGGAGTGTCAACAACAGTGGCAGCTTCAACAATTTCTCTCTTGTGCATCTTAGAACCTGGTCTGTCCAAGTCTCTGACGATGGTGGTCATACCGGCCTTGTAACCTAAGAAGGAGGTTAAAGCAACTGGCTTGGATTTAACATCTTTTGGGAAAGATTTAACTCTACCTTGTTGCTTGGCAGCTCTCTTTCTTGGTAAGAACCCTAAGGAACCGTGTCTTGGTGCTTCGTACTTTCTGTGAGACATGTTTAATTTGTTATTAACAACTAAAGAACAAGAAGATAATCGATGGAATTTTTCACTTTTTATTTCATCGCTTGCATGGGAGGAAAAATTTTCAATTCGCGACATTGTCGTGCAACGAGGTCATGTCCGGGTAATAAAATTTCGCGCGCGACATTCCTCTCTTAGGGTTCTCAGCCCTACCTACTAATGGCTGCAAAAAAGACTGAACGCCCAGTGTGTTCCAAGTGATTTTGCTACACCACAAACTCTGGATCCTCGATAAGAATACATACAGACCATATACATAGTGTTTTGAGCTGACAACACACATTTTTGCAATTCTCGAAGCTGGTACAGTAACAAAATGATTTGCCTCAAGAAACCGTTGTGCTTTCACAGGACAGTGCCCAGAGAATGTGATAACCAGTGGATATGATAACCAACACAAAAAATCCACTCATCAAATATCTACAATTTATGTATTTATTCTGTGTATATTCAATAAGCTATAGTAAATTGCACAGGTAAAAGTAACGTCGAAGAATTGAAAGGAACTAATTTATACGGAAACTGATAGCCATTGTAGTCAATGCTCATATCGCATATACTGGGCTGTAACGGAAAATCAAGAACTGAAGGCTTATATACTATCGTCGATATCGCATGAAAATTGTCAATGGTCAAATGTTCAATAATTGACAGTGACTATGAGACATCAGGAATACGAAATTCGTATCCATGATTTTAATGCATGCATGAGTTCATCACTTCAGCGTCGAGGATGACACTAAGTTGAGGTATTGGTTCAACCAATCCAAACGTTAAACTCACTTATTGTTTGATTCTTTAACATTAATCATCTTCTTCAACGCTAATTTTGCATCACCAGAATCATCAATTTCTTCCTTACGTTTGGAAATAGAAATAAGTTCATTCATGCTTATTGTAGATGAATTTGCGAGTTCTTCATTCCATTGCTTTTTAAAATTTGGACTTTGGAAACTCATCATGGAGTTCATCATTGAATTGAACTGAGGAGTTAGATTCAACAGCAATCCAGACCCTGGGGTTAGACCAGTACTGAACATGAAATCCTTGCTCAAGTTTGGGGTTTGTGGTAAACCTGAATGTGCACCATTTTCAGAAATTGCTTGCAACGCAAAAGAATCGTGATTCATCCGCAAATTTGGCGACGACGCTGAACCTAATCCAGATTCAGATAGTTGTATCTGAGAAGACGATGATTCCTGTCCGAAACTCTCGATTCCAATCACCGTGTTTGCATGGGTCAATTTCGGTTGTTTAGGAATCTTCAGGCTTGCTGCATTCTTGACCAAATTTGTCGATTCATTCGACGTTGGTGATGGTTTAGAAGTGGACGCCGGCATGTCAATAAAGTTCCCAGACAACACTGCCTTACCCGAATCATCTACCATTAATTTTAACGAGAAATCGGAATTTGAAATGGACGATTTCTTACTACCAACGGCATCTTCTGTGGAACGAGCTTTCTCAAACGTTGAACAAATAGATGATCTGCTTGTACTAGCAGTACTGGTAGTAGGAATCGTGTTAGTAGAATTTTTTCGAGAAATTTGGTCAAAGTTACGACCAGTGGTCTCATTGGAACGGCCATTGAGACTCATGGAATTTGGCAATGAAAACTGAAAGTTTGGCTGGTGTTTTTGCTGTCCCGAATTATAAGACTGATGAGCAGAGAATTTCTTCTCGTCTTCAATATCTACTGGAGGTAACAAATTATCCCTTGGAGTTGGATGTTCAGAAGGTGTCATTATATAAGGGTTAGAGCCATTTTGATTACCAGGAGTGTTTGTGATGTAATAAATATTGTCCAAGGCTTTTGAGTTTAACATTGTATTGTGTAATCTAATGTCATTATTTGTTGGAGTAATCAAAACATTCTGGGGAATTGTAGATGATAAATTTGGTTGAGATTTAGATCTTTTTGTTGGAGAAGATTGTGACGACGATGCTGACGACAACGATTTCCGTTTCTTGGGTTTATATCTGGTAGTTGGACTGACTTTCATTAATGGGGTGAAAAAATCCGGTTGGCCTTGTTTTACAATTTGGTTTGAGTTTGATTCTGCTGGTGAACTGTGAGTGGGAGTGTTGACGGCGATATTGATGGTGGTAGTGATTTTGCTGGACAAACTAGTAGGTTTTGGAGGTCTTCCTCGTTTCTTTTTCGGGGTAAAAGTGTTCATAGAATCTGCAGAATTCATGAATGACGACATTAAGGATATGGAGATCTAGAACAGGCTTCGCATATAACTATCACTAAAATATAATGGAGAATAAAAGCAAGTATGATTCTCCCAAATAATTTCTGAAAGCTGATAACAACAAAAATTCCAAAATTCAGCACTCAAATCAGATCTAGATCAGTATCACCGTGATATGATAGTGGGAGCAGCGAAGAAACAATAGGTGCGATTAGTTAGGACTAGGTAACGGCGAGCAGACACAGAACAATCAATACCGGGTGGGGTACAACGAGGGAATCAGCAAAGAACAAATGAGTGAACGGCAGGTGACAAACACAGGATACCAACAAGATACCGACGGAGACACCAGGCACCTATAAACACCAGCAAGACGACCGACGGAATACAAGTAAATAGTCTAGCTAAGAGACAAGAAGTTGCTGACAAAGCGGTAAAAAGCCCAAAAAAAAAAACTCAATGGGAACCTGATACCACCGTGCAATAACCAGAGATGACAGTAAACAACCCTGGGAAAACCAATACCAGGGAACACAGTAAAGAAAGAAAAGTGAAAAATATTCAAAGTATAAGGGTGAATTTCAGGCCACAAAGCGATGAAAAAATTACTTCATAGAACAATACAATAGAAATCCATGGGTGCACCCGAAGCAAAAATAGCACACTACGATGAAGCAATGTAGCAGCACGACGATAACGGACACAACGGGGCACTATATGTAAATCTGGATTAAATTATCTGCGTCACTGGGCAAATCACCGTGGTAACGTTCTTGGTAGTGGACGCGTGTAATTAACCTAATTGGTTTCGTACCGACGAATTTCACCGGATTCCGTAGGGGGCACGGGCGATGCGGCAGTATCACTAGGCGGTAGTTGGTGATTGCCGCGGAATTGCGACCATGTAGTACCGTTATTTGCATGGTTCTGGACTGTGACGGTTTATAGTACTCTTGCTTGTAGAGCCTGTTTAGGGTAGTGTGGAGAGTGTTCTGAGCTGCGGCGAAGATGATCAACTTCACCGAAACTGCACTGGTCAATCTGGTCAGACCATCGGTTGTGGCCCAACTGGCCACAATACGGGTTTTTGTGGCCGTTTTTGTGCACCAAAGCTAAGTCTTATAGCAGGGAATTACAGAACTACACAACTACAACACAACTACAACACAACTAAAGACAGAATCACTAGCAGAGTTTGTGCAAACCATGACGCAAACCACAACGTATACCACAACGGACACAACGCTGTGCACTCGTAGACTGCAACAGAGGACCAGCCACATGCCCCAGTCACAAAGCACAAAATTTCCTAATTAGTACTAGGTGCGGTGCCCAGTGAAGCAGGTGATCTCAGTGGCACCACTGGCCAGTTGATCTTACGATTGGCGTTGTTCGATGCTTCAACAACTGCCAAAGGTGATCCTGTTCCATCCACTGTACGAACCAGGCCCAACTGAGTCCAGAACAATCACACGGCAACCGTAAGAGAACAAAGCATTACAGAAACGTCAAATGCACTACGTCAACCTCGCTCCCTATGTACGACACCGCATCCCAACGCAACACCACGCAGGCCACGCCTAGCTGGCCCATCTGGCACAGTGGAAGCCACTCGGCCCGAGTGAGGTCTCCTACTACCTATACAATATGATCCAGTGAACCGAAGAGCACCACAGAAGAACAGCAGAACAGAGCCAGTCTTCTTGTGTCTTTTAGTCTGGACAGTGTCGCAAGACGCACTCCACTGTCCTCGTGTAGTTTCTCGTGTCGTATAGCACAGTAATGCGATGTGCATCGTTGTGGTTGGAACCATCGTCGCATACGATCGTTTAAATGTCTATAAAACCGTTCTCATCTCTTTATTCAACTTCTTCCACCCTCATTGATTCCCACGCTGGTGCTCCATTTATTGGTCTATAATGTCGCAATTGAATCCTAAGACGTCGCACGTCGAGTTCCTGGGTGTTCCTGGTGCGTTGGCGATCTCGTTTGGGTTGCCAGTGCTCATTACCTTTTTCGAGCTTATTTGCAATGAAAACTATTCTGCCCAGGGCATCACTCTTGATTTCACGAGAATTGCCCAGCAAGTTCCTGCTTCATGGACTCAAGTATTTGACTTGTGCTTCGATAAAACATGCTGGATCGTCTACTTGACGTGGTTCTTCGGTTTGGTTGTGTTGGACCTCATTGTTCCTGGAACCCGTATGAAAGGTGTGGTGTTGCGAGACGGATCCCAATTGGACTACAAAATCAACGGTAAACTCATGTCGTCGATCTTGGTAACGATTTTGGCTGCTAGGGCGTTCTCGTCGGAAAACTGGTTTTTGCCAGAATTGGACTTTATCTATTCTAACATGTTGAAGTTGACCATCACCATCACCATCTTCTCATGGCTTCTCGCCGTCTTTGTCTACGTAGTCTCGTTTATTCCGTTAAGAAAACCTAACAAATTGGGCACCACCGAAAGAATCTTGTCCATCAACGGTAACACCAGAAATGTCATCTATGACTGGTTTATTGGCAGAGAATTGAACCCAAGAATCGGCAGCTGGGACATCAAGTTATTCTGCGAGTTGAAGCCAGGATTATTACTCTGGTTTTTGATCAATTTATCTTGTATTCACCACCAGTACCACACCTATGGCTACGTCACAGACTCATTACTTCTTGTAAACGCATTACAAGCATTCTATGTTTTCGACGGTGTGTTGAACGAGGAAGGGGTTTTGACGATGATCGACGTTACCACTGACGGATTTGGGTTTATGTTGGCATTTGGTGATTTGGCCTGGTTACCATGGACCTACAGTATTCAGTCCAGATACCTTTGCTTGAAACAAAACCACTTGCACCTCGGATGGATCAATGTTGCTGCCATCGTTGCAATTTCTAGCTTGGGATACTACATCTTCCACTCTGCCAACAAGCAAAAGTCTGATTTCAGACAAGGCAAATTAGACCATTTGAAATTGAAGTCTATCACCACCAATACTGGGTCGAAATTGTTAGTTGACGGATGGTGGGGATTGTCTCAACACATCAATTATCTTGGTGACTGGATGATTGGCTGGTCGTGGTGCTTGCCTACTGGGTTCCGCACCATCTTGACATACTTCTACGTTATATACTTTGGTACTTTATTGTTACACAGACAGACCAGAGACGAGGCCAAGTGTCGTGAGAAGTACGGAAAATTCTGGGTTGAGTATGAGAAGAGCGTACCGTACAAAATCATCCCTTATGTGTACTAGTTCAGCCCTGTGGTGAACTATTGACTCCAGTATATAGTTTATTAAAGATACAAATATCTAAATGTCAAAGCGAAATGAAAGTTGTAAGCAGCAAAAACCAACAAAATGCCACAGAGAAGTCCCACGGCGATCTACTCGGTTTTCTTTTGGAAATCTACCTGTTTTTCAAATGCTCTGTAGGTGATTTCAATTGAGCTTACCCAACCGATAGCAGCGTACAAAACTGCCAACAAAAAGCCAGATACAATAAGACCGCTCCACAAGCCTGGTGTGAAGAACTGGTACTCTGTGAAAAGGTTTTGGTTTTGTGTTGAATTGAACTGAGTTTGTTCACTAGGAGAATCTCCCATTTCGGCGTCGTCCAAGATGGAAACTACACCATCGCCCTCCGCAGAAATCATTTCCTCGGCCTGTTTGAATTCCTCATTGATCAACTCGTCTATTTCCGAAACCCCCTCGTCGACGAGAACGTCCATTTCGTCGTCTCTTTTAAGCTTATCTTGCAAGTAGTATTTGATATCATTAAGCTTAGAACTAAAGTTAGGTTTAGTCTGAACAATGACGTTTTTTTGTAACGATAACAATTCTGAAACCGTGTGAGATCCATCGTCCAAGTCTACCACGACGATATTAGCATTAGAGTCGGAATTGGCCAACGAGTCTTGGTACGAAACGGAACATTTTTCATCAAAGTGCAAGTCCAACAGGGACGACGAATCGTAGTGAACGTCACCGTAGACTACTTCTGATGATTGTGACGACACATCATCAACCAAGTGTTTTCCAGCAACACGGTAGACGAACAATTGATTAGTTGATGATTGGCAGTAAGTGGTGGTTTTGTCAGAAACAAGGGAGTTTAACTTGGTGCTGTCAACGATGGAACCGAACGGAGATAACCAATTGGAATATACTTTTCCGGAATCAGCAAATGCGAGAACGCAAGAAGCTGTTCCCAAACAACTGGCCACGGTGGAAAACTTCATTGTTGTACTGGAAGAAGTATGGAAATGAAAAGTTGATGTCGCAAGTTTAAGGTGATTGTAGGTGGGCTCATGGGGCGTGGGAGTGGAGATACCACCGCCAAGTGTCGTGGTATATACGGTGATGGTGGTCCCAACTCTACACAGGGGATGGCGCTAGAGTACCACGAGGTGGGTCAGTGTACAGTACCACTGGGCTACAAAGGAGTTGAAAGGAACACCAGGTGAGGAACGGGAGTTCTGTTGAGCTGGAGGGGAGGAGAGGGGGAGGAGACTTATCCCGGGAAGTCGCCAGAGATTGACGATGTGGAAAGTTTTTCAGTTTCTCCATGATTAATGTTTTGATGGGTGTTTATAGGCAGAAATAAATTAGAGAAGGAGATAATATGGCTGTATTTCTAACACGACTGAAGTTTCTGGTAGACGGTATAGAGAGAAACAGAATCGATAATGGATTCCATTGTCGTGGTAATGAATATATGACAATTGTGACTTAATTTTTTTTAACAATGTTGAAAATGGTTTAGTGTAGGAGATATTTCTTCCCACTGATGGTATTCTAGCTATTGTGAAACAAAACGGGACGAACTAGAGGAATGCGCACATTATAGTAGTGATTATCTGGTGGTCTCCGAGGGGAGTAACCGTGGGTTCAAGTATAGTTAAAGCGTAGAAATGAAACTTTCGAGAATTTGATTAAAATGTATCTTTCGACCATACATGAACTAATTTGTACACGAAAGACTACAATTGCTGGAACAAAACCTTGAGTTGAATAATACACTGAGACTTGACCTCAATTAATGTAATAAACACTCCGAAAGGTTGACTCTACAGTTGGAATCTAGCGTTCAAACATCATAAGAGGTAATATTTGTTCTCGCTAGCCGATTTAAACAATCCACACACTCGAAACAAGCCATGTAAGTGTAGCTTGAACTTGATCTTTGGCTGCGTTGAACCTACTTGTATATGTTGATCCTCATTTTGCTTTTAGGAACAGCTTGACAAAGCATGTCTCTGCCACAAGGTTCTTGCTCTTTTCACGTTGAGCTGTTCAACCTACCATTCTCCGTCCTTGTCCAAAATGAACCGAATATTCAACAGATTAGACGGTGGTAAATTGTTTCGTTTTTGCAACCAAAGCACTATACACAACTTCATGATAAGACTTCAAAAATTCAGTCTCCAAAATAAATCCTGTATCTGGAACCACACTCTAAGCTGCAACTTAATAATTTAAACAACAAGACTGTTGACTATTCTTTCGTAGTAGTTGTGTCTGATTAGGTATGACTAGTTAGTATTTTGTTTAAATGGAGTAGTTGTCAACTTTTGTATATTGGTTTACAATAATTTCCCTTTTTGGCCCACTCTTATTTTAAATGATTATTACCTATGCACAATACTACTAGACATTTGACGGACAGTTTGCAACCTGTTATCAATGGAGATGAAAGCACTGGATGCATGGTAGTAGTCTAGTGATTTCAGAGCCCCGGTTTCAGAATTTAGTTTATAGGCTCAACTATGTAAGCTCTGTGTCTCAGATTAGAGAATTTGGCAAGAGTGTCGTTTGAACCGCGGAAGGTTATCGAGACATATCCACACTGAAGAGCATTGCTACCGGACTTCCAATCGATCCAGTATTAATTTACAGGGTAACCATAGAGCTTGCATAATGCAGTCTGGTTACTTGCCTCAGCACCATCGTGAGCTATGGATGTGGACGCCGCCCGTTCAAGTAACAGTTACCAACATAATGAGGTAGAAGACTCCTGTGTACGCCAGTAACTTTGCTTATGTCAGACTAATCTAACGGTACACATACTTTAGTATAAAACTTCACTACGTAACAATAAGTACGTTCCTGTAGTTAATATAACAGTGAATAATTCACAAAGAACAGTAATCACCAGCTCTTGACAAAATGCCCAGTGACATCCCCAAGTATGTAGTGTGTGCTCATAGCACCGAGATCCTTACTAACCAGCAGGTCCGTGGTGCAAAAATTGGTGTTTTTCACCGCAGCAATGATTATATTTCCCTTGGTGACATTTTTCGTGGTACAACATCTTTTTGACGGAAACGCCATTATCAGCGGAGGTACTGCTGCGTTGGTGGCAAACGTTGTGTTGATTGGGTATGTAGTAGCAGCATTCACAGAGGACACATCTTCTGGCGAATTGGAGCCAGAACTGAAGAAAACCCAATAGACAGCCCACCTCAGGAGAAACTTTACCAGTCATCTTACCCTTTCGCCTACAAAACAGATCACAGTATGTTTAGTCGTACTGTAGTACACGAAACACTCGCTCTTTCGCTGTATTTCCTGCCAGAGTATCGTCTTTCATGTTGTCGACATCTTTTGTAGTGATATCTATGTGTATAGTACCACCACAATGAACATTTAATAGCACCTGAAAGTACTCACAACATCATGTAATGCCCAATTGGGCCAACATCGTACTATTACGCCGCATTTCGCCTTCAATTGGGCGTTCTATTGGTTAACTTTCCACCGATTCGGGCGCACCACGCCCCCTACCACGGTGCTGACCTACACTACCGCGACCCACCGCGGCACACTCCAATTGTACCACGACATCCCTCATCGCACCACCACCACAAGTGTTTACCTCACCAAATTTCCATTCTCCATTTAAACACTAACAGACATGGTCCACCAATTGTCGTTAGTATCGACAATTCCTCACTCCAAATATGTCCAGACCGAAGCCACACTCCAAGCATTCACAGGATTGCTATCACCACAACCAATTTCCACCTATACGTTGATAGCCAAACCCAACCATAAATTCAAGCCAAAGTTCGAACCAGGCAAAGTTAATCAAATTGAACAATATTTTATGAAATGTACCACAACCTGGCAATCAAAAGAATGCACCAATTTGTCTATTTCACAACCAATACTTAAAGATACGCCCATTTTTGCTGAGAAACTTTTTAACTCTTCTTCACCGCAAAGAATATGGACATTACAGATATCAGATATCCCAATTGCTGGGAAAAACCAGGCTTGTTGTGCTCAGACGATTTTTGAGTCCACATTAGTCCATACCCACACAAATGTGCCTGCTCAGGGTGTAAATCAACCACTGCTGACGGAGAATAAACCAGTGAAAGCTGAACCTACTGAGACCAATCTCGACACACTCGACGTAGAGATGCTTGACGTAAAAACCCCGGCGGCCACAAAGGAAAATCCCATTGAAATCGACGATAAACTGCCGTCAGATAACGACGTTGTCATGGAAATTACTGACAATGGTAATGCGACGAAAGAGACAAAAAAAGACGAGTCAATTAAAAGCGGTGGTTCCAAAAAAGACGATTCCGAGAAACCAAAAGAACAGCCAAAACAGGACCCAGAAACAAAATCCGAGACTTCGCCGCAAAAGCCCTTGGATACGACCAAAAGCGACTCCTTCCTACAATTTCTCTCTGATCTTGGGTACGACGTCACAAACCAATTCTGGATCAAAGGAGTGCGATTCTTCCATGGTGACGTGGTGATAGAGATCTTCAAGGTGTTTATTCGAGACGACGACCATGTTGGCGACGAAATCAAGTTAAAGTTGTTGGACGAATCCAACACTTTTCAGTTCAAAGCATATATCAATATAGCAAAATCTACAAACGTTGATGCCATTAACCAAGGTACCAAGAGCCTTATCAAATTGCAAGACATACTAGGAAACCTTGTGAAGCTTGAAATTCCTGACAGAATGTACATGGACTCGAGAATACCCATACGGAAATGATTGTGGTGCAATACGGCGGTTGGAGCTGGATATGAACTAATTGGATCTTAGCTGGATCTTAGCTGGATCTTTGCTGGATCTGGCTTTGCTGGCAGACACTTTATAGTAGAAATAAAACTAATAATTTGGTGCTAGTAGTAGTGACACGAAGTCTATTTACACGATGTTACTACAACTGTAGCCCGTAGCTTGTAGCTTGGGAGATATGGCCTTGAGGTTTTCAATTTGTAGCTGTTTTCAAGTCCATTTCTCGTCCTGAAGAATATAGCTTTGAGTTAAATCAAACATACCCACACATTTCTCCCAGTTCCTGACGATTTCCACACACTTTTAACGCTCGAAACAACCAAACAGTCTCGTCAAATCATTCTGGGCTGTTAACTTTGACGGTAAAATGGGTTTTGTGTTTCTGGTTCAACTTCTTAATATCAAACCCAGTTTCCGCCTTTTCAGGGTCAACTTTCAGCGGAAGCTCCTCAATTTCACGGAGCAACGACTCCAAAGTGGTGGGGTTCTGCTGGATATGGTCTGAAGCCAATAATCTGAACATGGAGTCATTTGACGATTCCTTAGTAATAACTTGATTGTCGTCATAAAGATGGCTAACGAACCCCATCTGCAACTTCAACGCCCTCTTGATAGCCTCGACCTTTGCAGCATCCACATCGGCCCGAAAACCAGACAACTTCAACATCTTTAATACCGTTTCGTCCGAGATTTCTGTCTCATTTATAACGGAATCATTAGCAGACATCAACTCTTTAACGGACCACGATGACGACCTGAAAATTTCACCGATGGATTCCTTGTCCTTCAAAGGTGCACGACGTACAGCAACACTACAGAGATGCCGTATATTTAACATAATTGACCACGGTTTAAAGAAGAGTGAAAAATTCTGAGAATCTTTTTCCATTTTACCTACTGTGTATATTAACTATGCTATAAATTAATGGTCGATAAATTTGGGGCATTTTTTACAAATGAAACGATGAGTGCGGGTGTTTTGCAACGGGAATGACTTTGCTGATGCTGCCTACTTTTTAGATGCCAGTTTCAACTGTTCTTTGGTCTTTTCTAATTTTCTCTTTTTCTTAGCAAGCTCATCTTGTCTGGATTCCTTCTTTTCAATTCCGTATTGCATCTTCTTGTACAATTTACGTTGTTTGTTTGTCATCATGATCTTCTTCAATTCCTTTTCTTCGTCTTCTGCCGATCTCTTCTTGGATTTGGTCTTCTTGACCTTCTCTTCGTCTTGCTTGACGTCGGAGTATTTGACTCCAGCTGCCTCCATTTCCAATTCCTTTTGTGCCTGGAGATCTTCATCCACTTCTTCTTCGTCTTCTTCGTCTTCTTCACCTTCTTCTTCGCCAGCTTCTTCGTCTTCTTCTTCTTCCTCCTCTTCTTCTCCTTCAGCTACTTCAGCTTCTGGATCGTAGCCACCAGCATCTCCCCATGGAGATAAATGTGGTGGTAAAGTTTCTCCAGGAGCATATGCGTTGACTGACAACAACTCAGACTTGTTGATACAGTCAAATACCCATTGTGGTTGGATGTAAGTTCTTCCTGGCACCTTTTCGTTAACCTTAGGTCTATCACAGATCTGGTGAGTAATGTTGGAAAGATCCAATTTCTTAAACTCAGCAGGATTAGACATTCTCAACTCGTCCATTGCAATTTCAGATACAATCTGACCACCACAGGACAAAATACACAATTCCAAAATGTCTAATGGCACTTCTCTACCAACATAGAAGATGAACTTGGAGAACAACGTGGAAGTAGGAGATGCATATTTCGATGGTTGTACCAATAAATCACCAGAAGTCTTGTTGTTGTTTTCAAACTTGTCCAACTCAATTTCTTCAACGTTCTCATCATCTTGTGGTTGTTCTTGTTGTTCGTTATCAGCTTCAATAGCTTTGGAAATTTCTGACGAAGACAATTGCTTACCTTCAAGGTTAGAATCGTCGACGTGGCTGGACTCTGATGGTAGTAAAGCATTGACACCTTGTTCTTTCGATTGCAACACATATGAACTCAATCCACCAATACCCTTCAATTTCTCAATATCTATAGTTGGAGGATAGATTAAGTTAGCATCATTATATAACTTGTACAATACAAAATGCAATAACGTCGAGTAGAATTCCAAGAACGTCAACATGATTCTGAAATCAACATCGGAGGGAATATTGGTTGGGAACTTGAATGGTTGTAACCATCTAATTTCTTGCCCTTTGACAGTGGCCTGGTAGTATACACCTTTGATGGAAACAAAGACCTTTTTGATGACTCTTTCTTTGGCACAGTATGCTAACCATTGGTTACACAATTTCTCTGCTTCTTTGGTTACTTTATGACTAACTTTATCTGTAGCAGGCATGTTAGAAAACAAGAACAACATGTTTAAAGGATCATCAATATCTCTCAAAGCATCCAAGAATGTTGGGTATCTTTCTTTAATGATGTGTTCAAGGGTATATTTAGGACGGTTAGATTCCAATTTTTGGGCATCGCTTACTTCACCACGACCAAGGGCTTTTTGCAACTTTTTGGCAAAGGTCTTGTGCTCTCTGAACTTGTGCAACACGGGCTCGTGCATCAAGTATTGGATATCTTTGGCATAATAGAACGTAACTGGGGCAGTAGATCCCTTATTGGCCTTCTTCTTGTTTCTAGGTTCACGAGGGTAAATTCCTTTAAAAATACAAAGACGACGGAAATCCGCTAAAGAAACTTGTAACTTCTTCACAGCTTGTGTTCTGGTAATGAAGTTCTTAGCATTACCAGAAGTTCCCTTCTTCTTTATTCTACCCATTTTTAATTTTGTTTAAGCTACGATAAACTACTATCGAAATTTTTCGTTTTCAAAACTTAACGGTGATGAGATGAGATGAGATGCTATATACCGGAAACACAGGTCAGATTTAGATAGTGGAGTTTTGGCATTAAAAGTGGATCAAATGGACCACAAGACGGAGCAGAATCATGCAGCACAGTCAATGAATTCAGATTTGTATTAGCTGTTGCAAATGTTTGGTGAAAAATTTGGGAAGAAATGGATCTGTTTTGCGCACTTGATCATTGGTCTCTGTGTTAAGGACGTGAAATGGATTTGTTCACAGATTAGTCATGACTAGTATGGTACTTGTAAAGGGGGCAAATTTCGAGACTTGATGTACTTTAAGTAGCTTTGTTTTTGTTGATGAGCGCAAAATGTTTTTTGAACAAGTAAACGATGATCCAGTTTTGGTTGAATCGTTGACTGAACTTGGTAACTCGGATTTCTCGTTCATCTACGGTAGAAACAGAGGACAGGGAGCGAGGACGGAGGTGAAACTCAGAAGGGTTGTTGGCCACTAACGTGACTTCGTATGGACAAAACAACAATGGCCTGTACTCCATAGCCATATTGTAACAAATGCGAAAGAGATTAGTCAATGGTAACTGAGAAATATCGGTGATTTGGGTAAGTGATGCAATATCGTGGGTTATTTTGGCAATATGTTCAATAAGACAATTATAAACCTGGTCATGAAGGGGGTTTTCTGGGTTCAAGCCAAGAATGTGCTGGATCTGTGCATCGCTCAAATGAATATTCGACCGTATGACTAATTCGACAACGGAAGTATCGACACAATTCAGACAACAATGATGTGATTCATTGTAGAAGAAATCCAACAACCTTTTCTTTTTGTCTAGTAACTTCTTCACCTTCCATTGGTAGTAATCGTGCTGGGACATGATTCATTTTTTTTTTTTTTTTTTGCACCCAAATGCACAAATGCAACATATCAATCGGATAGTGCATTTTTCAAGGATCAAGTAAATCACATTGTTGTTTTGTCCGAACATGTCCACCGCAGAGTTCGATACAATTTACGAGTATGAGTTTTTGGTACCTAGCTGGGAGCTTGCTGAAGTTCACGATTTGCAATCAGACTTGGCTAGAGATACGCTTAAGCGTTTTATACATAGTCGCAAAATACAAGAATTAATAGAGCAGAAAGACATTGAGGTGGGAATCAGTGCATACCAGTGTCGGGATATTATGGTAAAGATCGATTTGAAAAGTACCATGGTCAACAATCACATCAGCTACGACGAGTACAGATTTCGTGGATACGGCAGAGCACAAGATATTATCAGAAAATGGTTGTTCACCAGCGGGAGCCATGTAGTGATAGAGCCCAACGACTTTATAGACTTCAAGCTGGACTTGTTGACAACGATATTTGATGGGTATCGGTGCTATTTCAGCGATATCCACAAAATCATCACTGGCACAGACGTACGCCATTTCGAGTCAGTCGTCCAGCAAAAACTCGATACAAACTCCACAGACTGGAGACTCACGCCACAAGAACTACATCTATAGCCACGTAGATCCGTACATGCCAACTGCAAAATACTCAAAATTTGTAATGCCCATAGTTTCACAGAACAATACAAACATCATCACATGGCCATATATGGCCATTTGTAGAGCAAATTTACCGCAAAAAACACATGTCACATCAAAAAAGTGTTCTGAGTTGGATAATTACACTTTTACATGTACCAAATGCGTTCTTGACCCCAAAACGTGGACCTGACGTACCAGGTGGTTGCAAAATTCCTTTTTGGGAAGAACGTGCATTGCTCATTGGCAAAAAAAAATCCTACTAAAATCACACCAAACCATCGTGGAGATCACACCTAGTTGACTTGCCCTACAAACGATGTCTTTTCAGGATGTTTTGACACGAGGTGACGATGAACTATCGCGGTACCCTCGTACTCATCCTCTATGGAACTTAGCATCGCATGCCACCTGTTTATTCATGATTCTCAATTCTAAGATTTTATTGAATGCATTATATACTCCACGTTTGCACAATATTGAGAAACTAGACGGAGCTCTTGCGAGAGCTAGAGAGGAAGATAGGTCCCTTTTGACAGTAATGAACCATATGTCAGTGGTAGATGACCCTACTTTCTACGCAGCTTTGCCGTTCAGGTTCCACTTTGATATTGACACTATCAGATGGGGGTTTGGGGCAGATAACGTTTGCTTCTCTTCCAAGACACATGCGTGGTTCTTCAACTTGGGGAAGATCTTGGGGATCAAGAGATTCGGAGCAGGGCCATTTCAGGAAAGTGTTGATGCTGCTATCAGAATTTTGAGTCCTGACGATACTCTTGATTTGGAGTATACTCCTGGGGTAAAGGATGTGGAAAAACCTAATTTGTTGCAACAAGTCAATAACACTCCGACAGCGAGCCTGGAACTAGCTAAAGTCATCAAACCAAGCACCACTTCTCAAAATGTATTAATGTCTAAATCACCATTTATTCGTACAAAAACATCGTGGTTCCACGTATTCCCAGAAGGGTTTGTGCTACAATTACAAGAGCCCCACGAAAACTCAATGAGATACTTCAAATGGGGGGTTTCTCGGTTGATCCTCGAACCAACAAGAGCACCTATTGTCGTTCCAATCTTTTCTCATGGGTTTGAAAAAATTGCTCCAGAACACAGCGAAGAAAAAGGTCTTAAAAGATGGTTACCTGCCAACTTTGGGGCAGAAATCCATATTCATATCGGTGATGTCATTCCTGATGCAACAATCGAGCAATACCGTGAAAAATGGAGAAATTTGGTCAAGAAGTATATCGATCCTAAGAACCCTACTGACTTATCGGAGGAATTAAAGACCGGAAAACAAGCCACACAGTTACGGTCCAGCTTGGCTGCAATGTTACGTGAGGCTGTATTGGATATACGTACCAAGTCGGGCCTTTTCAACCCAGAAGACCCTAGGTTCAAAGACCCCAAATTCTGGAACGAATACACAAGTACAGAAGGGTTATCGAGTCCTGATGTGCAGTTTGTGGGTAAGAACTGGGCCATCAAGCGATTACAGTCGCATTTACCCGAGTTCAAGCCTGATGATGATGACAAAGAAAAATAAGGGACATCAATAATGTGAGATAATGGGCTCAAATGACATTAAAAAATGACTTAGAAGCGGCAAAAATCAACTGAAAGGCAATACAAACGACACTTGTGGCATAATATCCAAGCTTTACTAAAAAAACTCGTCATGTTCTTACATAGGAACTCTACCTTGTAAATATATTGTATAATCTAATTTGTTTAAGAAACAAACGGCGAAAAACGCTATAAATACAAAACTAGACTAATAGATGTTACCAGAATTTAGTTGTAAGATCAAAATACTAGGCTCCCACCAAAAAATATGTTGTTTCCCAACTGAGTTTGTTTCCTCGTAGTGGATTTCTTATAGAGTGAAAAAATGCGATGGGAATTCTGTCTAGAGTAAAATCACCTAAACTGAGTGTTCCATAAACCCACTCTAAACATGATTCACCGTGTAGTGCGATGGACCAACACATCTATACTACCAGCACAAACACAACTACGAAGTCAAATCAGACACAGGAGCTGGTTTAACCCTCTCAGCAAGTTCAGTGCCAAATCTGACTCTAACATAGACATTGTACAACACAGTGAAACTCCACTACAACAGGATAAGTCCCAACTTAATGAGTTGAAACACTACACACGGAGCACCGATGTTCCGTCTAGGTTGAAAGCTGGCATTCTTTCTAAGAAATTATCCGAATACATCAACGATACCAACCACCTATCTAAAGAGAGTATGGCCGTAGTGAAGAAAACCGTACAAGAGTTGTACAAATTGAACAACAATGATATGGCAAAGATATTACCAGAAAAAGATCTCTTGATGTTATTCACATTGACGTCGTCGTCGTTGTTAGCTCAAGATAGAGTACATCTTCCCAAGTATATGTCCCAACTTATCCAGTATTATACAAAGAGACTAGACTCTTTACCACCAGCAGTAATTGTTCAGTTAGTGGTTTTGGGGTCGAAAATGAACCGTTTTGAAGTTGTTTTGAGGAGTCTTCTTGCAAACAAAGCAAACCATTTGAATTCTGACTTTACTGCTGAATTACTTAAATACTACAACTCTAAAAACAAGTTGAATTTGGACCTCTTTGAGCAAATTCATACCTGTGTTACAGACTCTGGTGCTGATATTTTAGATGATCGTTTTTATCAGAGCCTTATTAACTACATTGAATCTTTGTTCAAAGACAATTACCCGAAAACTCACGAGTACAAGGATTTGGAGAGAAACTTGGATAGAATCCAGTTGCTTGTGAGTTTGTGTATTCTGAAATTGAATTTTGAATCAGTTTCTACCGGCACATCGTTGTCGTTATTGAAATTGGCCTACGATTTAAGCACCTCCGTCATCAATCCACATGCTCAAGAGTGTATTGATAACCTTCTGCTTCATTTGGTATCGGGGCCTAACAAAGAAACCAAATTCCAAAACATACGTAATGAGCTATTTAAACAAAACTTGGAGGATGAAGATATGGCAGAAGCGTTATTGGCTCTTTCCTGGTCGAATTCTCAGCTAAAGGAGTTTGCTACAATGTTGACGGAATTTATTCAGGGTGATGACGTGAAGTTTTCGTTAAAGTTGAGAACCCAGTGTAAATTCTATGAATTGTTGACAAGCAGTGAGTCAGAAAGTATCATTGCAGACCTGGTGATTTCCACTGTCGATGGATTAAACAACTCGGAAATTGATTATAACGACATGTTTACTTGTATAATGCAATGCTTGAAATCATCAGCTGTTTCACCACGGGGTTACGTTACACAGACTATTACAAATCACTTTGTGAGCACCTATAATATTGAACCTTCGTTGTATTCTTACAAGTACCGACTTGACAGTGCAATTGCTAACAATGATTATGTCAAGGCAGTGAATATCTTTGAAGACAGTATTCTGCATTTTGCTCCGTGGTCATCAGCTAAAGATCCGGCCATCCAGAAAACCTTAAATGATCTCATAGTTGTCCTTTGTAAGAATATTGACAATGTCGATGAAATCTTCCCGATCTTCACCAAGATCAAGCAGCAGATGGTCAACTCACAATGTAATGTAGATGCAATATTCTATTTGTCGAGAAGGATGTTGCAAGCGGAGTATGTTGGAGATGTCATTGAATTCCTAAAAAGAGAATTACCAAACATCAACAAAGACTCCAAACAAAAATTACCTACTGAAAAGCCGTATGGCTTGAAATATAAAAATCTCTTTGAATCGTTGCACACGTTTGTCACTACGTATGAGAAAGAAGAGACTCATGAAACAAACTGGGTGTTGTATGGAGAATTACACAAGTACTTCAATGTTCCATTTGAATCGTACTTACCAGCAATGAAGTTCTTTTGTGAGCATGGAAGACTCAATGCTGCGTTGATTGTATTTCGTCAAGTTAAAAAGTTGAACGAATTACACGGAGATCACCACAATTTACCTCCTCTGAGAGATATGTACATGTACTTGTTTCAGGAATTTGGTGATAAGCTTTACGAAGAAGGGGTTATTGAGGTGCACGAATACTTGAAAATGGATGTTGACATCCAGAAACAAGATATCGCTCTTCAAAATTCCATTCTTAATGCTTATTCAAATTTACAAGATGTACCAAGAGCAAGAGATTTATTCTTAGCAATGGCAACTAATCCTAAGCACATAAACGAGGAAACTATCCAAATCATGATCAAGACGTACACCTATAATGATTTAGCATACGTTCAAAAGTTCTTCAACAACTTATCAGTCTACAACATTATACCCAATTACTCCATTTTCAGACAGTACTTGATTGCCCACGTCTATCATGGCTTGGTCGATGATGCATTGAAGTTAACTGAAGAAATGCCAGATTACGACTTGGAAGTATCAAAGGACACCCTACTTTCATTACACAATTATTGCTTGGAAACAAAACACCAGCAAGTTGTTGCTCAATGGGCAGAAGAAAATCACAAGGAAAAATGGAACGAAGTAAAGGTATCCGGGCTTTTGAAAGGGGCAACTAATTATGTCCCAGATTCGAATTTGATCGCCGAAAGTTCTGCAGTATAGACCCATGTATATAGTTTATTGTATATTAGTGAAGTATTGTGAATATATACTTAAGACGCCAGTGATTTCTTGAGCTTTGTGGAATTGACTTTCGACGCAAACCTTAACGAATTGACCGATTCATTGAAGTTCTTCTCCAATGGTGATATAT
The DNA here is from genome assembly GCA_030560805.1 of Suzukiozyma palmioleophila. Classification (NCBI taxonomy): domain Eukaryota; kingdom Fungi; phylum Ascomycota; class Pichiomycetes; order Serinales; family Debaryomycetaceae; genus Suzukiozyma; species Suzukiozyma palmioleophila. The sequence goes on from JAKTVY010000004.1 coordinate 178,211, forward strand.
TTACAAACATTAAAGTTTTTGAATTTCCACCAAGACTGTTCTTCAACAAATACGTAAGCTTCGAGTTACGGTACGGAATATGACGAAGTGGTGTTGACGATGGGGAATTTTGTCTTTCTCCTAACGAGTATATGACATCACCTAATGCAGACAACGACTTGTTGATTGCCCGGGTTTCTTTCAATCGATCTCCTTTCGCCTGGGAAGCAGACAATCTTTCCGAACCAGCCAAGTCGATTAAATTCAACGTACCTCTACAGGACTCGCCGGTCTTGGAGTTTTGCCCATTGATCTTGAGAATAAAAATTGAGTGTGAACGTGACGACCGTTCGTTGGATTTCGTCGATGCAGTTGACCTGTTTTTATTGGCTCTTTCCAAGATCGAATTTGCCTGCTGTTGAGATTCTATAACCACAGAAGTTACATTCGTAATCGTCGTTTCATTAGTAGAATCATCATGCTTAATTTCGTGTTTTGCAATATCTCCTGGTAGAAGGAGATCAACAATTGTTTCGTTATAGATTTCGATAAATTGGCCCTCAATTGAATAGCTCCATCCTTTTGCTTTTAGTTCGTTAATATCAGAAAATATCTTTTCTATAGATAGGGGAATAATCCCATCTTGGGAATGGCTCATAGTGTACGTTTTACCAGAACCAGTCTGACCATACGCAAACACACATACGTTATATCCATCTAAAGAAGACTGGATCAATTGCCAAATCTCCTCGAAAATAACACCATTTGTTGCCATGGTGGGAAATATCTTGTCAAAGTGAAACTTATACGATTTCTCCATACATGCTAGGTTTAGCTCTTGTGATCCTTCATCATTTAATGCTGACTCGGGAACTTCAGTAGAGTAGACTGGACCTTCATCAAAAACTGGCCGAATACGACAGAATACGCGAATGTTTCCCTTAAGTTCTTGCAATTGGTTATGGAGCCAACGTCTAGTAGACTCCAGATTAGTAAGTTGCTGGTTGATTTGAGCAGTAGATTCTTCCAATTTCTCAATCTGCTGTTTCCTTGTGATAAAATATTGTTTCGTATCAGTGATGTACTGTTGTTTCAATGCTAGTGATTCTTGTAACTGGATAATTTCCTGCTGTTTAGTGTCATTATTCAGTCTAATAGATGCCAATTGAGTTGCCAATTTGTCGTTTTCCATGCATACATTTTGAAGCTCCATTTTTGCCTGATTCAAATTTTGATAGCTTGTTGCAATCTTCTTAGTGATGGAGTCCACCAGTCTGGTTTCAGACTCAATTTGATCATCCAAAGATTGGATCGAAGACAACAACTTTTTGTTATGATCTTCCTTTAATTTGATGAGTTTTCTATTTAAATCCTGTTCCAGAGATTTGATCTGTTGAGTCAAATCACCTACGGTGGACTGCAACTGGGCCTTTTGTTGGTTATACTTGGTGACTGTCGCATTAATAATGGACTCAATCTCGTCGATTAGACTTTGTTTCAAACGACAAACCTGGGCATTATGAGTCGCATTATACTGTTCAATACTCAACTCGTGCTTAAACTGAATTTCGTTTAACAGAGTTTGTTGATGGTGATCCAATTGCTCTATTTGATCATCTATTGTAAACACCTGGGACCGTAAATCTTTCAAAGCACATTGTTTCTTGTATATTTCAAAGTCCAATTTAGCTGATTGTGTCCTCAACGATGTGATTTCATTGTTAAGTTGTGATAATTGCTGTTGGGTATAATGATTAATATTGTTTATCATAGGTGGAGAAGTGTGTATTGCGGTAGAAATGGTGCTGGCGTCAGTTTTTTTGGAATTAGGTCGATTCAACCGGTCCAAACCGTTCTCCTGTAACACCTTGGCGCGTTTCACCCTCGGATCCGCCATCTTGTGTGGGTTGTGCTTCTCGATCTGAAACACTTTGGTAACCTCGCGAAACATAAACATTCTGCCAAAATGGGCATGCGATGCCGGAAACGTCATATACGGCATATAGTCCAGAATTAAATTTTGTTACTGCGATGAGATAAACCAAATGAGAACTGCTACTACTCGTGGTTTGTTAGAGAAAGTGGTATAGAATGGGTCCAACCGTGAAGAAGCAAAAGACAGGGAGCAAAGGAAAGGTTGTGATGAAAAAAGGCAGCGTAAAGCCTGTAATTCCTGACGTCACTGCACCAACCGTTTCCAAAGCTAGAAAGAGGTCAGCTCCAGAGTCTGAAAGTAACAGTGAAAGCTCAGAAGATGAGGATTCCGAAGACGAGAATTCTCCAGTGGCCCCAGAATTAGAGGAACTTGGCTCAGATGACGAGTTGGACGACGAAATGGACGTTGCTGATGTTTCGTCTGGAGACGAATCAGACGAAGCTGACGAGTCACAACCATCTGATTCTGATTCAGATGGCGAAGCATACCCTAAGTTGAAGAAAAAGAAGAATGTGGATGACGGCTCATCATCATTTTCCACCGCATTGAACGCGATTGTTGGCTCCAAGTTGAAATCCTATGACAGAAAAGATCCGATTTTAGCCAGAAATAAGACGACCCTCAAAAAGTTGGAATCAGACAAATTAGAAGCCAAAGCCAAACGTGCGTTATTAGCCGAGAAAAAAGATACTTACGACAAGTTCCGCATCAAACAAATTTTACCCTCATCGAGTGAGTCAGAAAAACTTCGAGAAATCATCGACAACGACCGTAAATTGAAGAAAATCGCCCAAAAGGGGGTGGTGCGGTTGTTCAACGCAATTTTGTCTACACAGATCAAGACCAATCAGGAAATCAAACAGGAGAAAGTAGGTGACTCCAGAAAGGAAGAATTGATCAACGAGATATCTAAAGAGAAGTTCTTGGACTTGGTGCAAGCCGCAGGGGACGAGTAATCCACCTATCCATCAGTATTCTCATATTCAATGGCCCGAAACCATACAAGTGCAGTACGAACCCCACTAGGGATTAGAACCTCGAGGCGTGTATGTCGTGATGAGCACGACAGTGTAATTGAAAGACGCAACCACGTAGCATCTCAGGAAGGAAGGAAGAAATATCAACTCCAAGTCTAACCCCCACACCAATTCTGTATAGTATTAATAATCAACAAATGCATTTTATCCCACATGTGGTGTTATCGTAGCAGGCAATTAACGAAAGTATTTCCGGTATGACTAGTTAGGTGGGTTTTGGTGGTTGCGAAATTGCGAAAAATAAGCCGCCTACATCTGACTAATTGTACGGCAGAAAATATAAAAGCCCATCATCTTCTGCAAGGTGAATTTGCGACCGTAGTGTTGCAGGGTGCATTTTCTACAGAATGCTGGAAGTTCACAGTCCATCAAGTGAAAGTATCAATGGGGGACCATTTAGGACTCCAGATGAAGAATTGACTGTTGTGGGTGTCACTGAAGATCAAGAGTCAAGGTCAGCTGCTAACTCGACAGGTGCTCATTTGACAGCGTCGAACCCACCCCGTAACTTTTGGAGAATAGCTGCTTGCATAGGGTGGGCATTTACTTTGGGTTATAGTGATGCCGTCCCCGGGGCGCTTTTGCCTCGTATTGAATTGTACTACGAAGTCAACTACGCAGTTGTGTCGTTGATTTGGATTGCAAATGCCATCGGATTTATTGTCGTGGCAGCTTTTTCCCACAAGCTTGAACCGTGGCTCGGTAAGGAAAAGGCGTTGGTGGCCTCAAGTGCGCTAAGCTCGATAATGTATGCTTTTGTTTCAATTGGCACCAAGTTCCCAGTGACAGTCGTTGGGTTCTTCTTTGGGGGCTTGGGGGCGGGCATTGGAGTTTCTCAAACTAACATATTTCTTGCCCGATTTGATAATAAATCGATCTACCTCTCTTATCTTCATGGAGCCTACGGTATAGGAGCAACTGTCTCGCCATTGATTGCTACAAGTGCGGTAAATGCCGGTTTAAAATGGCACTTCTTCTATTTGACACTTTTGGGGTTAATGATGTCTAATATTTTCACCTTCTACTATTCGTTCAAAGGAGCAGATGAAGATTTGAATAAATGGGAAAATGAAGAAGAAGGTGATACCAACATAGAACTTACTACGCAGACAAACGATGCAAACAGAGGAATACACATGATTAGCTTTAGAAATAGTTTCCGCATGCAACCTAAAAACAAACCCACTGACGAGCTGTCAAACATGATTGCGGCTTTAAAAAGTCCAATAACATGGTATCTATGTTTGTTTGTATTATTCTATCAGGGTGCTGAGGTTGCGATGGCAGGATGGATTGTTACTTTTTTGTTAGATTACAGACATGGAAACCCAAGCTCTGTTGGTTACGTTGCGTCCGGTTTTTGGGCAGGGTTAACCCTTGGGAGATTAGGACTAACCAAGGTGCTTCATGAAAAAGTGGGTTCCCGGAGGAGTGTCACTGTCATATCATTGGTATCGATATGTCTTGTGATTTTAACTTGGGTTATACCAAATGTCATCGCAGAAGCTATTTTAATATCATTTGCTGGGGTATTCATTGGGCCAAACTACCCGTTAATGGTTGCATTTACCACCACAGAGGGATTGATCCCAAGGAAGATTCAAGTCATTACTATGACAATAATGACTGCTTTCGGGTCTAGTGGAGGTGCAATATTTCCGTTTTTAGTTGGGTTGTTATCACAAACCGCAGGAACATACATTATATTGCCAGTTTTTTTGGGGCTTTACTCTGCGATGTTGATATTGTGGATAACTTTGCCAAACTTGGAACAGAGACAGAAAAAGCCAGGAATCAAGCTCACTTTCTGGCAAAGGTTTTGGTAGAAAGTAAATTTACATAGATATTGAATCACCCACTAGAATGATAAAGGTGAATATTTATTATAATAGTACGAATTATGATCACATACAAATGTTTGATGAGAATACTTCTGGTAAAATTCTTTTTCGTTTGTTGGGCGGTATTTTGGAGTTGCAAAAAATTGTCAGATCCAAGATAGGGAGCAATTCAACTGAATATGATTATTAATCATAGATATGGTTTTTCAGTATGGTGACAAAGCTCAAGTCTGTGATTTTGAATTTACACAAAATCCTGGAGTGTGGTAGAGACAGTTTAAAAACCGACATCTACAAGAATAAGAAAATACGCAAGCAATTCGCTACATCCGGAACCAAGGGTATTAACTGGACTGAGTTCATTCCTACCGCAAGAATGTAATAACGACAAGAGTGGAGACTGTACAAGCAGAGCATCGTTGATAAGCTTATTTAATCATAGGGAATATGTGTAGGATGTCCAATGCACCTTTCTTACCCAACTTTGTTAAGATCTCAACTTGTATATGATGAACAAAAGAACGTCGCTGATTTTATTCAGTTTACAATGACAAAAGAACAAGTCTGAACAAGAAGGGTTTCTCAAAGAATTCACAAAGTTATACATATAAGTAGAATCAATACGTACACGGTTAAGAGCCACAATGTGAGGAAGTCAGCATATCTCAAGTACTCAAACACTGGTGATAACTGGCACTTTGTTTTGCAAATTATTCACCTTGGTCCAGAGTTGCAAATGTGTCGCTTTGTAATGTTGGATTTAGGTACAGTGATTATGCGGAATATCACTAATAACTCCGATATTGCGTCTTTATACGCAGGAATATTGACTCATGGCCAGGAAGTGTTTCTTAAATAAGTAGCCTTGCCTAATTTCTCGGAGTATTCTAAAAATAATATCTGCGAGGCAGCCTCATCGCAAACGGTTGTGCCTCGTATTGGCGCATACAAATGGGGTTAAATCCTAGCTTTGATAGTATGCCAAAGATGAAGGAATAGTAGTATATTTTGTTCTTTTTATCAGTTAATTTTGGGCATCTAGTTATTTCGCTAGTTTGATTATAACACCAACTCAAGTTATATCATCACACATTAAATCCAACGTTTCCCCACTGTTGATCAAACTGGGATATTGTTCTCTAAATCATTGAATACTAATCAAGTAAAAGATGGACCAGAGATCAAGAACCATTACAATAGACGGTGATACTAATGACTTGAATAATCCTTTTGGTCCTATTGTGTCTCCAGATGAGCTTGCAACACCATCGGAGGTGATTCATGGTGACAGGGATTATTTCACACATGGGCAATCGTTTCAAAATTCTGAATCGTTGCTAAACACTCATGATCAGTCAAATTCATATGGTGCTTTGACATCCAAAAACCCACCCAAAAATCTCTGGAGAATTATTGCTTGTATTTTTTGGAATTTTACTCAAGGTTTCAGTGATTCTGCCCCAGGTGCTATTTTGCCATTTATCGAGGCATATTATGGAGTTAATTATGCTGTTGTTTCGTTAATTTGGATTTCAAATGCCATTGGATATATCCTAATTGCTAGTTTATCTCATAAAATTGATCCTTGGTTAGGCAAACAAAAGTCTTTTGCTATGACCTGCTGTTTCAGCATTATTATGTACAGCTTGGTATCAAGTGGTACCAAATTTCCAGTGATAGTACTTGGCTTCTTCTGCGGCGGAATGGGATCTGCTATTGGCAACTCGCAATCCAACATCTTCCTCGCAAGATTGCAGAACGAGTCGAAATACCTTTCAATCCATCATGGATTCTATGGTATAGGTGCAACAATATCTCCATTAGTTGCAACTGCTGCTATTGATGCTGGATTAAAATGGCATTATTTCTACTTGATCTTACTCTCCTTCTCGGTAATCAACCTTTTAAACCTATTCTTTTCTTTCAAAGGAGCAGATATCGATTTGAAACCATGGGAAAGTGATCCAGCAAACCCCATTGCTCCAGCAGATACCCCGGTAGGAACTATGTCGGACGAAATTGAGATGAGTTTCCTTACGAGGGCATTGAACACAAGACGCAAGCGTACTGTCACCAGTGAAAGCCACTCTGATAACATGATTGCTGCGTTGAAAAGTCCAGTTACATGGTACTTGTGTTTATTCTTATTGTTTTACCAAGGTGCTGAGGTTTCCATGGGAGGGTGGATCGTGACCTTCTTGTTAGATTATAGACATGGAAACCCAAGCTCTGTTGGTTACGTTGCCTCCGGTTTCTGGGGAGGGTTGACCCTTGGAAGATTGTTCTTAGTGAGGCCATTACATAAACTGCTAGGAACAAGAAGATCCATCATTGTAATTTCCTTCGGATCAATATCATTGGTGGCCCTATCATGGGCCATACCTCATGTATTACCTGCTGCCATTTTAGTATCTTTGGCAGGGGTTCTAATTGGACCTAACTACCCATTGATGATCACCTATACATCAATCGAGGGACTAATTCCAAGAAAGATTCAAATAATCACCTTAACAATAATGACTGCTTTTGGGTCCAGTGGAGGAGCATTGTTCCCATTCTTGGTGGGTTTACTCTCTCAGAAAGTCGGGACCTATGTAGTTTTGCCTGTTTTCATTGCGTTGTACAGCGCAATGTTGCTCCTTTGGATATGCTTGCCGAATATCGAGAAAAGAAAGAAGTACCCAATGAAACGGCTAACCAACTGGGAACGGTTTTGGTAAAACCAGCAAGTTACGTAATATACACCTACTACTATCCAGCAAAAATGACGTAGAAGACCCACCGTATCTGTTGTACACTTTAGCACATTAGTATCCACATTATCAGTAAGCCATAAGACATCACAAGAGAGCCAAATAGCAATTTTAGTCCCAACTTGTTCTGGAAATAACATCTTTAGACAAATATCCCCCATCACACCATAAAAACGTACTTTTTCCCTGACTTTGGGGTGACATTGTTGCCCGTTTCGTTATAGTTGCAAAAAAGCCGTTCTGGTATAATTTCCTATATGAACTCTCGTGGAACATTTCTGCAACTATAAATTTCACTAAGTACCACATCACAGATCCACCACCAACCATGGCAATTGAGCGGTTAATTCAGCAGGGTGACGCTGCCTTGAAAGAAGGTGACTATCTTGACGTTATTTCCAAGTTTACTGCTGCGTTGAAAGAGAACCCCAAGTCATTCAATGCGTTGATCAAGAGATCAATTGGGTACCAGAAGTTGTCCAACTTTGAGGCAGCAATGAAGGATATTTCCGATGCTTTTTCTGTTGCTCAAGAAAAGGGCAAACGTAGCGAAATGGGACTTTGTTACTTTCGATTGGCATTGATTTACTTTATTCAGAAAAAGTTCAAGTTGGCCCATTCCAACATTGTCAAGGCTAAGGAGTTTGATTGTCAGGAAAAGACTGTCGACCTCTGGACGTCGAAAATTGAGTACGAGCTCAAAAAGAACCCTCCGCAAGAGGACGAGATTGATGACGATTTTCCTGCTATTGATGCTGACGCAGAACCTGCCACCGAGCCAGAACAGAAGCCGGTCTCGGAAGGTGTTGCTGCTCCCACCAAAACCACGCAACCTTCCACCAACATTGACGTTATCAACAAACAGGCACCATTGAAGCTTAAAATCAGAGAGGATTGGTACCAATCCAATGACGAGATTATCATTACTATATATGCTAAAAACGTCAAGGAAGATGAGTTGAAAATTGCATTTGAAAGCAGGGCCGTCAATGTCACATTTCCAAGCGGTAACAATTCCGAGTATAACTACACTTTGGATCCGTTGTATGCGGCTATCGACACAGAACGGTCCCGTTACAAAGTGTACTCCACCAAGTTGGAAATTGTTCTAATAAAAGTGGAGGCGCAAAAATGGCCCACTTTGGAGCATTCAGAGGAACAAAGTGTTGTCACGAAAGCGGGTCCTACTGAGTCTACGTCATCAGGACTTGCTTATCCGACGTCGTCGAAAAAGGCAATCAATTGGGCCAATTTCAAGGTTGACGAAGAGGACGACAAATCCGACGATCCTAATGCATTTTTTGCCCAGTTGTTCAAGGATACCGATGAAGACTCCCGTAGGGCGATGATGAAGAGTTACACGGAGTCCAATGGAACGATTTTGACGACGAACTGGGACGAGGCTAAGGACAAGCATTTTGAGACTACACCACCAGAAGGCATGGAGGCACACAAATGGGCCACATGACGGGATAATTGCTGTTATACGAACGTCAGGGAGGTGGCAGCTGTTTATAGTGAATAGTACGATTTTAATGGGATGTAGAGACGAGAGTAAGAGAAAAGAGTATGTGAATAGACAAGAGTGTATGAAAATCAACAATAGTGTAACGTTGCGATTGAAGCTCCGATGCATGTTGCAGCTGATGCTAATTGCATATTATACATATGTATTCCTACTGTTTAATTATATCGCCAATATATACAAAACAAAAGTATAAGTCCTGGTAACAGAGATACCTTCCTTTAGTGAGACCAACTAATAGTCAGGCAGTTGTAATGGGAAACTGTCAAAGACCCAGAACCGAGCAGAACTACAGAGCCCACTACAGCTTTCTGTGGTAATGTAGTAGAACACTTTCGGTGCCCCACCCCCACATTACGGTCGTACGAGTATAAATGTGCGATATCTCCTACCAGAGTCCAGCAAGACATCCAGAAAAACACCACAGCCAGACCGAGTCAGACCACACAAAGTGCTCAACACCAACACCGCAATTCACCCCAAAACAATGACACCCCAAGCCACTATTTTATCGACCACCACCATTGTTCCACTTCCCATGGTGATAAGTAGCACGATAAGAGAAGTACGCCAACACGGAGGATTTTCTCGCGGAAAAAAAGCACGTTCACACCCTGTCCACACAGAGACCATATTCTGGCCTGTAACAGGGCCATCCTCCATACAAAATCCCGTGCCACGAAGGAGGTCGACTACGCAAGAATTTTGCGGCCATTTTCCTGCATTCCCACAATGCAACCTACCATCAAATTAGTCACCGTGATAAAACAACACCAGCAATGGATGTTTTCTCTTAGCAAAACACCAATATTACGTGCTACAGTAGCTGCCACCAAGTCTATTTGCCGCGCCATGCACATTGAACCCATTCCCATGAGATGGGGAAGTGGAGATAATTACGCCTATCTTCTCATTGATTCCCCCAGTAAGAATGCCTGGATTATCGATCCAGCCGAACCTAACGACATCGCCAAATACTTAGCAGCCAACGACTGCCAGTTTGAACTAAAGGCCATTGTTAACACCCACCACCACTACGACCACTCCGGGGGTAATGAACAGTTCCACCGGGACTACCCTGACTTGCCCATAATCGGTGGTAAGGACTCGCCACTAGTGACGTACAACCCCACTCATAACGAGGTCATTGATTTGGGAGAGAATTTGTCAATCACCGCCCTACACACCCCGTGCCACACTCAGGATTCGATATGCTATTTTGTTGAAGACTCCAGCACGCAAGACCGAGCAGTATTCACCGGGGACACCCTATTCATCAGCGGATGCGGGAGGTTTTTCGAGGGAGACGGGGCCCAGATGAACCACGCTCTAAACCGAGTTTTGGCAAAATTGCCAAACGACACTAAGGTGTACCCAGGGCACGAATATACAAAATCCAATGTGAAGTTTTCCAGGACGGTGTTGCAGAACGAGGCGTTGGATGCATTGCACCAATTTGTAGAGAAGAACGAGTTTACTACTGGGAAGTTCACGATTGGGGATGAATTGAAGTTTAATCCGTTTATGCGATTGTCTGATCCCCAGGTGGTTTCTAAGACGGGGGAGAGCGACGAAAACAGCATCATGGATAAATTGAGAGAAATGAAAAACAACAGTTAACGGAAGAAAACGATCATGAGTACGTTCTTCTTGTGGGATTCTCGCTGGTAGAATGTATTAGGTCTCATAGTACTGCGACAAGCAGTGGAAGTGAAGAGTATTTCGATGAACGAGTAGGTGAACTATTATGAATGAACGATAAGATTATTTAGGCTGAACGATAAGATTATTTCGAGTGAACGATTGGATGAATTGTTGAGTGAACGATAAGAGTATTTCTAGTGAATGGTTATTGAATTATTGGGTGAACGAGAAGATTATTTCCAGTGAACGACATTTCCAACTGAGGATTATTTCTCGAAACCGGACAGCGCTATTCACCCTGGGAATCGCCAAAACATGAATCGAGCCGTCCCGTCTTATATGGTTTTTCTACATCATAATATACTCGTGTTCTCTTGTCTATACCACCAAACGTGCCTTGTGACCGTTAAATACGCTAGATTTCTAATTCAAAATCAATAATCAAAAGTGGTGCTCTAAAACAATCCATCTTGTGGTTAATGTAGAGTGCTCTATTCCGCCCAGCAAGCAATATTTGTCCAAACTCATCCAACCTATATCCGTACAAAGTCGGGCTTGGTGTTGTCGTCCACCCAAAGCTCGGGCTGCCACAATTCAATAAACTCTAAATCATACTCGGATTTGCCCATGGCAAAGTTCTCGTACTCTTCAAAGATCCCACTCATACACCACCCTTGTAAAATCTTTCTCATGAGCCCAACCAACACTCCAATTCTATGTTTTCCTTTGTTCGAATGGATGAGAATGGGAAAATTGTTCTTGTCTAGTAGCAATTGTAACGCAATGGTCATTGACTTCTGTGCTTGTAGCTGCTTTTCCTCTTGGATAAATGGTTCTTGTGGAGAGTCAAACAAGAGTTTGTGAAACTTGATGTCTGTGGTTCTAATCCAATTCTCATAGTTAATCATAATCTCAGCAGTACCGTGCTTATCTTTCTTCTTTCCCAGTTTATCCTTGTTGTCGTTTCCCAAATCACCGAGGTAGATAATGGTTTTTATGCCTAATTGTTTCAAGAATGGATAGTTTATAGGCATGGGAAACCCCGAACGGTATATCGAATCCTCGACTAAACAAAAGTTTAACGGCGGCACAAATGCCTCCTTGTTAAGAATTGTATTATTTTTATGTTCCTGGGCAAATTCGGCTTGCTCTGTTGACGTCTGGTTCAATAAAGATGGTGGTGAATTACGTCGACACAGTACAGATGCAGTTGATTGTGACAATGTGGTCTCCAGCAGGTAATTTGAAGCATTTGTATCTCGCGGTATCTCCGCAATTGTTGTCGTAGGATCATTCATTGCCAAATTGGTCTGGTGGTTTTCTTCATCTTGAGGTGGGTCTACTTTAGTGTCAGTAAAGTGGTGATGCTCAGGATTTATTGTCAATTTGTCAAGTCCAAGCTGTAGTGTAACATCAGTTGTATCCGCACGACACGTCTCTGGGCTGATTATAGGGTGCTGGTCTGCCATATGAATCGTTGAAGGTGACAGTAGGTGTGGTGTAGTGTCCAAAATTCTAGCTGTCTGGTTAAATGGCTACCACGAGGTTACCACCGCGGCACCACGACACAGGGCGAAATTTGAAAAGATTACTTCCGTGCGGCGCGTTTTCTGGTGAGTTTCGCACAATTGCGCCTATGGTGGCATGATAAGATTGAGCACCTTTCATGAAGGTTTCGAAACGAATACAACTGGCGTCCTTCTGATGGTGGATTGTATCCCTGTACCAATCTTGATCATAAACTACCGAGATTGTAATTAATTGTGTTTCCTGAGCAGTCGATTTTCAGTTTATCCCTGTTCCTAATAGATACACATACTAACAATAATTACTAAATAGGTATATAGTGTTAGAGTAGGTTTATTCCTAGCCATTTATCACTAAATTCCCGCTGTTTTTTAATCTGGGTTAAATCCATCCGCTCGCAATCTGTCTCCCAGACTTTGCGGATAACTTGCGAGCCATTGCTTTGGATAATTTGGCATTGTAAGTGTGCTTCAATTTAATTTCAGATTTGGCTCGTTTGACCAGCTGTATCTGCTTGTACTCAATTGCTTTAATTTGATCTTTGACATATTGCCTATACATGTACAATCTGTGAGCATAGTTAGCCAAGTTAGTATTTGTCTTTGCTGTTGGAACCGTGGGCATTTGAGGCAAGCTAGTATTTTTGTTCCGGCAATCACTATTCTGATGAGTACAGAACAATTCAAACGCATACAACTGTTTCGACAGCGGAGGTGAATACGTTGGGGGAAAGGATTCCAAATCATTCGACATAATCTTTAATTTGCTTGCAGTTTTAGGCAATTTCAACTTCCTGGATAACTCCCGATTAACTAATTCTAGCCTTGAAAAGTTGTACCCAAACAGCTTGGTATTTTCAAACATGTAGCTCAACAACTTTTCTCCGCCCGTTTGTTCATCCCAAATTGTTTCTAAGAGAGCCAAAGAGTCGTCAAACGACACGTCGAGATCGTCATCTATAACTTCGATATACTTAATCATGCTTGAATAGGAATGTATGTACTGTTCCAAACTGGGTGTATTTATATCAAATTTCTATTCTGATTATGTTTCATGGAAAATCATTTTAACGACGTCATTTGAATAGTGGTCACTTGTTTCTTTTTTATGAGGAAACCATTGACGTGGTGTTGATATCTTTTCTTCACCGAAACAATTATTTGTATGAACTTGGTTGCATAATGAAATTTCGCAGCCATTTAAAAATGCTCACTGGCTTTGCTGCCAGCAACCAGAGAAAGATTCCACATTATACACAGATGGTTATCGCTGAAACTTGTTTCAGCGTACTCCTTGCCTAACTGGCATGTAGAATGACTCATGGAAAACTGGAGATACGCAACACCTCACAATTCGTTGTCCCACTGTTTATTACCCAGAAAAAATAACCACTTTCTGGCCGCTTTATCAATGAAGTCAACAAATTTCTGTGTGTAATACGTGACAACTACTAACCCGATTTTTACACCGATCCTCCAACTCGTTAACTGTATTTACGTCCCAAGGAACCAATTGGTAAATATGGGAAACAAACATCCACACCGCAATACTATTTCATGAACATTGTGCGGAAACGGAAACATTTACAGATTACACCGAAAAACCTACAGGTTGATGATTTCTTTGTGGATTAACCTGCAAATAGTTTTGTCAGTGAAAAATTTAAAAAGTTTTTCACTACCGTTAGTACTGTTGATTTAGAAGGGATTGATAGTAAGGACTGGTTTTAGCTCGTGCAAGCGGTAATATTTGGATATAAGAATAGAGCTTTACGAAAAAAATAATGTCGTGGTTATTTGGTGGAAGCAAATCGGAAACAAATGATGACAGTAATTTGAAGCAAACATTAGGATTCGATCCAAAACAAGTCACAGATGTATCATCAATCTTGAGTGCCCCCGGTGCGTTAGATACTTCCAGATTACATCCTTTGGCCGGGTTAGAAAAGGGGGTTGAATACTTGGATTTGGAAGATGATAAATTGTCCACTGTCGAAGGGTCACAAGGGTTAATTCCTAGTAGAAGTTGGACCGATGACTTGTGTTACGGTACTGGGGCAGTTTACTTATTGGGTTTAGGTATTGGTGGTGCCTATGGGTTTCAAGAAGGGGTCAAAAATATTCCTAAAAACGCCACTCCTAAATTACAATTGAACACCATTTTAAATCATGTCACGAAAAGAGGTCCTTATTTGGGTAACTCGGCCGGTGTTATTGCTTTGACTTATAACATGATCGACTCGTCGTTGGATGCAATCAGAGAAAAACACGATGACTTCAACTCGGTAGCTGCCGGGGCCATTGCTGGTGCTTTGTTCAGATCAGGCAGAGGCTTGAAACCAATGGGATACTCTTCACTTATAGTAGGTGGTGCTGCTGCTGCATGGTGTGGTTTCAAGAAAGTTTTGCAATAAATGAAGATATGAAGTATTATGATTCCAGTTATTAGTCGTCTCCAGTATGATCCAGAAAGTTTAAAGAACATTCAAAAAATGGGGTTTCGGTGTTTAATAGATGATGAGCCATCACAATCATCTTGTTGCTGACGGTGAAACGTCGCAACTTCTGTGCATCCGTTTGTATGTAAGTCTTATTTTAACCTTTTACTTATTAACTCTGTTTTATTATTATTTTGTATATAGAGAAAAATAATAGTTAGTAATAGAAAGGTTCTTGTTATCATCTGTATTGATTGTGTATTGTCTATCAACAGGGTGTTTATAAATATCCGTTTCCCAAATAAAAAAAAGTTATATAATTATTATCTATCAGTGTGACTATTCATGCCGAAACAGAAGCTTTTGCCGGTTCCATCTCAATCTTCATCTTTTTCATAGCCATACCTTCATCTTCACTCTCGTCAAAATCACGTTTTGCACTACCATTGATAGTTCTCTCCATGTGTGCTTTTCTATCGGCGATGAACTGGTCGTATTCCAGCTCGGTCAAGCACTTTTGTTTTTGTAAATCTTTTGTCAATATTTTGCTGAGTAATGCATCATTGCTATCAATGATCTCCTGCAGTACCTCAAGCATATCTTCATGGGTTTTTTGTCTGGCAAATTTCTGATAATATGGCGATTTCCCAGCCACATGATTAAGGATGAGATATTTTGTGTTTTGGATACAATCGTAATTGTAAACCTTGGCAATATTGAGGAATTCTGAAACAGAATCTTTTGCTGGTAAAGGCTTTGCAGAAAATACTGAAGGATTGGCTTCAGCACATTCTCCAATCATCCCACCAATTTTGTCATTTCTTAAGGCCGATTGCAAATTTTCAAAATCGGCTCTAGATTGAATGTTTCCATTGATTATAACACTGATTCCCTTGCTCTGAATAAACGGAATCAATTCCGGTAAATATGTCCAAATTGGGTCTTGTCTGTTTCTCATTTCTCTGGTACGGCAATGGATAGTAAGATTCGAAATTCCCGTATTACAAATTTTTTCGATCAATGATTTGGAGTTGGCCAAAGTGTCCAATAGCCTGATTTTACAACTAATAGACTTGTTAAACGGTTTGCCTACTTTGTCCACCAAATTGGACAAAATGGAGCATAGTAATTCGGGCGTAGATAAAAGGGCAGCACCCATTCCTGAATGCGTACTGAATGGTTTTGGACAACCACAGTTCAAATCTATTCCGTCAACATCTTCGATCACTTTGAGTGCTGCTTCAACTGCTAGTTTTGGGTCTGCTGAACCCAACTGAAAAATTAATTTGGACGATTCTAGCTTGGGAAGTGTTCGGAAAACAACCCTGGGAGTATTCTTCTTTTTGTTGTTGTTGTGAGCTTCACTCACGATGTAGTCGATGGTGTTAATTTTGTCGTTGACAACTCTGGTTGTTTGAATGATTTTCTTGTCCACCATCTCTGGAGTCCACACCAAATCTGCACCATATTTTAACGCCATTAGTCTTGTAGGGAGCTCTCCACTACGTACCATGGGCGCAAGGCATAATTTTCCCACAAAGTTCACCATATCGACGTCAGTGCTTTTAGATAAATCTTTGACCCGAGATGACATGGCTCGCAATGATGGACTTTTACATGGTAGCGCTCATACTAAGTTGGGGACGGTGTCAGATTTGAGTGTAGAGAGAAAGGTTGACTCGAGAGAAAGCCGATTGGTACAGACTAGTTGTTTTGGAGGTTATTTTAGGTGTCTAGAAGGTCAATTGCATAAGTGGTCACATTTAGCACTAACTGCTCGTGTCGTATATGTGCCCAGGCTCGTAAAGAGCACAGAAAAGATGATCCAACAGAAATATGGGGAAAGTGGAAAAGGAAGTAGAATTGCGATCAAACACATAATGCGGGTAGGATTGTGAATGTTCCGTAGAATTACTGTTGAGGTTTATCTGGGGCTAACAGCGCAAGTGATAAAATGCGTATACATCCTGGCCAGGAAATTACCGCGTCCTGCAAAATTTCGTCACGGAAACAGGCATTTACACAGGTTATAGAGAAATTGTGTGGAGCAGATAACATGAGTGGAGCGACAAATGGCATGCTAAAGATACCCAAATAGAAAGGCGATATGGTTTCTTTTTGTGTGGTACAGGTAATTTTCCAAACTAGAAATTTACGTACACGAACTTTGCGATAATGCAATAGTGCATGGAGGGAAAAATACCAAGGCTCGAATCACATCAGTGGCTAAAAGATAATGGGTGGGCCGGTGACACACGTTAGGTGCACTGTTGGTGTATATAGGATGAGATACTGGTGGGTGTACCGCGGTGTAGGAAATGTTGTTAAGTGGTGGTTTGTGCTAAGTATTTGTGATTAAGATCACACTGCTGTAAAATCTGGGGCATGCGTGAGACTCACATACACATGTACCGAGCAAATCGGGAAACAAACGAGATCATGGGGATGTGGAACACAAAGGCGAAACACCCATGTGATGGGACATTGTAGCGATCGTAGTGTTTACTTCTTGGGGCATAGGACAATGGTGGTGATAAGGGCCAGATTGGTTTACTCGGAAAAGCTTATACAAGGCTTTTAGCGCAACGGGGCCGAGCTGGTAGTAGGCAGGGCCCGAGTCGGATAAACAAAAGTTGTGCCGGTCGATGTAGCCATTTTAGCTGTGGCATATGCCACCATCGTGGATCAAGCAAATCCAGTGTTGTCCTAGGCAAAAATATTTTCTATCAATGTATAGAACATTGTGCTTATCATGGGGTGGTAGTGATAGGTGAAAGTATCGGATAAATAGGTGGATATACTAATCGGGTAGTTCGTAATGGCAGCCACCCGATAGGCTAAGCTATTTTTGAACTGTTCGTGTGATGTAACCATCGGTTGCAATGTGGAGTGACCGAAGTTGTAGATGTGTAGTACAAAAAATTATTCGTGACATGAAATAAGAAATAAGTGACAAAATAATGCCGGCATTGCGAAAAAGTGACCAGAGGAAAAACCTCAATGGCTACACATGTTGAACCAGTGGGTGAGGATAATGTAGCACACATGTCGCGGTTGGAGCTTGGGCGAGGTGCCCCTTTTTCCCGACTCTTTCACATCAGCCGCTTGCAGTATTTTTCACCAAAAACCGTTTTGGGGTATGCGTGTGCAGAGATGAGAAAAAGAAATTACAAAAGAAATTTTTTTTACAAAGTTTTGCACCAATTGATAAAAGAAACTATCGGTTGTGATGACTATTATTTGTTGTGATGTTTATATATCATTGTTTATTATTAATTTGAAATTCTAAAAAAAATCATTTTTAAAAACTATTTTTGCATTTTATTTCAAACTACGAATTGTCAGATTGTCCTTGCCAGACTACATCAATTGATAGCTACTTATCTATCGACAGTATCACTATTGATTACGGTACTTTAAAATTTACATCAAGCTATATTAGTGACTTAGTTTCACATTTGTGGTTTTAATCAATTAGTGTATTTTTCACTATACACATTTATCGCGGTATTCAAAAATGACTCTTTACCACCCATTAACGAAAAGCTACCGGGTCGACTGCTTGACCCCGAGGGACGACTTTTACCAGAAAAACTCAAACTTGATTCCCACGACCCCAAATCAAAATGTCATCCTTTCTCCCCCATTGTCACCATACACCTCGTCACCTCACTTGGAGGAGAAGTCATATGTTGACTCTAACTCAGATTTCAAGTTGGAAAATCATTTACATTACCAGTTAACAATCACTCCATGGGTCGCAATCAACAAGTCGTACAAGTCTGCAATCAACAAGTTTATCAACCAATACTCTGTCATCAGCCAGGCTGAACCCAGTGCTGCTCCTGTCAAACGGAGTTACAGAAAACGTCAACTTGAGTATGACCTGTATGACTCTAATGCTGAAGAAAGAGGTGTGAGAACAAGAAGAAAGCCAATTAAGGAGTTGTCTTCAGATGACGAATTGGCATTGGTTTCTTCACCAAAGAGAGCCAAGAAACCAAAACCAGCTTCTCCTTCGCTTGCATTACAACAACAATCATTGATCGATGAGTCGATCCCAGACTTCTCTCCTAACGCCCATGAGACGTTACCAGAAAACAACACCAAGTGCTTGAGAATAGAATGGAAAGGTCAACCCATGGATCTTTCCGGGGATGAGAATTTGTCTAAATTGCATCCGGCAGAAGTGGTTTTGGCTTCTATCTTAAGATTACCAGTATCGGTATATCTTGATTCAAAGAGAAGATTATTTTATGAAAAAGTTGCTAGATTGAAAGCCGACAAACAATTTAGAAGAACAGATGCGCAAAAGGCTTGCAGAATTGATGTCAATAAAGCCAGTAGATTATTTGCTGCATTTGAAAAGGTCGGTTGGTTAAACGACGAACATTTTGAAAAGTATATTAATGATGTTTGAAAGGTTCAAAATGTTTGTGTATCATAGAAAGGTTAAAAAAATGGTGTCCCGATATAGGATCGGGTTCGCCGCATTGGTTTTATTTCTACATTATAATTAAGTGATTATAATCTTGTGTTTATTGTGGTTTTTGATTTTATAAAGTTGTTTGTATCAACTTGTTTGGATTTGTTGGGTTGGTAATTATTGGACATTGGATGAAAAATGGTGGAAAGTATAAAGCATTACTCTTGTAAGAACTAGAATAACTTGTATAATAACCTTCCTGTTAATAGTGTAATTGAAGTTTTCGATTATAATTTATTACTTGTAGTATATTGGCTATCTGTAAGCACCGCTTGGCAACCGATCTTGATTCTACAATACCCAGGACGAACTTCAAAGAATCATTTCAAAGCAGATTTGTGATTTATATTACTTAAGTCCCCACGTTTACAATTTCAAGACACTTAAGCTTTGTGAAATTTGTCAAAGTGTCGGTTGAACCCTTTAAGGTCCAGGTACGACACTCGACAAATCACACATTGTCGTCTTATTTTGCCTGACGAAGCTTTCACATTGATAAACATTCCTCTGTATTTAGGAATATTCGAACCATTGTAGTCTATCTGAACCACCTGGTGTGAATCATCAGCTACATACTTTACCAACTCTGGTGGTAAAAGTGTAAAATTGTTGGTTTCGATGGAATGACGTAATATCTTCCTTAACACGCTTGGTCTAACTTGTTAATACTGGGCCCACTGTGCTTTCGAGCTTAGTTACCAATTCAGTATGTCTTACTTTGT
The DNA here is from genome assembly GCA_030560805.1 of Suzukiozyma palmioleophila. NCBI lineage: Eukaryota > Fungi > Ascomycota > Pichiomycetes > Serinales > Debaryomycetaceae > Suzukiozyma > Suzukiozyma palmioleophila. The sequence continues at coordinate 198,098 of JAKTVY010000004.1, forward strand.
CATGAAAAGAAAATGTATTTTAACCGCCCACAAATGTCACTACGAGCATTGTGCTTTAAGAACAAACATCCCCAAAAAATCACTACGGTAAATTCGCATAGATCCGTCATTATCTATTCAATTGCGTAATGGTCGTTATCCTTATATAAGTAGAATTGCAAAAAGATGATAGAATCTTCGAAAATCGTCCCCACCGATCCCAATAACCAACTCAAGTTCAATAAAATGTATTTGTAGTCACTTCTAAAGAATAATATTTGACCAGCATAAGTGATATTACCCAAGGTTGAAAACAAGAAGAACAATAAACTCAAGCCCTCGACCGACTTCCGTTTGTGATTTTGAATGATTTGCGGGATTCTAGCTCCCAAGTACAATGCTGCTGATATGTACCCCAACACTTGTGGTCCTACAGTAATGGGGTCGTCAGGAGTGTCGTCATCGCCGGTGAGATTACCACCATCGCTCAACAAGTACCCCAAAGTCCCTGCCCCGATGACGATGATTATGGGCAAAATGTACTTTGTGAAAATAGAATGGTATGCTGGCTCCAATGCGATATCTGTCAATGTCGATGACCGTCTTCTTCTCACTACAAGAGGCTCTGTTTCGTCGCTGACAACGTGGTGCCCACTGTGGGCACTATGTCCACTATGAGTGCTCTTATGAGAGTGTCTGCGGTGGTGTTTTGGAAAGATATGGGTATAGTAAAAATACGAAAATACCATTAAAAAATCGGCAATGCAAAACCAAATGGCCAAAAAGATAACTTCTGGTAATAATCCTGCCCAAAGTGACCCTGCCAAGTTGAATAAGTCTCCTAAAAACCAGATACTAATGAACCCAATGGCAATTCCATCGGCCGATTTCAATCTCCATTGCTCGATCAATTGTGGCATAAGCAACACAATCCAACATGCCAATCTAAGAATTGTTAATACATTATCTCACTTTAAATTCTCAATGGTAGTGACACTTACGATGTAGAACCCATGACCCCAGAAACTTGAGTTCTCCATGAAACTGGTCCAGGGTCTTCATGGAGCTTGATGAGTGCCTGGTACGCTAACAGGAACCCCATTATTTGATGTTTTCGCTTTGTTTTGTTTATCTCTAACAAAAATTTCACGGAAGTTTTTTTTAATAGAATCCGACGTACTGAATGTTCCGTGCGGCTCCCTTCATGTACAAAAATGTACCAGTTTGATACCACGATAACGTGGCCGAAAAATCGTGCAAATCGATCAAATCAGGTCGATATTGCTGTTATTGGGTCGGTGGATGGGTTTCTGTGTAGAATTAGAATTGAAATGTTTAATTTTGAGCTAAATTTAAGAGGCCCTAAACTGGCCCGATTCGGCATGCAGGCACTTTCTTTCTAAAACCCATATTTGGCTGGTATGAACGCAGGTTTTCGTTGAATTGTCTTGGTAGATATCATCATCATAACGTAGCAAGGTGGGTGACGTGCTGGTTTAATTGTAATTGTTATTAATTTTCACTTGTTTAATTCTTGAATCTCTTGTGCGATATCTTTGACCGATTGGACATTCAGGAGCGAAGGAGTCGCCACATCTGGCGACACTTCCGGCACTACAATCGAACTGTCACTAAAATCGGGCTCGCTCACCACCCCAAGCTTCAGGAGAATGATCATTGATTTCGAATCAATGTAGTTTGTACGTAAATCCGACTTGATTTTAAAATTCAACTGGGAACTTCTGTGGCTGGGATCGACTTTGGTCAACAACTTGGTTGTCTGCGTATTCAAATCGTGCACCTGGTTGAGAATAAAGTACAACGTTTCGTCTAATGGGCTCAACGATTTTAATGCTGCTTTGGCCTGCAGTGACAACTGGGGACCATCTTCACCGTCATTTTTCAGTATGAAATTTCCATCAAACACCTTCAAACTCGTTTGATACAATTTACAGATTTTTATGATCTTGTTTGCCTTTGCAATTTGCAATTTGAGGATCTTTCTGATGTGCAACTCATGGGAGATGTTCTTCACCAATTTAGCAATTGCAGAGTCCAATTGCTTCTTAGACGAGTCCGAATCCTTCACAAAGTCAATTCCTTCTTGGTGCTTCAACCGAATATACCCTTGTTCCACTAAATCATGAGGTAGAGTAAAGATGTTTCTTAACGTGTACAACTCAAACTTGTCGAAATTCTTATCTACTTGACTTTCAAGTAAAGTTTCTAGCTTTGCGGTGCCCTTCACTATCTCTTCGGTTGAAAACAGTTCTCCGGCCTCTTGTCGTTTGCGAAGATACTCCTCCATCGCTTGGGAGCATTTGTACATGATCTCGTTTACTGCATTTATCACGTCGTCAATTAGTGATAGGGGAGGAAACCCAAAGTGTTCTGTTAAAAGACCATTCACACGATACGCCGTGCTCTTGTCTCCCATTTCGTACTGTTCGCCAGTGTTAGTTGTAGTGTCTTGCGTTGCATCGTGATCGAAATTGTAAACATGATGGGAAAAATATCAAGTCACGCGACGTGGCACGTGACTATGATTTTTATTTTCACTTCCTGGACGTGTACGTACCAGCGAGTTTGGCCAATTAGAAAAATTCCAAAGTCAAGTAATCGTAAACCAAAGGTAGCATCGAGAGACAAAATGGCCGGAACATTGAGACCAGACAGAGAACTTCAAAGATTCAACACTGCAAAGGAGAACTTAGGGAATTATTTCCGTTTCAAGCCAAGATCTGCTTTGTTCAACATCGTTTTCATGGGTTTAGTACCTGGTGCCTTGGCAGTGTGGGCCTACAACAACGAAGGGCAATGGAGCTTCAGCAGGAGGTTCAGAAAGACCCCAGTTTTGAGTGGTGAAGACTACGTTCCAAGAGACAAGGACTTGTAAGCAGCGTGGGCGGCCCTGTAGACTTCGAACGGTTGAGTTTCCATCATATAAGCCGGCATCGATGTGATATTCATGGTATGGGACGATAAGTCCTAATGTAAATTAGATATCTAGCATTTGATATAATCATATTTATATATTTCATCAATATAAAACATATATTAGTAATCGGTTCTGGTGGATTGGTGGCAGTTGCCAGTGTAGAAATGGTGTGCGGTGGAGGTGACAGTACGTAGTAGTAGTGATTAGGTATGCAACCACCTGATGACTGCAGTAGACCAATTGAGTTTTATCTCACGGCTGGCATGGGTGTGGCCTTAGATATACGGTAGTTTCACTGTAAGCAACATTGGTAAAACGGTATTTCTTACGGACCTGTCAGTGGGTGTGTTACTAGCTAGACAGAACTAAATGTATGTCTTCAACGATTCGTCTACGTCTTTCGTTTCTACGTTTTCTGTATAGCTTTACTTCCAGCTCTTGACTTGCTTTGTTTCTTGCTACATTCTAGTATTTGGTTGGTCTATTGGTATACATATAAATTCTAAATCTTGTACTCTGTAAACATGTTTAGTTTGAATAGCTTCTAATGAGGCATTGTATAGTCCAGCTACAACTCCCCACAAGATTCGATGGATAGTTCGTAATCCTGTTAGAACTATCAGCTTTCATAGACGTTCTAAGTTGCTATGAACAGTTTTCTTTTTTATCTAGATCTATTTGGAATTCAATTAACCCTGATTTCATATTTTTCAATATTTTTGGTGCTTCTTTGGGAATATTATTCCGATAATGATCATATTGGTAATGTTGATGTAATACCCTTAAATTAGCCTGAGATTTTGTTTTCCTCAACCCAAAATCATCGTCCCCTCCATTCTCAAAAACAAAGGAGTATGTGTTAGTAGAATAAAGAGGAAAGTTTTTCGAGCATTCAGAAAATGATAACGACTTTTCTAGTAGTCTTCTAGGTTGTGAGTTTACTGCAAATACAGTAGTTTCCAATGATTTTGGTGAAGACTTTTTCGAGACCTTAGCAAGTGATTTCTTGCTTGGTTTTTTAGTGACTTGTTTTGCAGGTGGTTTTGTTTCTAACGCCTTTCCCAAGCCTTGCAGAGTAGAAAATCCGGTATCGGCAGAAACATTTCTGGGTTCTATGCCTTGGTCAGAATTTCCACGAGTAGTCTGGTATTGATTGTCATTTTCAATTTCAGATCCACTCAACTCTTTGCTGGAATCAAGATCAAGTATCATATCAAATGGTTCACTTGATGAATTGACACCAGACAACAACGAATGGGGTTCGATATGGGTGATTAAATTAGATGTATTGGCAGAAAACGGTGGTGTTGGTGTAGCAGTAATAATCGCAGATGGAATGGAACTGACTGGACTGGTGCCAAACGTTCCCGATGTATTAGCTTGCTGGCTGTTTGATAGATTCTGTTGAGATAAAGACTGGGTAGACACGTCGTAATTGATCGAACCATCAGATTGGTTGCCATAATCTGAATAGAAAATTGCATCTGCTGGTTGCTGAGAATTGGGTAAATACGACAGAGGAGTGACAAGCTCATCAAAAAACAACATACTATCGACATCTTGGTTTTCTTCTGGTATCCTATTAGACATCTTCATGTTCGAGTGAAAGTTTGTTGGTGCAGCTTCGAGCCACTGCAGTTGTTTACCATCTAATTCAATACCCAAACCAAGTGTTGGAACATAGTTTGATGAATTTATGTTAGGATTTTGCACGTTGTACGATTCTAAATCTTGTGAAGGAGTATGTACAGAATTTGGTGTCTTTAACTGGAGTAAATGGGGTTGTTGATTAATTTGCTGGTAGTTTGTGGTACGTTGATTGTACTGAGCGTACTTGCCATCAACTATTGTATTTGGTGTGGTACAACTGGCCGAGTTTGGTGTTCGAAACTGACTCAGATATGTGGTTTTCGGGGTCTGAAATGAATACTCTAACTGCTGAAATGACTGCTCTGGATTGAAATATGGCTCTGGTTGATTGAACGACATGACAACTTCGGGTATATGCGAGTAAATTTGACAGAAGCGAGTGTGAGGTGAAACACCAAGAACAGTTTTTGAGGAGAATTTTGCAAATAAACGCTGCTAAACAGTTCTTGAGACAGCTAGCAATATAAAATGACAAATATTGTTATATTATTGTCACGGAGAAATGGTGTCCACGACTAAATTAAGCGAGTGCTGGTGGACAAAGAAAGCCTGGGGACAATAATGTGGAACAATATAGTAAACAGTTATACTGTGGAGTCTCCTTAAATTGCAGTGGATATTATATTAGGAAGTAATACCAAAAAATGGCACTATAACGTTGAAATAACTATCTTTAAAAACCAACCGTTTAAGGAGGAAAGGAGAAGAATTCCAGAAACTTCTCTAAGATAGCAACGAACGAGAATAACTATCACTGAAAACTAAAATCGGTGGTTAATAATCGCCTACTTGACAACAAACGATGTAAAACAGGCAAACGAAACCGTTAAGTAGGCAACACTTGGTAACCACCAGGGGAGATAGTGACGGAAAACGACGGAAAAACACAGTCCAACTGGAACAAAAAACGATGGAAACCTTTTGAACGAGTAAAGAAAGTGAAAAACAATATTTATATCACCAAGAAATCTCTTCACTACAAAGATGCCGTTCTTATAGTATTAGTTTAAACTTTCGCTTCATGTACCAGAAATTACATGCAATTTTGACCAAAGTGGATAGTCTAGGGTAAAATGTACGGCATACAGATATTAATTTATTATGTGCAGAGCATAGGGCCCTAATTGATACAAATCACCAGAACAACCAAGTTGGTATGGTAGAAGATTGTGCCCGATATGAAACAGGATCGGGTTAAAATTGCGAGTTGTTGAACCGTTTTACAGAAATGAAATGTAGGTAAATAAATCAAGTTATTTTCTTGAGACGTACTAGGCATGTAGGGATCTGTTTTATGAGGACTCTGAACAGGGGTATTGCAAGAAGACTAAGTGCCGCTGTAGAGTCTGTTGTGTAACAGAGGAGGTACTTCTTGGTGTGCTTTCTGTTTTTTAAGAAGGTTCGGCCAGAATTCTAATTTACTACCGTGGAAGCAAATGGGCCCATGGTTCGCATTGACAGTATTGAAATCTGTCCATTTTTCTCTACGGCGGATCATGGACTGTTGTTCCAAGTCTGTTAAAATGGATGTCAAGCTAGAAAACTACTAGCTACAATTAAACTGGGTTCCATACTCACAAAACGACCCGAGATGGTCGGTGTAGTGCGAAGGTATATGTAGGTGACGGGCCAGGAAGACTGCTCCGCCGTAACACTGGTTAATCTAAGTGAGAGGGCCCTCGGAAGGCGGCAGAAATTGCAATGTGATGATACAGTTGCAAAGTACGCATTTTGTAGGGCTCATTGTTGTTCTAACGAATAGACATGTTACATCTGAGCCCTACATTATGTCCTACATTATGTCCTACATTATTTCCTACATTTTTGGGCCCTGTGACATCACAATTTTTCCCGTTTCAGTTGTCACGTTTCATTAGCCGACGGGGTACACTGCCACTATTATTTATCTCTGAGTTTGCAGTCAAGTCAACCTTGATTTTGGGTGTCCATGTCGCTGGAACCCTTCCCCGAAAGAACAAATGGCACTTGCACTATGCATACTACTAGCATTGCCTTGCAGGGCATGCCGCCAAAAATGGGGCATGGTAATACGCAGGAATGGCCATCCGGAATCATCTACTGGATTTGTAATGCCCCATAGTGACGGGTAAATTGCCTGATTCAACCAGAAAAATGGGGTTCGAGAGTTTGGGATGACAAAACGACTGCAAAACCTCCTGTTTTCTTGTAGAGAATCCATGGTATATATAATGTAAATATGTGATTGTAACGTAGTTTGTAAATTTTGTATCATGAGTTCAGCACAACATACAAGCAGAGGTTACGAATTGGGCACTCAAGGTGCTCACAACATATCCAAGGGCGGGAAGCACCCCCACTCGCTTCCCATTATTAACGACCCCCACGAAAAGAGAAAATGGATATTGGAGCACATGGCAGGGGTGTTGAGGGTGTTTGGAAGACAAGGATTTAGTGAAGGTGAAGCGGGCCATGTTTCCGTGAGGGATTGCATTGACGAAAATACGTTCTGGATGAATCCGTTGGGGGTTCATTTTTCTATGGTTTGTGCGGCAGACTTAGTTCATGTTGACTTAAATGGCAATATCTTGCCCGATGGGAATCAAGTACCTATAAATGCTGCTGGATTCGCTATTCATTCGTCACTACTCAAGGCTAGGCCAGATATCAACGCTGCTTGTCATAATCATGCTATACATGCGAAAGCATATTCTGCGTTTGGCCGTCCCTTAGATATGATCAACCAGGATGCGTGTATGTTTTACAATAACCATGCTGTCTATGATGATTTCGGTGGTGTTGCGTTGGAGGATGACGAGGGAAAAGCTATTGCCAAAGCCAGTGGGACTAGTAGAGTAGTCATTATGCAGAATCATGGGTTATTAACTATGGGATCAACTGTAGACGAAGCAGCATATTTCTTTATGGCATTTGAAAACTGTTGCAAGGTTCAATTGATGGTTGATGCAGCCGAGGCAGGAGGAAAGAAGAAGGTCATTATCGGTGACGAGGAAGCGCGCTATACCGCGTTTATGACCCAGGATCCCGAAACTATATATACATCATTTCAGCCGGATTACAACCTTGAGCTCAAGTTGAATAATGATTTCTTGTTCAAAAGCTAAATCTCCATTAGTTAAATTGTATGCTGCAACGAGAAATATTTTTAAGCGGAAAATATGTCTATAGTGAATTCTCGTATATGACTGATTTTATTTGTAGGAAGGTGGAACCGTTATCGTGGATTCTTAGCGGCACGGGAAACTCCTGATTTGCCCGGAAACTTTTGTATAAAATGGTGGACGATTCGAGAGCGGTACAAAAACAACTTCAAGTTATAATGAGCAAATATAGCACTCTCACCATCAATCCAAATCGATTAATAGACGCAATTCATAGCACTGCCAAATGGGGGGCTAAAGGTGTATGGGGTCCAAAACCAACTGACACTGGAGTTTGCCGATTAGCTCTCTCGGACTTTGATAAGCAAGTCCGGGACTGGTTTATTGGTGAATTAGAACTGTTGAAATGTCAGATCAAGATTGATCAAATGGGGAACATTTTTGGAATTTACCCCGGAAAAAACCCCGGGTTACCCACCGGTATTGGATCTCATTTAGATACTCAACCAAATGGTGGACGTTACGACGGAATCTATGGAGTATTAAGTGGGTTGGAAGTGTTGAAAACGTTCCAAGATAACAACTATGTTCCTAATTATCCCATTGCTGTGGTCAACTGGACAAATGAGGAGGGAGCTCGTTTTCCACAGTCGATCATTTCCTCTTCGGTATGGGCCGGTTTGGTCCCTTTGCAACATGGTCTTAATTTAAAATCTCTAGACGATATTCCTGTTACCTTAGGCGATGAACTAGTTCGAATCGGCTACAATGGTACAACTCCTGCTTCATACAAAGAAAACCCGTTAGCGGCTCATTTTGAAATTCATATCGAACAAGGACCTGTATTGCAAAATGAACAAAAGGAAATAGGTGTGGTGACGGGAGTTCAAGCGTATGAGTGGAATAGAGTCACTATCAAGGGTCAATCTGCTCATGCTGGGACTACGCCGATGAATACCCGTTCTGATGCATTGCAAATTGCCTCTATGTGTATTCTAAAGGGAATTGAGATTGCGAATGCACACGGTGGTTGTTGTACTGTGGGCACATTGTCGTTAGAGCCCTCATCAGTAAACGTAATTCCTCATCTTGTTAGTTTCACGTATGATGTGAGACATCCAGATAGCGAAGTGGTAAAGGCGATTGTAAAGGAGTCAAAAACTGAGTTTGAAAAGATTGCAATAAGAGGTATTGGCTCTCCACTTGCGAAACTGTTAGCAGTGGAGTGGGAACTCATGCAGACATCGCCAACAGTAAAGTTTAATGAAACTTGTGTATCAACAGTGAAACAGGCAGCTTCCGATATATTTCCAGGAAAATTTAGAGAAATCGTTTCTGGCGCAGGTCATGATTCAGTTTCTACATCGTATGTATGTCCAACTTCAATGATTTTTATTCCATCGAGAGATGGGCTTTCGCATACTCCTGAAGAATATTCAACACCAGAGCAAATCTCAAATGGTTTCCAGGTATTGTTAAAGACCATAATGGCTTACGACGAGAAACGTGCAAATAATGAAATTTAAAACATTCCTAGTCAGGACATCCCTCTACAAAGACCCGATACAAGAACTCGGTGCAATTTACGCAGGGTTTGAGTAGCGAGCCCACGATGAAAATATAATATACGGGGATTCTTCGGGCTGACCAAATCGAAAATTGGAAATAAGTGATGGTGCAGAATTGTTAGGTTTCTAAGTCTCAACCATGCTAGACAATAGTATATACACTAATGCAGAGAATCTAAATAAATGAAACGACTCCTTCAGAAAAGGATGATATTTCCTTTTCTAACTTCTTCTCTACGTGGAATAACTAGTTTGATTGTATCCTCGTAGTACTCCAGCATTTGGTATCAGAGCGTAATGTAGCCTAAATCGATGAATTCAAAAACAAATTTTCTTGCATGATTACGACACCAATCTTGAAGTGCATTGTTCTCCTTTGTATACTCACAATACAGCCAATCTTATATCTTTAGACAATGCAATTACAATACGGTCGAGAGATGCTCGAAAGATCCTAGAGAAATGCCCATAGAGCCAAAAGTCCATATTATTTCCCTAGGGTAGAAAGCGAAACCAAGTGGTGGTCATCGCACAGTATGAGACGTCATGATGTAGATAATTAAACCTAATTTCAACTGTATCCGGGACAACCCCATTCTTTGTGCAGCTGTGCAAAGTTTACCTTTCAGTTGAGTCGGGCATTTAACACAATATGGAAATTTCCTAATCGGTCTAAAATTTACTGCAGTGAAATTTCCCAATTGGGATAAATCTTGGATATCGTATAATTACTGTGCAGTAAAGAATTGACTAATCTTATTGTTGGACACAATGTGGGTCATTGACACACTTCTTAAATTGGCAACTTTCTGTTCGATGAAGTTGACAGTAAAAATATTCTGAATACTGGAATATGCATCTGTTTTGCCATATAAATAGAGGAGATCACTACAAATGATACTTCTGTAAGCTTTTCTACTACTGTACTATTCAGAAACAAACAAGATGAAGTTGGTAAATTACCTTATAAGTTTGTTCTTGTTCACATTTGCCTTGGCACTTCCTGTTGACTTGAACCTTGATGTCGCAACCACTGAAGCAAAACGGGATTTTGCTGTTCAGTTAGTTGAAAGATTAAGTGATATCGTCAACGAAAATGCTGCATCAGTCGACGTGGAAAAAAGAGACAACGCAGCACTTACTGCTTTCATGACCCAGTTGAACACATCTGGCACTGGTGTTGGCATGGTTGAATTTTTCGCAACCAACCCTCTTACCCAACCTACCACTATTAATGCTATTGTTGGTTTCTTAAAAGGAAGATCATTGACTGATCTTTTAAATGCCCTTGATGAATCTAACTTGGCAGTTGATATTGTTAACGAAGTTGTTTCTCACACTGATGCTTTCAGTGGTTTAGTTACTATTGGTAAAGAGCTCTATTCTGGTGGTTACTTGAAAAAGAGAGTAGAAAAGAGAGGTTTATTGAGCTCCATTCTTGATGGTGTTGGAAGTGTAGTTGGTTCTATTGTTAACGGTGTACAAAATGGTGCTAACACTATTGGAAATGCCATCACTTCAAACACTACCAACATCCTTGACCCTGGAAGTGTTTTCAACGCTACCACCGGTGTCCTTGGTGACCTTGGTAATGATATTGCTAACACTACCACCAACATCATTGGTTCTGTTACAAGTACAGCTGGTGAAGTTGTCGGTGGAGTCACTAATGCTACAAATTCGCTTACTGGTTTGAACCTCCCATCTGGTATTGACGGTACTGAAGTTGCTGTTTTCAGTCAACTTCTTTCTCTTATTGGTAACAACAATGTTGAAGACGTCATGGAATCATTGGACAAATCTGGTCTCGGTTCATCGGTTATCTACGCATCATTGACCAACAGTGATATGCAAAGCTTCGTTGTCAAATTAGTTGCTGCTATTGAAAGCAACCACTTGTACACCATGTCTGATCTTTGGGATGCTTTGACCCTGACTTCGTTCCTTATCGACACTATCACCAAGTTGATCACCACTACCCAATACAGAAACTCCCTTGTCAACTTTGTATTATACCTCCTTACCCACATTTTTGACTTCATCTAGTTTAGTATAATTCTTCATTACCCTTTTAATTACAATTGGAAATAAAATTATGGTGTTCCAGTTTGTCTTTTATTTTATAACTTAGATTTATAATTCGATTCTACAAAATACCTCATTTTACGCTTATACCCCATGTAGATCAAGTCAATCCATTTGGGATCAAATGGTGGTAACTTTCTTCCTGGTCCATCATTTGTGGCTAGATTGCGTAAATCCTCAAAATACTGGTCCCATTCTCCTAAAATGAATACAAATTTTTCAGAATCGCCTTTCCGTAATACTCGTTGTCTTTCCCATTCAAATTGTTCTTCTTTTGGTGGAAGCTTAGCCCGGCCAGAAAGTATTCTTGCTGCCAATACAGATTGCCATTCAAACACTTTAAACGTCATTCCTCCAGCAACACATCCCACGAAGGCTAATGAAGGATCTTCAATGTACGAAACATTCTGATATAAGCCGTGAATTCTATTATTCTTCAAGTTGACAGTGGGTAAAAACGGAAAATTAAAACTGTAACCAGTTCCATATATGATACAATCTACCGTAGCAGAAGTATTATCGTCAAAATAAACGGTTTTGGAATCAGCATCAACTCTCACGATCTTCCCTCTGTTATCAACCTTTGGATGTTCAAAAGGTGCAGATCCGTATATTGGCAAGAGCACTGTATCGTGCTTCTTGGAAGAAATCACTTTACCCTTGGCTACTGGTAAAATGTCATGAAGCAAGTCCATCGCCGAAATTGATGCACCAACAACAACAACTGACTTGTTGCGGTAATATTCCCTGGAACGGTAAGCCTTACTATGAATGACTGAACCATGGCATTTGTCGCTAAACTCTTGTAGCCCTGGAACGATGGGGATAAATGGAACGACATACTTCCCTGCTGCGACGACTATCGCATCGAAGTATTCCTTCCAAATGTAATCCTGGCGTTTCCCAAACTTTCTGAGAACAACTTCCCATTGACCATTTGGTAACTTAGTACAGAGCTCGACTGATGTATTAAATACCAAATGATCATCATACCCTTTATTTTTGTACAATCCTTGAATCCAGTTTTTAACTCTGACATGGTGTCTGTAGGGTGTATTTTCACCAAACTTTTCAATTGAAAGTGGGGTTTTATCTTGAGTAAATGGTTCCTCAGTAAATTCCATAATTTTATCTTCCACGTTTGTCTCCAAATATGAATAAATGGCTGTATCCATAAACCGTTGCTTGTTTGATTTGGGAACATAGGCAGGCAATTCAACAGCAGGAACACTATCAACACTGGACGCGGTACGATCGTTCAATTCTTGAAGAGATGGCAAATCCTCAGGTGGATCCTTACTGGACACCCAAGCACCTCCTGCCTCGTGCTGTCTTTCAAATAACCTTATTCGTGAAAATTGCTGTTCTCTTATCAAGCAGTCCAATGCAATGAGTCCAGCTGGACCCCCACCAATCACGGCAATTGACTTAATTTCCATGTCTTATAAAGCTTGACCCCTAACACTATGAAATATAACTTACGTGTACTGGAAAAGAAACTAAAACTAAATATACTGTGACAATACTATTAATTTCAACCACAGTTTGTTGTGGCAGGTCCTTTATATAGTTTGATTTTTGCAACCGTTTTCATGAACTATTTTTAATGAATATAGGATATTTTCTATCTACGGAAAGTTATGAAATGCTATGTATATCTGTGAATCTTCTAATACGCGTGTAAACTGTATTATATCTCAATCACTTTAAATCTTTTTCTGGCTTCTTCCAAGGTGAAATTTCCTTCGGCTTGATGCCATCTTTCATGCAACCTGCCGTATACTAAAACAAGTGCGGGTTCATCGCCTTGTTGATCGTTGACCTTCTTCTTTCCAAACAATGTTGCCTTCTCGTCATTCCATTGAGCAAATGTAATTTTCTCCCATTCTGTGGGCTTAACAATACCTAATCTTTTGAGTTTTGGCGAATTCAATGGTTCAGGGTCTAAGATGCTTGTATTCTTTGGACCAGAAAAATATATCAAAACTAGACGGGTGTATCTGGCTTGGTCTGGTGGAGGTGCAACCACGCGGTGAATGGCAGATTTAAAGTAGCCTCCTGTAATAAATTCAAATGCATCACCAACGTTCACTATGAATGCATTAGGAATATGATCGACATATTTCCATTGTCCAGTGTGATAATCTCTAATTTGTAGAGATAATATTGGTTGTGAAGTAATAAATGTAAATCCCCCTGAATCAGAATGGCCTCTTAACCAATTGTTGTTGACCTTTTTCTGATCATCGGGGTTCATTTTTTGATATTTCATAAATCTCCCAAATCCTGTTCCAGAATTTTGGAAATCACCTTCAATCGGTTTGAAGTAGTTTTCCCAAATATATCCTTCAGGCAATTCCAAGATCAAATCACACAAAATTGTTAATTTTCTCAATATGCTTGTGTGGATATGATGAAAATATTGCTGGATCTCTGACAAATGTGCTTGAACTAACTCGGGTTGCTTATTTTTGGACAAATCAAAAAATTCCTTATGTAGCATTTTGTTGAAGTTGTAATGAACAATAGAGTCTTCTACCCCGTTTTGCATTGACCAATACCCTCTTGGTTTGAAACCTGAACCTCTTTCACCTCCTAAAGATTTTGATCTATCCTCAAGGTCTGATTTCCAAGCACCAGCTAGGTACTGTTTTTGCACGTCAATTGGAAGGTCGCACACTGACTGTGCTATAGATCTCAAATGAGAAAAAGTCTCAGTATCAATACCGTGGTTTATAATTGCGGTAAACCCAATACGAGTCAAAGAGTTTTCAAGTTTCGCAGCCAACTTTTGTCTGCTGGGCAAACTTTCTTTGCTTTCATCAAAGCTAAAATCAATAGCATCCAACGTGATTGTATCTAGTTTAGCTAGTGAAGTAGGGGCTTCCACGAAAGGTCTCACGTTGTATTTTTTATCAATTTCTTGTACAGTTGCGACCATATTTATTCACTGAGAATGCAAGCAATTGCTTAATCGATGATGATAGCAATAGCATTGTGATATATATAGTTGTAGATTATGTGGCTCAAAAGTTACGGAATCTAACGGAAGCCAATTGTACTCCTTAAACCACAGTTAATTGTCTTCTCCTTTGCATAGGCGAATCAATCCAAAGATTTATTGGCTGCAAAAATTGTGGCAATTGAATATGGTCCGTTCACTAAAATGACGTAATTCATCACAAGAGGTTGTTTCCACATTTCGGAACATGACACCTACTTGTCTTAAAGAGAAACCGACGTCCTCTTCCATAAGCAATCAAAAGGTAGTTTCCAGCAATTCTGAATCAAAGAACCGGAGGGTCCAGCGCAGAGTTTGTGGTGCCGGGAAACACCACTAGGAATAAACATGTCAAAGAATTGTCCCGGTGGGATCAATGAATTGTCACGGTGAAATTAATGGATCGGGTTCAACGTAGACGTAGTGTTTTCACTCCATTACGTATACACAAACCAACTGTAATGGTGGGCTCAATTCATCAAATCCTTTACATACATTTTCATAGTAGAAGCCAATGGTTTGAAGGTAGGAATAGTCCATCGATGTGCACTAGCTTCATGTCGTCTGGGAAGTCAAACACTCTTCCAAGGCTAATTCTGAAGTATATAGTTACGTCTCCTTCGCCATGTTACGTATATTTTCACGTTCAAGGTTTGAGCTTAATTGGAACGTTCATATACAACGGCTGCGAAACAATGGGGGATTTTGTCTTGTCAACGGCAAACAGAAATGCGATGTACAGGTGTAACAACATTCTGAACAAGTTGAAACACCGCGGTTGGATCCAAATGCATGACTGAGAGGGTCTAAGGAGTAGAAAAGTACAATTGCTCCAGAGCTCTTGTGAAACCTTGTCGCTGAATAGGGGAAGACATATACGAGGGGATCGTAAATTAGTAATATACTTGACAGATGTGGAGACCCAAGAGCTAACAGCGGCGTTAACCGAGCTCTCTACACGGAGCCATTGGAAGCGACACCAGTTACAAGGGGATAATGTGTGAAAGCTCCGTTCCTGAACCAAAAAAGTAGATTTACGCAACGGCAATTACTCACATGAGGCGCTACGTTAAGGGGATGCTGCTCATGGACGTATTCCCCAGTTCGGAGATAACGTACTTCAGCTCAGTTGTTAGCGATTACATAACGCATTTTGCCACTGGTGGGTACTTTTACCCAGGGAAGATGCGGAAACACATTTCGGGAAAAACTTTATTCGGGCCATTACATACCCGAAAAAACATAGCCCATCAGAAACACCCCAAATCTAAAGCTACATGAACGTACGGCCACACATCCCACGTCCCACACGTCAAATACGAGCTGATATGGTACGGCAGGCGATAAGGTGTAGCCGTGGAAAGATGGGACGAGCCAAGATATTATAAATTGTCAACTAAAGATTGGATGTTTGCTTTTTGCCACGACTCGGACGGAAGCACATGTTTGAATAGAACAAAGCTGACATTCAGCTACATAAAAATAAGTCCCATACTTGACTCTCGTATTGCTCAGCGTGCTCTTCGGACATATCGATGAAATGCGGACTTATACAACACTCGCAAGCCTGGGACACCAGTACTAATCCTCACTGTCGATCCCGAAATTACTCCATCCGTGTACTAAATCCGAGCAATTGCTGCGGATACAACACTACTTTTGGAGCAACCCACCATGGCCCTGCCTCTGCCGTAAAATAAAATGTTGTACGAATCTTATTAATCAGCCTCATGGAAACAGTCGAGGTTGGTGCAGGAAAAGCACAGTGTCACCTCGATCGGGAATTAAATCCGAGATGTGATGGCCATAAATCCTTGCGGCGGTTTGCTCTGACAAAGTAAGCACTTTGTATAAATCGAGTGCTGTATCATCAGTTGATGAATGTCGGGGTCCCGTTACACTATTTTGTTGTAAAATTTCCTAATTTGTCTTATCGTGCTATCTTCACTTGCACTGTCACTATCTATTGAATTTTTTCAATAATGACATCTTCAGACATCGAATCTAAACTACAGCGACAAAAGCGGTTCTTGTCGTTTTTATTCTCGAAAAAAGTCCGTCCATTGCCTACAGATGATGAGCGAAAACCTTACCCCCAGAAGTCGGTCAACCTTGTGTCCAGGGCATTCTTTTGGTGGTTGCTACCAGTGATGTCAACTGGGTATAACCGTACCTTGGACCCTCAGGATTTGTACTATTTGACCGATGATATCAAGGTCGAGGCCATGGCTGCCCAGTTCTATACTTATTTCGAAAAGGGCTACGAAAAAGCTAGAAGAAAACATCTTTTGAAAAAATGTTCCAGCCGTGGAGAAACATTGGACTCATCCAGTGTTGACGAATCTACCGATTTTAAGGACTTCAAATTGCCAAAGTTCACCACGATTTTTGCTGTCATTCAGACGTTCAAATTTCAGTACTTTAAAGCATGTTTCTATTTAGCATTAGCATACACGGGTTTAACTACAAACCCTCTTTTAATTAAAAAGTTGATTACCTATGTCGAGTTAAAAGCATTCGGCATTGAACAGGGTGTTGGTAAAGGTATAGGGTATTCTTTTGGATCTGCGATTTTAATCATGGCCATTGGTATGCTTTTGAATCATTTCTTTTACTGCTCAATGTTAACTGGGGCACAAGCAAAAGCGGTTTTGACCAAGGCTATTTTGGAAAAGTCGTTTAGATTGAATGAAGAGTCCAAGCACAAGTTTACTACCGGGAAAATCACATCTATGATGGGTACAGATTTGGCAAGAATTGATTTTGCCCTTGGTTTCCAGCCATTCATTATCGTCTTCCCCATCCCAATCGCTATCGCTATTGGGATCTTGGTGTCCAACATTGGGTGGCCAGCCGTCATTGGTATAGCAATTTTGTTCATTTTCATGGTAGGTATTGCTATGTCAACCAAAAAGTTATTCGTATATCGTGCTTCAGCTAATAAATTTACTGATGCAAGAGTTAATTATATCAAGGAAGCTTTGAATAACTTGAAAGTTATTAAATTCTACTCGTGGGAACCCCCTTATCATGAAAACATTTCTGAAATCAGGAGAAAGGAAATGAAGATCATTTACAGAATGCAAATTTTAAGAAACATTGTCACTGCATTTGCATTTTCCTTGACATTATTTTCCTCAATGATTGCGTTCTTAGTCTTATATGCTGTCAACAAGGGTAAAAATAAAGATCCTGCTGCAATTTTCTCATCTGTTTCCCTTTTCAATGTTTTAACACAACAAGTCATTTTGTTGCCAATGGCCTTGGCTGCTGGTGCAGATGCATTGATTGGGTTGACAAGAGTGGGAGAATATTTTGGAGCTGCTGAAATCGATCCGGAAGAAAAGGTCATTGATGCTACTCCTGAAATGCAAGTTATAATGGATGATTCCAATGAATCTATTGTAATTAACAATGCTAGTTTCAAATGGGAGATCTTCAAACAAGATGAAGCAGAAGACGGTAAGAAAGACGAGAAAGTAACACAAGTTCAACCTGATTCCAATACAAAAACCGAAACTTACACTGTCGACTCTTCCGAAAAGTGTGGTGATACTGAATCAACCAGTTCTAAGGAAATTTCTTTCCCTGGTTTAGAAAATATTGATTTAAACATCAAAAAAGGTGAATTTATTGTTATTACCGGTCTTGTTGGGTCAGGTAAATCGTCTTTGTTACAAGCAATATCTGGTTTCATGCGGAGAACTTCTGGTTCTGTTTCTGTTAATGGATCATTATTACTATGTGGGTACCCATGGGTTCAAAACGCTACTGTCAAACAAAACATTATTTTTGGTTGCCAAGAAGATGAGAAGAGATATAATGAAGTTATTTATGCATGCTCCTTGGAGAGTGACTTGGAGATCTTGCCTGCTGGTGATCAATCAGAAATTGGTGAAAGAGGGATCACGTTATCTGGAGGTCAGAAAGCTAGAATTAATCTTGCCAGAGCTGTTTATGCTAACAAGGATATCATCTTGTTAGATGATGTGTTGTCAGCTGTTGATGCTAGAGTTGGTAAACACATTATGAACAACTGTATTTTAGGTTTATTAAAAGACAAGACGAGAATTTTGGCGACACATCAATTATCTCTTATTGGTTCGGCTGACAGAATTATCTTCTTGAATGGTGATGGAAGTATTAGTGTTGGAACATTCGAAGAATTAAAATCCAACCCCGGTTTCAGTAAATTAATGGCATATAGTACTGAAACCAAGGATGAGGAAGACGAGGAAGAAATTGAGTTTGTAGACGAAGAAATTGAACTTGAAGAAAAAGAGTTGATCAAGAGACAAATCACAAATAAATCAAAGGCTGATGAGGAAGCAATTCGTCGTGATTTTAATAAGAATAAGAATGAAAATGGTGTTTTGATTGAGAAGGAAGAAAAAGCAGTGAACTCCATAGACTACACCGTTTATGCTACTTATTTCAAGTTAGGTTCCGGTAAGATTCCACCAGTGCTTCTTTTGCCAGCTCTTCTTTTGATCATGATTTCAGCTACATTCTGTCAATTATTTACAAACACTTGGTTGTCTTTCTGGACATCTGACAAATTCCATGGGAGACCCAGTAACTTTTACATTGGAATTTATATCATGTTCACTTTCATGTCATTTTTCATGTTGACTTTTGAATTCATTATTTTGGTCTTCATAACTAACACCGCATCAGTTAGATTGAATATTTTGTCAGTTGGGAAAATTTTGCATTCTCCAATGTCATTTATGGACACTACACCAATGGGAAGAATTTTGAACAGATTTACAAAAGATACTGATGTTTTAGATAATGAGATTGGTGATCAATTGAGATTCTTCTTATTCTCATTGTGTAACATTCTTGGGGTTTTGATCTTATGTGTGATTTATTTGCCATGGTTTGCAATTTCATTGCCATTTTTGGGACTTCTTTTCTACTCTATTGCTGATTTCTACCAAGCTTCGTCTCGTGAAGTCAAGAGATTAGAAGCAATTCAAAGATCCTTGGTTTACAATAATTTCAATGAAACCTTGAGTGGTATGGATACAATTAAGGCATACAGGGCTGAATCAAGATTCTTGATGAAGAACGATAAGTTGATTAACAATATGAATGAAGCTTACTATATCACAATTGCTAACCAACGTTGGTTAGGTATTCATATGGATATTGTTGCTACAATGTTTGCCTTGTTAATTGCATTACTTTCTGTGTTCAGAGTTTTCAACATTGGAGCATCGTCTGTTGGTTTATTGTTGTCATACGTCTTCCAAGTTGCAGGTCAATTGTCTATGCTTATCAGAACGTTTACTCAAGTTGAAAACGAAATGAATTCTGCTGAAAGACTTTGTGAATATGCATACAAGTTGCCAGTTGAAGCAGCCTACGTTATCACGGAAACTTCACCAAAGCCATCATGGCCTGAACACGGAAGTATCAAATTCGATGACGTTTCGTTAGCTTACAGACCAGGTTTACCAGTGGTCTTAAAGAATTTATCATTTGACATTAAACCTTCAGAAAAGATTGGTATTTGTGGTAGAACTGGGGCAGGGAAATCCTCGATCATGACTGCGTTATATCGATTATCAGAATTGCATTCAGGTAAAGTTTTTATTGATGATATCGACATTTCGTCTTTGGGATTGCAACAATTGAGATCTAAGTTATCGATCATCCCACAAGATCCAGTATTGTTCAGAGGGTCGATCAGAAAGAATCTTGATCCATTCCACGAACAAGATGACTCTAAATTATGGGATGCATTAAGAAGAACAGGGTTGATTGAAGCAAGTAAATTGGAATCTGTCAAGCAACAAGTTCTTGGTGAAGATACTACCGAATCACACAAGTTCCATTTGGACCAAGCAGTTGAAGACGATGGTGTTAATTTCTCATTGGGAGAAAGACAATTGATTGCATTTGCAAGGGCATTGGTTCGTGATTCAAAGATTTTAATCTTGGATGAAGCTACATCATCAGTCGATTATGAGACTGACGCGAAAATCCAAGAGACCATCATCAAAGAATTCAGTCAATGTACAATTTTGTGTATTGCTCATAGGTTGAAGACAATTATCAATTATGATAGAATTTTGGTGTTGGATAAAGGTGAACTTAAAGAGTTCGACACTCCATGGAATTTATTCAATCAAGATGGAAGTATTTTCCAACAAATGTGTGAAAGATCTAATATTACTGCTGATGATTTTTCAAAAGTAACTAAGTTTTAACTTAGGGATATATTAATATAGGGTTCTGTGAAAATAAATAGAAAGATACTTTTGATGTAGAGAAGTAGCACTGAACTTTGTCCGAGACAAGTTGACACTTAACGGTGCGATGCAAAGAAATGCGGCATCGAGCACCTCTTTATTGCGTGAGAATGTATTACAACCAGCTGCACAATTTACGCAAGGGTCAAGATCGAACGCAATTGCTGCGAAGGGATGCAAACCTTACTAGTGGTGACAACTTCGGATACGGAAAGAAATGTCACAATCGCTAGGGCCCACGGTTCGGGAGTCAACACATCGGCGAGACAGCATCTTCCGTCCACCTCAGCACCGGTACAGCCATAGTATCATGCCACCGAGAAATACGTTCGATAAGTTACGTCATATTGCTCCAGTAACGCAGATTGCGAATTAATAACTTGGCCATGTTGCACTGCAATCGCAACAATTGCTGGTGGCACAAAGCCAGAACAATGATAGCACGGGAACGAAACTCCCGTGCTGTCCGTTGCAACTTTGCCTTAGGGCTTTCCCTGGGGGTGGTAATCTACATATGCATTGGAATGTATGTAAAACAGTGACGTCGTTATATAGTATACCTGGGGAAGTTCGCACCGGCTTTGTATGACCATTGCGAGGTCAAAGTGGTGGAGAATGGACGTAAATCCAGAACCGTGACACTGTGTGTTTCAATGATGCTTCAGATGCGGCTGTGGTGATGGTATTCGCTAAATTTCGTAAATGTGAAATTGTAGAAATATTTGTTGCTAAAGTGGCTGTAGTACACATGCACTATATATAAAATCAAATGAGACAAATGTTTTTGCGATATATAATTATTATTCTTTACAATGGCGGGGGTTGCAACAGATCACAGGTTCACCAATCTTATCAACAAGATCAGTGGTCAACCTGCATCATATGCTAAAAAGTCCAATTACACATTTGGCAAGACGTTGGGTGCTGGGTCGTTTGGGATTGTAAGATATGCTAGGGACAACACCACCGACGAGGAGGTTGCCATCAAGATCATCTTGAAGAAAGCACTTAAGGGGAATGAAGATATGGTTCTTGATGAATTGAGACTTTTACAACAATTGCACCATCCTCACATTGTTGGGTTTAGAGACTGGTTTGAGTCCAAAGATAAATTCTACATAGCTACTCAATTGGCCACCGGGGGGGAGTTATTTGACAGAATTGTCAGCAAGGGGAAATTCACCGAGCACGATGCGTCTGTGGTGATTATTCAGATGTTGGAGGCATTGCAATATTTGCACGATCGAGACATTGTGCACCGAGACTTGAAACCGGAGAATATCTTGTATATATCCTCAAAGGAAGATAGTAATGTGGTATTAGCAGATTTTGGTATTGCAAAACATTTACAGGATCCAAACGATAAGCTATACACATCTGCTGGATCGTTTGGGTATGCGGCACCAGAAGTGATTACCGGGGACGGCCATGGGAAACCGTGCGACATTTGGTCTTTAGGAGTAATCACCTACACATTGTTATGTGGATATTCACCATTCAGGTCTGAAAATGTGAAAGACTTCATCAATGAGGTCAAACACAACAATGCGGTGATTTTCCATGCCGATTACTGGCGCGATGTTTCTAAGGATGCAAGAAGATTCATCATTAATGTTCTTCAGTATGATCCTAACAGGAGACCAACAGCTACACAATTACTTAAAGACCCATGGATCGTTTCGATTGCCTCGGAACACAAGGACACTGATTTGTTACCATCGATTAAGCAAGGTTTCGATGGTAGAGCTAAGTTCAGACAAGCCATTGAGTTGGTGAGACTTAATAATAGAATCAAGAAATTGAAGGAGATCCAAACTGAAGAAGATGATGATCCTCTTGAAATTGGTCTTTTTGGAGAATGTGGACTATTGCCCACGCCAACGGGGTCGAATGTCGACATTCCCAATCCATTGAAGTCGTGGTCAAAGATCTCGCAATCGCTCAAAGATATTGAGCAGAACGACAGCTCGAGAGCTTCGTTGTCGCCAATAAAATCTCCATACAAAGAGGCTAAAGTTAAATCTACGTTGACGGGGAAAGCATTTGTTCAACTAGTTCAAACAGCTACGAAAAATAAAGAAAGAGTGCGTCATTTCCAAGAGTCTGAAAAGAAGGAAAAGCCTTCCGAGGAATCGCAACCTTCTAAACAAGGCTAAGGTTATCGAGTGCTTTCAACCAACCAGATTCAAATCATACTTAAACTCAATTGTAAATTTCTGATCGCTTTTTTCGACGAAATTGTTGATTTTTTAATTCAGACTGACCAAGATCGATCTTGGAATTTAATAGTTCTACTTCATCTGTCAAATTACGTGGTATAGAGAGGATACTTTTACAATCTTAACATTTATAGCAATACTTAGCTTGTTATATACAGAATTTTCTCACCAAGAATGAAATCTCACTGGTAGCTGAAAAATTATCGTGTTGAAAAATCTACCAAAACAATCTAGCTGGAGTCATTTTTGAAAGCTGACTTGTTACCAAGCTTAAGTGTCGGGGTAGTTGAAGACACAGAGGTGACTCGTGAAAAAAAGTCGAGTTTTATTGCACAATTATTGTAAACCCTCATCCCAGATTCTTTTTCTTACCAGCACCTGATCAACATGGTGAAATCGCCAGATGACATCGACCTGGACGACATCGGTCTATCGCCACCAGTAAAACAAAAGAGCCCTGCGCTTTTCAATGACGTCGAGGATAAAACAGACGAAGCTTTGGGAACTTTCATTCAGCTAGAAGACTGTACTTATAGCTCGAAACATCTTGGGTCGTCGGGCCAGCAGGAGTACATGACATGTGATTGTGTTGAAGATTGGGACTCATCGCAACAGAAGAACTTAGCTTGTGGCGACGACTCAAACTGTATCAACAGAGTTACGTCGGTTGAATGTGTAAATGGCCATTGTCATTGTGGAAGTGATTGTCAAAATCAACGATTTCAAAAGCATCAGTATGCCAATATAGGAGTATTCCAGACGGAATTAAAAGGTTATGGTGTGCGGGCATTGGAAACCATTCCTAGCCATACTTTTATCTATGAATATATTGGAGAAGTGATTGGGGAGGAGGAGTTCAGACAAAGGATGATTGAGTATGACAGTAAAAATTTCAAGCACTTCTACTTTATGATGTTGAAACAAGATTCGTTTATTGATGCCACTATAAAGGGTTCTTTGGCGAGATTTTGTAACCATTCTTGTAACCCAAACGTCTTTGTAGATAAGTGGGTGGTAGGCAAGAAGTTGAGAATGGGGTTGTTTGCCAAAAGAACCATTGCCAAAGGTGAAGAGCTTACGTTTGATTATAATGTAGATAGATATGGTGCTCAATCTCAACCGTGTTACTGTGGAGAGCCCAATTGTATTGGGTTTATGGGTGGTAAGACTCAGACTGACGCAGCATTACTCTTGCCAGATGGAATTGCTGAGGCATTAGGAGTAACTCCTAAGCAGGAGAAATTGTGGTTGAAGGAGAACAAGCATTTGCGTAACAAACAGCAAGATGACGATTCGAAAATCAATGAAGAATTTGTGAGATATATAGAAGTCAGTGCTGTGAACGATCAAGATGTCAATAAAGTGATAGGGGCATTGATGAAATCACAAGATATTAACATTATTCGAAGATTAGTGGAGAGAATATACAAAACCCGGGATGAGAGTATCAATTCGTTAATTATACGATTTCACGGGTATAAGACATTGGCAACTATTCTTCGAGACTATCAAGAAGATGAGGAGTTGATTGAGAATATATTGACGATTTTAACGAGGTGGCCCAAGGTTACCAAAAACAAGATTTCTTCATCGCAAATTGAAGATGTGATTAAAGATATCAATTCCAAAACAAATAATGAGGAAATCAAAACTTTAGCTACTGACCTTCTTGAAGAATGGAGTAAGCTACAAATGGCATACAGAATTCCAAAAACATTGGATAAATCAAATACAATCAACAATGCGTACGGAAGAGGGACAAGTTCCCCTGAGCCCCACCGCTCCGAAGAACCGTATCAAACAAACCAAACTCGTAAAGATCCCACGTTACCAGATGGATGGGAAATGGCATTTGATGAGAACACGCAGAAGCCATACTACTTCAATAGAATGAAGAATTTGTCTAGGTGGACCCATCCTGCTGAAGATGTAATTCCCACTGGCCCTCGGGATATGAACAAACGTAAAAAGACTACTGACGAGTTCCGAAGGGAAGAAGAAAGGTTACGGAAAGAGAAGGAAGAACAGTTCAATGAAATCCAAAGAAAACAAAAGTTGCTACAAGAAATGATCTTGCAGTCCCAGGAAGCTGATAGAATCAGACGAGAACAAGAGGAAAAGGCTCGTCAGGAACAGAAGGTCAAAGCCATGGCTAAAGCAAAGTTGCGGGCTAGCAATGGCCATCACAAGTCTTCGAGTGTTTCTGTCGAAGCAAACTGGAAAGCACTTTTTGCCAAACATGTGCCTAACTTGTTAAAGAAATACGAGCCAGAAATTGGGAAGGAGAACTGTAAAGGTTGTTCCAAGGACTTGGTAAAGATTCTAGTATCGAAAGAAATGAAAAAGGACTCTAAAGAGTCTCCTCCAACTGAGCTAGACAAACACAAATTGAAGAAGATTAAGGAGTACAGTAAAGGATATATGGAAAAGTTTTTGACAAACTATAGAGCGAAGAAAGCTCAGAAGAAGAGAAGCTCAGAGAAAAGCAATAATGAAAATGATACGAAAAAGGCAAAAGTAGAATAGTTGGCTCATTACAGAAAGACTGGAAATTGGTTAGAGGAATCAGCAGATTGATCAAAATAATCAACTAGTATTTTGTGTTGTCCAAGTATGTCTTGAGCATTATTTAACTTGTTTCGACAAATTGCATCAAATTGTTTCATCTTAGAGTTGATACATGGTTAAATGTAATATAAATTTGTATAGTATATGTAATGGATTACAAAGAATCTTAGTTGTAAATGTATTAATACAAAAACGAAATGTAATTGGAAACTATATAAAATGAAATAAATACTAATAGATGACTTAATGATAATGCTGATATTGCTTGTAGGTAATACCTTAACAATCCGTTTCCAACAATTTTGGCAAGTTTTCGATGGATTCACTGCCAAAAATGATTTGGTAAGTAGCTTCGAATAATGGGAATTCTTCGACTTGGCCGGAGAACAACAATAATTCGTGAACTTCTTTAGCGGTGATGATACCTTGAGAAGATTGACCGTTCAATAACTTCTTTTCTGCTTCTTCAGCAGAAGCACCGGTTTGGGCCATGTATCTACCGACCTTGACGTTTCTACCACCGGAACAAGTGGTGATCAAATCAGCAACACCGGCAGATTCCTTGGTGAAAGTAGAAGCTTCAGATTCTGGGAAGTAGGTGGTGGAAAATTTGATAGTTTCCAATAAACCAACTCTCATAATAGCAGCCTTAGCGTTGTCACCCCAGCCTAAACCTTCGACGAAACCAACGGCTAAAGCAACAATGTTCTTCAATGCACCGGCAATAGAGACACCGGCAACATCTTCAATGACGGTAACATGGAAGTATGGTCTGTGGAAAAGAGCTTTCAACACAAAGTGGTCAATGTCTTTGCCTCTTCCCATGAAATCTTCCGGGACCTTGTAGGCAACAGTAGTTTCAGACCATTTGCATCTTGCGATTTCCGGGGCCAAGTTGGCTCCTGACAACACCCCGCAGGTTATGCGCAAGTTCTCTTCGATGTAGGTAGATAACAATTTGACACCGGATTGGTTAACTTCCAAACCCTTCAAACAAGAAATGGCTCTAGCCTTTGGTTTCAAGTGACCCTTCAACATTTCACACACTTTAGGTAAGAATTGATGGGGCAAGTTGAACACCAACAAATCAGCATCGTGAGCAACATCGACGATATTTGGGATGGCAACCAAGTTTGTTGGTAAGGTGACATCAGGCAAGTATTTGACATTTTGGTGTTTGGTGTTGATGATGTCGGTCAATTTCTCGCCGTCAATCACCTCTTGGTGGACCCACATCTTGACATTGTGACTGAACAAGTGGGGTCTTGCTGCAGCATTTTCTGCAATGACCTTAGCGATGGTGGTACCCCAGTTACCAGAACCGATAACTGCGATTTTGAAGGGTCTTTCAGGGGTCAAAACCTCTGCCGAAAGTGGATTGAGACCGATTTTGTTCTGGGACAAAATGTGGGATAATTGGTTTAATCTAGCAGTGGCTCTAGTCATGATGAGATGCGATGAGGAGGCAACGGTAGGCTAGATGGGTATAACGATATCGGAAACGGTGTAAAATTCACGGAACAAGTGTAATACGGTGGTATACGACGCAACAACAACTAAATCCCTTAGATAACTGGATTGTGACCTATACCAATTCCTGGAGAAATTTGCCTGTTGCTGGCTTAATATATAGTAGTGATGATTGTAATTTTGTACCACACGAAAATTTCTGTTTCCCAACATCCGAGGCCTAACCACACAGGCACGGAAATTTCGATCAGTTAGATCCATTGTTCGCACCACGATCCTTCTCCGCTACCCAACGAAATACAACTCCGCCTTGGGGGTAATCCGGTTGGCTTTCTGGCGTGGATGCGGTGGATGTTGTGGTTGGGGTGGTTTGTGCACCGCCAGTGGGGTGTACTGAATAGCGTCGTTGGCATTTCAGATGATGTCGGTTAGATCAATATCCTCGGACGACCGTTGTTAGTGATGTATTATGTGAAATGATGTACGATTACCGTTACCGCTAATGTTCCTCTATTCGGGTCTATGGACGTACTACGCACGTCAACACATCCATTTTAGGCAGTGGGTGATACTAGATTATTTCTACTAGTGTCGCTGCCGGTTGGGTTTACGTATCCTACGCTCTTGTAATTTGCTACACAGTGAAGTTGGGGCTACTGACGAGTTGGCATGGGTGTTGACTTTGTGCGATTGGATATGGCTGTCTTATCGTAGGGTCTCTGCATCCTTTCACCCTATAGTGCCTAATTGCCTGCGAATGCCGATACTCCAATGCCAATTCCAGATACGTGTTCCGTGGATTCAACGGTTGACGTGGGGCACGGCTTACGGTGTGGCGTAAAGGTATCATTTTCACAGGTTCCAGTTCGCACTTATCAGCACGACTATTGTCGAGATGACACAAACAGGCATGTAGAGATGATTACTCGTGTATTGGATTGGTGGCCGAAACTCAACCAACGTTTCATGCCTCGATGTGCATTGGTCCCAGGCGATCCTACTGCCCTGTGATTCGTCAAGATTGGACGCCAGTTTCGGTGTAACGTCGCATTTGTCGATACATAAAATTATCTTCTTCATATGCATCCTATAATCCCAATAGGGTCAAAGGAGAATTTCAACATCCCTATTTTGGTCACCATTACCATTTACATTCACTAGCCTCGTACTACACAATTGCGTCACACGCAGGTTATCCTTGGATAACCGAGTTTATTTCTATATGGTTTTGTCCCTTACGTAGTTGTACTTCCCAAAATCAAGTTTTACCCTGCGGGTCAAATAGTCGGTCACGACGTGGTCGGTCCGTGCCGATTGCACAAGAAATGACGGGATTCTGGCATATTTAACACCAGTCGAAGTATTGCTCTTTTTGTAGTTCAATCAATTCTCTTGTCGATGTTTTAGATAGTTCAAGTTATCGATATATAGCCTCTTGTTGGCATTTCTCTTACACGTCAAAGTTCCCTTATGTCGCTTCAACGCATCTTTCCGGGCAAAACCTTTACCACAGAGTTCGCAAATGCTAGGTGGTATTGTCAAGTGTTGCTTTTCGTGTCTCTTTAAATCACTGGATCGTCTAAACGTTTGGGTACAACTATGACACAAGAACTTACGATCTGAATCACTCAAACTCGAAGTTTTGGAATTGAAGTCGTCATCATCAAACCCATCGTTTTCGTCGTCCGCTACGTCGTCGTTGCTGTAGTCGTGTGTGTCGTAAGAGGCCCGACTATGGTTACTAGGTTCGATAAACTCTTTTTTCAACGGATTTTGTCCGATTAGAAAGTTCCACCCGTCGGAGTTAGATGATGGATGGTTATCTGTAGTTTGTTGTTCAAATAGCTTTGGAGACCCAGCAAAGATATTGTTTGATAAGTTGGGGAAATCCTTATAGAACTCCTGGATGTTTAATTGTCCAGAGCCATTGGTTGTGATTGACGAAGACTTTCTTATCGGGTTCCCATGGGGAGAGGTTGCATACTGCAATCTCGTCAATAAATCCTGAATTGTAGGATCTAATAGCGTAGACCCTTCGGGGCTAGCTGCAGACGCAGTTGCAACTAACGCATCCCTAGCAAGACGTAAAAACGTAGCATCTTCAGCTGTCTGATTACCAGTGGTGCCATTCTGTTTATTGTCTGCAAGTGGGGGAACTTTAGGTGTGTTGGTTCCACCTAGTGGGAGGTTATGCACATTGGCAGAATCATCGACAGAGCTTTGTCCGTGGTCGAATTGACCTGAATTCGAATGCGTGGCCGAAACAATTCCTTCCCTACCCAACGAATTGATCCCGCTATCGTGTAAATGGGAAACGGTGGTATTTGGTGAACCTCGCCTTGTGTACAGTATGGGCTGGTCTATTCTTTGGTGATGAAACCCAAGCTCACCAGCTGTTGGCTTCAATTTTTTGTTTGGCGGCGACTGTGACAGGTCGTGTAGGTACGGCAGATGTAGTAGATGAGACTTGTGGTACGGATCCATCATAAATGTGGTGATACAATTTGTGCAACACTAACTCCACGATCGGAGTTTGCTAGGAACGAGATGAAAAAAGTGGCAATCCGGAATCAACGGATTAAGCTTGTAAGCGGTTTTGTCTGCTGTGAAGAGCCAGGAAATGGTTCCGTTGTCAGTACGGGGGTTCACACGATTGTTTCCGATAACGGTATTAATTAAAACGTATAGAATGGTAACGCGAAATGCTCCTATACTCCATGAACAGACGAGATTAGTCAACCTAGGAAACAACCAGTTTTCGTTATATGCTCAAAAGACGACAGTTTCGCAATTCGTAATTGTTGTCAGTTATATATGATCATAACAGTATGCGTTTCGATTGTTTCATCGCTACTGTGGTTCTTCTAGTTGTTTGTTAGGAATTGCGAAATTTAGAAAATGTCACATGACTGGTGCTAATCGCATCACCACGGCCACCTTCTCCGTGCCAACACGGGCAAGAACTTTGCTTTTTAGGTTGGCTGCCTATGATATTTCGGAGCGTGGTTGTTCTCGGCTCTGGCGTGTGCTGTTCCAACTTCCATGGCAATAGACTACTGCTATCGTGGTTGACTATTTATGTAAACAGATGGTAGCGCGACGATGGAGATGATTCGTAATTACGGGGTGATGGCGTACGTTAGGTGGTAATTGAGCTGAACGGTGGCGACAGCAAGGACGAAATAGACTTCGGGGTCACTCCAGTTCAAAATGACATGAAACCAGCAACATGGGCAACAATTGGTGCCGGAGTTGCAGTTGACTATATTGCTTGTGCGATAAAGTATGTTTCTGTGCAACGCTCTGATTAATCACTAATCCGCAAATAGATACCTGTGCCACGTGGCCGGGAGCACATGATAGACAAAATCGGGGTGATAATTGATATGACAATGTTTGTGACATTGTCACGTGATAATGGCATCTTTCACGACAACGTTATTTACAGGACTGCGATTTTTCAATCGGTTTAGGCCAAAACCAGAAGGAAGAGTCAGGAGTCGGTGTTTTATACGGAGAACGAGACATGACGTACCAGGATGTACCATCGCGGCACAAGTCGCAGAGGTTGATCAGCAGAATGAGATCGCAAGCGAATTCGCACCAGCAACAATTTCAAATGTACAAGCAGAGGCAAAAGACCATCAGCAACATCATGGAACTATTACCGGGGTTGAACGATATTTCTGATGCGTTTGAAGCGTTGCCGATGGATTTGATCAAGTACTTTACATTGTTGAAGGAGATTGATGCCAAATGTATCAGCACAATCCCCCAGATTAATGGTTTGATCGATAGGTATATTGACAAGCTTCATCCTAGCACGGTTGCTGAAAAGGAAGTGAACGGTACCAGCGACGACAGTGCAAATGGCCAACCAAAAGAAGGTGATAATTCTCAGGACGATCCTGCTCAAAAAACAAGTAATGATGTCAGTGGAGTAACGGACCAGTTCCCCAAACCGGACCAATTCAAGCATTTGACAGTCATCAAGAATAAACTTAATGAGGTTGTTCCTTGTTTGGAAGAGAAAATGCAAGTTACCAGGGTTGCTAGCGATCTTATGGAAAAACACATGATGCGAATTAATGACGATTACAAGTTGATTATCAACAACAACGAGATTCCTGAATCGATCAGAATAGGTCCATTGAACCATCCAGCGATGATTATGGATCCTGCGGTAAATAATAACCAAGATCGGTCCGTACAAGCAGTGAGGAGTGAATCTAGAAGAGAGGCCCTTGCTGCGAAAAAAGCATCCAAAGAGGAGGAAACAAAGAGAAGAGGTGGGAGAGATGCCAGTTCTCTTGAAAAGACCCCGCCAGAATCATCGCCTGTTTCTTCAAGTAATAATAATGCCAATAATTTAGCAAACAGCAACAATGCTGGAAACGGTGCTGGAGGGTTTGGTAACGGAAACAAGAAGAGAGGAAGAAATGAGGATATTTTCAGGTCGACAACGCCGGTAAACGGAGCGAAAAAGAAAAAGACCACCAAAAAAGAAGAACTGGAGGAAGAACAAAATGCAAAGACTATGAGACCGTCGTCTGGTCTGAAGTCTGGCGAGCCTACGTATTGTTACTGTAATCAAGTGTCATTTGGAGAAATGGTGGGATGTGATGGAGATGACTGTAAACGGGAATGGTTCCATTTACCATGTATAGGATTCAAAAATCCTCCTAAGGGAAAATGGTACTGTGAGGACTGTACCATCAAGATGAAGAAAGTCAAGAGAATATGATAATTTCAAATAGAACGGCAATACATCACAACGAATGGGAAATAATTTACCAGGGAGGCCATGGGACAGATGCAGAGCGAAACTACAGCACTACAAAGTGAATGTGTACTTGTAATGATCCAATCTGAATGACACAGAAGTGTATCTGGCGTAATGTAGTGTAAGCAAGATCACGTAATTGCATGTATGCAATGTCGCAGTAGTTAACTATATTTAGCTGATTACAACAGAGAACAGATTAGAACGGACACGGATAGTTACAGAACTGCACCACAACCGAAGTCACAGATAATATACAAAACGTTGTTATTCAGCTTATACGTCTGGGGTTTATGGGTGATAATCCCGAAAACGTAGATCTTTGTCCCTTGAGTGCAGTAGGTCAAGGCACAAGTGGTTACAGAACTATTCAATTTCCACTGCAAGAGGTCAATTTTTGTTGGGGTGAACATGGCACGAGTGACTGCTGTGTTGGATTGTTATTGAACGTGTCTCTCGAAGCAATTGTAATTTTGCCAACCAAATAGATTTAAGACCAGTACCGTATTCGGTTATTTCTGCAGCCGACATTCACACCGAGACCGATATTTTGCGGTGCAACTTGGCTTTTTGTGGTGCCACAAATACACTGCCAAT
This sequence comes from Suzukiozyma palmioleophila, assembly GCA_030560805.1. Classification (NCBI taxonomy): domain Eukaryota; kingdom Fungi; phylum Ascomycota; class Pichiomycetes; order Serinales; family Debaryomycetaceae; genus Suzukiozyma; species Suzukiozyma palmioleophila. The sequence continues at coordinate 230,317 of JAKTVY010000004.1, forward strand.
AAAGCCGAAGGGCCACTTGTGTTGCCAAACTTGCTGTCTGGTGCTCGTCTCTAACGTCACCTTGTAGTACCACAGACGATGTTCCATGTGTTTCCCGTGCTACCATGTGCGGTGCAAGCAGCATGATGCAACGAAGAGATATGAAACGACAAGAAAAGCGTGGGCCGATACGACGGGCAGGGGACAAGAGCGATACGGGCAACTGCGAGACGTCCGAAAGCGCATCGGTCGCCAAACCAGCTCTAGAGCCCACAAGTCCAAGAAATAGCTCCCGAGCGAGGCAATAGTAAGCCTCATTTCATGTAGACCAGCCGTGGGCTGCAGCAGATGCACACGGCAGAATTGTTGAGGTCAAGCACAACCCACGGTGTCGCATTATCAATGCTCGTGCCACCAAAACCAGCACGGCACTGGACCATTGGTGTGACATGGCCAAGCTGGAGTTGTTCCACGCGATACACCCATGCCACAATACGATTCTCTCACATTGCACCATTGCTGGAGAAACGGCACGGCAAGTCACGGAGAAGCAAGGAACAAACCATCCCTCGCTGTCACTGAAACATGTAGGTGTCCAATGGACAGTGATGGCGTGTGGAACAACCGTAACTGGGTTGGCCAGGCAATTCACCCCACCGCCTGGAGCGCAGTAGTATTTCTGCACCATTGCAGAAATTTTATCGTGCGTGAAATTCACTACATAAACTTTTCGCCTAGTAATTCTTATTGGTGTACTACATCTACTCATTGAACCTCACTACAGTTTTTGTGGACATCCGGATTAATTCTCGTGTGAAGAATCCTGTGAGTATCGTAATTTTATTCTTTTTTGTTTCTTCATCGTCTTCAACCTTATATTGGTTAGTTTGATTGTTGTTCGTGCTTCTGTCAATTATTTTTCGCCAATACCCGTGTATTCCTGGCATCTGATACTGAAACACTAATTCGTGGCTGATACATCACTGGTAATTTGCTGGTGGTTATACTACACTTTTATTTACACGTTGACAACTGGTTTTTTCACTTGTTGTGATTGGTTCTCACTTGCCTAGTTGACACTCGATTGTTTACTCCTTATTTTGCCTGTATCTGCGGTACGTCTTTGTTTGTTTGTTACATCCATTTCGTCAATCGTTGAACCATTGTGCTACCAGGTCATCTTTTATTTGTACGTTATTGCTTAATAGTCCTATTTACTCATCATGTTGCAAGAATATAAACTTGTTGTTGTCGGTGGTGGTGGTGTCGGTAAATCGGCCCTTACCATCCAGTTGATCCAATCCCATTTCGTCGACGAGTACGACCCTACCATCGAAGACTCTTATAGAAAACAATGCACCATCGACGGTGAGCAGACATTGTTGGACGTGTTGGACACCGCCGGTCAAGAAGAATATTCCGCCATGAGGGAACAGTACATGAGAACAGGAGAAGGGTTCTTGTTGGTCTACTCCATCAATTCGAGAAATTCGTTAGAAGAATTGTCGAGCTTCTACGAGCAAATCTTGCGTGTGAAGGACTCTGAAAACGTCCCGGTGTTGATTGTTGGTAACAAGTGTGATTTGGAGATCGAAAGACAAGTCAGCTACGACGAAGGAAAAGCGCTTGCCAATCGGTTCGGGTGTAAATTCATCGAGACTTCGGCCAAACAAAGAATCAATGTCGAAGAAGCGTTCTACGATTTGGTGAGAACAATCAAAGCACAACAAATCGAAAAAGACTCTCAGGCAGCTCAAGAGGCCGATGCTACTGCTGCACTGGCCAAAAACCAAAACAATGCCGAATCGTCGTCCCAATCCCAGCCTGGGGCCACGTCTACCTCCCAACAACCAAATTCCCTGGCCATTAATAAAAATGAAGCTGGTGCAGAAAATACAACCCAGCAACGAAGACAACAATCTTCTGCTGCTCCCGAAGCCAAAAGCAAGTCTGGGTGTTGTACCATTGTTTAAGACAAATCCATGTCAGACACTATGACATTTGTTTTATGAAAATTTAATGACTGAAAGAAGAGTCCGCATTTGATGATTTGAATCACCGCCAGAGTCTGACTGTACCGGGCTATAAACTCTAATTTTCCACTGTTCTATACTCACAATTTCTCAATGGTTCACGATCATCAACTGTCGGGGTAAATCACCAATCAATGGAGCCGAGAATTTCGTGGGTAACAGCGATTTCTGGGTATAGTGGTTGGAAATTTACTGATTCCGTAGAGATGTATCGTTTATCGTCAAATTTGACATTACAATAAAACAAATAGATATTTATATATTCTTTATTTTATACTTGAAAATTCTGCGATTTCTGTACCAGTTGGGTCGGGCAACACTCTGGCTGGCCGGCTCCGTTTCCGTAATGCCACTGGTAACGGGCTGTTGACACACTAGTCTGCTGGAATGTGTCTACGGTGCACGTTTGGTCTCGAGATGGTTGTATTAGGAGCAGTTGGGTATTTAAACTAATTGATAAAGTGGAAAATCACGAAATGCAAAATCAAACTAGCGAAAATGTAGTCTCTGAAGCTTATTTCTGGGGAGAACGACAATGCATGGGCATCAGTATCGGCAGAAGTGGTGTCGGATGTGTCTTTTTCCGACAGTATCTTTGCGCTAGCCAGGTTTATTTGCAATCTCAAACTGACAGTCAAGACGAATTGGCCGACACAGCTGATGAACCCACCCAAAAACGCATTGAAGGGAAAGTTTCCCACGAGCAAAACATAAACAAACTGCAAAACTCCCAACAACACTAAGAAAACTAGAAAGATGTCTATCAATTTCAATCTTGGAGTCAACGAATTCAAATAGTGGTGGTACGTCGTCAACACCGCCGATTGCAAGTCAGAAATCGACTGGGACACGGAAACGGACTTTTCCTTCTTCAATTCCTTCTTTATTTCCTTTTTCACGTCTCGTTTGACAGCGGGCATGGTGGTGTAATTTGGTACGGAATCTGTGGGTGAGAAAAATTGTAGTAATCAACGTGTTTTTTACTGTGCGAGCGAAATCTGCCCTGGCGAAAATTACTGAATAAATCAGGGAAAATTGGTCTTGAACAAAAAACCCAGTTTTTGTGAGCAACGTTGGCGTTTTCCTGGTCAGTATCGTAGTAGCACGCAAATGGAAGCCACCGGGAACGGTTCTGTGAGGAAAGTGGTGAGTCCACCCACGGTTCGGATAGTTCCTCCGTTGAACTTCTGTCCTGTCGAGGCCAACTTGTACCGAAGTGGGCAGCCGAGTGTGATAAACCAGTCGTTTTTGAACCAATTGAACCTTAAGACGATTTTGTGGCTAGCCAGCGAGGAGCCCACCGACGAGTTTTTGGAGTATTGCAATTCCAACGGCATCAACATTGAGTTTGTGGGAATCAATAACGACAATGACCACGACCATATCTCGTCGTTGAACCCGTGGGATGCGTTGGACGAGCCAACGATCAAACGGGCTTTGGAATTGATTGTCGACATCAACAACTATCCGTTGTTGGTGTGTTGTGGTATGGGACGACACAGAACAGGGACGGTAATTGGGTGTTTGAGACGGCTACAAGGATGGAACCTCGCTAGTGTTTCCGAGGAGTACCGAAGATTTACGGGGGCACGAGGTGGAAGGATCCAGGTGGAGTTATTGATGGAGAATTTCGATATCAACTCGGTGCAGATTTCTAAAGACAAGGTTCCGAAATGGCTTCTTCCCCGGGTTCAGGATGCGTCGTCGTAGAGAATTGCAATTTGATAGAGCCATGTAAGTGTGCTTTTGGACGGTGTTGTGGAACAGGCTACGATGGACGATCTGAGGTTGACGAGTGAAAAGTTGAAGAAGCATTGTTTTACTACATTAAACGTCAGGTATGAGTTCAAGCACAGGCTGACTGAGTCTGGTGTTTATAAAACATGTTGCTTCGTTCATTTATGGCCAGTGAAACAATAGTAGAAATAGTGGTGGCCAAGCAGAATTGTACGAAATCAACATATCAGTGCGCTGAAAAGAAAAGTCAACAACATATCGGTGCCCTGAAAAGAATTGTAGGAAAGTCAACAACATATCAAATGAGAATGTACAGAGTCTCAAGAGATGAAAGCTGTGCAGAATCGTTTATTGAACCCAAGTGTTTATTTAATGCCAGCATTCGAAATGAACGGTCGGTGGCATAATAAGTTCTGACTGTGCACAGGTGTTTCCACAACAGTAGAGTCAGAAGACATCATTCCAGTGGGACAGTGTATACCTGGCTGCTAGCGAGTCAACAAAAGTGACTATGAGTTTACAGCTTACGAGAGACTCAGGTACACTAGCGAGATTTTCAATAGGCAGAGGTGTATTTTGCAGTAGAAGAATCTTATATAGAGCGTAAACAGGGCCCACTAAAAAGTGTACAGAATTACCTATCAATCGACGTTTCGAGTCCTACCAAAGGAAAACATCCTCGAAGCCAGTATTTTTGTAGCACGTGACACTAATTACGACGTTCGTTTAATCCAACAGTAATCGCGAAACAGAAAATCATGGGTGGTAGCGCGGGGTGTTTCAACCCAGTATTTGCCAACGGGCTGTTCTAGGGGGTGGCATGGTAGAGGACAGGCGGTTTGTGGGCGTGAACTGTTTGGGGAAAAGAGAAACACTGGGGTTCTTGTGAATTAAATCAAAAAACAGAACTTGTAGAAAACTTGCGAAATCACAAAATTTCCAAAAAATTGCAAAAATAGCAACAAAAAGAAAATGTTTTGCATGAACGTGCAGCCATGAGAAATACGTGTTAAGAATAGCAACTAGTCGTTTACCGAGTGCTGGGAAACTGTTTAGTGAGCACAAGTTCAGTCTCTGGAGCCTGGCAATGCCAACAACAGCTATAGCGCATAGGAGTCTGTAGCAAGATGACTCCACAAGACAACAGTCGCATGCAGGGCTTTGCCCAGATAGGACCTGTTAAACACGGTGTGACGTAACCACAGCATCAGAGCACAACAAACCCCAATGCGACAGGGGAAAACCATAACACCGGTGGCGATCTCATCGCCAACGGTGCGACCGCAGGGACGGCGGCGTAGGACCGCTGGCGGAGTCCGGCGCAACCCCCAGTGCCAGTGACACCACGGTACCACGTCATCCGTAACCACGCACCGCGACGTGGCTAAATTAAGTAACACCACAATATTGACGCAAATCGCCAATAATATAAACAAACACGTCCACCGGCAGCAGATAGATGTACAATCACGGAAAGTCGATTGTTCGTGTAATGCAATCACCCAAGCGACAGACGAAAATGGCAGCGATGTTATTGTTATGGCGCGGCGCAATGTTTATAAAATTGATTAATCGATGTAATTATTTTTCGTTTTTGTCATCATCGTATACTTTTGGACCCGTCTGGTGTATTATTTGTTTGGGACGTACTCGTCTGTTTTGGTGACTTTATTATTGTGGTGTATTTGTGTAGTGCGTTGATTTGGCTGGTACGCGATAGATTATAAAGATTCGTCGGTGTGCTTTACTTTGTTTGTGTACACTTTGTTAGAGCAGTTTTTTCTCTGTACTATTAATTGTTTGGTGCTGTTGGTAACGCTCGTTGTATAGTTCGTTCCTGAGGTCCTGTTGTCACTCCCATTTCTTGCTGGTTCCATTGGCAAAGTTACTTTCCAGTACCGTTTTCTTCGTGTTAGATCCGCTGTTTTTGTTCGTTTATTACTGATACAATCCTATTCCTGTTAGTTTGTCGCGTTCCCGTTTGTTCCCATGTCACTTGTCAATCGCATTGCTCTTGCTCCCATAAAAGACTCGCATTTCAACGCCAATTCACAGCCAAATACCCCGTTGAAAAAGAGAAAGTCGCCGGCGGTGTTGTCGGGGTCATCGACCCCTTACGCCCACACAAAGTTCCACATCCACAAAAAGTCCCCCAAAAAGTCCTTGTCGTTCTCCGACGTCAAACCCAACTCCTTGAAATCACACCATAACGAAACCGCCGGTTTGGCCGCAACCAAGTTGAAATTGAAGCTCCAGTTGGCGATCTACAAGTTGCAACAGAAAAAGTCGTCTCCGTCGTCCCACAACCCGTCCGACAAAATCAATATTCACTACTCCTCCACCTACTTGACTCCTCCGTCCACCACCGCCGACTGCCAAGGGTTTACTCTGCCCAGAGACGAGATCATCAACTCGATTTGCCAGTTGCCGTCGCCCCCGCAAAAGACCGACTCTACCAAGTCGTACTCTGCCTCGGCCAATATCAATTTGAAGACCAAATCGCACCTGAAACCCACGTTGGAAAGCATCGTGAAAAATAACAACCAGCAAACGTGCTTGAAATTGTTCCAAATCAAACCCAACTCGTCATTCTACCACCCAAGCTGCAAAAAGTTACCGTTAGTCGAGAAACCACCAAAACCTCTCCATGTTGACAACCTCCAACTCAAGCAAAACTCCGACTCAACATACGCCCCACCCAACCCGTTCATATTGCCCATTGCTGCCCAGGCAGCCACCGACCCAAACCCGTCGATTTACCTCAACCCGTTGTACAATAATAAGTCATTTGAAGCCCCACCAGCCGGAAACTTACCATCGATAAATATCATCTTGAAAACACCAATTAAACACGCAAACTCTACCCGGAACTTGATCCCAGGAAATGCTGTCAGGGAAAAGTCATTGTCGCTGTGCCACATGGCACCATCGACCCACGATGACACCACCATCGACGAAGATAACGACAACACCATCGCCAACACCACCGGGAACCAAGACGTACTTGGGTCGTTACCGGAGGAACCATCGCGGAGAAAATCGTTGATAACGTCGTCTCCGTTGCAGAACACGTTTGGTACCCCCAACAGTTTCAGCGTGGCGAAATCGTTGTTGCAGCTCGGGGGCTACTACCGATAAATACGGTTGTCGCATGGTGAATCACACTAATATCGATAGATCATGATACACTTTTCGCCCATGAAACCCAAAGTAAAACTACCATTGCATTTGCTATGAGTTATGATACATTAATTTCTTAATTGCATTATATAAGTAATATTGAATCCATATAATTCTATAAAGGTTAGCAGTTAATGGGTGTAGGAAGTATAATGGCAGTAGAAAGTATAATGGCAGTAGAAAGCATAATGGCAGCAGAATGGCTCTAGTACGACGACACCACGACCGCGAAAAGCCCTAGAACTTCCCCTTGGCCAAGTTGGCAACCATGTGTCTGGCCGTGAGCGACGCCGTTCTACCAAAAGAGGTAAAGTCCAATGTAGAAAAGATCGTTTCCAAGAAACCAAACGGCAACATGGCAGGAATCCACCCTTGTGCCAATTCCAAGGCAAAGGCCCCGCTTGGCATGGCGTATTGTTTGACTTCACCCTTTCTCAAATGGTGCACTTGGCCAGGCTTGTAGACTTCTGGGGTTCTGGCGCCGGGAGCAGCGGCAGTTTGCTCCCCAGCCAAGATGGTGAAGTAGTCGTCAGCAAAGTGGACCCCGGTGTGGCCCTCAGTACCAATGGCAGTGCCAAAGAAGATCAAGTACTCGGTGATGGACGCGTGCAAGATGAACATGGTGCCCATGGCGTTACCAGCGTTGTTGAACACCCAGTCGTCGAAGTTCAAGTCGGTGATGAGATCAGGGTAACGTTCCTTGAGTTTTGGTGCCAATTCCACCATGATGGCAGTAGCATTTCCGTCTGGGTGGTTTGCGATAACCTCGTTGGCCAACGACGCCAAAACGTCCTTGTCAAAACGGTATTGCGTTGGCAACCAAGTGTAGAACAACTTGTTGGCGGTGTTGTACAACACCAATGGAATTAAAACAAAATACGCTAACAACATTGCAGGATGAAAATTATTGTGAACAAAACTTTGGCCAGTGGTGATGGTTTTATATTGTATACGCTATACGGCGGTATACGACAAATTGTTGCGACGGTGCGATGCTCGTACAACAAACGAAAGAGGTCGTTTGAGTGGCTAACAGCAGTGAGACAGTGAGAGAAGCGCACGACGGGAGCCCAGACGGAATCCAGAGACATCACCACGGCCGCCAGTTCTACGAGTAAGGATGCAAGAGACGTAAAGACTAGGACAGGCAGGGAATAACCACTGTTCTCGTACGAACCACCGCGTTCATGTAGAAACTGAAGAGCGATCGCAGCAAAGGTGATCAGAAGGGACGGCGTATTGTACATTGTTAGACTTCCTGAATTAGGACTGCGAAATAACCGAGACAAGTGTACAAGCAATTACCACCGACCACATCGTGTCATGTCTGTCGAGGAGGTATTGAACAGCAGCTCGCCGGACGAACAAAAGATAGCTCAATTGCGACGGCTAGTCGAGCCTTACCATGACTACAACGTGTCTGGTTGTTACCAGGGAATAGTACAGTTGATCCAGATTGAAAGGCTTTTGTGCGGTGAAGCTGGAGACGGTGGCATAGACAAGTTGTTCAAGTCTGTCCAGCACGAGGTATCAAATAAGCCCGACTACTTAGCGAGGTACGTTCGACTGTGGTACCACGACTTGTTGTCGGATTACCAGTACTTGGTCCAGGAGGAAGGAAAGCATGTAATCGAGTTGATCAACAAAAAGATATTGATACACAAGGCATGTTCAGTCGACGAGTTGTCTGCGTCCATCAATCAGAAAATCGTATACCTTCTAGTGATTTCCCCCTACGACTTCAGGAAACTCCCTGTGATGAACTACATAACCAACGCAAACATGTCGTTGAGTCCTGCTGTGGAGACGGCATTTCGACTAGTAAAGGACAATCGGTTGGTGCCGGTTGAAGCGTTCAACCAGTTTCTCGCCCTGGTGGACGGGTTGTACAAGCTGTTGTTTCGCAAGCTAGACCTGGCCCAGCTTTTGGCCAATTTACTAGAGAACAACATCGTCACGTTGACGAAATACTACACCTCGATCCAAATCAACCAAATCTACGCCATGTTTGGTTTGGATCCGGCCACAATCGACGTGGAGCTGATTATTGCCAGCATGATCATCAAGAATAAGTTCCAGTCGCCTTGCAAGATTGACCAGATCAATAATATTGTAATCTTTGATGACGGGCCAGTAGCCAACCCATTGTTGAAAGACCACATTCTACAGGTGGGGACGCTCGCAACCAACCTTGCAAACCAAATAGAGTAGTGCTTCAGGCAATTGCCGAGCCAATGTTTCTTTCAGAGGTGGGCAAACAGAACCAAAGGATGTCTCTGGTTGATATCGTGAATGTATTATGTTTGAATTCAGGTAGCACACTAAATAGTACTTGTTATTGTTTAACTTATCCATATATTCTCGTATACACATTTAACTTGTAATCAATCTTACCGCTTCAGGTGGTCTTTGGCTTGTAATCTTCCAACTCGGTAAAGAATTGTCTGAAGTGCTTCTGTTGTCCGACTTTTGTGATTTCTTCGACATCAGAATCCTCCAATTTGAAGTTGTAAACGTCGAGAATTTCCGTCAATCTCTTTTCGTTGGAACTGGTAGTGATTGGTAAAACCCCTTTTTGAATAACCCATCTCAACAAGATTTGAGTATCGGATCTGCTGTACTTTTTAGTCAATTTCTCCAACAAGCTGTCCAATGGACCAGGTTTTGCCTTTGTGAGAGGCGCCAATGGTCCATAGGCCTCAACAAGAATTCCGTGCTTTTGAGAAAACTCCACAATTCCAGGGGTTTGGTTTTGCAAGTATGGAGAGAACTCAATTTGGTTCACCAGAGGCAAGTATTTTGGTTTCGAGTCAAGAATTTGCTGGATGTGCTGAACAGCAAAATTTGAAACCCCAATGTTCTTTGCCAATCCTTCTTCGTGCAACTTTTCAACATACTTCCATGCTTCAATAAGTGTAAAGCCGTGGGTATCCTTAGTGATAAATGGTGTATGAATCAAATACAAGTCCACATAGTCCAATTTAAACCGTACTAGGTCAGCCTTCAATGCCTCATATGGATTTGGTTGAGGAGACCTGTTTGAATAGGTACCATCTCCGGAAAAGTACTTGTCCGTAATCCAAAGTGATTTTCTGTCGACACCTGATCTGATGATCGCCTGGCCGATTTCGTTATCAGTATTGTAAATTTCCGCACCGTCTATATGGTTGAATCCTAATTTGATTGCGTTTGCGACGGTGGTGATTAATTTTTCATCAATTTCGTCTCTCCCTAATTTGAACCATTTGGTACCAGTACCGAAACCAATGGCGGGAATTAAAGATCCTGAAGCTAATTTGAACGTAGACATTGCAATTGTATTTAGAAGACAGTAGATTGAGTAATTGACTTATTGAGCAATTGGGCTATTAAGCAATTGATACTTTGTGGGAAGAGGAAATCTTTACTATTTATATTACTAATGCTATGGCTCCAATGCTCCACGCACAGTATAATAATTGTGGAGTTACTTTGTGGCTAAAATAACGAAATGTCAACAAATCACTACAGCCGTAAGACAACCGCCATGTCTTCCGCCGCAATTGCAACGGTTCAGCACTCCGTAGATTAGATTGTTAAAATTACCAGTCACAAAAATTAGCGTTTCTAAAATGTAAATTAAACAATGATGCAAACAGTAAATTTGTGGCACATATTACATATTAGGGGCGGCAAATGAAACCAGTCGATTCTTTTGAGGCAAATAGGGAGATTCATTCTCTGATTACTGAACTAAGAAGCAGGTTTCCTGTTGTCGGTAGAGGAGTTTATAAGACAGAAAATAGACCGGTAGAAGAACGAAACGTAGACGGGTAGAAGAACGGAAAGTAGACGGAAAGATAAACCGCCCCTGACGAGTCTCAATGACCCAATTTCAACGTTCCATTTAATTTATACGAGCTAGTTGAGTTGAATGTCTGTCTGAAATCAATGGCTGAACGAGCAATTTCTACTGATGAAATCTAACCTACTTAGGTGCTGCTTTAACAATCGATAGAATCAATGTGCACATCGCTAGTCCGAATTCAACTACAAAACTACGCCAGTTTTTGGATTTCTTCCTCTGCCATGTAATCTTGCCTCCTCAAGAAAGGAAGGTTTTGCTCAGAACTTTTCACCACAAAACCAATACGCAGTTATACTAGGGCAATGTAGATACAGAACCAGAGCAGCCACGTCTTGGTGTGGCCGTTGACCCCTGCTGTTGCTGACAATTGTCCTGGTTTTGCTACGTTCTTACTCAAAACACCTGTTAGTTGTACGGAGTGCTGGCTGTATCTTGAGGTGAATCCTACCAGTTCTCCTCAAGATACACCACCTAAATTGCTGTAGCAGTTCACTTGTCTGCTGCAAAATCCACAACTTTACAGTTGGTAGCTCTGGGCCTCGTGGGCAATTTGGGGGTAATTGGTGGTGTTTGTTTACCTTTTGGGGGTTGTACTGAATCTCAAGAATCAATGATTAAACTTTAGTGACGCTCTTCAAAACGTGACGGTTGGTGGTTCAATGTCAGAGACGTCGCTGTTGCTTCATGCGTCTGAGCAAGATCTCATTGATGTAATTGAGCATCGAAGATCATCCATTGCTTCAACTCCCCAGAAAATCAGCAATTTCACTTTCAACAATAACCAACTCCATCGTAGATTATCAATAGACCGTTGTGACGTATCGTCAATTCTTTCTAGCCATACATTTGTGAACCTTGTTGAGACGACCACAGCCCACGAATTACATCTATTGGTTAAATACTCCATTCCGTTGATTATTGCTTTTCTTCTCCAGTACTCATTAACCGTGGCCCTGGTATTTTCAGTGGGAAGGTTGGGCTCATCGCAGTTAGCAGCTATTAGTTTAAGTACTATGACAGCAAATGTCTCAGGATACGCAATAATTCAGGGGGTATCCACATGCCTAGACACATTATGTGCTCAGGCTTACGGTAGAAGAAACTATAACCTCGTTGGTGTTCATTTTTGGCAATGTAACTACTTATTGTTGTTGATCTATGTACCTATTGGTGTGTTATGGACATGTTCGATCCAATATATCTTAACAGCACTCATCCCTAATGAGCCAGAATTGGTCCATTATGCCCTGTTGTACTTGAAAGTCATTGCAATTGGTCTTCCTGGTTTTATACTTTTTGAAAATGCAAAGCATTTCTTGCAAGCACAGGGAATTTTCCATGCGGCCACCTACGTGTTGTTTGTTTGTGCACCGGTAAATGCATTGTTGAACTACTTTCTTGTTTGGGACAAAACTATAGGAATGGGGTTTGTTGGGGCTCCTATCTCCGTAGCCATCACCAACTGGATGATGTGTTTTATGATATACAGCTACATTTTCTTCGTTGACGGTTATCAATGCTGGCCACTGAAGCTGTTGTTCCATGTTTCATTTTTTAGGAACTGGAGTAAAATGATCGACTTGTCGATTCCTGGAGTGTTGATGGTAGAAGCTGAATGGCTAGCATTTGAAATCATCACTTTCACAGCATCAAAGTTTGGAACAGAAGTTTTGGCAGCTCAATCAATAATTAATACAACCTGTACTCTACTCTACCAAATTCCGTTTGCAATTTCCATTGCTGCTTCGACCAGAGTCGCTTGGTATATTGGTGCAGCAGCAAAAAGAGCAGCAAAGATAGCAAGTTTTGCAGCAGTAGTCTTGTCTTTGACTATTGGTATTTTCAATGCTGCAATTGTGCTCACATTTAGACGTTGGTTTGCTTCATTGTTTACTTCAGATGCATCAATTATAGAATTGGCTGCAAAAGTTCTAATCATTGTAGCATTTTATCAAATTAATGACTTCCTCTCTTGTTCTACAGCAGGGATATTGAGAGGACAAGGGCGTCAGAAGATAGGTGGGTATCTCAGTTTGATCAGTTATTATTGTATTGCCATTCCATTAGCTGGAATTCTTGCATTCTATTTTCAATTAAAGTTGGTGGGTTTATGGTTAGGTATGATATTTGCTTTGTTCTTTGTTTCTGTTCTGCAATACTACTTTGTGGCTACAAGTGACTGGGATTGGATCATCAATGAATGTTTGAATGACGGATTTGACGATCCTGTTGATGCTGTGCCTGTTGTTCCAACCATGAGCTCAGCATTGGTTTGAATAGATTTAAAACAATGGGTCAAAGGTTCACATGATAGATATTTAGCTACGTTGTCCAATGATCAAATTATTTAGGATTTTATTGTAGTTACAGATTATTGTTCTTCAGTTCCAACTGTTTGATTCTTTCGTTAGCTTGTTGCAATTGTTCTTTGTAAGACTGTATGACTTCGTCTTTATCGTTTAGTGAATCACACTCGTTCAATAAGTTTTCGCAAATAGATTTGACACTGCTATCACTAGACATGTGTTTTATTCTGTTGATGTTTTCTTTAAAATTGACCAGGGTCTTAGAGGCCATCCTGGCTCTCAATTCTCGATACTTTCTATCAAGTTCTATATAATTTTCCGTGAAAGCTTCCCAGCTCTTAGCATCATTTATATATGTCTGTTTCAAGTTTTCAAATTTTTCAGCTAGTGCTTTATCTGTTTCATTGTAATCCTGATTGGAGTCAATCAACTGATCAACTGTTTTCAAGAATCGGTTGTTGGTATCGACCTGATCAATTAATAGATCGAATTGAAGTTGTCGCGGTTTTGTAGAATTATACGTGGAGGGCTGTTTCAAGTTGTTTATTTTGGTAGTCAATTCGTGATCTGAAACAATTGTAGAATCAGGTAAAGGAAACCTGCTATTATTTGTCATTGTATCGTAAGTATTAGAGCAATTACCAGAAGCACCTGACCCATACTGGTAATAGCTGTTGTGTCTGTAGTCTTTGAAGGTGTATTTGTTTAAATCGTCGCCGGCAATAGTATTCAGTTGATGAGTATTTCGAGTATACGCGGAAGAAACGGGGGGTGTAAACGACGATTTGTTGGTTCCATTGGAACCAATTGGCCTAGAATCAACAGCAGATTTGGTGAACTTCCCTGGATAGTCGTTAGGGAGAGATTTGACTGAGGTAGTAGTAAAATCTTGTGATGAGTAGGTGCCAGAATAGGTATTTGTAGACGTAGACTTAAAATGATTCTCGGGTGTATTGTAGTCGATGGTCGGTTCATTGACTAATTTGGTGGTGCCATCTCCAATGCCGAAGAGATAGCCCAACATCGCCAGACAACGTTGCAACACAAATGCTCTAAAAGAATAGTAAACATGAGCGCGCCAAAGAGGAAAAGAGGTAGAAGTGAAATGAAAATATCAGATACAAAAAGGCAAAGACGAAAGTCAAAGTTACAAGATTGACTCTGGCGGCTGATACCTAGCTAAGAAGATAAGATTGCTGGTTCGAATTCTAAAGTGCTTAACCGAGACGTCTAGTGCTTGTTGAATACGAGTTCCATGCATGCCGATTTGATACAGACAAACGCAAGGAATGAGGAGGGCAGGGATGGCGAGCGCAGGGATGATGAGCGTAAGGGGTGCTAATGGCAACATTTACTGACCAAGAAAAGCAGTTCACATTTGACAGGTGGAAGAATATTCTACAACTTTATAGATGGTAACCGTTAATGTAACGTCACTAAAGTTTGTACGCGTCGGACTCTTGTGGTGATGCAAATTGAGCACATGATCAACAAGTTGTAATCATGATGTACGAATTGCTTGATGAGGAATGTCCTGGTGTGGTTAAAGAGGCTCTCTGACAGTGGTAGGACAACTCCGATAGTGAAATACGAACTAAACAATGGACTTGGCATTTCGTTGATTTTGGCCTAGATGTCTAGCAGAATCCATGTGAATTGCTCATTGCCATACGTACATAGCGCTGTAAGAGTATTTTCTTTATCAACATCTAGACCTGTAATGGTGTGCGTGAAGGAAAAAGCACAGCAGAACGGTGGCATGATCGTTTCACGGTTCATCTTTGCACGGATCTGCAAATGGTTTTCACCATTTGAGTAAGCACATTGTTAGCATAGGACACTGACATATTAAGAAAGCTGGTATCAAAAGAGCAAATGGAAACCGTGGGGCTTCGTAAACCTTTGCAAGTGGAGTCGTCTGTAAGGAACCTGCCACGATGAAGGAGGTGCAGAGGAGATGCTGCATTTCAAATGGTGGTGATCATATACGTAAAGGCGGAGGAGGAATGTAGCAATAGAGTAATTTCAGTATTGAAGTTCAGGAGACTACACAGATAGACATCTTCATCACAGTTGAACCTGTCTCTTGGATACTCCGTTGACAGACACATACGAACTCATACCGCATTGTTAAAGGACATGCTGTATAACAGTACGAGGTTGAAAGGAATTTTTTATGCCATACTGGAACATTATTTTTTGCCCAAAGATGTAGGATTTACCAGTTGAAGGCCATTTGCCCTTTGAGGGAAATTGGTAAAAATATTAATTTGAATTGTTCAACACGATCTGTATAGGACAATGTACTGTGGCATTGGAGCTTGACAAAAATTGCTCATGTGGTTGATGATGGTGTTCTTAAAAATGATTTTAAACATGACGGGGAGTGTTTTTTCTTGATGAGTTCGGTTAATAATATTTTCAAATTTAAGGTTTGTCACATTTGTAGTTTAGTTTCCAGAGCAAACCTCCTATAGACCAACCAAATATTTGTACTATCGCATCTGTAGGCACACTTGGCTAGGTACTGTCGAAAATCTGAATAATTTCTGCTGGCACTGGGAATTTTTTCGGGGCTTTTTTTCCCTGTGACAAAATCGGTATTCAGATTAAGGATTGTATGCTCAGCTGTCCTTAGAAACACACCAGCCATAAACTTCGGAATCAGAATATTGGTTCCTCATGTAGAATCACATACCGACCAACACAATGTAAATATTCATCAGCATTTACAGGACCGGTCTAGAAAATGGATGTAGATTGACGCCAGTTGCTCCTATTGCAATATGCCAAAACCTGCCCAATTTTTTTTTCAAGATGATATCCTCATTATTTGTAAGAATGGCACGTTATGTGCCATTGTTATTTGGGGTTTTTAGTAAATACGTATTTCTTGTCCAATAGATGTAAACTCCGGCAAAGTGGAAAATCGTTTTTCATGTATTTATATTCTTGTATCTTTAGGGTATTGTTTGTGTTTGCGTTAAAAATAATCTTTAATAACACAATAGTATTTTTTATATAGGTGTCGTACAACGACTTTATGATAAATCGGAAAATTTTTTGACGACCGGTTTGTCATCATTGACACCTGCTCACCATTATGAATGGTACTATCCGATGGAACTCAGTAGTACGTAACAAACGTAATCTTGGTGCCAATATCAATCATCATTCGACTCCGAATATAAACCGAGGATAAGCTTGATCAAGCCGTTCGTTCAGGTGAGGCACTACTTGTTACTGATATAGGAAGACAAATTACATGTACGACGGATGAGAATCGTTGTCCCGAAAATCTCCAATTACCTTGCTATGGTTATTGAAGTATTTTGTCCCGATAAAACGGTTTCGACCGGGTATATTGCAATATTACAAATTCCTTGCATAGCATACATGTAAGACCGGTGAATAATATTATCAGGTACAAATAATATCAACTCAGTGATATTTATTGTGTGAATTTCCTTTTGAATTGTACAACCTCAGGTCAATTTGCGCGTTGTTATATTCTCATTCATTTCTTCTATAACTACATTTTTTTTCACGTTTTGATTTAATTTTCAGTTCTTCTCGTCATAATGGAATTGGGAATTCCTGGCGCAAAACTTTTGTCCGAGTATCCAGTTCAGTTGTACCAATCTGAGCTTCTATGTCATGATTACTCGTTAGGAGAGTATAATGAAGAGATTCTTCAGCATACAATAGCTAGTATGTCCCGTTGTAAACTGGATATCAACTTGTATAAGCAACAACCGTATTTGAATCTGGAAATCCGGAGCAAGTTGGTGGACTTTGTGTTGAAGATGTCAACTAGATTGAAATTGATTCCATTTATTTCCTTTAAGGCAATCAAGTTATTTGATCGTTACTGCTGCAAAAGAATTGTGCTTTTAGACCAATGTCAGTTAATTATAACCACATGTTTGTGGATCACTGCTAAAACCGAGGGTGGAAATAACCACTTCATTCACTTGACCAATAATAGTTATAGAACAATTAACGAATTAGGTTACGGTACCGGAGGTAGATTTCATGGTCCCACACAACGATACAGACCACCCAAGTTGAATGAGTTGGTCAAATTGTGTGGGACCAAATGCAACTATACACCTAATATGTTTAAACAAATGGAACTACACATATTGACAACATTAGACTGGCAAGTCAACTCACCATCGATTGACGATATCATTCTTAGTGAGACAGATTACAGTACCATTCCTAGCATGAACCAGCCTGCTGAGTATGAGTTATCGCGCGGTGATGTGTTTCAAGTAAAACAATATTTGTCTCATTTATCGTTGTACTCGCCTGAGTTGGTAAATGTCAGTTTATTTCATCTAGGAAAGATTATCTTACATCTAATTAATGATGTGTTCAATTTCAACCCATTTAGCTCAAATTACCAAACTGCCAACTACGATTTTGAATTCGTTGATTCGAATCACAGAAAGTTCATAGAGACTCAATTGATCATGGCCATATTAAATTCTAGCGATCTGGCATTATCACAATTTAATTCCAAAGGCCCTCGGTTACTTTACCACAGAGTATATCACCTATCAGTCACTTCCTTCCCAAAATCCCCCAAATCAAAAGCTGTTGCTAACCCACCATCCCCTTCATCTACATTCTGTATAACCAAGTCCAAATCCACTAAACCCAACGATCGCTTGAGAAAGTTAGACCCGTTGAAACTTCCTAGTTTTTCCCTCTACAATGTCTCTAGAGGCTCTCCCATGCATACAACCGCCCGAAACTGTCTGAACGGTTCTTTGAGCAGCACTTCTTACGACGAATGTGACTTATTTGATCGCACTACAACCAGCAGCTCAACTCCATCCAGTCAGACCGTCACACCAGACATGAAGAACATCTTGCCGTAGCACCACCCCACTCCGGATTGGCTGCAAATTTTTTACATGCACTGCAACAATCGGCGGTAGGAAGTCCTGCCGCTGGTTTCACGAGTAACGACTATCTTAAACATATGACGTAAACCACAGACAATAGAAACGCAGCATTGTACCACATAGCACATAGTATAGAAATAAAAGTATCATAAAAGAGATTTCTACGTTGTACACCACCTACAATGGTCCCACGTCTACAGATTTACACAACAAAGCATCTCCGTGGCAAAACCAACGGGCATAGTCTACATGGGCGGAGGTGCACAAGCAGTGCTCCACCCCAACCTTGAACTCCCCACCACAGACACTCAAAACAGACATTCAAGCAGACACTGACACCGTCGCCAAAAAAAACTCCGCCACTTGCACCAAAAACACCCGGCGCTACCACTACAAACTCAAGAAATTTTTCTTTTCCTCCTTTGAAACCACGCGCTTTTCGACACGTGATGCACATTTGCATTATTTGGTTCTTTTTATAGTGTAAATTGAAATTCTAAATAGATTTTGCTACAAACCAGCTCGATACTCTACAGGGAAAATTGGGTGCGATAGGGAACCTGATCGCGGTTTAGAGAGTATTTTAGTTGAATTACAATGTTTGTTCAAGGAATCCGAGTGTTTTTTGTGCTACTTGCCATTTTGCACCATGGGTTTTGTGATCCCAATATGAACGAGTTGGAAGGGACATGGTCTTCCAAGTCCAATACCGTGTTTACGGGTCCAGGGTTCTATGACCCAGTGGACGAGTTGTTGATTGAGCCTGATTTGCCCGGGATTTCCTACTCGTTCACGGCAGATGGTCACTACGAAGAGGCCATGTACAGGGTTGTTTCCAACCCAAGGAACCACAAGTGTCCCGTAGCATCGGTGACATACCAGCACGGGAAATATGAGCTTTTGGCTAACGGGTCGTTAGTGCTCACGCCGATTGCGGTGGACGGAAGACAACTTTTGTCTGACCCATGTGGTTCTGTTGGACCTGGCAAGTCGCAGTATACAAGGTATGTTCAGCCTACGTGGTTCAAGACTTACCAGGTATATGTAGATCCCTACCACGGGAGATGGACGTTGCAAATCTACCAATTTGATGGATCTAAAATGCAACCATTGTACTTGGCATACAAACCACCATTGATGTTGCCAACTACTGCCTTGAACCCAACTGACAAGGCCTCGGAAACAGCAGCCTCATTGCCCAACAAGGTCAGAAGATCGTTAGAAAACCAATACAGAACCACTGCTAAGAGACAAGTGTTCAGTGAGTCGTTTGACAAGTACTGGTGGGTTGCTGTAGCCACGTTGGGAGTTTCTAGTTTTGTTATATTTATGAAATAGTCACCTTCGTGACTATTGCTACATTCTGCGTTGCCAGAATCATAAGGATTTGGTCTGTACAATTTGCATTGGTGTTTCGTGGGCTGTAACGAGATGGAAAGCACTACACATGTTCTGATAGTTATAGTTAAGTTTTTAGTTGGAAAGGATACAAATTTCAAAGTGAGCTGTAGATAGTGTATAAACAGAGGGTTCATGGAGTGGTTAGAGAATCAATCGAATGATGATATGAGTTGGCCACGGCAACGGTGGTACTGGACACCGTGCTGCAGGCGGTGCGAGTCTACATATGTGCCTTGCAGCGGCGTATTGTCTGTCTGTCGGGCAGTAGGGCTGTGTTGTGTCTGCCTTCTTGGCCCAATAGTGTCACGGTAGCACCACATTGGTCGTGGTTATATACGTCCTGGAGCCAACCGGTACGCTGTGCACTAAATCATATCAGTGCTTGTACAGAGCCGGTACCGATCGCTTTTAGTCATCTGCCAGATGTGCCATGTTGGCCACACTTACAACAGAGACAACAGCACTAGCTCCCAAACCACTTGTTGCTAACTTCCACTAAACGGACACATCTGTCTGTCTGCTTAAGACCCACGCCCTGTAAAAATGTCGTGGGAGCAGCACTAAACCGATTACACATGGTAGCACCCGTACCAGCCCCGTACAGTACCGAACTATTCTCATATGGCCGTGACCCTTGCCACACACTTTACCTTTAGCCATTACTCTTTTACTCAACTGGCGACGTTTATCGATCCACAGCAAGCATGGCCTGGTTCAGCTCGTCCACAACATCCACTGTGGAGTTAGACAACAAAATCTCCGAGGCCACCTCGGAATCAATCCCTAATGGTGAAGTTGAGTTATCAGTAGCCCTAGAGATCACGGACTTGATAAGGTCCAAGAAAGTGCCTGCGCAACAATGTATGCGTTCCTTGAAGAAAAGATTGACGTTAGTTTATGCCAATCCGAATGTTTTGACGTCGACTTTGAAATTGATCGACCTTTGTGTCAAGAATAGTGGGTACCATTTTTTGGTAGAGATTTCGTCCAGAGAGTTCATTGATTATGTGATTGACTTCGTTTTCAAGGTTCATTACAATACACAAGATCCAGAAGTCCAGAATAACCCGGCAAAGATGAATGTGGGGAGCTTTATTTTGCAGCTTCTTCAATCATGGAAAATAGCGTTTGAAAACCAGCTACAATTGGGATACGTAGAGACAGTTTACAACCAATTGGTGAGCCAGAAGTACGAGTTTCCATCGTCACATGACAGTTTCAAGGTCAATTCCAAGTTTGTTGACTCCCAAGTGGCTCCAGATTGGATTGATAATGACTCGTGTATGATTTGTTACAACGCATTTTCCATGATAAACCGGAAACACCATTGTAGATCGTGCGGCGGAGTGTTTTGCAACGACCATTCGCTCAGCAGAATCCCTCTAGTTGCACTTGGAATCATGGATCCAGTGCGGGTCTGTGACAATTGCTTTGCAAAACATACCAAGGCAAATGTCAAATCGGGTACGTTGCCAAAAGTATCGAAGACACGGTCTATGCCAGTGGAGGATGACGAAGACGAGGAGTTGAAAAGAGCTATAGAGTTGAGTTTACAGGAATCACAAGGTTTTGCAGTCTCAGCCCCGGCACCACAACCACAACCACAGCAACCAGCACCTTCTACAGACGAAAACGAGGAAGAAGACGAGGATATGAAAGCTGCAATTGCAGCAAGCTTGAGAGAATATGAACAACAGGAAAGTATCAAGCAACAATTCAACCAGCAAGAACAACAAAGTGTACCTCAATTCAACCAGCCTTCAGAACCTGAATCGGACTTTTACAATATATCGATACCGCAGTATCAATCTTACCAACCTAACCAATTTAATCAACAACAAATGCAGCCGGTTCAGCAATATCAACAGTATAACCAAACTGGACCAGACCCACAATATCCACCACAACATGCACCGCAACAACCACCAAAAGTAGAGGATTTATCACAGCAGGAAGAAGAGAATATCAACTTGTTTATTACATTGATGAACTCTATTAAGAATGATACGAAGAAAAAAGCAAACATATTGTATGATTCAAATTTGAATGAATTACATGCGAAGGTTATTACCTTGAAGCCAAAAGTCAACAAATCATTGAGAGTTGCGATTGAAAAGTATGAAGCATTTTTGGAATTGAACAATAAAATTTCCACCGTCAGTAAATTGTACGACGAATTTTTAGAATCCAAGTTGAGCATGGCCTATAAGAACCAAAATTTGAATTCAGCGCAACCTACCGGAGGACCAAACTACTTTCAATCTGAAGCTAATCAATACAGCAATTTTGCTGAGGGTCAAAATACTGGTGTGAGTCAAGCGTACCCAAACCCACAGTATCCAAATGAACAAGTTGTTGGCCAACAGAATAGTGGTTACCAACAACGGTATGATTATCAATCAAACGTAAACCCCCAAAATTTGAATCCGCAACATACAAATCCATCTGTTGTAAATGCACAGCACACAAACCCAAGTTCTATGAATCCACAGTATACGGCATCTTCTACGACTGAAAGGCGGCGTTCGCAGTATGGCACGGAGCCCTCGATGGAACCACCAACGACCACGTTTAATGACCAGAGTGAACCACAGTACACCCACAACAATGAACCAAGAAACTATTCATACAATTCTCAATCCGGATATGAGGAAGTACAGGAGCTGACACCAGAGGATAGTGATAGAGAATACTTGAGTAAAATACCTGTCAGCTACAGCAACGAAGTCGATGACCAGGCAATTCCGTATCCTCCAGCATCACCACCACTAAACAACCCAGAAAACACAGATTTGCATGCAAGTTTACCTGCAAACACGAATGCCGTAAGAAGACAATCGTCCACATTACCACCTCATGCACTTGAAGAAGCAAATGCGAAATACCCTGCGCTCGAAAATGATGAGCAATATACAAGCGAACCTGTAGAAAGTACCTTTTCCAATATGAGCAAGTTCCCTCAAGTTCCTACCACAATCGACGCAGAATCAATATCGTCATCGAAATCGAAGTTTATTCCTGAACCGGAACCGTTGATAGAGCTATAATCTATATGCTATAAATACATTCCATCCAGTCCGATGCAACTATTCCGCCCGTAAGAGCACCAAAATAACGCAATATTCTGTTTCATTGTATCGATATCACGTAGGAGTTATATTTTAGTACCACGGTGTCGTGGTGAATCAAATGGGTTCTTGACCTAAAAGGTGAAAGCAAACGTGATGCTCGCATCGGCCGGCGTCTGAATTTGGATGCAAAATGGTTGCAAAAAATGTCTGCAGGATTTGACACTTTAGTGTCTGCAGGATACTTTTTCAAATAAAGCAAAAATTTTCAAAATGGCAATTAAGTTGATTTCCCATACGATACTTCAATTAGTAAGATAGTGAATAGAATCTGGACACAGGTTTTATTATAATAACTGAATTCCAATTGAACCGTTGACTTAGTGAGTACGAGAGCTGCCGCTTGAAGTTCATTAATTGTTTGTACTCGCCCCTTCCGTGAGTACTAGAAAAATCATCCATCCCTCTTGTCTGCTTTATTTGGCCCCCCAGATTTCGAGTGGATAAGTATCGTTGATATTATTGCATAGGTTATCTTGTACTGTTTACCCCTGAGTGCTTTCCAAGTTATGCCCCCATCCATTGATATTGTTCAACATGAATCTCAATTTGATCTAAATGAACAAACATCTCAACAGGAAATTAATCACGTTGTCAAGTCATTGACTCGGACCCACTCAATTAACCATGCCAGTACTGCTTTGATTGGCAAAGCCATGACCAGCCACATTGCTCACATCAACCATGACGACTGTGATGCTGGTGACGAGGACTCCTTCTTTGTCTGCGATTTAGGTGAAGTTATCAACAGCTACAACTTGTGGAAAGAATTGTTACCGCAAATCACTCCTCACTACGCTGTGAAATGTAACACCAACGTTGAAGTCATCAGGTTGTTGGCCAAGTTAGGAACCGGATTTGACTGTGCTTCTAAGAGCGAAATTGACACCATCTTAGGCTTAGGCATTTCTCCATCGAGAATTATTTATGCCAATCCATGTAAGACAAATTCGTTTATCAGACACGCCAACGAAAAACATGTCAATTTCACCACGGTTGACAATTGTCAGGAATTGTACAAGATTCAAAAGCACCACGAAAAGTGTGGTATTCTTATTAGAATTGCTACTGACGATGAGGATGCTCAGTGCAGATTGTCCACTAAATTTGGATGTACTGTTTCTGAAGCCGTCAACTCGTTGTTGCCTTTAGCCAAAGAATTAGGGTTGAGAGTGAAGGGAGTTGCGTTCCACGTGGGATCTGGAGCCAAAGACTTTACCTCCATCTTCAAAGCTGTTAGAGACTCTAGAGTCATTTTCGATAAAGGTATCGAATTAGGTTTTGAAATGGATTTATTAGATATTGGTGGAGGATTCGAAAGGGAAACCTTTAGAGAATCTTCCAAAGTAGTGAATGAATCATTACGCCAATTTTTCCCGGCAGAGTTCCAATCGACTCATAATCTCAGAATAATTGCTGAGCCGGGGAGATTTATGGTATCCAATGCGTTTACGTTGGGATGCCACATCATTGCCAGACGTGACGTCAAGCAAGACGGCATCGAGGCCATGATTTACATCAACGACGGAGTGTACGGTAACATGAACTGTATTTTATTTGATCACCAGCATCCAAAAGCTTACGTTTTGAGCCATGCAAACAAGTTTTATTATCACGAAGAAATTGAGAATGAAACTGTCGAGGGTAAACATCAATTCTCAATTTGGGGACCAACTTGTGATGGATTAGATTGTGTGTCGAATAGTACCGAGTTGTCGAAAAATGTGCAAGTCGGCGACTGGTTGTTCTTCCCAAACTTGGGAGCGTACACCTCCGCTGCGTCTACTGGGTTTAACGGCCTTGGAAGTAGCGCAAAGACTATTTACGTTAACTCAGCGCAGTAGAGTTATTAGTTATTAATACGATAGATTTCAGAAAGAGTTGCAAAATGTAGATCGATTGTAGCAAGTCAAAATGGGCATTGTCTATCAGAGTTATTTGTGCAAGGTTTACTAATCTCATGAGCCAGACAGACATATATCCAGACAATCGCACATCTAGACAGCTGTATATCCAGACAAGTGCACATCTAGACAAGTGCATATTCTGAGTGCTAATTTTAGCACGACTAGTCGAGACCCGTTAAGTCCATAGAGGTATTTGACAGATTCCAGGAGAACATGTTACTAAAATTAAACTCGGCTGAATTATAAGCTAACGCATCCGTTCGTACTTGTTATCAGAACCAATGGCTGCAAGCTAATGTAGAAAAGTCAGGCTACTCACACAGACGACATCTTTTGGGGCTGTAACCGCATCTGCGACAATTTTGCACCTCCCTACATAATCGCCTCGCAAGCCGAACCGAGTACAGCACCACCACCAGTTGTTACGCTCGTGCGACCGTTGACAACAATGTAAATGGACCCCACTTGAGCAGTCCAGAGCTCAGGTGTCGCCGTGTCATTATATTGCCCTGTCATACTTTGTACCCACCATGTATGTTGCTGTTTGCACCAGCTGCGGCCGTTACGTCCCCAAATGCACTGACCCATGCAGACACCACCTGTCACCTTCAACGGCCAACCACATCTTCGCACCGCGACGACAGACATTTTACCGTGACTTCCCGCGGTGATAGATGGCAAGGCTTACGCAGTGTCGTGCCACAACTACCACGATTTGTTTTGCTTCGACCACCAGTGGCTCAGGACGTCACACAACCGTGACAAAAAGTTTTGGCTCCCATGAGATCTAATTATAAACCACTTCATCTTGATGAGATTTTTTTAGTCTCACTCATTTGTTTTTCGTTGCTAGCACAGTATTATTGTCGGGTTTTCTGTTGTCTGTCGTGACTGATCTTGTCTGGAGTGAAATTTGACGATTTGCGATACTTGACACCATGCAAAAAACTGCTTCCCAGAATACAGAGCAAATCAATAATGCCTTGAAGGCATTGAAGCACAAACGTGATGCCTCCAACGACCTTTCCGTGTACATCAACGAAGATGGCGAGAAGATGTCCACTGTCGATAGAGCAATTCCTACCGTGCCCGCGCCTACGGTTCAAATCCCTACCGACGATGAGTTATTTATCAACGGATTACCGAACCATGCCTTGTTGAAAACACACTTTTTCAACGAAGGAAAGCTCCAACCGCACCAGGTCATCCGAATCTTGCAAATGGCAACCGAGGTGTTTCTGAAGGAACCGACACTTTTGGAGGTGCCGGCACCCGTCACCATTTGTGGTGATGTCCACGGCCAATACTACGACTTAATGAAGTTATTTGAGGTGGGTGGTGATCCTAAAACGACTAAATACTTGTTCCTTGGAGACTACGTCGACAGGGGATCATTTTCCATCGAATGCTTGTTGTATCTTTACTCCCTTAAGTTGAACTTTCCCGACACTTTTTGGATGTTGAGAGGTAACCACGAATGCAGACACCTTACTGAATATTTCACCTTCAAATCAGAGTGCTTGCACAAGTATTCTTCCGATGTCTATGAAGCATGCGTAACATCGTTCAACTCGCTACCATTGGCAGCAATCATGAACAAACAGTTTTTCTGTGTTCATGGGGGATTGTCACCAGATTTGAAGAGTCTAGACGACTTGAATACCTTGGATCGGTTCAGAGAACCTCCTACCCGGGGTTTGATGTGCGATCTTTTGTGGGCAGATCCAGTAGAAGACTACGACGACGACAATATGTCCCAGAATTTCATCAGAAATACTGTCAGAGGGTGCTCGTATGCTTTCACGTATAGGGCATCGTGCCAGTTCTTGGAGAGAACGGGTCTTTTATCGATCATAAGAGCACACGAGGCCCAAGATGCCGGGTACAGAATGTACAAACGAACCAAAACCGTGGGATTTCCGTCATTATTGACGATGTTTTCTGCACCAAACTACTTGGATACCTACAATAATAAGGCAGCGGTGTTGAAATACGAAAATAATGTCATGAATATCAGACAGTTCAACGCATCACCACACCCATACTGGTTGCCGCATTTTATGGACGTATTTACGTGGTCGTTACCGTTTGTGGGGGAAAAGATTACTGACATGTTGGTGTCGATTTTGAATATCTGTACCGAGGAAGAATTGGGGGAAGAAACTCCGTTGGACGACGAAAAGATTACAAGCGCATCGCCAGTTGTGGAGCAACTGCCGATGTCGTTATCAGACACCCCTTCAAACGAAGCTGTAAGCTTGGAGGAAAAGAGAATTGCATTGAGAAACAAGGTTATTGCTATCGGAAGAGTTTCACGAATGTACCAATTGTTGCGTGAAGAATCGGAAACGGTTGCCGAATTGAAACAGTTGAATTACGGTCAATTGCCCAAGGGCACGTTACTTGACGGCCGTGCTGGGTTGAAGAACAGTATTTCCTCCTTCAGTGAGGCAAGAAATGCCGACTTGTGCAACGAGAAGTTGCCTCCTAGCAAGGATGAGCTTGCCAAGATGGAGCACGAGAAGTCGGAACGAATAAAACGTGAAATCGAAAACGAGGACCACGGCAGTCCCGTTTATCAGCAATTGATCCGGAGATTGTCACAAGGAGGAAAATCGCAACAGGGTGGTGCAAACCTGCAATCACCAGCAAGAAAAGCAGCTGGCCCACCACGCCATATCGCCCATCCACGCCAAACTCGCTAGTCTAAACTGCACAGCAAAGCGGAACACTGTACCGACTACGAAAACACAACACATGAAGGCTTCAGTAAACTCTCACTAGTGCGCCGTCAACGCGAGTTTCATACTCACCACCTTCTTCTCTTCCACTCTGAATGTCCACTTACTAATGTATAGACAATAATTTGACGTTTTCACGTGATCCGTCACGTTCACAAAATACGACAATTTACAGCCGCACTGACGATGACTAAAAATCAAGACAGACAGACAGACAGGCAAGACAATCAAAAATCCACCGACATCACTGTAGTGACGTTCGACAGACATCAGTGATTCAATGGGTGTAGAAGCAAAGCTCATACTGGAGCCACCCAACAGCGAGAATACTATTCATGTGGACTTGTACCGGGCGTCGTCTCCAGAGAAGTTTTCGTTGGAAGATGACGACAAGTTTGTGCTACATGGAGGAGGAAACAACTATAGCATCAGATTCTTGGACACCCCGGGCCAGGATTTGCACCTCGATAACGCATTAGCCAATGCCGACTGTAGACATGTGTCTGTGTATGCGTTGAACACGTCGTTAATATTATGGTTCAACAACAATACATTTGGAGTAGAAATACCGTATCAGCTTATATCGTTACATGCGATCAAACCCAGCACGGAGGCAGAGCCGTTTTGCAAATTGTATCTACAGGTGCTACCGAACGAATTGATTCGAAGCGTGCCACGGACGCCATCGGAGTTCACTGCGACTACCGAAGTCGAGGTGGTGGTAAACGGAGACGGAAGCGCAATGCCGTTGGTGCGACAGTCTTCGTCGATTGAGCAATTATACCAAGCATTGTGCACATGTTCTGCACTTCATTACGACACGGACAATTCCGACGACGGGGACGGGTTATTTGCTAGTGGGACAACAGAAGAGCCGGCACCAGCGCTTCAGATCCCCAGCGACTGGGTAGCCTCCGATGGCGACGAATTTGTGTTGGCCAACACCGGGCACGCTGACGACTTGGAGTTTGATGGTGACAACGAGGAAAACGACAATTACCACGCGGCCATGCCAGTGGACGTGGGCTACGCGTCGATCGCGGGCAGTATACGGAAGAGGGAGTCAGAAACAAACATCGCCGCTAAGAACCGGCGTATTGTGTAGTTTTATAGACAAGATACAGATTTGAAGAGACAATCTAGTGTAGTGTGGCATTGAGTGGTATATTGGTCTGTTGGACTCTGTGTATATTGAACTGGCTACTTATGACCGTTGATCTGAACGCTCGCCTGGCCACTTGTCTTCGCGACTAACTGACTGACTGTCAGGCCCTAAACTCACTACGGAGCAATTTCGCGGGGCAAATTTGCACCCACCATCGCACCACCAACCCCCCAACAGACCACCAGTTTACAGTTTGGCCACGCGGGGACGTAGGAAAACAGAAACCCTTACCTCACGCCATCGCACTATGCCCCTCCGGTGTGGGGAGCGTTCCACACATATTAGGTTAGCGCTGGCGACAGCCGTGCTGTAGCCGAAATTCTCTCGCTTCCAACTGTAGCCTCCAATGTGCCTAGTAGAAAAAAGATTTCTGATTCTGATTTCTAGATTTCGCTTTGCAACCAGTAACTGCCTTGGGACAAACACGGGGCCAAATGAAGTCTACGGACGACAGATTCGCATACCGGTCCCATTTCTTGACGTTGGCCCAGGGCCGTATCATTCCCATCCTGCAAACATCGTTCTGGTGCAAATTCTGGGAACCGGTAGAAAGTGCCAATGAAGTATTTGAAGTGTTGACTGCTGCGGACATCAAGTCGGTCACCGACCATAACCAGTTCAACTTTGTCATCTTAGTCCGGGTGTTATGTTTGAAGGTGATTTCCTTGACCGATTCCGATACCAAGCTCTCTCATGAAGATACATGCATTTTGCTAAACTGTGTCCGGTTGTTAACAAGGCTATTGCCGTTTGTATATGAGCTAGCAGATTACAAAACCAGTATCGAGGACGACTTGTTCTGGAACCATTCGTTTGATTTGAAACTTGGCAACTTTATTGTCAATTCTGAGGTGTTGGACGAAAAAAACTATTTGGGGCTTCATCTAATAACCTCGTTGGTGCAGAGTCTCTTTCGTTGTGGATTCACCGTAGATTCCAATCCGACTAACCCCAATGATGTCAGATGTATGCAAATCTGGGAACCTGGCCTTGGCCGTGGGGGCAAGTTCAAAGCACCAAACTTGGTACACGAATCAAACCGTTCGGAGATATTAAGACTTATCATTGTATTGTGCTCGTCTTCATTTTATCATCCTACAGCTGATTTGGTGAATTGCGGTTCCAAGTTTTTGACTGTGTTAGTCACTTCCGTTCCCAAAGTGGAAATTATGTGCTTGACATATTCGTTGATAAACATCCTTTGTAGGTCAGCAAGGCCACCTAGCGAGAACGCACTAGCATATACCAACTCGCAGGTGCTAGAAATGAGATACTTGTACATAACAAACTCGGTGCATTTGTTGACCGCAATGGTGACTTACCCTCTTCCCTCAGAAGACCTGTTGAAATTCTTGGAATCTCTACCGATAGAAGCGAAATCATACAACTTTCCACGAAAGTATTTGGGAAAACTACTGAAGTCAGACGAATTGCTATTTATTGGTGCTTCCATACTAAAAATCTTGAAACAGGCCATTGTAAACTCAAAGCAGGCTGAAGAGTACAGGTTCTCACTATCGCGAGTGGGACAGCCGTCATTATGGGCACCAACAGCAACAATTCTTCTTTGGGAATTGATGCAATGCAACAAAAACTTCAGCACCATCGTTGGCCTGAAGTATTTGTGTGAATTGATGGTAGCCTTACTCTTTTCAATCAATACATACCACACTAACCCTCAGCATAAAAACTTGGTACGAGTATCGATGTACTTGTTACTTTACATTTCGTCAAACGATTCGCTCCTAGATGAACTATTCGACCCCATCAATACTGGCCTCTATGACAGTCTTCCTATAAATTTCAAAATCAGCCCCAGTCCCGTAACAACTCGAGATTTTATGGTGGTTCAAGTATGTAGATTGTTGCTTAATAGCATTAACAATCTTTCTGAGCTGATGTTAACAACTCTCGTGGAAATTCTATACAATATGATTGTTATATCGTCCAAAGAACCAAGAGAATATCAAGATGATCCAAGAAGAAAATTGCATAATCGAAATCCAAATGGTGGTCTTTCATACGGGGCATGTTCAGCAATAACCCAGCTTGTTGAAAGGATGTCGACTAAACGATTTTTGATGGAGAAGCCATACTACGCAAACTCGTTAGCTCTTGTTCTAAGGGCTATTGTAACTGCATCTATCAAGCATCAACGTTCGTCGAGAATGTTGCTCTTTTCTGTGCTTAAAAATGAAAAAGTGTACAATCAGATCTGGAACAATATCTATAGCTTTCTGTCAGAATTCTTCAATGGATACACTTTGATGAATCGAACTAGCGAAGGGAATCACGATGATAATGAGAGTATTGTGGATCCAATACAACCTGCGGATACACTTTGGCAAATAAATTCCAATGAATCAGATGAATCCGCATTCTCATCTTCAGAAACTGAATCAACAACTAATCGATCATTGGCAAACTTATCTATATCAGATCCTGAACAAAAGATTGAAACCATTATAGAGGAAATTGAGTTAGTGATGCGACCGGAACCGTTAACAGGAATGTCAGGTCGAGCTAAAGAGAAAATGCCAGCAGAAAGTCCGTTGCGAAGAACCTGGGGAGGAAACGATTCACTTCGAATAATTTTGACTGTTCTAATTCCAAACCTAAAGATTGTATTGGAAGATATTTGGAATAAAGACGAACCATCTGTTGATAGTTATCAATTGGTTCAGAAAATTGGCAATACAGACTTCTCTAGCATGATAGATGAAAGTAGACGGCAAATTAATTACGACTTTCTTCCTGATACTCCGTTGGCATTATTGAAATTCTCATGGACACATTTATCACTAGGATGGTACATTTCCATACTTTATAACGAAGTTTATCATGCGATCGATAGTTGCAATTTCTTCACAGGAAATAATAATAAAATCATGAAAAACATTAACGACTCCGTGGCTACAGTTTCCAAGTTTACAAGTACTTGGAAAAACTTTTTACAGTCATCAAATGATAACGATACTCCTATGGAAATTCCAACTGAAGTACTCAAATGGGTAGGCAAATCTCTTTTATCGCATAATATTTGGGCAGATACCACTATTTCACTATTCAAGATAGAGTTCGTTTATAATGACGGATTCTTCAATTTCAGCAAAAAAGCACAGGCTGTACCCACAACACCAGTAATGCACAGCGAAAGATCTCCATCACTTAGTCGAAGGGTAAGCGATATTCGATCAAACAATGTCAGTAGAGGGAGCCATGTATCCCTTAATTCTGGCCTTGTTTTTGGTGAAGAAAGAGACGGTATTCAAAGACGACCCACAGGCTCGGTGACTAGTTTGCACTCGTTGAACACGCTCAATCGAACTCGAAGCAATACTCCTAGAAACTCCATAAGTACATAGCACGAATATTGTAGTAATATTCTATTAATTTATACAAGCTTATATCCTAATGCTCAACGTCTACCTCTTCTACCTTTACTTTGGACCAACTCAAATCCATCCTCATCAACTATTGGCTCTTGTGGATGGTCAACATCCATGGAATCGTCGTTGTGAACATGTTCTTCTTCGTCATCATCACTTTCACTATCTGACACATCAGGGTTATTAGGATCAGCAGCAACTTCAACTTTAGCAGACGGGTTAGTAGATCCTTGTTTTGCCTGCCATTTGGCGTAGAATTCGTCTATTTGCTGGTATAGTTTGTTTCCAACATCCTTGTAAAATTTCATCACTAAAGCAGCGATTTCCAATGCCGAATCATTATCAACTTCAGTATCAAATTCATCCACCATCGCATAAAGTAAAGTTTCTTCAATCAACTGGATATCCACAATCTTCTCGTTGAACAACTCAATGACAATCGCAGACATCCAGTCTCTCTTGTCAGCGGAATTAGGACCACCCCATTGATTCTCCACTGCAGTATTCAACTCTTCCCATTTATAAATTGCCATACAAACCCCCAACTCAAACTTGGCCTGTTGCTTTTCGTCACCATATCTTAAGGAGTTAACACCTTCTGGTGCTTCAACATAATCTGTCGGATCGATAACTGTAGACATGTTGGCTTGATAGTAATTGCCTATTACAATTGTAAATTGATAAATTTCAATCTATCTCATCGCGTACCTGCATAATCTTCAAATTATTTAAACTCTTTGCAATTATCAAAAAGATATCTCCGCATGAGTTGAGCATAGTTGAGATGAGCATGCGATTGACCAAAGCTGGGTTCTAACGCATCCATGGCGTTATGCTTATCTGTCCAATC
Source organism: Suzukiozyma palmioleophila (assembly GCA_030560805.1). NCBI lineage: Eukaryota > Fungi > Ascomycota > Pichiomycetes > Serinales > Debaryomycetaceae > Suzukiozyma > Suzukiozyma palmioleophila. Next base: position 262,896 of record JAKTVY010000004.1, read on the forward strand.
GTGGGCCCACATAAAAACTTGCAACTACTTTCCCCTTTTCAGCAAATCGCGGCGCAAATTTTTCAAAATAATCGACGTACGATTGTTCTCCTCTAGAAAATCCATTAGTCCGTTTCAATGAGGAATTTGAATTTCTTGTTCTGGGTATAGTTGGTAAGCAGAAGAGACGTTGGAGCCATTTGTTGTCGGTCTTGCTTTATTTGTACAATTGCATAAACGAGACGTGCAAGTGCGTCGATATCTGTACAATGTGCATATCCATTTTTAACGGGTGTCGCATTGTTGTAAAACATTGGAATGAGTATGATCAGCAACTCCGGAAGTCGATAAAAAAAATATCGTCGGTCATAATCAGCCAAGTAAAAGATCTGCCATGTTTTTACGAAATATCTGCAATAATATGGTCATAAATGGGGTAAAAACTTACATTTTAGGATAATTGCATTTGACAACCGGTTTTATTTGTTAATATTTCGAAGCAAGTCTCCAACATCATTGTCTCGTGCAAGTGCGGTATTTACCTCCTCTGCAGACACGTTAAGTTGAATAAGCTTGTACCTCTCTCCTGGGACGTTTTGCTGTACCAAAACGCCAAATTCTGTCAATTCATTTAAAATCTGCTTGAATTTACTTAGTCTAATAGATATTCCTTCATCAGACTTATGAAGGAATTGATTAGAATAAAACATTTGCATAATATTGGAAGTGGAATCAATTTCTGCAAAAACAGTATTACTCTCTTTGGAAGTAAGCATTTGGAGAGAATTTTTCATTTCATCAATAATATCGCCGAGTGGGTTTTCCGCCAAACCGGACCGCTTATTACGTAGTAGAGTTGCCGCAAGAACCAATTTGGACGCAAACGGTAATGACTTGAGAAACTGTTGTAATGGAGAATTAATGGTCTCGCTTATAGCCTGTGAAATGTGGTTAATTTGAACGTGAAATGTTTCATCTTCTGTCTCGTTAGATTCGTCCCTACTACTCAAAAAATCTCTTTCCGCTATTTCAACTGCTCGTCTACAAATTGTCAAAGCTCTTCTTGCATCCCCACTAACACTAGCAACTTTTCTTGAGGCAAACCCAATTGCATCTTCATTAATCACCACTTTTCTTTGATTTTCCCTGGTAAGCATATCCAATCTATGTCGTATGATGGTTCCCAACTGATCGAATCCATATCCAATGAACTGAATTCTATTCAACCCCAATCTAGACGATATTTTGTTTGTTAATACTCTTTCGGGTAAGTCCATTGTATTGGCAACAGCAATAACTATGAACTTGGACTGTTCATATGTTGGCCAATTGAAGAAGTTGTACATCACGTTTTGTTTTTTGGTAACAATTTGATCCAATTCGTCCACCAAAACAACCAATGGCTTTTTGACTTGTTTGGGATCTTTGAAGTAGTTTTCAAGCAATATTGCGGCATTTGATGCACTGACTTTGAATCCACTAATCTTCTCCCATAGCTTTTCGTAGGCCACGTTTGGTGACAACAACTTCAATCCATTGATTTCTAGATACTCAAATTCTCGTATCTGGTTATCCCTAACTGACTCTTGCAATTGTGCTATCACTTCTCTGATTGTGGCCGTTTTTCCCACTCCAGGTGTACCACTTACATACAAACAAGTTCCAATCTCATCCTGAATTGTTTGCTCAAGAGCAGCATATATCGTTAGAAATTCATCTTCTCTTCCAGGCAACGATGATATTCTAGCAGAAGTATGTAATTTAGCTTTGATTTCTGTAAAAGCTTGTGAAGTTATGTCTATTCTCAGTTTACTCTTGATAGGTTTAGATGGAGAAAGTAATGCCAACTTAGGCTTGCTATCATTTTTGATCTTAAAACCCTTCTTCATTGGTGAAAGAACCGATGTCATATACTGTAACGACATTTTATCACCATTCTTGTCAGTACTCTTTGTTGGTGATCCACTTTGCGATTGAGGAGTGGAAGATTTCGCTTTACGAGGTGACTTTCTAGGAGACTTTGTCACCTGTTTCTTTCTTCTTTTGTTCGATAAAACTCTATCAGTCTCGTCTTCAACTTCATCTTCCATAATGTCATCAGAATCATCATTTTCCGGCTCGCTAATTTCATCAATCACCTCCTCGTCATCATCTTCGTCATCATCTACTTCTGCATCCAGATCTGATATTTTCACCTGGTCATCAGACTCTTCTTCTACATCTTCTTCTTCTGTGAAAACTAATTTTCTCTTTGTAGACGATTTTCTTGGTGATTGTAACCGTTGTTTCACACTGTCTCGTTTCTTCGTAGGAGAAGAAGAAACCTTATAAGCAGTTGGAACCGTCTGCTGTCGTATCCAATCAAGAAACTCATTAGAGTCACGATTGTATAGAGTCAATACTTCCTGCCAATCAAAAGGTTCACTGAAATTTTCACCCGTGGAATCAGTCCCTCGTCTTGTCATAAAAGTAGACATGACATTAGAGTCGTCAATAACGATTTGTAAAAAGTCCTTAAACGAAAGCACCTGGACTTTATTAACAATTTCCGATAGCTTAATCTCCTCGAGATATGACGTAATGAATATTTCATTGGTAATGATGTTCTCTTTTCTATAATCATCACATTTAGGTAGATCATTGGCATCAATATCACCAACTTTGATAAACCACATCACTATCACATCCAAAAAGTTGTCGTTTCCAAATCTAATCTCTTTGATTAACGCAATCTCGGTACTTCCACCTTGCTGTACTAAAACTGTGTCCCCATTCTTGATCTGGATATTATCATGCTCTCGTTCTAGGAGAATTGATTCATTCCTAGGTGCAGATCTACGGCTCCTTCTACTGGGAGTTTGAGGATCTTTGTTCGGTTGTGTCTCTTCCAAGACATATTTCCACCCGTTAAGGTCTCTTTGACTTTTCGCCATCTACAATTGGCTCTAGTAGAAGATGAATAAAGGTTTGATCTTCAGATCAAAATCGCACTATAAATACGGTGCTACCACTCGGCCAAAATAGCCAGTTTACAATATGAAGAATTGAATGTCATTAATTGTCTATACACGAGTGGTACTATGTAGGGATGTTGGTGTGAACTTGGGCTTCAAAATAGACTATTTGAGATCTCAAATTTTACCAAAAATGTGTCTGGAAGGTTGCACTGAGAACTAGGTTCAAACACTCTAAACTGCATCACCAAATGGTATACGGTAGTCGTAAATTATGCATGTTTCTGTAGGTCAAATATGTGTACTAATTTGGCCCATTTTCGTACTTTTTATTAAATTTTTCAGTAGGTTTTCAGACTCTTAAACTATGATCTTTCACCACCTAATACCAAAAGCGTGAAATTTGCACAATTCAAACGTTGAATGGTCCCTAGTGGTAATTGGCCGAATCCTCTCTTAGTCCTGTTTCTATAGCTGTTTCCGAAACGTATTAATTTAAATAATTGTTGTTTGAGATTTGTTTCATCCAAATGCAGACGTTATTTGTAAATTAAAAGTGGCTCACCAATGTTTACTATTTCGTCGATGTTTAACCGCAAATCAAACGCTTTGGATAAGACAATTTTGAATATCTTTTGTACATTGATCGAGTGTGACGTTGAGCAGAAGATAATGGGAGCTTTCATGGCCGTTCCGAACTTTTTGGCTTGCTGAGTGATTTCTAGCTGATCTTGATAGGGAAGGTCTATAAACTGGTCGTACTTTGTGCCCACCAAAAATGGAATAGCTGTCTTGTTAAATCCTCGTACTTGACGATACCACTCTTTTATTGAATTTAGCGTAGATTTTCTCGTGAGATCAAACATAAATAAAATGGCGACGGCATCATTGGATACTAGAGGTAACATATTGATGAACTCTTTCTGGCCACCTAAGTCCCAGATCGAGAATGTAATGATTGTGTTTCGGATTTGTATCTTTTTGTCCATAAAATTGACTCCAAGTGTCTGAATGTAGTCCTCGTCAAAACTTCCATCTACGTATTTCACCATAAGCGACGTCTTACCTATCTGGGAATCCCCAATTAATCCAATCTTCAATGCTACTCTACACTTGTTAGTACTGCGTTGACAAATTAGGTATATGGCAGTATTTAACCTGGGAAAAAAACCCGGAAAACTTGCTGTATTGTTGTTTCTTGTCGTTTACATACTGATTGCTTTGATTATCACTATCCTCCATCGTCCAATGCCCTATTAATTGTGTGCTGTGATCTATAAAGTTGTGGAACCAAAATCGTATATGTAAACATAATACCTGTAGGTAGAGCTGGTTATCTGCAGATTCTACCTATATTCAGGTATATTCTAGCCAGTACTAGCATCGTGGTACCCTACCGCGACAGTAGTACCACACCACCACGACAACCTGAGGTCGCAACGATGTTGAACTTTTTACCACGGAACTTGGGGTTCCAATTAACAGAACTTGTGTTCGTATACATTTATATATATTTCACTTTCGTTTCATTGAACCTTACTGTAAATCGATGCAACTACTTACTGAGTTGGTGGGACAAGTTGGAAGTCTAGGGTTGTTGCCCTAATAGTGAAAATTCACGTGAAATGAGTTATTATGTGCACAACACTTCCCATTCTGCTCTCGATTCCCTGCAGTACCAAACCACCTGCTGTGATTGTGGGTGAGGAAAATTTTCAGTTAACAAATGTAGAATTTGAAAAAAAGTTTAGTGAGATTTTTGTTATAGTAATAATCTGCAAACATGGCTGTTGGTAAGAATAAGAGATTATCCAAGGGTAAGAAAGGATTGAAAAAGAAGGTTGTTGACCCATTCACCAGAAAAGATTGGTTTGACATTAAAGCCCCATCAACTTTCGAAAACAGAGCTGTTGGTAAGACTTTAATTAATAGATCCACTGGTTTAAAGAACGCTGCTGATGGATTAAAAGGTAGAGTTTTCGAAGTGTGCTTAGCCGACTTACAAGGTACTGAAGACCACTCTTTCAGAAAAGTCAAATTGAGAGTTGACGAAGTTCAAGGTAAAAACTTATTGACCAACTTCCACGGTTTAGACTTTACTTCTGACAAATTAAGATCTTTAGTTAGAAAATGGCAATCTTTGGTTGAAGCTAACGTTACTGTTAAAACCGCTGATGACTACGTTTTAAGAGTTTTCGCCATTGCTTTCACCAAGAGACAAGCTAACCAAATCAAAAAGACTACTTACGCTCAATCTTCTAAATTGAGAGAAGTCAGAAAGAAGATGATTGAAATCATGCAAAGAGAAGTTTCCAACGTTACTTTAGCTCAATTAACCTCTAAATTAATCCCAGAAGTTATTGGTAGAGAAATTGAAAAATCCACTCAAACCATCTTCCCATTACAAAACGTTCACATTAGAAAAGTTAAATTATTAAAACAACCAAAATTCGATTTAGGTTCTTTATTAGCTTTACACGGTGAAGGTTCTACCGAAGAAAAAGGTAAAAAAGTTTCTGCTGGTTTCAAAGATGTTGTCTTAGAATCTGTTTAAATTCCCAAGTTATATAAATAGGTTAAAATAGCAGCATTAAATTAATAAACGATAAATACTATAAGACTCAGCATTGTAACTACATTGATTTGGTAGATATTGTGTAATTCGAACCATGAGAATGAACGAAAGTGCAAAAGCTTATGAAAAAGCGAAAATACAATGGATACACGAAGTGACAAAAATTCCCCGAAGTTGAGACCCATATGCTTTGCTTGTCGTGGTAGATTTATCTAGTTTTCCGAAATTTGTGAAACTTGTGAAAAATTCTGTATTAGTCGCAATATGGTTAATTAGAGTAGTACAAGTAAGACATTAAAAAAGCTACTATGTACTTGTATATATTCATAAAATGAATTAAATTTACATCGTGGAGCTGTCTACTTGTATAACTCCAAGCTGCAAGCAGGTCCAAGCTTGATTAGATTGAACCGTTGTTTAGCCAGGGCCCATACATTGATTATCCTGTACAATATGTAGGTGAGATTTGAAATTTCAGTATGAAATACACCACGACGTCATACCTCACTACCACCAAGTTTGGGGTTCGGGACTTTCTCAAACAACTGCCACGCTATACAGCAGTGCCAACGTCCACTTTTCTGTTTTCCTTTGGTGGTGGCTGATTGCTGTTGAAGTTGCACTATAGTGTTTAAGTTGCACTTTTGGTTTGCACTTTGACCGTTCGTTACCTGTACAATACCAGGGGTGGATCCTTTGCATGTTAAGGTATGACACGAAAATCGCGAGTTGCATCCCAATGAGGAAGGCACGTTACAGGTTAACTTGAGAAATTTCAAACGTCATCATCTACGGGTTTAGAAATATTTACATGTTGTCTCTTCTTAACCTGTAAATTCCCGTGAAGTGCCAATTTCACTTGAGAATTACTGGCAGTACATTTCAGGGTTGAACAAATATCAATCAAATTTGCACCAATTGCTAGTTAATCGATAGTTTTCCTGAGGATTTCCCTACAGAAACCGTCAGGCACTGTAATTGAGGTAGTTAGTTGCAAAAAATGGCCAAAGTATGTAGTTTTACCTGCGATATTCCCCATTGTTTTTATACTAACAAGCGTTTAGGAAAGAGATACTCCGTTGGAGGACGTAGGCCCCAATTCCAAACAGGCCAACATTGCCGAAGTTAAGGAACAAAATGCAAAAATCAACGCCAATGTAGATTCGAAACCACCTCCAGTTAGCAAATCTACCAAAGACGCTAAACTGGACAGTTCAAAACCTAAAGAAGAATCCCAACATCCACGAGTAAAGCCTCATTTGAGAGAAAATGCCACCTTCGACTGGAAATCGGTTGGATTTTGGGGATCTGATCCTTCCACCGACAAAAAGAGAGAATTGCAGATTCTGAGACAGATAGAAAATTACGTTCATGATCATTTTATTGGGGATTGGTACTGGAACTGTTCGTTAGTTATTGGAACATGTTTCTTCTCTTGGTTTATTGCCAGATTAGGATTTGGGATTTTTTCCCTTGTAATTGTGTTATTGTTCACCAATTCCGTGTACCGTATGGAATACAGACGTTTCAACAGAGACATTAGAGACGACATGAGAAGAGCAGTAGCAAATAATCGTATTGACAACGAAAAGGAAACCATGGAATGGCTTAACTCGTTTTTGGATAAGTTCTGGGTGATTTACATGCCAGCATTTTCGGAAATGGTGTTGTTCCAGGCCAACGAAATCATGAAGGACCAAGCTCCAGGGTTTGGTATTGAGGCGATCTCGTTGGACGAGTTCACTTTGGGTTCAAAAGCACCAAGAATTGACTCTGTCAAGTCTTATCCATCCAAAGGTGCTGATCACATTGAAATGGACTGGGCTTTTTCGTTCTCTCCAAACGATACTGATGATATGACCAAGAACCAAATCAGCAAAATGATCAGACCAAAAGTTGCCTTGGGTGTTACCATTGGTAAGGCTTTCATTTCGAAGTCTTTACCAATTTTGGTTGAAGATATGTCCATGACTGGGAGAATGAATATCAAGTTGAAATTGACCCAGAACTTTCCTCACGTCAAATTGGTTTCAGTACAATTCTTAGAGGCTCCAACAATTGATTATGCTTTGAAACCAGTAGGAGGAGATGCTCTTGGGATTGATGTCATGTCATTTATTCCTGGGTTATCTTCATTTGTTAATGGGATTATTCACTCTAACTTGAGACCAATGTTGTATGCTCCAAATTCTCTTGATATTGATGTTGAAGAAATCATGGCAAACCAAAGTAACGATTCGATCGGATGTATTGCTGTCACCGTCAAAAGATGCACCAAATTGAAAACTGGTCCTACCACCAAACCTAATAGTATCAATCCATATGTTCAATTAAAGATTTCCAACAATGGTGACATTGACGAAAAGACTAAAGCTAAAAAGGAAATCAACGATCCTGTTTTCCTTGAAAGTAAGTACATCTTGATCAATCAATTACAAGGTAATCATCTTAATTTCAATGTCTTTGACTTGATCAAAGATAAGGCTGATGATAAATTGATTGGTACTGCCAGTTTCCCATTGGACGAGCTCTTGCAAGAAAAACACCATCGTGGTTTGGTTAAAAACTTGACTGAAAGTGGTAAAGTTGTAGGAAAGATCGAATTCGACGTCAACTACTATCCAACATTACCACCAATTGTCCACGAAGATGGAACTAAAGAAGCAGTTACTGACTCCGAAGTTGGTATTTTGAAAATCACTTTACATGAAGCTAAGGATTTGGACATTTCTCAATCGGTTACCGGTATGTTGAGCCCTTATGCTGAAGTTTATGTTAATGGAGACTTGGCTAGAGCATGTCGTCAATTGCGTCGGACCAATGAACCTTCTTGGGATGAATCGTTCGAATCATTGATCACCAACCAATCTGAGACTACCGTTCAAGTCTTAGTTAAAGATGCTGTTGATGATAAGATTGTTGCTCAATTTGATAGTAATATTGAAGATATCATCTTCGAAACCTCAAGAGGACAACAATGGTTACAAGCTTCCCCAGTCAAAGGTTTTGAAGATATTCCTAAGATTAGAATCAGTGCTACCTGGAAGGCTTTAGTTTTCGATGAAGAAGTGGCCAAGATTAGTTACAGCCCACCAATTGGATCAATCAAGATCCACTTGCACTCAGCCAAAGGACTCAAGAACTTGGAATCTGTTGGTAAAATTGATCCATATGTTAAAGTCTCGCTCAATGGTAAGTTGAGAGGTAAAACTCACACTATTGCTGATAGTGTAGATCCATATTTCAACTCGGTATTTTTATTGCCAGTTGGAAATGAACATCAACACTTTTTATTGGAATTCATGGATGAAGAAGCTGAAGGTAAGGATAGACCATTGGGTACTGCTGCTGTAAATGTATTTGAATTCATCAAGAAAGATAAAAAGGGTAACATTTTACCATATGATGGATCCAATGAAGTCCTTGAACAACTGGTTTTATTAAACGGTATTGAAGAGGGTAAATTGTCTTATTCTGTCTCGTTTGTTCCTAATGTTCACGCATTATCGATTTCACAAAAGAAGAACATGCAAGTCTACTTGGAAGAAGTTCAAGAAAAGAAACAGAAAGAATTGGCCCAACAGGCAGAAAACGAAAGATTGTTCAAAGAAAACCCAGATCAATACGAATGGGTCGAAGTTGAAGACAATTCTTTGGTTACACCTGACAGAGTGGACATTCCTCTTGAACAAGCCATTCAACACCGTGCTGGTACCGTCACTGTCCACATCAAACGGGGACAATTCAAACAGCCTGATTTGTACTTACAAACGTTATTTGACGAACATAACGAGCCTTCTGGTGTTGCTCCTAGAGCTGAAGGTAGATCATTGAAGACTGTTTCTCTTGCAGAGACTGTTATTCGTGATTTGCCAAACTCAAATATCATTTTCAGATTAGCAAAGAGACCAGAGGTTTCTAGTGAAAAACAAGTGGTTTCAGAATACTCGTTCAAGACTCTTGATATGTTGAAGAAATCTAATGCTAAGCCTTACCTTTTGAGACTCTCGCCAGGAAATGAAATTGAAATTCAAATGGAGTTTGTTCCATCAACATGCCCATGGCGTCCTTTGGACACTGTCTTGGACGTTGGAAAAATGAGATTAGACATTGTCAAGGCTCTGAACTTGAAATCGGTTGATTCAAATGGTAAATCCGATCCACTTTGTGTGATCAAAGTGGATGGTATTGAAGTTTACAAGACCGATAAAAAACGGAAGAATTTGAACCCAGAATGGAATGAATCTTGCGAGTTATCATTATTGTCACGTTCCCGTCAAGTCGTTTTAGTGGAAGTCTATGATTGGGATTTCACTCACAATGATGAATTATTAGGTAGAGCACAACTTGACTTTTCCAAGATGGAAGTGTTACAAGATACTCCATTCACTGCTCAATTAGATATTCAAGGTACGGTATCTTTTGTTTGTAACTTCAAACCAGAGTATATTAGACCTAAACTTATAGGTAAGGGCCGGTTCGGTGACATTGGTGAGTTGAATGATATTGCTGATGTGGGAGCAGGAGTAATTAGTGGAATTTCTGTTGGCGGAGCTAATGCAGTTGGAGCAGCTGGTTCATTGGTTGGATCAGCTGGAGGGAAGGCTGCTGATAAGCTCCATAAAGGTGGCTCTTTCTTCAAGAAAATGACCCACAGGTCGAGAAAGAAGAACAACAACGATACTGACACTGACAATGAAACTGAACACGAAAAAGTCGGTAACAAAGATATCAGTAAAGGTGGTGATTACAACAATACTCCTAAGCAGGAAATTGGAATGACTAAGGAAGAAAAGGAGTTGGCTGAAGAACAAAATGACTTCAATGACCAAACCTTCAATTCTGAACTTAGCGATGCCGTTCCTAACCTTGATCCAGATATGTTACCACCACCACAATTCCCTGGCTCGCCTACTAGTGCGAGAAGTTCCAGAAGTGGAAGACCTAACGGAAGCAGCAGCACTGGAACCATCATGTCAGGACCAAGAAACCACCAAAGAACCACAAGTGAAGCCACAGATATGTCGAGTTTTGTCAACTCGATCCATGGAACCGACGCCATTCCTGGAAGAATCTCGATTGTCCACGCATCAGGATTCAACCAAGGCCTGTTGGACGTCAAGGTGTCGTTACAAACCTCTACAAAAACCAAGGAATTGTACAAAACCAGACCATGTAAACCAGAACAAGGTCTCTACAAGATTAACGAGTCTGTTGCATTTAGAAGCAACACCGAGGGTGTATTACACTTTGTTGTTCGTGAACACCACACGTTCGGTAAGCTGAACGAGGTGGGCCGTGGAGAAGTACAGTTGTCGTCTGTGCTCAACCAGACCGAGAACGTCACCGTCGATTGCGGTGCTGGTCAATTACTTGTTGGATTCAAGTATCACGCCTCTGTCTAGATACTACGTATTGTATATTTAATTAAACATTGTTATGGTAATGGCTGTATACGTAGACTACAAGCACATCTGGTAAACGAAGAGAAAAACCAAAACACACAATACCAATCCTTGCAACCAGAAACGATCCTTCAGGTCACCACGAGTCGCACCGCTCCACGGTGCTCCCCCACTGGCACATCCCCAGACCAAACACCTGCTAAGCTGATCTGGGGAACCGGGTGCGTCTCCTCCTGCAGCCACTGCATGAGGGCTCCAACCCTCCACAAAACGTGACAAACACCTTCCTCGCCGCCAAAGATTTTCGCACGACATATAAGCTCCTGCCACGTGACCAACAATTTCTGTTTCCACTAAATTTTTCACGAAAATTCAGTATGCCTGGCTGGTGTACAGTAGGAGAAAACTTGTATAACAAAATTTTCAACTTTTGTTAAGATTGTTATTTTGATAAATCACCAATATAGAATAATGAGTCAAATTGTATGTACCAACAGGGTAGCAGACAACGGTAGAGTTGTGGGAAATGGCACGGTGCCAACCATAGGGTTTATAGTGGAAGAATTTCCCCGTCATAATCGTTGGCAGTAATTAACTAATCAACACCATACTAACAGTTTAGGCTCCAAAGTGGTACAACTCTGAAGACGCTAAAGTCGCCAAGAAGACTAGAAAGACTTCTAGACCTCAAAAATTAAGATCCAGCTTAGTACCAGGTACCGTTTTAATCTTATTAGCTGGTAGATTCAGAGGTAAGAGAGTCGTTTACTTGAAGAACTTAGAAGACAACACCTTATTAGTTTCTGGTCCATTCAAAGTCAACGGTGTCCCATTAAGAAGAGTCAACGCCAGATACGTTATTGCCACCTCCACCAAAGTTGACGTTTCCGGTGTCGATGTTGCCAAATTCAACGTTGAATACTTCTCCAGAGAAAAAGTACCAAGATCCGCCAAGAAGTCTGCTGCTGACTTATTAAACGAACAACCAGCTAAGAAAGAAATCAAATCTGAAAGAATCCAAGACCAAAAATCTGTCGATGCTGCTTTATTATCTGAAATCAAAAAGACTCCTTTATTAAAACAATACTTATCTTCTTCTTTCTCTTTAAAGAACGGTGATAAACCTCATTTATTGAAATTTTAAGCTATTAAATAGTAATTGTGGTCCATCCCACATCTGTTGTTTATTCTAATAGTTTAATTTTATTCTTTGTATATTTAATACATAAAACGATTACACGGTGTACACGGGCACATGCCACCATGCGAAAAGTCTTAGTAGAAAGTCCGTATCTCGCTAGTTGTGAAGCGGACCAGAACTTGAGGAAGACGGACGAAACCTGAGAGAAACGTTGTCTTCGCCTAAACCTTGTGGCGAAAGAGCGATATATTTACTTATTCTTTCGCACTGCGAAAGAAAAATGTTCTCGCTCTCACTAACCCACCGCCAGGCTCGACCTACAACCCCAAACTCTAATTCCTACTGACAAGCATCGCTTCAAATTCAAAAATACCTCAGAACATGCCCACGCTGAACACATCTGTCTTGATCTCACATCCATTCAATCATTCCTTCAAAAGTTTCGGCTCAATCTGCTTTCGGCACACGTGACCAATTTTTTTCCATAAATTTAAAATTTACCTCATCTCATCGCCCTGCTCCAGTAATCATTATTCATTCCAACATGGCTAGCTTAGTTCCCATTTCTACCTACAATTTGGCAGTTGCTCCATTCTCTCCAGTTCCAGCAATTGAAGATGAGTACCCTGTTACTATCAGAATCACCTTAGCTGCTTTGGACCCTGAAGCTGCTGATGACAAGGAAGAGCCATCTACCTTGAGATTATTGAAGAGAACCAACCCATTTATCGACGATGACGAGTCGGACGACGACGAAGATGAAGAAGACGAAGACGAAGAAGATGAATTAGACGAAGAAGAGGAAGAAAAACCAAAGAAATCCAAAAAGTCTAAAAAGGCCCAAGAAGAAGAAGATGAAGAAGAAGAAGACGAAAGCAGTGAAGATGATGACGACGAAGACGACGATGTTTCCGAGTTCGTCATCTGTACCTTATCTCCAAAGACCCAATACCAACAACCTATTGATATCACCATTTCTCCTGATGAAGAAGTGTACTTTGTTGTTACTGGTTCTTACCCAATCCACTTAAGTGGTAACTACGTCGAGCACCCAGGTGACGAAGACAGTGAAGATGACGAAGACGACTACATCTACGGAGACGAAGATGACTACAACTTGACTCCAGATGAAGATGAGTTGATTGACTTGGAAGACTTGGAAGATGAAGAAGATGTTGAAGCCAAGATCCAGGAATTAGTTGATGAAGACAACGAGAAAAAGAGATCTGCCGATGTTGAAGAAGAACAACCAAAGAAGAAATCCAAGAAGGAAGAAAAGAAGTCTGTTCAATTCACCAAAGAGTTGGAACAAGGTCCAACTGGGTCTACTTTAGTTGCTGACAAGAAGAAGGACAAGAAGGAAAAAGCTAAGGCTAAAAAGGAAGAAGCCAAGGCCAAAAAAGAGCAAGCTGAAACTGCTAAAGAAGAAGCCAAAAACGAAGCCAAAGCTGAAAAGAAATACCCAACCAAGACCTTGTTAGGTGGTGTTATCACTGAAGACAGAAAAACCGGTAAAGGTCAAACCGCCAAAACTGGTAACAAGGTTGGGATCAGATACATTGGTAAGTTGAAGAACGGTAAGGTTTTCGACAAGAACACTTCGGGTAAGCCATTTGTCTTCAACTTGGGTAAAGGTGAATGTATCAAAGGGTTTGATTTAGGTGTTACTGGTATGGCTGTTGGTGGTGAAAGAAGAGTTGTTATTCCACCAAAGATGGGTTACGGGTCTCAAGCATTACCAGGAATTCCTGCCAACTCTGAATTGACTTTCGACATCAAGTTAGTTTCGTTGAAATAGACAATCTGTTTAAAAGCATTAATCAAAACGGGCATTTTGAGTAAAGAGGCTCCAATAAATACAATAATTAATAGTGAAAACGTAATTGTAGGACATCGTGAATGCAGAAGTAGCTCAAGTGTTAGATGGTCAAAAGCAGTCAGAAATGGCATTTTTAAAATTGTACCGTCAGAGTATTTGATTACTGTTTAGAAAAATTACCAAAAACTAGAAAAAGTAGAAAAACAGAGTAACGTTAGTGTTGAGATGAAACAAGCAAACATTCCAGGTCTGGGTCCAGAAATACTCCAAATCGCCCAAACCAAGTTCTGGTACGTTTTGATGAGCTAGGCTGGTTTCTCTGTGATTACTCTATTGCCATTTTTAGGACGTACTTTATGTCCTCGTAGTAACCTAGTAAACTAATGGCCAGGTACGGCGGCCGTTTCCGCGGTACCATATGGCCCCCCACAGCGTAGTAGACACAGTCGCACAGAATACACCTAGCGAGACTCCGCCATGTCCTCAGCATCTCCACGGAAACCACTATTGTAAAATCGCCTTTTCGTCAACCCCAGCCGAGATGAGATGAGATGCGATGAGATGAGCCAGAAATCACAGGCACAACAGAACGTGTCAGCGAGCCAAAAAACCGCTACAGCCCACCAGGGCTGCAAGTGACACGTAACCACGGCCGATTTGTAGCGAAATCGTAACAATTAGCGGTAGTTTACTACGAATACATTACTTCAGTTCTGACAGGCCATTCAGCCAGTAAAACAGACGATAAACGTAAATCTAGTGCGGCCAAATAAACCAAGAGATCAGTACAAAGCCAGCACCCACGTCCAACTGAGCCACCAGTCCAGCACCCCCAGAGCCAGAAGTGCCAGTGTTGCCAACAAAGACGCTGCTGGTGTGTGAAACAAGACGCTTTTGATGGCCAACGCCAACAATGCTCGTTTAACGGCGGTGCCGTCGACGTAGCCCCCGCCACGCCACCGCCGTGCCGCCGGCCGACCAGTCGCGTCAACCGTGCTTTTACCACGGTGTGTACATGACGTGAAAAGTTTTGTCGTTTAGCACCAAAAATGATGTAAAAACTAACACTACAACTACACGTTCTTTAGGTAAGTGAATTGCGGCGACTTTGCAGGATTTGTCGTGCTGCTGTGATTACAATTACACCAGCTTGTGTTTCGTCCATTTTAGCTAACATTTTTAGCCGGTTTACTCATCATGCTTAGTATCATTACTAAAGCTACGGCAACCATAGCGAAGACTTCGGCTCATAGACCGATCCATATCATCTTTGTCACCGGATTATTGGCATCTATAGCCTATTTGCTCGTTGTAGACCAGTACATTCCTGAGAGTTTCCACCAGTCGGATGCCTCAATCTCGTACTACCATCCTTCTGGCAATACCAATTTTGACCAATGGATCAGAATTGACGACGCCTCGTCCTACCCAAACGCCGACGCGTACACTGCCATTCCATTTGTGTTTAAGAGAATTCACACCAACGAGATCCCCGTGGTGCGTGGTGCCGTTGACGGAGCCAATAAGAACGAACAGATTTTGATTGTACCAGCTGGCGATGTAGAAAAATCGTTAAGTGAAAATGAAGTTTTGTCCACCAATGGCGTAGCCTGGAAACAAAGAAGTAACAACAGAATTGCCAAGTACATCGATTATTCTCGTGCTGGAGTCGCCAAGATCAGAAGATTGATCGCTGGGGCCGAGTCGTTCGATATCATGTTGATTGTAGTAGCCTACATTGCCATGTGGTACACTTTGATTAAGGTGTTTTACGACATGAAGCAAGTTGGTTCCAACTTCTGGCTAGCATTTTCCACCATTGTTTCTGGGGCATTTGCGTTCTTGTTTGCTTTGTTCACCACCACCAAAATCTTGGGGTCTAAAGTTTCTGTCATTAGTATCACCGAAGGTATTCCTTTCTTGGTTGCCATTGTTGGGTTTAAACACAAAGTTTCCATTGCAAATGCCGTGATGAAGTTGTCCAACACTTCAGAAGTGGTTCCTGCCATTGTCGCTGAATCCATCTCTAGCCACACCATGAGTTTGATGAGAGACTCCATCGTGGTAATCGCGGGATTGTTGTCTTGCGCTGCCTACGCACCTCATTTGGAAGGGTTGAGAAACTTCTGTGTTTTGAGTGCCTTGATTTTGGCGTTCGATTTAGCTTTGGTGTACACGTTTTTCTCTGCGATTTTGGCGTTGAAAGTCGAGATTAACAGAGCAAGAAAATCGCAAACTTTGAAAGAAGCTTTGGAAGAAGACGGGGTCAATTCTATCGTGGCCCAAGCTTACGCAAACCAAACCAGTTCTGACAGGAAACAGACTCCAAAATTGATTTCACCAGTATCGTCAATCTTTTCGTTCAAATTGGCCATGATTGCTGGATTTTTGGCGTTCCATGTGTTTTACTTGGGAAGCTCGTGGTTGTATACTGCCAGCGATTCTGTTTCGTTTGCAATTTTCAAAACTGTGCCTTCATTAACCAAAGAAACTGCTAGTAAAGTCACCATTGGTAGACAAGGTGCAATTATAACCATCTTACCGCCAAAATTCTACGTTCCATACGGAGCATTTGTTCAAATCGAAGACTTTGTTTTCTCAGCTTGTGACCAAGTCAGTCGTGCTATTAGAGACAAATTGCTTTCAAAAGCATTGTTATTTGCTCTTATCGTATCGGTTTTCACTAATGGGTACTTTTTGAATGCATCAAGATACCAATCTTCCACAACCAGCATTCTTATTGAACAAACTAAAAAAGCCGAATTAAAACATGCTGAAGCCGAAGCCGAAGCTAGAGCTTCCAGAAAGAACTCGAAGAAGTCATCCTCGAGCCCTAAATCTAATGGCCATGTCAAAAAGAATTTTGAAGAATGTGTGCAAATCTTAAAAGATGGTAATGTTAAGACATTAAATGATGATCAAGTCTCTGACTTGGTTGTAAAAGGAAAGTTACCATTGTATGCGTTGGAAAAACAATTGGCTGATAACACCAGAGCAGTTGCTGTTCGTCGTAAAGCCATCGCTGAATTGGCCAATGCCCCTGTTTTAAAGACTGATAAATTGCCATTTGAACACTATGACTACGACCGTGTGTTTGGTGCCTGTTGTGAAAACGTTATTGGTTACATGCCATTACCAGTTGGTGTAGCCGGTCCAATGATTATCGATAACAAGCCATACCATATTCCAATGGCCACTACTGAAGGGTGTTTAGTTGCGTCAACCATGAGAGGTTGTAAGGCCATCAATGCTGGTGGTGGGGTTGAAACTGTTTTGACCCACGACGGTATGACTAGAGGACCATGTGTACAATTTCCTACTTTAAAGAGAGCCGGAGCAGCCAAGATTTGGCTTGATTCCGAAGAAGGTCAAAAAACTATTAAAAAAGCGTTCAATTCTACTTCTAGATTTGCTAGATTGCAAAATATCAAAACCGCATTAGCAGGAACCTTATTGTTTATTCGTTTTAGCACCACCACCGGTGATGCCATGGGAATGAATATGATTTCTAAAGGGGTGGAATACTCCCTTAAATACATGACTGAAGAGTGTGGATGGCACGATATGGAGGTTATTTCAGTTTCTGGTAACTACTGTACTGATAAGAAACCAGCTGCCATCAATTGGATTGAAGGAAGAGGAAAATCGATTGTTGCTGAGGCAAGAATCCCGGCCGAAGTCGTCAAGAAGGTGCTTAAATCAGATGTTGATGCCCTTGTTGAGCTCAATATCAGTAAGAACTTGGTTGGATCAGCCATGGCGGGATCAGTAGGAGGGTTCAATGCCCATGCCGCCAATCTTGTCACTGCCGTTTACCTCGCATGTGGACAAGATCCAGCACAAAACGTCGAATCGTCCAATTGTATTACATTGATGAAGAATGTCGGGGGAGACTTACAGATATCGGTGTCTATGCCATCTATAGAGGTTGGAACCATCGGTGGTGGTACGATTTTAGAACCACAAGGTGCCATGCTAGAATTGTTAGGCGTCAAGGGCCCACATCCAACAGAGCCTGGTGCCAATGCCAGACAGTTAGCGAAGATAGTTGCCTCGGCCGTGCTTGCTGCCGAGCTTTCACTTTGTGCTGCCTTAGCAGCTGGTCACTTGGTGCAATCGCACATGCAACACAACCGTAAAGCCGGGCCTGCCACCACCGCCCCAGCACAAGCTACCTCGAATGGTGCTATTGATATCAATCGTCTCAAAGAAGGTTCTATTAATTGCATAAAATCGTAATCTAGCGATTTCGTTATAATCTAAACTAATACACAACCACTAGAGTGAGAGAAGTAGTAGAAAAGATACAGTAGAAGACTTTGACAGACTATTGAAGCGAAGATCCCTACATAATCGTCGTTTCGACCGACGAAGCACAACCAACAACGCCATACGTTTGACGTAGTCTTGCTGATTCTGTATTGTTTGGCAAGAAGTGAACCCGTCGCCCCAGCTACGCCGAGCCCTGGCACCAGTCGTCCCCACAACTCCCCACAGCCGGCGGTACGGCTAAGGCCGCGCTCGTGGTACCTCCCGCATTTTTACTACCGCACTCATGAGTCAACGAAAAATTCTGATGATTCATTCCTCCAATCTCACATTTACATTCATCATCCACCATGAACACCCCAGCAAAAGACATCGGAGTGCCGATTCCCAACGTAGCGCACGCCGTATCCGTGTCATTGCCAACATGGGAAGCGACAGTTGGCTACGAAGAGGGCGAAGACTGGGTCGTGAGCAAGATGAACTCTGGGTACCCTAGGTTCTTTATTCATTCTACAATTCAAGAACTTGCGAGAAATATCGAGAAAAAGTACGGTAGAGACGGAGAAAAAGCCATGGTTTTCCCGTCGTACAACGTAGCAAAACGGTGCAGAGAATTTATCAGGCAAAAGGGCCCTGAAGACGTTGGGCCCAAATTGAGGATTTTACAATTGAGCACCAGACCACCAATTTCCGAGGAAGAAAAGTCGAGAATCATCGAATCGTCGATCGGAGTGGTGTTTTTCCCGCCAGAACAGTTTCATTTGGCCAAAAGTTACTGGCAGCACTCCGGTGAAGGTATAAGCTCGAGAATGGGAGAGTATATCTTGAAGCAGCTATTTGATTCCAACAGGAGTGAAACCACCGCAAACGTCAATTACAAGTTGAAGCACGAAATGCAAGTGCAGGCGATCCAGCAAAAGTCTCCGTCGCTATCGTTTGGATCCAACAACGTGGCAGCAAAAGAAGACGTAGAAAAAGACTTCAACTCTTTCATCGAACAAAAGTATGGTAGAGTGTTGGACTTGAAGTTTGCATCCGAGGCCAAGACTGCGTTAAAGAGAAGAATTTGCGGAAAAGTCGAGCAATCCCACAGCGAAGTCAACCAGACTGGATCGCATTTCTCGGAGGACGATGTGTATTTGTACCCATCTGGTATGGCTGCGATCTTCAATTCTCACCTTGCGTTGATGCAATCGCAACAACCCAAGAAATCGGTGTGTTTTGGCTTTCCCTACGTCGACACCCTCAACATCTTGAAGAAGTTTGGCCCGGGGCTTCATTTCTTGGGTCTAGGTGATGACGGTTCATTGGACGAACTCGAGAGAAATCTTGAATCGGGAGAGTATGACATCATGGCGCTTTTCTGCGAGTGTCCTTCTAATCCATTGTTGAAAACCCCAAACTTGAAGAGAATAAGACAACTAGCTGACAAGTACAATTTCGCGGTGGTCATTGACGAAACAGTAGGTAACTTTTTGAACATCCGCGTTGGTCCCTACGCCGATATGGTTGCATCATCGTTGACCAAGGTTTTCTCTGGGGATTCCAATGTGTTGGCTGGATCGATAGTTTTGAACCCAGACTCTCGGTACTACCAGTCTTTGAAACAGTACTTTGACAACAACTATGAGGATCTTTTCTGGGCAGAAGATGCCCTTTTCTTAGAACGTAACTCTAGAGACTTTGCCGAAAGAGCAGCCAAGATAGACAAAACGGCTTTGGAAACCATAAAATTGTTACAAGAGTGTCCTATAATCTCGCAAATCTACTATCCATATGTGAACGAATCGAGAAAGTACTATGAGGAAATCAAGACCAAAAATGGTGGTTATGGTGGGCTAATGTCGTTCTTATTCAAGGAACCCGAACAAGCGATCAAGTTCTTCAATGCCGTCAATTTAAACAAGGGCCCTTCCTTAGGTACTAATTTCACTCTAGCATGTCCATATACAATTTTGGCTCATTATCAGGAAATCGACGAAATCGCCCAATGGGGGGTCGATAAATACTTGATTAGAATCAGTATTGGGTTAGAGGACACAGAAGAGTTGTTATCTACTCTTAAAAAGAGTCTTGATTATGCTGGTTCTTCATGATATATAGACTAATGAAAGAATACACGAGCCAGTAACCGAGAATAAAGACCGTGGGAGTGAGTAAAGGCTGCAACGAGGCTGAATGTGGCACACGGACCATAAGAGGATTCTACTGTAGTGTAATAGGACATTAACGGCGCCAGGCATGGGCGTATAGAGGGACCTTAAAGACAATAAAAGCCCTTATGACCACAACAAAAGCACCATAAAAGCTGCTCAAAGCACGCTGGACTACATGGCAAGTGTCACAAGCCATCTGATCATATATTGCCTATTTACATTCCAACTTGTGTCCCAGCCAAACATTCCCATAACTTGCCAGCTCTAGTCCCGTATTCTATTATAAACAAACAGTAACTAAACTGGCCTAGGTGTTGTAGTAGCTAGGGTGTTTCATATGACTACAGGGCTCTGGTGGTGGTCCAGTGATATTCTCATGGTGCACAGTACCAACAAACCAGTATTTGTCGTGGTTTGAAAAGTAGTTCTGCCATTGTGAAATGTCATTGCTAACTTCATCAGACAGCAACCCTCTCAAATCGTACGTGTACTGTTCTGGAATGTCAAAACAGCCCGTGACGTATACTCGGGCAGCATCTTTTCCTGCTAATTTACTGTATGCTCCGTTAGGACCATAAATCGTAGGCGATCTAGTTACATCATAGACCAGGCCATTAATAGCTATATAAATCGGAAGGGTGGTATCCGTTCCGTTGAACATAGAAAGCTCATCTAATGTTAATTCGACATACTCACTAAATACTTTGTGCTTGATGTACCTTGCGTCTAGCCATCTGCCATGATAGCCCCAAGTATACGAAGAAGTGAACCACCATGAACAGATGTAGTTGAGTACGAGTAACCCACTACCTATTCTGAGCAAGTCGACAAAACCAAACTTGTGATGGTCGGGCTCCGTGGGTGCTTTTGAACCCATGGTGATTCATTCAGATTTAACCAGTTTAATTTTTCACATTTACTATACAAGTATAAAAATCACGAACAATGTCCTTACACAATTTAAAAATACAATTATTCTATAAAATAAATACTATCCCATGAAAAATACCTCATCAGTCGACTGAGGATTGATGGTGTTGTTGGAGAAATTAATTTTGTTTGCGTCGTTACTTAGCAAATCTGCCCAGAATTCGTCTGTGACGGACAAGTACGACGTCTCAATCAGATCAGAATTGGCGATTTTGCTGAAATCAAATATTTGGTTTTGGTCTTGTAGGGCATTAGCTGTAGGGTCATCAGGACGGATATGATTTCTGTTCACACGGTTGTACATCATGGGGTTTATTTGGTCGTTTCCATTAACGTTCCGCTGGGCTAGTGGGGGAACATTATTGACGGGGTTTTGTGCGATTGTAGTGTTTGTCATTTGCAGTAACTCTGGCTTGTTTTCTTGTTCTTGCTTGGGTTTACTAGCTTCTGATCCAGCAGAATCTCCAACCGAATCCCGTCTATACGACGCGGCGTACGAAAGTATGTCGAGTGGTACTGCTGATGGGCTTCTTCCTGAATCGGTGGAAGAGTTACACTGCCCTGCCTGTTTTTCATGGCTGAACAAATGTAAGAGTTTGTTCATATCATCGCAATCTTGGTCGGTACTAGGGTATGGACGAAGATTTTGGGGAGTTTGACCATTTTTACGTAGTAATTCTTGCACTTGGGTGGCATATGTTTGAATAAACAATTGCACCACCAACCGGGTCTTTTTAAGAAAATGATTAAACGGATACTCTATTGATGCCTGCTCAATTAATCTGTTCACTGTGTGGATGGCGGTGATTGCTGAGTGTGGAGTCAAGTCCTTTTCAATATGAGATGGAAATGACAAGATAAGATACCGTAACCGGAGTAGCATACCAGCGGTGTAAATGATTCTTGAAGCGTAGATTAACGGAATCGTAGCAACTTCTAATGGTGACAACTTGCTGTATTCCCACAATGCATTCAAACACGAACTGGTACACACCGAAATCGAGATGATGGCATTGTGAGTCAATTTGGCCCCATCGGCGTTATCGTATTCGTTTAACACTGCGTTAAAGTTAGGTTCATGTAAATAAGCTTCAATTGAGTAGTAATACGCGAGATTGGAATGGTCTTCAGGGTGGATCTTGATCTTGGCCGCACTCAACAGTTTTTGCAATTCGGCAATTATTATTGCTGACGATGCCGAGTGTTTAGAGGTGAGGTTGGTGGTGTGAATCACTTGGTGGATCTTTTCCAATAAACTGCTCAATCTCAGAAACAGAGCAATATCTTTCCATTTCTGAACATTGCTGACTTCCAAGTTAACACAACACTCCTCGACGTAGGGAGTCCATTTGACGTATATCGTCCTCCTCAACATCAAACAGATGCTGACGGTGGTAGAATACAAAATAAGAACCAAACTCTGGTACTCCAATGACACCTCCTTTGGATCGAGCTCAACGATACTTCTGGCAGAATTCTTAAAGCTATACGTTGGTCTTACAATGATCCCCAAATCGTGGAGCAACGTCACCGATATCGAGTTCAAAAGATGATATCTCCGTTGGCGAAACAATTCTGGCGAATTATACCACAAGCACAACAATAGCACACTTTTAACTAGTTCCACCGTCTTGGACCCCGCGACCATGACCTCGACGGAAATCGACTGAATAGCATAATTATCAATCAATAACGACCGATCTAGATCCGTGCTAGTAGTATCCAAAGTGTTGGTGATGGACATGACTGAATTCAATAAAAACGGCTGCGTCTGTTGCAACTCCCGTACCGATATATTGGAGGGAATCTCCAACAACGGGTGGAACTTGTACATGATACTTCTATATAGCTCCAATCTCGCCTCGGCTTCCTCCACCGATAATAGCCCGGCACTAATGAGATCAACCGTCTTACCGTGATTCAAAAGCATCGTCCGCCGGTCAGCCATCGACTTAAGGTTGTTGGTCAAATCAGTCAAATTCGACCGGGAATCACATAATATCGCAATGTCTTGCTGGAGATCAACTTTTGATACAAACAACGGCGAAGCCGGCACCGCTTGAGACTTGAGCGATGGTGGTTCGGTCGCATTTTTTCGGTTGAGCTGCGCTTGTAACTCACTAATATGCCGTTTCAACCTCGCGATTTCTGACTTGTCGTAATCAGATGCTGGAGTTGGTGATCCATTTGATTCCATCATTTCTGACTTTTTCCTCCGTTTCCTCGTTTGGTTCAAGTCAATCTCACATTTTCGATTGGCATTCAAACACCGCATACATGGCCCCCCGGGATTGTTGACATCAGCAGGGGTACACTTCACCTTGAGGTTATGACAGCTTTTGCACGCTACTGACCGTCTAGTTGCTTTCGGCTTGGACGTTGCAGACGCGGCTGACATCGTGGGCGAGTGGTCGGCGCCCACCCCGGCCACATTGATATTAGTCTCGGAATTGTCGCCGGCAGGTGACTCTTTGTGTATGTCGGCAATACTGTCCATGCTGTGGTGGTGTTGCAAGAGGACGAGAAGCAGGTTGGTTAACGCTCGGGAACACGGCGGTGGTCCAGCCGGCTGTCGTAACTTATGACATGGTCACGTGCCCATGTCCGTGATTTTGCGACACCAATTCGGAGGATTTGCGGGCGCGAATTGGTGCGACGCAAGGTGAGCGAGGAAATGGTTTACGTAGCATCAATTGCGCAATGAATAGGGCCACCGACAGTTCGAAACCGGCAAAGCTGTGGAAATTGAAGCCGAAATCAGCGTTGCCGTTGTACTACAAGGACAAACCCAGTGGAATAGTGCACCGCACCAGCAGAATCAAGATGATGATTAAAGGGTTCATCGGAGCCGTGTTGATATACACGTTATACTTGATGGTAAACAACCGCATTTACAACTCGTCGCCATGGCAGGCGCGTCAGCACGAAGTGAGGAAGGCGTTTTTGGACTCGTGGCACACCTACGAGAAGTATGGCTGGGGCAAAGACGAGTACCATCCCGTGAGCCAAACAGGCAAAAACATGGGGCCCAGGCCACTTGGGTGGATGATTGTGGATTCGATCGATACTTTGATGATTATGGATGCTGAGGAGGAAGTTTCCCGGGCAAAGGAGTGGATCAGGACCGATTTGGACTACCATTTCGATTATAATGTAAATGTGTTTGAGACGACAATCCGGATGTTGGGGGGTTTATTGTCGGCACACCATCTTTCCAACGATGATCTTTACTTGGACCGAGCTGCCGATTTGGCCAATGCGTTGGTTGGGGGGTTTAAGAGTAAAACTGGGCTTCCGTACAGTTCGGTGAATTTGGAGACTGGAGAAGGAATCCCCAACCATGTAGACAACGGGGCGTCGTCTACGGCCGAGGTTGCAACGTTGCAGTTGGAATTCAAGTACTTGTCGAAATTGACGGGTGAGGTGTTGTACTGGCAAACGGTGGAGAAGGTGATGGAAGTGATTGAGGCCAACAAGGCGGAAGATGGCCTTGTTCCAATTTACATCCACCCAGAAACCGGTAAATTTCACACCAGAAATATCAAGTTGGGGTCGAGAGGTGATTCGTACTACGAGTACTTGTTGAAGCAGTACTTGCAAACCGGCAAGCAAGAAAAGGTGTATTGGGATATGTACCGTGAATCTGTTGCTGGGGTCAAGAAACATTTAGTGGGCAAGTCCAAACCAAACGACTTGACGTTTATTGGAGAATTGCCTAAAGGTATTGGTGGAACTTTTTCTACAAAAATGGACCATTTGGTGTGCTTTTATGGTGGTTTATTGGCGTTGGGAGCCACTGGAGGTTTAACGTTAAAGGAAGCACAGAAATTGCCAGACTGGAATGACGAAAAAGCATCTGATTTCAAGCTCGGAGAAGAATTAACCTACACTTGTTACAAGATGTACCACGATGTGCCATCAGGATTGTCACCAGAAATCGTTGTTTTCAATGACATTGAAGGTGATACTGTAGACTTCAAGATCAAACCTTTGGATAGACACAACTTGCAACGTCCAGAAACTGTCGAATCGTTGTTCTACCTTTACAGATTGACTGGAGATGTCAAGTACAGAGAATACGGGTACGAGATTTTCCAGAATTTCATGAAATACACAAAGGTGGTCAATGACGAAGGAGACGTGTCGTTTACTTCATTAAAGGATGTCACTGCCGTTCCTCCAACAATGAGGGACAACACCGAATCATTCTGGTGGGCAGAAACCCTCAAATACCTCTACTTGTTATTTGACGACGAAAACAAACTTCCATTGGACAAGTATGTGTTCAATACCGAAGCACATCCATTCCCCAATTTCGAGTTGACGGAAACCTTGAAAACAGGATGGAGAAGAAAAATCCCAGAAGCCAAGGAACCTACAATGCAGGAACCTAACATCAAGATCGATAAGCAAAACCCACCAAAGGCTATGCCGGTAGACAAACCTATCGATAAAGAAGCCAGCGAAGAGCTCAAAAAGAACCCCAAAATAGGAAAGGAAGACACGAAACAAGAGAACAAAGAAAAACTCAACAAACTCTTGCAGGACCTCGAAAAGGAGTAGGGGTATGATTTACAAGTACGACATTAGTATACGATGCTTTTTCATGAATTAAAGCTTACAAAAATAGATACACATGTAGCGTAAGCCTCTATCTGGAAACGGGTATGGAAACGGAAACGGAAAGGGACCGGTTTTATTCTGGCGGGTGATCCCGGTGGCAACCTGTATATTGTAATTAAAATCGTACGACAGCACGTGATACATTAGTCGTGACACATCACCACATGACTAACCCCCCCGTGACGGATGATGAAAAAAGTGACGTAAGAAAAACAACATACAATTGTTATTTATAATCCAAACGGTGGACCCAGGTAGCTAGCACTAGGCGTACCAACAAACGAAGCAGGCACACGGGACGACAAAATGTCGAACGAAGTAAGTTTGATGTTAACGCAATGTGAGATTAATCTCGGCGTATTCTGTGATAGGCTCCAACGAGATTCATTACGTCACAATGAAGTAATTTGGACTAAGATACTAACAATTTCTTTTTAGCAACAAAAGACTACGTTTGAGCTCGAACCTAACCCTTTTGAACGGTCGTTTGCTACTAAGGACGGTGATGAGTCTAGTGCTCATGAGAAAAACCCCGAAGAAAATTCCACCAAGTCGTCCACGAACAAGCATAATTTGACGATCTCGAATATCTCGAATATTCCCAACTTAAACCAAACACAGGCTAGTAAAGCACCTGGTGCAACACCTCCGTTGTTCAACCACGGAGAAAGAAGATTACCACCGTTGGGTTTGTCACCGGGAGGGCATTTATCGAACCCTGGTACTCCCGGGTCCAATTTATGGAATAGCTTGTTGACGGCTACTCATAATGGCCAAGGGAACGATGGGGCCAAATTTGCAAATAATGGTAAACAACAAGGTTTATCATTGAACGAGTCCAATATGCGGACGGGTCTTACTCCAGGAGGGAATCTTAATGGGTTTGCTTTTGGAGCAAATGTCCAAGGTTTGACAACTCCTAGTCTTTTGATGAATAGTCCTATGACACCAGGATTGTCTAGTTTATTGAGTTTGACAGCAAACTCAATTCCGAACCAACAAGGACAACAGCAACGGCAGCAGAATGCCGGCCAGAACTTGAATCAGCAGAATTTAAATCAGCCGAATTTGACCCAGCAGAATTTGAATCAGCAAAATTTGAATCAGCAACAAATTCATCAGCAAAATATGGCATTGCAACAGCAACAACAACAGCAACAGCAGCAGCAGCAACAACCACCACAATCACAACAACAACCACCACAATCACAACAGCAACAACAGCAGCAACAACAACAGCAACAACAGCAACCACAACAACAGCCTACTAGTGGCTTTGAAATGCAACCTATCAAGGAAGCTGAAGAAAAACCGGCAACTAATGAAAAAGTCAAACGTGAGAACGAGGATGATTCTGGAAATGATGCGAAGAAACAGAAGACTGAAGCAATTTCAACCAGAAGATCTCGTACCACAAGAAAAGAGACTAAAAAAGCCACTGAAAAATCTAAAGAAAGCCAAACCGAAACTAAAAAGGACACCAAGAAGTCCAAGACTGAAGATGAGAAGCGGAAGAACTTTTTGGAAAGAAATAGAGTTGCTGCCTCGAAATGTCGTCAACGTAAGAAGCAATTGATAAACAAAATGGAAGAGGAACTATCATACTATTCTAGTGGTTATCGGGAATTAAGTGCCCATGTTTCGCAGTTACGGGACCAGTTGATTACGTTGAAGGGTATTATTGTGGGTCACAAGGACTGTAATATGCTTGCTCAGTCAGTAGGAGGATTTGAGCAGCTAAACAACATTATTCAGCAAGCGAACTACGTAACCCAAATTTCGTGCAACACCCAGCAAAACATTACCTCAATGCCCAGTACGATTCCAACTACGTTGAACAATACGCAAATGCCTGGCAATATTGCTCCAGGTTATCAGGCACCACCTCTTGCGCCAACGCAAACTGTTGCTCCCCTGCTACCGATTCCAGGAAATCAAATGATGGACCAACAGATCCAAAACAACAACTCAGGACAAATGGGCGATATGACAACCCCCAGCTCCACTGGCATGCCACCTCAACATGGTTTAAATGATATGCAATCTGTTGGCGTTGTTTCCAACAGTGGTGCTCTCAGCTCAAACCATAGCATGGTGGGCTTGAACCAAGCTGCGTACAACGATGGCATGATCGAAGAATCAGGGTTGCCGGTTGTGTAACCTTCCTACAACAATCTACGTAGAATCGCAGGAGATACTTCACGAATCTCCAGAGGCTACTGGACCATGCTAATTTAATTCAAACACCCGTGTTACAATGAACTACAATTCGCTATAACAGCGTCGTCAAATTTAATTCACCAACGTCACAATTTCTTACTACACCTTGAACTTTTGGAAACAGATTATCCTGTGGATACTCGTAATTGAAACTACATCTAATAATCATTTACATTGTATACTAAATAAACCTCTTTTCAATAATATAATTACCGTAAACCCAATCGACCAGTCCTTGTACCCAAGTTTTGACGTAATCTTACGAATCGTATTCATTACAAGCATCTGCATGCCCAGATGCTTTACTTTAGCTAAACACAACCATTTCTTCACGCTAAGGCTGAAAAATTCAATTTTAAAACATGACTCTAAATCTATTCATAGCCGCGTTTTTTCAGATCAAAAAAAAAAACAGTACATAACGGCTATTTTTTAAACATCAACAAAACAACCACGCCCGATTCAACGTATTTTCATACAGTTTTAGTAGCGATAAGTTTCGGATCTGCTCAGTCGGTGTGATATTTGATCGACCCGTCAAGAAAAAGCTATTAAGCGCGACTAGTCATGAAGCTATCAGCCGACCAAATGAAGGAAGTACAATTACCTGATTTACCACCAGTACCCCCATCATCTAAGGGAAACTCCATTCTCCCAAGCCAGTTTACACGGAAAAACCTACAAGTGTTGATCCACGAAATCACAACACAGTTGAAAGCAAATGGATCTAAAACTCCTCACATCTTTTTACCATTCCGATCCAAAGTAGACGATGGAAATTTGAACTCGTTTTTGTCTGCATTGTTCCCCAACGGAGAACTTATCTCAAACAGTCCGACTGTTTTAACACCGATAATAAAACGAACCGACGAGTTTACGTTGATTTGCTGTTTGAAATACTTGTGGTCAAGATTACCCAACAATGAGGTCATCGGATGGGATGTGTACTTGGAATACAAAAAGCGAGAAAAAGAAGCGGGATATCCCAAAGATGCGTTTCTCACGATCATGCCAAAGTGCTTGTCGTCACCAGCACATGCCAGTATCTTCTACGATTTTTTGGACTTGTTGATCTCTATCGCGTCAAATTCTCAACATAACTACTTGAGTGGGAGGAAAATCGCAAAAATGTCAAGCATTTGGGTGTTTAATTCCAACAAGCTTCCCACCTCTGCGTTCTACGATGCAACAAAGGAGAATAGTTTCAAGGACGGATTGGATTTTTGGAAGTCTTCTTCCGATGCTTTATTCCATTTACTTTTATCATTTTTGAGAGCAATGTTGCCTGAGAATGATGCTGATGCCCTCAAATTACCAAAAGCATTACAATCACTCATTATCACCAACTCATACCCTCCTGAACTAGACGATTCTATGAAAACAATGATCACAATTCCTTGTGTTATGGTCAAGTCTACTAAAGTAAGTTCCAATCCATATGAGCTTTTGAGTAAAGTGAGACACACATTAACGTTTGAAAAGAGAAGTCAGTTTGGGTCGATGGAAAGTTATACTATTCTCAAAAATTTGTTCCAAAAGAGCTCCACTGCAGAAATCGTTGAAACGTTAACGGAAGAATCAAGAAGAGTTTTATCTCGTTTAACAGCAGATCCTGTTGAATCTGACTACGAATTATATCCGGGTTGGTCAAAAGACCAACCTTCCACAGATGCCGATATCCCACTTTTTACTCAGATTTCGATACTAGAAGTTTCATTACAAGATTACTACATTTGGGCATGGTTATCAACATTAGGCTCAGACCAAACTTCCAAAACTAAAAAGTTATTTGGTCGCTCGATAGTAGTTGAGGCTGGTTTGAAAGGATTCCAAAAATGGCTAGTTGTTACAGAACAAACAATGCTGTCATCAGAATATTTGGAAGTGTTCAAGCAACCTTTGTCCCACACAGTATCCACAAGCCGAACCAAGAGCCCAAACCTAGCATATGACAAATTCAAAGAAGTTCCACCACAACCTAGTAGGGACTTTTCCGAGCCGCCTTCTCTTCCATCCAAGGACATCAAACAAGAACAAGGATTACTACCTAATATCAATTTTGAAGATAACGATGACTTCAGTTTATCAACCCAAGAGCTAGATGATGATGTAATTTCGTCTGAATACAATAAATACATCAAATCGTTGAATGAGTTTGATGTAGACGAAATGACGCAAAACTTTAATACTAAGTTGAGTCAAAGACGCATGGAGGCACCACGTCCATTACAGAGAAGACGACCACCACAAAAAATGGATGATATGCCAATTGTTGAGAGTAAACGAGATTTATCTAAATCTCCGGGAGCTATGGATCAAAATAACATTTACCAGCCATTAACACCAGAACCAGAACCACAACAAGTAATGCCCAATACCTATGAACAACAAGAAACAATGAAAATTGTTCCAGAATCGCAACAAGTTATGCCAAAAGTCCGTGAAACTCAACAAGTTAAACCCCATGCTGAAATGCAACAAGAAGCAGTACACGTTGCTCCTAAGCCATATAAAGTAAAGTCTATGATTCCTGAACCACAACAAATGAGAGGCAGTGTTGATGAACAACAAAGAACTACACATATTGTTCCAGAACCACAACAAGTTGTGAACAATTTCCAACAAATAATGCCAAAAGTGCGTGAATCACAACAAGTTAGACCTCATGTTCAAATGCAACAAGAAGCAGTACACGTTGCTCCTGAGCCGTATAAAGTAAACTCAATGATACCTGAACCACAACCAACGAGAAACTACGTTGATGAGCAACAAGCAACAGTACACAGGGCACCAGAACCACAGAAAGTAATGCCAAATGTTCGTGAATCACAACAAATGAGACCTAATGTTCATGAGCAACAAGAACCTGTTCGTCTTTCTCCAGAACCACAACAAATGAGACTTAATGTTCATGAGCAACAAGAACCTGTTCGTCTTTCTCCAGAACCACAACAAATGAGACTTAATGTTCATGAGCAACAAGAACCTGTTCGTCTTTCTCCAGAACCACAACATGCTGGGAATGGTTTCCAAGAGCCAAATAAATCTCCAAAACCAAAACATGGAATCCCCAAGATGTTAAGGCCAAATCTTGAAGCGCTTCAAAAGTATGATGATATCGAATCAAAACCACTTCCAAAACCAAATACGAAAGATCAGAGTCCTCAAAACTCAAATGAAGCTGATATAACCAATCCAGCAATTGGCACCACAACAGATCAGCTTTCATCGCGAGGAACTTCTCCTCAAAGGAATTCGTTTGAAAGAAAATCTCATTTGGCATCACCAATGCCTCATGTGTCACCAGGAAGACTGCAATCACCATCTAAATTTTCGAATATTGAATTACCGTCAAAGAAATCTCATATTGACTCCAACCTTATGACTAACAAATCACAACAGCAGTATAGAAAACCTATTGAGCCTGACAGTATTGCACAAGTGGATAATCGTGAACAAGTTCCTCAAAATTATCAACAGACCCAAAATGTCAATACTCCACCTATGTTATCTCCACACCTTAATTCATCTGAGAAATTGGGCCACCATGATCTTGAAAATAACCGGGACCGTGTAAGTCCAGTTTACCATACTGAGGACTCCAACATTAGACAACAGAAACTACAACCTAACAACGAGAGCCTAAGTGAAAACTATCGAGGATATAACCATTCTCCAAAACCATATTCCTATAACGATGGTAACCAATTTATAGAACAACCACAGGAACATCAGTATAATAATCAATCTCCATATACTAGGAGTCCAGACAATCCTGGGTTTATTCAATCACAAGGTAATGCTCCAATGACGTATGATCAAAATATTCCGCCCCAAACAATGAACAATGAAGTTTATCAGGTTCCAAATGTTCTGAAATCTTACCAGCATGGAATCAACCATGTGGTTAGTTCGTCTCCAACCAAACTGTTGTCAAACCAAGATGTTCGAGTTGAAAAGCATCAAGCTGTCAATAACCCAATGGCAGTACCTAATCTACAAAGTCCTCAAATGAATGTGCGTCCTCCAAGACTGCCTGCCCAACCAAAAGTTCGGGCAGGCAGCCCCAACAGACAACCAAAGTACTCTTCTAGGACAGGACCAGTATTAAAAATTGACCCTAATCAATTACCTTCGCTGAAAAGTCAACAACAGCTTCCTACTAACCTGAAAGGACAACATTCTGAGCCAACACATACTGGAGTACAACCCCACGACGGTGATCGTAATCTCCCACCATTACCCACTGAACAAAAACCGAATAAAACTAGGTCAAATAACACCACACCCATGCAACCACAACATACGTCACCAAGAAATACATTACAGTCCCCTAACGCAGCTAATCATCAACAAAAGAAGGTTCATGCGGCTCCACCAAGCGGAGCGCAGTATTTGCAAATACCAGGAAGTAATCATGGACAACCGTTGCCCAGCACTCAACTACCAGGAGGATCTCCGAAACGAGACGAACTTGGAACACCAAATGACCAACCTATTTCGTTCTCACAACCACAACCACAAATACCATCGGGCCAGCTGCCAATGCAGCATCCAAACAATACACAAGGAAAGTTAGGAGAACCACAACCTACTATTCAAAAACCACATAATCATGAATCTCAAAATCGTGGTCAACATGGTCAATATGCTCCAGGAGTTCATTATCCAGTAAGTAACCCCGGACATCCAATGCAACATGGCCCTCCAGCACAATATGGCCCTCCAGCAAAGTACGCACCCCCATCGCATTATGGACATCCAAATTATGGAGCTCCATTACAATATGGCTATCCAGCTCAGTATGGAGCACCAATGCAATATGGACCTCCAGCACAATATGGAGCACCGGCACAATACGGCCACTACGGAGCACCTGGAGCCTACGCTGCGCCAGCAGGTTACAGAGCACCAACACAATATGGTCCTGGAGGAAAATTACCAAATGGAGGGCTAGGAATGATACCAACTGCTGGTAGGCACAACAAGAATTCAGCAAAGAACAAAGCGAATATAAGACATGCTTTGAATGAAGGGTTTGGAATATGATCACTACACATTGAGGCTTATTTCGAAAGGAAGAGAATACAGTGAGTCGTACTTGAAACTTTAGTCAAGCTTAATCATGTAAATAACGGAGGTTATAATAAATAGTATATTTTAATAAATAAATAAAATAAATAAATAAATAAATAAATAAATTTTGCCAATAAATAAGCTTCATATAAGCAATAAATAATAAATAATAAATCACATAATAAATAAGTGTCATAAAAGGATCATAAAAAAGTCATATTGTTTCAATATTCGGACAATCTCAATTTCTTTCCAATCTCTCTCACAGAGAAACTTGAGTTGTATCTGTTCAAGAATGGTGGTTCAGGACTTGGACCTCTACTCTTTAAGTCTTCGTCACCCATATCAAAGTAACCATAACCCCCTAACAAAGTCGACATGTTGTTTGCCTTAGCAACTGTTGGTTGAACAATGTTATTGTTGGAGATCTTTTCAGCCAATTTGGAAACTTGTTGTTCATGCTTCCACATCGAGTAAACTTCGTTCAAGTAAGATTCAAGAGTAACCAAGAATCTAGTAGTTTGTCTGTGTTTTGAAGAAACACAGATGGAAATGGAATCATCTTTCAAAATGTACCCAATTCCAAAACCGTTAGCTGATACTGGACCAAACCCAAACAACTTGAGCGAAGGATTTCCACAGTTGGATGTTGAAATGACGGTGGTATTTAATCTATCCCAACCGGAATCAGCAAAAATTGCTGGCAATTCATTAAGAGAATTTGCTTTGCAATTAGTTCCAACAACTGTAGAGTCAGAAGAATCGTCATGGTCCTGAGATGACTGGAACTTAATTTTCTCTTCTTCTGATGAATCAACATATCTCTTCCAGATACAGAACAAAGCATATAAGTGTCTGTCAACACCCTTTCCAGCAGAACTTTTACGAGTCTGACTTGAATGAGCAGCACAAGCTTCGCTAAGGTATCCTAATTTCTCAGAATTAGGCACTCTTGAGTCAAAGAACTTACGAACAAACAAGTTTGATTCTTCACTAACAGTTCTAATTGCCTCAGTTCTACCGTGGAAGAACATTTTTGTCATGGCTGGTTCGTAAGTACATTCAACTTTACCGTACAAAGCATAGTAAGTTGCTTGGAATGCCATTTGAACGAACGCATCGGGAGAGAATTTCATCTTTTTGATTTGAGATGCTCCGAATTCTTTGAATTGCAATTGTTTAAATTCGTTTTGGTTGATAAGATCAGACAACCTAGTTTCACCAAAACGTAATGCCAACGATAATTCGGGAGTCAAGTCCCATTCCAACTTTCTTGGGATTGTCACCAAGTTTTCTTGGATAATGTCAGATTTAGTGACATTTTTCCAGAGAGAAGGGGCGTTGTTGTTGATACTTTGCGCAAAACTCAAGATCGAGTCAGTATAAATATCGGAGACAAATCTCAACACAGTGTGACCGTCAACACCAGTGTGTTCAAAGTTAACACCTGCCTTACCATTCTTAGTAATGATAATTTGCAACTTGTCGTACCATCTGTTGGTACAAGTACCAACTTGAATACCTTTGTCAAGAATCGAAAGACCACAAAGCATATTCTTTGAAAGCAACGATAAATCGGTGATTTCGATATCATCCAAACAAAGCACAAAAAGCGCCTTATCAATGATGTTCAAAATTTCATTGTTTGTCGCATTGTTGTAGATCTGGGATCTTGTGTTGGCCCAGATTCTTCTGTTTTCAGTTGTCAACACCCCGAAACTGGACTTTGCAATGTCTTGCGCATTTGTATTCAACGAATCGTGAATAATGCTGGTAAAGTTCACCATCAACTCTGCTTCCGTGAGAATCATGTTGTTTTTACTGTCCAACACATCGAACCAGTAGAATTGCGATTTTGACATCACCACCAAATGGTTTGATGATGGGTCTGATTGCATCACGCACCCTTCGTTGGTAGGAATTCTGGCAGCCCCAAACAACTTGGAGTATTGGTACATACAAAGTGCGGTACCATTTTTCAACACATCTGGAGGCAAAGTTTCGTTCTTCAAAGCCTGGATAAACTTCAATGACGACAAAGTCAACGAAGTGGCTCTTTTGATTTGGGGGTTGGAGGACGAATCGTTATTGAAAGGATCGTCTTCCAAAACAAAAAAGGGGTTCAAGTTCAACACCACTGGAGAATCGTAATTCAAGTACGAATCGTACCAGAACTGCTCAATGTACGAGTTTCTCGACTTTGAGTAGTTTCTCAATTCCTGATCGAGATAAGGCCCCGAGGACCCCAAGAACTTATTGACAGCTTCAACGGAATTAGCATGTTCCGACTCCGTCTGTAGCGGTTTCAACACCTTCAAGTACTGAGCACAAGTTTCCTGTAAGTCAGGGATGGGCAATTTCTGTAAACTGTCCTGGTACTGGTACGTGGACGTCATATTTAAAAACTTTAAAAAAACCAATCAACAGCAAACACAGTGAAATGATCGACAATATACACTATGAAACGATCTACGTCTAGCCACCTTGGATATCTAATAACAAAATACCCGCGACAATTTCTCACTGGGCAAATTCCCGTAATTTATAACCTGGAGTGGTGGTGTGCACAGGTGCAGAAATGAAGAATGGTGTGGGGCAGAGAAATGTGCATAAATGAGGTAAACTCCGAACTGATTGTAATTCCGACGAATGATTGGATGCCGATAATCGATGAGGAAATTTCCTGGGACAAATGGAAGCTTGACATTGACACAGAATCGGTCGAGGTCAAAAATTTCTGGAGCAAAGGATGCCACCGTAGCCTGTTTCTACTGCAGTCATTCCAGGAAATTTTATTTTGCGTCATATCACTACTGCTCATCCACCCCCACAATGATAAAAAATTAGGTAATTACCTTGTTGCAATATAATATTCGGACCGGATGTGGTATCACTGTATAATTGGCTGACGTCGCATTTTGATTACGTATACCACCGGTTGCATGTATAGTTTTGTTGCAACACTGCATTGGCGGCTTACAAACATATCATTGGTTAGCGGTTGGATGATATGTGGTCATTGGACTGAACAATGGACGGTGGCATTTGTTTAGTTCGGAGTTTTACTGTGGTTCGGTGGGTGTCATGGGTTGTGGGTTGTTTTCTGTAGTTGTAGTTGGTTGCTATTAAATGTTACTATAACTAATTATGGCAGTACCAAGGTTGCATTAATTTGTGTTCCACCATGACTGCGAGCTAACGGTAATACTCCCTACTGGAGATATGGGACTGGACTTCGTATATGCGTTGCAGTATCGAACTTGCCTGAACCGGCTACATGGATGCTTCGTTATCTTGCACCAGGGCACGAGTCAAGTATCCCTGGAAATACCGTTATGCGCTTCCATGTCGTGTTATGTCTCGGATACTGTCACCTTCCATGGAAATACCGATTTGGTGTTTGGCCAGTCAGGCGCAGCTATGCACAACAGACGGTTATCCTTGGAAATAGTCGTTGTGTTGTTACGTAGATTTGACTCGTACCACATGCTTGTGTCTCCCGTTACCGTTGCCGGTGTTTCTTTTGTTGCAACCTTTGTTTTCGTTTTCGCAGCCATGCCATACTAAACGTGAACTTCCAGATATACCAAAACAACTGCGGTATACGTTGCTATGGCTGTCTCCATTGCTACATACGTCCAATTGCATTTTACCGTGTATAATTGTGTAGTATGTAACTATGTACGCCTTTACTTTACGTTCTATTGCGCATTTGCTCTAATATCCATCCGATTCACCAAGCTTTCTCCAGTAATCGCTCACTCCCTCAAGATACTCCCCGTTCCTCTTAATACCATTCATCGACGTCAATGTTCCTGATTCGAAAAAGTCATGGCCATACGACTGCAATTGGTCTAGCACCCGCGAAGAATGCTCGTCTACGAAAATTGTCGAGTTCTCAACCATGACATACTCCGGAATCAACTGGTGATGTATCCTCGGATACGCCAATGCTTGCAAAATCGATAGATCTTGATAATACAACCGGATGATGGCTTGTAAGATTGCCGTCGGAATCCTCGAGCCTCCAGCTGCGCCAATTGTCAAGTCCGTTTTTCCTGTTTCCTCATCAATGACAATTAATGGTGCAGTAGACGAAAGTGGACGCTTGTGTGGTTCAATGAAATTGAAAACCGACGCCGTCAAGTTGAATGCATTTCTCGTCTTTGGAGTTGAAAAATCGTCCATTTCGTTGTTTAAAATGATCCCTGTTTTATTATCATACACCATGGACCCAAACAACAAGTTCACCGTGGTAGTCATGCCCACAGTATTGCCATCTTTGTCAACTACCGAAAAGTGGGAGGTTCCTTTATTCTCCAAAATGTCAAATAATGGATCGTAATGTCTCCAGTCGAATGTTTTGTTTTCATTAAACTCATTGTTCAGAATACATTCATCAATCCATTCGGTATTGGTGTATTTATCAATCAAGCTTTCTTTACGTGTTTCGTTGACATCACCTAACCTTGTTCTTGTACTTGCTAACCACTTGAACGACTCAATTAACTTATGAGTTACAGTGATGTCATCATCATTGGAGTTGTAAACTTCGTTGAAAAAGTTCCAACCAGAAATAAGTGCCAATCCTGATGATACACCGTTTGCAGTATAGACATTCAATTTTTTGCTTCCTGGAACAGTGATATTAACCATGAGAGGCTTTTCTATAATTGGTTTATAGTTGGCAAAGTCACTGGCAGATATAATACCACCTAACGATCTTGCTCTAGAAATCAAAGAATTCACAATTGGGCCCTGGGGATCGTAAAAGAGATCAGCCGATCCATTTTCTGCAATTAATGATAATGTCTCTGCATAGTTAGGTCTTGTAATCGTATCATTCTCTGCAAGTAACTCATCACCGTTGAAAATAAAATCCCATTGATCTTTGATCAAGGGAACTTTTGATAAGACAAGATCATTTTCCATCCGTACTGCCGCAGCAAAAATCTTGGAGCATTTCCAGCCCTCTTTATTCAACTCAATGACGGGCTCAAACAATTCTTTCCAAGTCAAATTTCCCGAACCGTGACGTTTATACAATTCATACAATCCTGCCAATTCTCCAGGCACGGCAACTGCCAATCCACCAATTTTTGATAGAACTGGAAACCTATCAAACATGGTCTTATGTGCCATTTCAGGCGATAATTCCCGAGCATCAATCGAGATGATGTCGTCGTTGAATTTACTGATAATAAACCCACCACCACCGATTCCTGAAGAATGGGAGTTGACACTTCCAATACATAAAGCCACAGTCACAGCTGCATCTGCGGCATTTCCGTTACGAAGTAAGATCTGTTTCCCCATAGTTGAGCAAATAGGAACGTCTGATGATACCATAGCATGCTTACCACGGTGGAGATGTGATGTATCTGGATCGAGAGTTGGCTGGCCCAATTTGTCAGCCACAGGATCAGAATCACCATTAGCGGCACTGTTTAAGTGGTCTAAATAAATCAGAGAATATATACGATACGGATCATGTCTAACAATACCACCGAAGGGCGAATAAAATGACGATACTGCCGACCTGAAGTCAAATTCAAACTGGTTACTGTACCATAGAATCGCAACCAAAAAACACCCAATAACCCATTTTTGAAGACGAAGCCCACCCTGCGGACTAGAACTAGAACCACCACTGGACTTCATAGCTATACTTTAAGACACACTTCTGTCTATACTATTATATCACTTTGGGCCCTGTAGTTACGAAAAGTTGGTGGCTATCACGCTTGATGTATTTTCAGAGCCACACAGTACTTTGGAACGTTCTACACCAATACTCAATATAGCAGAATAACTTGACACAATAACTACTGCTGCAAATACGGTGATTAATTTTCCTCGGTAAAAACCAGTTCAAGTACCTGGTTGACGTGTTTTCTTAACAAATTACTAATAGTCTTGTGCATCTGCTTATCTTATCATCAACTGTAACAGTCATCATTCCTGGAGTTACGCGGGCCTGGGGTCGAGCTGTGTGCAGTCAGAATCGGTAGTAAAACTGGCCGTTAAATGTAGTCGTATTCGCAGCCATTTGGAAGCGTATATTTTTCGATGCGGTTGGAGAATAGCACTGTTTCAGGGAAGAGGAAGAGCGTATATGATATAGATTACTGCTCAGGGCGATAATGATACATTAAAGATACATCTTTTGAGACAGAACTGTATAAACACCTCTGGGGCGTCTTTGCTGGAATATCGATACTGACCCAGACTGGTGGCAAGCAGCATCCACAACTAACAACTACATTTGATCTCTTCGAAGTATTCATTTTGTAGGGAACGAGCTCCAGTTATCGAGTAGTCTACTCAGGATGTATTCTTTATGAGCCGGAATAGGACATAA
Organism: Suzukiozyma palmioleophila; assembly: GCA_030560805.1. Taxonomy (NCBI): domain Eukaryota; kingdom Fungi; phylum Ascomycota; class Pichiomycetes; order Serinales; family Debaryomycetaceae; genus Suzukiozyma; species Suzukiozyma palmioleophila. The sequence continues at coordinate 302,404 of JAKTVY010000004.1, forward strand.
ACATGGATTCTGTAACTCGATCCGATTCCGAAGTCAAAGGGCCCGAAATTACCATCAGTCTTCACTCAATAGTGCTATATTCATTATTTCGCCTTGCACCGTAAGACTCCCCCAATTCAACGGCTTCCTAACGGTTGGTTCTGGTAAAACAATAGCGTCCTGCATAACCATAATTTCCGATGGGTTTATAAGGCTACAGATTTAACAGGCAATTTTCACACGGCATGAGTAAAGAAGAAGAGAAGTTGGCACACGATGTTGATCGGTTGGACATGCTGAGTCCTCCTCCATTTGGACGAGATGAAGAAATTATCAATAATATATTGCCATCTTACCATATGTTTCAAGCAACCATCTCGAAAACTCTTCGGCCATCCAATGAAGATTTCCGAGTGGATCCTCCTACGTATGAAGTGACTCCCGTTAGTTCGGCGTCAGCAACGCCGTTGTGTCTTTCAACTGTGGTTTCACCAACAGAAGAACGATCGACTGAGTTTTTCCCCTTGGTGGAGCCCGAGTATAATGAAGAAAATGTTGATATTTGGGAAAACACCATCCTTGCAAATGTGCACAAGATTCCCAACCTTGCAAAACGGGACAACCCAGTTAGCAACAATCTTCAAATTGATATCAAAGTCACGAAAGAAGTCTGCCAGAAAGGTATCAAGCCTGAGATCATTGATCCCACCAACTTTGAGTACAAGCAAGGTGATTACATTCACGGATACGTCACTTTTACTAACACTTCAGATACACCAATAGCATTTGAAATGGTATATGTTGTGTTTGAAGGAACTTTGGTTGTTTTGGAAAACAAACATGGTCTTATTGATACAGAAAAGCCAGCTTCGATCTACAAGTTTTTGAACATGTTAGATTTATTCGCTTCGTGGTCCTACGCAAACATTGATCGACTAATAACAGATAATGGTGATCCTCATGATTGGTGCGAGGGAGAAACAGACCCTTATGATAACACCATGTTGGCAATGGACTTGAAACGTTTGTTTTTGCCAGGTATTACCTACAAAAGGTATTTTACATTCCGGGTACCAGAAAAACTATTGGATGATTCATGCGATGTTCACAACATTGCTAGTCATACAGAAGTGCCACCAACTATAGGTATACCTCGAAACTCCATTCCACCATCCATTCTACTTGCTAATAAAGATTTTCAAATTCGAGACTTTTCGTTTGTTGATTCCTCAATAAGCTATAGTGTTGACGCTAGAGTTATTGGAAAGGCTTCAGATTACAAATATGAGACTCCACAGGATCAATACGTGGTAGCAAATGAAGAATACTGTCCGATCCGGGTTATCCCAAAAGTAACCCCGGAATCGATTTACAACCGCAGTTTCATTACTCAAGAATGTGACTTGTACTATAGAGCGTTTGTGGATTCGATTCGAGAAAAGATTCAATTTGGTCATGACTTGTTGAGTGTTCCAACGGACAGACGGCAAGACTTTGTTGCGTTGACTCCGGTTAGTTCGAGAAGTTCGAGAAGCTCACGAACAACAAAATTACGGCAATTGTATGAAGTCGCCGATTCAGCCATAAAGCTGAGCTTGAAGCAAAGTTCCAAGCTTCAAGATAATGTTTACCAATACCTAACTACTGTGAAGAAGAAATCTTTAACCGGGTCGTCGAAGGTGTTAGGCATTTTATCCTTAGCAACACCAAAACAGTCATATTCCATAGATTATATTCCACCACCAAAGTTCCAAACGAAAAGTTCATACAAAACTCAAATAGAAATCCCTGTTGAGTTAACATACTACTCTGAAAATGATGGTCACAAAACGATTATTCCAGAAGTGAAATCGTTACACAGCGAGTTGATTGTATTAACGTTACGGTCATCAAAGTACCTGATACCAATCCATGTTACGCATGACATGTGCATTCAAGATCAAGAAATCGATACTAAAAAGCGAGAAGTGGAATGTTTCGACACCATTGTGATTAAGCAGTTCAGACAGTACTTACAAGAGCTTACGTATCTCATCAAGAGTGTTGGAAACGACTTGCTTAAGCTAGAATCACAGTTGTACCGCGACATCAAATCGTTGGCCACGTTATCCTCGAAGTACATGAACTTATCGATCAGAGATTCCAACATGCAAATCGTTACAAAATCAGCCACCGGACACGGAACACACAGTAAATTAAACACCATGGCATGGTCCAAGGAGACCACCGACAACAGCAAGACGTTGTACACCAAGAAATTCGAACTCCGAATAGATGTTCGGGGATGTTTTGTCAAAGGGTCCGAGAAACAAAGCACGGAACAAATCACCCTAGTTCCGTCGTTTCAGACATGTCTCATGGCAAGAATATACTACATCAGAATCACCGTCAAGTTGACGAATGGCGAGTCGTTGTTCATCAACGTGCCACTTACAATACAAAATGAATGAATGAATAATGAAGATCAATATAGAGGATCATAAATCAGGTAATTTAATATATAAAACTAGACTTTTCTAAACCATACAACTATGTAGTCTCATCGCACAAGCTTCCGGTGCATCGCTACCATCACCAGCTCCCTCGTGGTGTCCGCAAAAACTTGGACAATTTGCGATGTCCTCCTCTAAGCCGAACAAACCTGTGTGCACACGATTTGTGATGATTTTACCACTAAAGTTTAAACGATTCAAACGAAACACAACGGAATTTGCCATGGACAATAAAAATCGGTATAACTTGCGGTTGTCTTCACTCATTCGTCGGCAGGCAGCCGAGGATGGAACGGTGGAAGACGATCTGGAACTTTTGAACATACTTCCGTCATACCAAATGTACCGAAATACAATTTCCAAAAATTTAACTCCGACAGCAGAAGATTTGCGGACCATTCCGCCCAGCTACGAGTTGACACCACAAACTTCGGCCTCTTCTATTGTTTCACAGTCATCTTCCAATGCCGATTATTTCCAAGGAGCTAATATTGGCACCGGTCTGCAAGACGAAGACGATGAGGATGCTAGAAACCAGACAATCATTGGCAATATTCATAAACTTAAACGGTTGACATCAACCAACAAAGACATATCGAAGGCATTAAAGATTCAAATATTTCTTACGAAGGAAGTTGGAAGAGTTGGTGTTAAACCGGAGATTCTTGACCCATCATCAATAGAAATGGAACAGGGAGATTACATTTACGGGTTCATTCTTGTCACAAATAAAACCAGCCATCAGATCCCATTTGATATGTTCTCTGTGATGTTGGAAGGAGCTGAAATCAACTTGAGTAACAAGGAAGCGGTAGTACAATATCCGACCAGTGTGATTCAATTTTTGACCATGTTCGACTTTGCGGCGTCGTGGAACGATGCAAATGTGGACAGATTGGCCAATGAGAATAATAATCCATACATTAATTTGGAAACATATGATCCGGTCGATAATAGCAGGGTTCAGTTGGACCACAGGAAGATATTTGAACCAAATGTGACGTACAAGAAGTTTTTTGGATTCAAGTTGCCAGAGAAATTGTTGGATAGTTCGTGTGAACATGGTTTAGTGAAACATTTGCAGTTGCCTCCTACATTGGGAGTTTCGAAAAATGAAGCAATTAATTCGTTGCGTCAAAAGTGGAAAACTGCTGAGGACGAAAGTAGTATCACTACCCCAATGAGCGAATTGAAATTGGATTCAGCACACAAATACTCATCATATACAAATGATTTTGCATTTCCAGTCAATTCTGTCAGTTATAGCATAAGTGCAAGAGTCATTGGAAAGGCATCAGATTATGAGCAGCTAGCTCATAATGGCATGCTTTCACCATCGCTCAAAAGTGTGGATGAATACGTTGTTGCCAACGAGGTTTCGGTATATCTTCGTGTGATTCCAAGAACTAACCCAATTTTCGAGTTGAACAGGGCCCTGATTCTGGAAGAAGCAAGACTCATTTACTCAAACATGGTAAATCACATTCAGGAAAAAATTGCATTGGGCAAAGAAATGTCACAATCAACACCAGAAGTGAGAGAAACCTCTACTCAACTAAGACCAACCGAAAGTTTTCTCGAGTTATCGAAAATGCAACAATCATATTATCAGAAACCCAGACAACCAGACTCTAATTCGTCAATCAGCAGCAGATCAACGGATTATCACACATTTTATCCGTACAAGAAGAAAACCATGTTTGGACATTCCAAAGTGCTAGGTTTAGCAGTATTCCATACTCCAAAGAAAGAGTACAGAGCTAGTTATGTTCCTTTTCCCAAGTTTGCTAGACCAGAGGCACCACCCCCAGAAACAAAGATAAGCATTCCAATCACACTAGAGTACTTTAACTCAGAAAAGAGCACAGCGTCACCACCGGAATTTAAGAAAGTTTCTGTGGAATTGATTGTATGTACAATCAGATCGAAATCGTTGCCTATTCCTGTAGTTATTCACCCAGATATGATGTTTGATAATCGAGGCAAGAGCAGCGATAATTTTGATATGATTACAATAAAACGATTCCAGACATTTGCCCATGATATATCGAAATTAATGAAACTTCATGGTGCAGAAGCATTGGAAATTGATAAGCAAATGGTGCGGGATATCAAATGTTTGGCCAACTTAGCCACCAAGTACGATCATTTGAAATTCACCACGGCTACAATTCAACCAGACGGCTCCACAGATCAATACCAATACATATCCACCGTACCATGGCAAACAAAGCAGTCGGAGAAGAATCCACATACTGTCGATTATTTCAAAAAGTTCAACGTCAACATTGACTTGAAAGACGCCGTGCAAGACGTCAACGTCCCATCAGAATACTGCTTGATCCCTGATTTCCAAACATGTTTAGTAGCACGGATCTACTATCTTAAATTGAAGTTCAAGTGTATCAGCGGAGAAAAGATCTACTTGAGAGTTCCTCTCGTTATCCAAAAGGAAAGTTACCTTTAACACACCATATTTATTGAAAATAATTACCCAAACCACGCATAATTTCACGAAATAAAACAAATCCAATTTACGAAACCCTAATTCTAATTCAATTCTCATTATCATTTTTGCATCCACCATTGTATAGAGTAAATAGTTTTCGTCATAATTAAAATGTCATAAATACCCTTGGGATTTTTTCGCAGCCAAATTTCCTAATCCGGAGTATCACCAAATTCAATTTTTCACTCATCTTAAACTGTATAGAACCACTGTTAGTGAAATAAACCACATTACAACTAACACAACATGGACGAACTCTTGTCAGAATGGGACAAACGGAGGTACATTCCCAAGGCTGGTGAGCCAGAGTTACCACCGCAGTTGTCTGAACTAGCAGATAAATCCGCAGATGATGTAGTAAAAGAGCTTAACAGATTGCCATTTTTCATGACGACATTAGATGAGACTGATGGCGATATCGGTGAAAACGCCGAGTTGGAAGCATTAAGAAGTTTGGCTTACGAAGGCGAACCTGACGAAGTTGCTACCAATTTCAAGAATCAGGGTAATGATTGTTACAAAGTGAAGGATTACAAGAACGCTATAGAATACTACACCAAAGGTATTGAAGTTGGTTGTGGTGTGGACAGCATCAATGCATCACTTTATTCAAATAGAGCTGCTTGTAATCTAGAGTTGAAGAATTACAGACGTTGTATTGAAGATTGCAAAAAAGTATTGATAATAGATAGCAAGAACATCAAGGCATGTTATAGATCGGGAAAAGCGTTCTTTGCTGTAGATAGATATGAAGAAGCCAAAGAGATCCTCCAATATGGGTTAACTGTCGATCCAGAAAATGAATCCATGAAAGATGTGTTACAGAAAGTTATAGATAAGGAGACCAAGATCCGATTGGCGAAAGAACAGAAGCAAAAGGAAGAGGAATTGAAGAAAATGAAACAAACCATTTTAGAAAACTCGATTAAATTAAGACATTATAATATCATCAGGTCGTCAAATCCCGAAAGTTTCTTGAAGGAAGCCAAAATGAGATTGGAAGATGAAAAAGATCACGAATCGCAATTGATTTTTCCTGCTGTGGTGTTATATCCAACGATTGATGAATTTGACTTTGTAGCAGAGATTAGCGAATTGACTACACCATTGGAAATTTTAGAAATGTTATTGGATAGACCAAAGGAGTGGTTTGAGGACCCCAAACACGAGAACTTCAATGTTAAGAAATTGGAATGCTTCATGGAAACTGAAACCGGTGGATTGATTAAAGTCGGGAAGAAAATTGCTATTAACAACGCATTAATGAACGATAAGCCAAAAGCACCACTTTTTGATAATGCGTTGCGTTTATACGTTGTTCCAAAAGTCGATACTGCTGACTGGTTGGCATCATGGAATAAGCAGGCCGCTTTAGCTAAACGGTTATTGTAAATAATAGAACGCTCTATATATCTATAAACAACTAATTAATCATACCCCATCTCAAGAGCGTAGGCATTTTCTTCTCTTCTCTTATCTGGGTTTATGGGTGAAATGTCCGGTGATTGTCTTCCTCTAATCTTTGATGGACGGGATTCAAACACATCATCAATTTCAAGATGTACTTCACCAAATACTTTGCCTGGATCGATATGTTTCTGTTCCATGAAAGTTTTGTGAATTTCTGGAGTGTTTGCCCAATCTTTCAAAATCTTTTGTTGTTTATTCCCTTCTTCGTCATCGTCATCACTGGGGATATCTGGCAACCCATTTCCAGAATCATGTCCTTTCTTTGGAGTTTTAGGATCAGTAATAACTTTACTCTGACCATTTGCGCCCAAGATTGTACTCGAGATTTCTCCATTTGGCTTTCTCTTCTTGGTCCCCTGTCTACTAAAATTCCCTCTAGCAGCTTCCGGCAAAGCAACAGCATTCCCTACATTTTTTCTGGCGATGGTTCTGTCCGAGGAACCAGCCTCCCTTTCTTTTTGAGTATCACGTTTCACTTTCTCCAAGGGAAGTTTAGGTGGTGATGTACTTTCTTTTGCAGTCGGTATTTGGTGAACCAGCTTGTTCAAAACCAATTCGGGTCGTTTAGAATCGTGTTTGATTTTAAGCGACACTTTTTGCTTAGGTCTCGTCGTATTATCAGAAACATCATTGTATGACCTCTTTTGTAGATGTGGAATGGACTCCATGGTTATAGCCTTTTTCAAAGCTAAATCACGCAGATTGACCAACTCTCTTTTAATTGGTGATACTATTGATTTTGAGGCGAGATTCGATGATTTAGGCTTAAAAACTGGACTAGAGCCATTCAAGTTTGTTGTTAAAAACCGGTTTTTTGTGTTTGGTACATCTAACTTCATTGATTGTGTTTTTGAAACTCGATCCTTAGCGACACTAGCTGATGTCGGAAGCATGAATGTGCTCTGTTTGCGGCTACTTGGATCGGTGAATGGTGACGGTGATGAAATTGGTTGTAATGATTTTGTTGGTGATTTTGATGATAATGTTGGTGACCGAGATCGTTTTGAAATCTTACTTGGAGATGTGCTTCGACTTCTTGAAAGACTTCCAGTCCCACCTTGATTTTTGGTAATTACAGTACGATTAAAATTTGAGGATCTTACTGGTGACACACTTCTGCTTCTGCTTTTACTTTTATGACCAGCTGCTTCCAACAAATGAGAACTGATACTTGTACCAATTTGCTGTCTTTGTCGACTCAAGGAACCAGTCTCTTTCGAGTCGGCGACGAGCTTTGCTGTTGATTTTACTGAGTTCGATTTGGTGATTCTGTCCGGAGTTCTTGCAAATCTAGATTGCGAAACCCTTCTTCCTTCAATATCCTTTACTTTTGAGAATGGTGTAAGACTAGCATCGGGTGTATTCATTTTCGAATTTGCTGATTTATCTACATCTCCAGCTTTGTCGTCCTTTTGATTCAGATCAACTGAGATCAATGAACGTTTCAATGTTGGGATTTTTGATGTCGATGGGTCTTTTGAGATTGTGGTGTCCAAAATTTTAGGGATTTTTACCGGGGAAAACGAATCTACGGGGATTTGATCTGCGGTCTCCTGTTTGAGTGCTGTTTCTAACTTGTCAGTTAATCGCAGTTGTTTTAGCAATATGCTACTTTTTCGATTGGTAGGAACAGCTGGAATAGTGATGGGTTCGCGTGATGGGAGGGAAACATAAATCGAGCTCCGCTTGGGAGTTCTGTATTGCGAGATTCTTGATTCATGACGATCTTGTGATTTTCGTTTCTCTTGCTTCACAGCTGTGTTATCTGAAGTGGTTGTTTTGGAGTTTGTGAATACGTCTTCGATTGTTGATTTCTTGGAAGAACTGGAATGCAGTAATGGAGGGTTACTTTCAGTGCTAGCAGCCGGGGTAGAGTTGGAAATAGTCGAGTTGAATCCAGATATGTGTTTCTGAGCTCCACGAGCATTTACTGACTTTCGTTTCTCGGCAATGCTCTTTCTGATGGCAGTACGAATTGCTTGAAACGAGTCGTCCTGGCCATTATCGAGAATTTCACGAGTCGGCTGAGGTTCTGTTTGTGGAGTAGGATCTTTCGTATCACTAGTTGGCTGAAACTCTGTTTTTTGAGTAGGTTCTTTAGCATCATTAGTATGCGAGGGGCGTATTATATCACGAAATATATCTGGACTAGCAACGGTTCTGTTCTCTGCTGCTGTTGGCAAATCTTGTATTTTGGATGGTAATGGAGTTGATTGAGGCAAAAATGTGACTGGAGGAGATTTACTGCTATGTGATGGTACTAATTTCGTTGAGTGTAGTGTGACAGGACTTGGTAGTTGGGTGATAGTTTTACGTTGTGGATGAGTAGAATTAGGAAACGGTTCTGTTGCGTCGTTATCATAGTTTGTGGATCTTGACGGGGAAACAGACGGTGGCATTGAGCTAGCCACAGTCAGACCAGTTTCCTTGTTGGTGGTATCGAGTGATAATCGACGTGATTTGGAAGCTGGGGGAGAATCAGTGACAGGACGACTTGGGCCCCTTGTAGTGTTTGCAGTATCTAGCGTGCTCTTTACGTCACCATTACCAGACGTATCCCGCGTCGGTAACGGCAAAATGGCATCAATGTCGTTATTAACGGCGCTGGCGACAAAACTGTGTAAATCATCAATATGGTTCTGGACGGTAAACAAGCCCGACTCGGTGGCAGAAATGATTTGGTCTTGGATGAACCCCAATTGATGGGCTATCCACTTGGACGTTCCTGGAGCTAGCTTGTTTCTGTTATTGGCAGCCTTCTCTGCCCAGAACGTAGACATGGCCGTTCTCACAAACAAGGTTGATTATCTACGCGATGAAAAATTCAATAGTGCACATCGCGAATCAGCCAGATCGTATAGCAGACCATTGTGAGCACGAATGTCGTTTAGTGATGTGTGGATAGCTTAGGGTGTGGATCGCGTCATGTTCGTGCTGGTGTGATGGGATAGCGTATGTTCGTGCTGGTGTGTTTGGATGCTAGGGGAGTGTTAGTGCACCCTCTATGACTTTGTTCTTTGGTGGAGTAATGGTGATTGCGCCCACTTACATAGTAGTGAATAACCGTCCTATCTGGCACTGAGCTGGAACGCAGCAGTTGAGTCGTTGTAACGGGACAATCACTGCAACTGCAAGGAACGTCATGTCCTGGCACTCTGGCACCGCTACATACACATGTTATCTGCCTACATGACTCCTACACTCTACTGTCTAGTGTTTGCACCCTGTTGCATTGGACTCGTTGTCTACTGTTTGCACGCTGTCCACTGCTTCATCTTACCATCGCGCTATGCTCTCCGAGAACCCTGCGCGTTCCGCTTCTCTCTGACTCATTCTGTTCTTTTCGCACCCTTTCACAGGAACCTGTCTGTAACTATACCTGATTTGTTCCGTCTGGCATGGCTCCCTCCGGCTGTTCTACACAGAAGGTCATTATCAACATCCAATATGGGGAACATTAGTTGACTACATTTACCTATATTCCTCATTGACTACATTTGCCTATATTCCTCATTGCCTACATTTGAAGCTTGTTGCTACACGATTGTTAGCTGCATTCTCACTTACAAACTACCCTCTCTCGTCTAAACAAAACACCAACACGGTTATCACCCTGTCTCTACACGTTTTTATACTGTGTCCATCACCTAGGATTGTTCCCACCAGTTTCAATACTACATTACATCAATTGATATGACCCAGTCGTGTTCACAATTTGAAGGTGCCTCCACCGTCAACTTAGTGTTCCTGATCCTCATAACGTTCGGTATCATCCTAAGTTACGTGCCCCAGTACCACCGTATCTACATCAAGAGATCATCAGAGGGCTTGAGCAGACAGTTTTTGTTTCTCGGATCATGCTCATCTATCTTCACGTTTACGAATATCATTTTGATCTCGACAAATGCACGAAACTGCTGCTATTCCGGCCAATTATCGCCGTTCAATTGTATAAATTCCCTTCTAAACTTGATCCAAATCGGCGTCCAATGCACTTGTGCCACTCTAATCTTGGTCTTGGTGCTTATTTTGACGAAGGGATCGATCAAACAGGATAAGATAGAGTACGAGAAGATTGTGTTTGTAGGAAAGTTGGTGTTTTTGCACGTCGTTGCCTCCGTGGTACAAATCATCATAGGGTTAAACGGATCTACTCGTTTGTTGTATTCCATCGCCAACGTCAATGGGTTGTTATCCACATTGCTTACAATCATCAAATATGTGCCCCAAATTTACACCACATACCACTTAAAGCACCCAGGTACCCTTTCCATAGGAATGATGTGTATCCAAACTCCTGGAGGTTTCATCTTCACCGCGACGTTATTCTTCACCAAGGGGTCCCATTGGAGTAGCTGGGTCAGTTACTTGGTGGCAGCGTGTCTCCAAGGGTTATTGTTATCTCTTTGTATTTACTACGAGTACTTTCAAAACCACGGAATCACAGCAGAGTTGGCGGAGCGCCAGGAAATCGAGCGGATTATTGCCGAAAACGAAAGAGAAAGCAGTACAGGCGACCAGGAACGCGATACCTTATTGACATAGCCCTCCATTTGTCTGTCTTTGTTCATTTCTAAAAGTGCAATGTTAAACCCACTCTAACGAGCTATACAATTATAAACAATTCTTTCGAATTAGCTGGGACCGTATTGTAAGTGATTCTCTACGTATTACCGCTAACAGATGTGCCATTTGGTGTATTTTTGGCGTTTCTTTAGTACCTTTTGTTACCAGTCGGAAGTAAACCCGAACTAGATCCACGAGTACGAGGCCAAAATTTATAAAAATTACATAAACCTAATGCCGTGCAATTCCTCTATACTACCATCTATTCGTTAGTGTGAACTTCCCTGTCGTACTGGAGATACCTGGCCTATTTGTAGTCAGATGGTGCCATGGTTGGTATGCAGTTCCGCGTTGGCGAAAAATCCCAGTGGTGTGAAAAAAATTTAACAAATTTTCATATTATTGGATAACGATACACTCTTAGTAAAGATGTTCAAAAACTTCGCTAGCTCCTTGCGTGTCGCTACTAGAACCAGCTTAGTTGCTCGTGCTCCATTAGTTAGAACCTACGCTGCTTTTGGTCGTACCAAACCTCATGTCAACGTTGGTACCATCGGACATGTTGATCACGGGAAGACTACTTTGACCGCTGCCATCACCAAAGTTTTAGCCGAAAAAGGTGGTGCTAACTTCTTGGACTACGGTTCTATCGATAAAGCTCCAGAAGAAAGAGCCAGAGGTATTACTATTTCTGCTGCCCATGTTGAATACGAAACTGACAAGAGACACTATGCCCATGTTGATTGTCCAGGTCACGCAGATTATATCAAGAATATGATTACTGGTGCTGCTCAAATGGATGGTGCCATTATTGTTGTTGCTGCTTCCGATGGTCAAATGCCTCAAACCAGAGAACATTTGTTATTGGCCAGACAAGTTGGTGTTCAACACTTGGTTGTTTTCGTCAACAAGGTCGACACCATTGACGATCCAGAAATGTTGGAATTGGTTGAAATGGAAATGAGAGATTTGTTAACTACTTACGGTTTTGATGGTGATAACACCCCAGTTATCATGGGATCTGCTTTGTGTGCTTTGGAATCCAGGGAACCAGAAATTGGTCAAAAAGCCATTGAAAAATTGTTAGATGCCGTCGATGAATACATTCCAACCCCAGTCAGAGACTTGGAACAACCATTCTTGATGCCAGTTGAAGAAGTTTTCTCCATTTCCGGTAGAGGTACCGTTGTTGCTGGTAGAGTCGAAAGAGGTACCTTGAAGAAGGGTGAAGAAATCGAAATTGTTGGTGGTTTCGACAAGCCATTCAAGGCCACTGTTACTGGTATTGAAATGTTCAAGAAGGAATTGGACTCCGCTCTTGCTGGTGACAACTGTGGTATCTTGTTGAGAGGTGTCAAGAGAGACGAAGTTAAGAGAGGTATGGTCTTGACCAAGCCAAACACCGTCACTTCCCACAAGAAGATCTTGGCCTCGTTGTATATCTTGACCAAGGAAGAAGGTGGTAGACACTCTCCATTTGGAGCCAACTACAAGCCCCAATTGTTCATGAGAACCACCGATGTTACCGGTACCATGACCTTCCCAGAAGGTGCCGACCAATCTGCCATGGTCATGCCAGGTGACAACGTTGAAATGCAAATTGAATTGACAAGATCCACTCCTGTCGAAGTCAACCAACGTTTCAACATCAGAGAAGGTGGTAAGACCGTTGGTACTGGTTTAGTCACCAGAATCATCGAGTAAGCGGCGTCGATCTGAATATGAATCTGCTTTATCAACCTTGTTCTTAGTGTAGTTTGTACATAGTCAATAACTTCTGAATATAAACCGATGTTATGCCGTTGCCCACCGTAGTCAAATTCATTAGTATGTATGGGCGCTACCATCCCGTAGCATTTATCACTTTAGACAAACAAGCGAAGCGACACCCCAAACAATCGTCGTGGCAATGGGTGTGGCTAGCGATGGAGCATTTGCCCCAATTACGCTACCGGCATTTGATCTACACCGCGAATTGGATCTTCCGTACACTTCATGTGTTGGCTACGCTGCCAAGTTGTTTAGTGGTAATCGCCTACTTTTGATTGCAAAACACGAAGTCATCATAGTGAAGGGGACAATAATTACCAAAAAGTTGACATATGAGGAAGAAATCATCACGGCTATGTACACATGTTTTAATAATGGCAAGAATTCTGGTGGCGACGGTTCCAGCGAACACAATCCTGATGCCTTGGTTGTCTGTGTAAGCAAAACCGGGTACATCTACTATCCTGATGGACGGTCATATGTTGTCAGTTTTCCTTTTAAGATACGAAACGCCCATGCATTTGAATCAGGACTTGTTTTAGAACGAGACCAAGAATCGTCTCTTTCTAGTATTGAAAGTTATCATCCCCAGCAATTTAATAGTGCCAAATTTTTGACTTTGGTTGACCCAATTGGCGAGTTTAGGATCGTCACTACGTCGTCTACGTCGGTGATTTCGTCTAGTGAGAAGTTGGTGGTGTTTCCTCTGAAGGGTTTGAATAAGCTTGCTTCTCTCTGTGCTACGTATAATACCCAAGACGGTAGTATAATCTTGTATCATATTAGATCATCTTCACGAAATAATAAGCGGCCAAAACCACTAGGAAATATGAAGAAGCGAAAACATTCGCTACTTTCTACGCCGAATCCCTCTAGAATCTTGGACGATGAGCTTGATTTCAACCAAAATATTCTGTCAGTCAACATGGAGAAAAAACGGACATCAACCCTTCTTTCAGATATTTCGTCCATTGCAAGAATGGGACCAGATTTAGGCTTTGCTGAACCAACAAAGATCAAACCCAATACGTCACTAGATTTTCCAACTTTACGCAAAGACATGATTTTAACAAGAGTTGAAATATTGACACAGAATAATACTCACCGGTCGCTAAAGATCCATTCTCTAGTTTTCGAAGACCAGGAAGGTGTTGTAGTGGTAAATACAACTACCAAAGAAACCAAAGTCTTCTTATTCCATCAAACCTCGTCCAAGCACCATTCAGTTTACACGTTTCCATGCGAAGAATGTCTACCGCTAAGCCATCCTAGATACGAGGGATTTCTTATTGCATTAACCAGTACCAATTGCATTCAGTTGGTTAATCCATTTCTAGATATTGTTTCTCCTAAAATAGATTTATCGGGAAATTTTTCTCATATCAAGAGTCTAATAAGTTCAAGTGAGGAAAACTTGGTAATTTTATCGGAATCAGGGAAGAACTATATCATCAGGCTAGTTCTAGAGCCAAAAAATGAATTTGTTTTGAATTGCTTGAGATGCTTCAAATATTTATCTGGGTCAAAGACTAGTGAAACCATTTGGATGTTGTGGAGAACATCGTTAATGCTTGATGATTCAAACGACGAGTGGAACGCATTCGTAATAACTATTCTTTCCCTCACTTTTCCTTTCGACAATGGAATCGATTGTAAACCCAACGAAGTTACCCGGTTGCTTGAAAAAGCACGATATCTACAGAAGGAATCAAATAGTTCATATTCGTTACAAGAGATGATTCCACATATTGTTATAGCATTGCATCTTTTACGAGAAGAAACTCGACTAGACAGTTTGTCAAAAACTTTCAGGGAAAAGCTTGGGATCTTATTAACACAACTCACTACATGGATGGGATGGCCTGAATCTTGGACTGATTACTATTTGGACAACAAAGAAACAATTGATTCAAATGTAAAATTCTTACTGCTATTGATTTTAGATAGACCACCAAATTTGTTTGAGTCATTAGCCAGTTTGTTTGACGAAAAGATCATAGGATACTTGACCTTTTCACAATTATCAGAAGAGTCAAACACCGTGAATGCATTGATAACACCAAGAACTCACTATGTATTAAAACTTTTTGAAGTTTTAGTTTCGCCAAATTACGGCCCCAACACAATTGTAGAAATGATGTGTGAGTATGGAATAACTCAAGGTGTTTTGGAAACTTATCCTCCTGGGGTATACGTTCCGTTGAAGGAAGCAATTCTGGTGTGTCAAGAGAATCCTGCTTATGAGTGGGCAAACGATGCATTACAGTTGATTGGAAGAAAAGATATCTCTATGGGGTTAAATAATCAATTCATAAACATCAAAGCAACATACGAAAAAGATCAACCAAAAGATATCATGGACATATTGTCAAATGCTTTGGATGTAACATCTTCCATTTCTCCTTGGGATGGACAGGCTGAAGCAGATAGAATTGGAATCACGAAGTTAATTTTTGATTACGACAGAAGGTATTATGAAATTACGTCTTTATTGCATCAGACTAAAACTCAAAATGCCACTTTAATAGTAGATGAAGGAACGAACGAATACGAGGTGGTTATAATGCAAAGAGAATTGGCGGCGCTTGTTGCTTTACGAACTTTAACCATTCCTTTGGGAAGAGCATCATTATTTTACTCAGGAAGAAAGCCGTTATTGACAGAAAAGTTCCCTATACCAAAATTTAATTTGAATACTTTGATTGCACCTACTATGACCAACATTATTTTAGTTGATGGCACATTACCCACTAGCACTGTTGAATGGGGAAACTTTCACAATGGTGTATCTTCTGGTTTGAGTATTAGTAGAGACGCAAAAGGAATATCTGGTAGCTGGATTATTTTCAACAAACCCCCAGAATTAAACTCCCAGCATGCTGGGTTTCTCTTAGGATTAGGATTAAATGGGCATTTAAAAAAATTGGAAGAATGGCACATTTATAATTACTTAGGACCAAAACATCCGCTTACAAGTGTTGGGCTTTTGATTGGTATGGCTGCAAGTATGAAAGGGACTATGGATAACAAATTGACTAAAGTGTTATCTGTTCATGCTATTACTTTATTGCCACAAGGGGCAAATGATTTGAATGTCCCTATAATAGTACAAACAGCTGGGTTGATTGGAATTGGTTTATTATACTGTGGAACACAACACAGAAGGATGAGTGAAATACTTTTATCTCAAATAACTAGCTCCGTTTTCCAGAACGATACAGAAAAGATACACGAAGGATACAGATTGGCAGCAGGTATTTCCTTAGGATATGTGAACCTTGGTAAAGGGAATGATTTGAGTGGGTTGAATGATACACACGTAGTTGATAGGTTATTGTCAATTGCGATCTCAATGAAGGATTACCAATCTGTTGAAGAGTTGAATAAATCATGCTGTGGTTCAATCATTGCACTAGGCTTCATCTATATGAAAACAGAAAATTCTGCTTTAGCCAACAAATTGAAAGTACCCGATACGGAGCAATTGCTAGACTATATACGACCCGACTTGTTGTTATTGCGTTGCATATCGAAAAACTTGATTATGTGGAGTAAAATTTCCAATACAATCGATTGGGTAGAATCAGAAATACCACCTCTGGTATTGAAGAAGTATTCCATTGAACCAGAAGTATTGGATAGTGATCAATTAGCATACTTCAATATTTTGGGTGGAACTTGTCTATCAATAGCAATAAAATATGCCTCTACTCATGATGTTGTTGCTCGAGATAC
Source organism: Suzukiozyma palmioleophila (assembly GCA_030560805.1). Lineage (NCBI taxonomy): Eukaryota > Fungi > Ascomycota > Pichiomycetes > Serinales > Debaryomycetaceae > Suzukiozyma > Suzukiozyma palmioleophila. Next base: position 318,925 of record JAKTVY010000004.1, read on the forward strand.
AATATTGCATTATTTAGATACGATGATGGAAATCACATCGACTATTCCTACGAATTATGATCAGAAAATTGCCTACCATGGGGCAAAAAACATACAGAACATATTAGCATTAAGTTTGTCGGTTGTAATGTCAGCTAGTGGCGATTTGGAGACCCTTAGACGACTTAGGGTTATGTACAATAACACAAATAAAGAAATGGGCTACGGTGACTATATGGCGATAAACATGGCTTTAGGGTTCTTATTTCTTGGTGGGGGGCAATATGCTATCAGCACAAGTAATTTCGCTATTGCTTCATTGGTTGTTTCATTATACCCAATATTCCCCAATAGTTCCAGCGATAATGAAGTACATTTACAAGCTTTGCGGAATTTCTGGGCATTAGCAATCGAGCCTCGATGTGTAGTGGTTCGTGATGTGAGCTCACAAACTCCATGCAAAATCCCAATCACAATTGAGATGAAGAATGGTGAGACCAAAAACATGTTGAGTCCATGTGTAATACCCAATCTTGAAGATATCACAATGGTCAAGACAAACTCGCCAGACTATTTCGACGTTGAAATCAACTTTAAAGTCAACTCACAGTATCTTGAGAACTTCAAGCAGAACTTGACGGTATATGTCTACAAGCGAAAGAATTACAAACTCCTAAAGTCATCTATAGGGTCCCTATTAACCAATGCGAACAAGTCATTGCAAATTGAAAATGGGGAGATCAAAGTAAACTCCAACATCATGAAATTGGTGCAGCTCAAGATATTTCAGGCATTGAATAATTTTGAAAAGCAGGTCTTAGTGTACGAGAACGAGGACAAGGAGTCGACTTCCACAGGTCTATCATTATTCAACATTATCGATGACAAACTAGATCTATACAACAAAGCATCAAATCCCCAAACCAGAGAAGATTTATGGAACCTCAAGCTACTATTCTCGTTTACTGACAGATTATTGAACGACGAACTACATTACATTTCTACCGAATTCATCCAGCTCCTCAAGCACCAATTATCATCAATCAGCTAGAGCGATGCTGCAACACACATACAACAATAATTATCTTCGTAATCGCCTATCGTGGTAACTGTGCTCGCTATCTTGCAATATACAAAATAGGAAAAGTAGCATTTACGGTGTGGTACCTGAACATCCGTGGTCCAATAAAAAACCCGTTTGTCCGCCATAGTGGATTATCCTTTTATCTCCAGCCGGTAGACAGTTTGTACTCCGAGATACGACAATTACCCACAAGAGTAATGACCCCTTAGGGAAAGCTTGTATACTCCACGATTGCCTATCCCAGGATAGTCTAATGTAGCTCGCATAGCAACAAAATGGGTTAAATACATAATTACAACCGCAATTGTGACGACAACCTTAGTGGGCATCAGAGCATGAAGTTTTGTAGTGTTTAGTCATGGGAGATTTTCACATTGTCGTCATTATCCCCAACAATTGAACATACCTTCTAACGGTTTTCTGTTGTTACGGGGCACGGCTGGTAGAAACGCATCTGGCACAGTAGTAAATTTTTTGCCTGCGGGTGTATATCTGAAACCACTGGCAGTATATTTTCAAGTTTTCGCGGTAGACGTACTACCATCGCTGCAGCTAAAAATTCGTATCACAGGAGCATAAGGGACCACGAAAAACTACGAGTTTTTTATTATTGTTTAACTACTACTAAAGTAACAGAATTTTTTTATAGCGGGCCATAGTGTTAAACATAGTATTTACAATCTGAAGTTGTACATCTGTCACCTGCTGTAATTACATCCTGTTTTCCGTTCGTTTTTATCCAAACACAGCCGTGATTTTTCATTATGGTTAAAGGTGGTTTGTTCAGACAAGGGTGGAGAACACCTTCCACCCGTAGTATCCATGGCCCACAAACCATGGATATCTCACACCCACTCAGTAGAGCACGTTCTGTGTCCGAGATTGCCTATGCCAACTCCCAGCTGTCGATACCAAAGTTCCAGCAAAAACGTAATTTTGGGAATTTTTCAAGATTTATTAAACCTAGAAGATATTCCTTCTACATCCCTGGAAAGCAGAACCTAAGATACATTTTGGTACCCACAAGACACTTTTCCCGTGCTCCCCAGAATTTGAAAATCAAAACTAAGAAATTACAACAACGGTTCTTCTCGGTGGAAGCTAGGAAAAAGAGACAACAGCAACGGAGATTTATCAGATGGTGGACCTTGACAAGTTTGACCATTGTTTTGGGGTCGGTGGCGTCCAAGATTGCCTATGAAAGAGGCGATGAATTCCCTAACGAGTACAAAATTAAGCCCCAGTCATGGCACTTGTATGCTTACTCGACGTTGCCATTAAAGGCGATTTCGAGATTATGGGGTCAAGTAAATTCTATCAACTTACCGGTGTGGGTGAGATCTCCATCGTACCGTCTTTACTCGGCGATTTTTGGTGTTAATTTGGATGAGATGGACGAGCCTGATTTGCGTACTTATCCTAACCTTTCTGAGTTTTTCTACCGTAAATTGAAGCCAGGAGTACGTCCACTTGCTACTAGCGACTTGGTTTCTCCTGCTGATGGGAAGGTTTTAAAGTTTGGTATTGTAGAAGATGGTGAGATTGAACAAGTCAAGGGGATGACGTATTCAGTGGATGCTTTATTAGGGTTAAAACAAGAAAGAATTGCCGCCCCATCGCATTCACCAGATTTCCACGACGACGATGATGAATCCACGTTGTATTCGAAACATGAAGAATTTGCAAAGATTCATGGTATTGAATATTCTGATTCCGAGGAAGAGAAAAAGGACACTTTTGTCAACAAATTGGGGTACAAAGATGAAGGTGATGGGACTGCTTCTGGGTCTAAATCGTCGTATCAACAAGAAATCGCCGTTGCCAAAAACTTGACGCAAACAAGATCAGACATCATGAAGGCTAGTGAGAATAAACAGTTGTATTTTGCTGTGATTTATTTGGCACCTGGTGATTATCATAGATTCCACTCACCAACAAATTGGGTGACCACGTTGAGACGCCATTTTATTGGAGAATTGTTCTCAGTGGCACCATTTTTCCAGAAGACTTTACAAGGGTTGTTTGTTTTGAACGAGAGAGTTGCATTATTGGGATACTGGAAGTACGGATTTTTTTCAATGATTCCTGTGGGAGCTACAAATGTCGGTAGTATCATTGTCAACTTTGACAAAGACTTGAAAACAAACGAACGATACGAGCATGAAGTGTATAGTAAGAACCTTGGTGAAACCACTCCATTGTTAGGAGGAAGTACCTCTGAAGTTTCCACCATTTCCACCACGCCAAACGTGGCTGAAAAGAAAAAGTTAAAAAAGAACACCGTTTACGAAGCCACATACACTAAAGCTAGTCGATTATTAGGGGGATATCCCGTCACTAAAGGACAGGAAATTGGTGGGTTCAAATTAGGATCCACTGTAGTGTTAGTGTTTGAAGCACCAGACAATTTCAGATTTGATCTACAAGTTGGTCAAAAAGTCAAGATGGGACAATCGCTAGGGAGATTCGTGGCCCAGAACTAGACTCCTTGATTTACACCCCCCAGTGTAGCATACACCAAGTCATTTTTATAGCAAATTCATAGGAAGCACATAAATACATCGAAATAACAAGTACTAACGAGTACAATTTTGTAAATTTTGCATTCTGAGACGTTTCTGCTTAATGTGGGGGGCAAGATAAGAGAGCCATGTTCCATTTCTGGGTTGGTTTCGTAGCCTCTAAACGTAGACAATTGGGGTTGGTTTGGTTGAGTTAGTACGATCTAGTATGGTAGCACTGGAAGTAGATTTGACAGCATTCGCGGTAATGCAAGGCGCAACATCCCGGAGGTCCACCACGACAGTACTGCCACCGTGGTAGAAGCAGGTCGTGTTCGTGGAAGCGAATTTTATTCGCGACGATGTCAATAAAGATTTAAGGTTTTTGATTTCCTGACAGCTCCATTTGTTGACGTGACGACTTCAAGTTTAGAGTGATTTTTCGGTGTCAGATTACCTACCTTAACTTTTTCATTATTCACCCTGCAATTTCACCGAGTTTTCGTCGTTTGGCATGTCATTTTTCAATAGTATCAGAGGCTTTGGTCGAAGTTCGAAAAAGTCCAACAAGAAGGACTTGGACGCTCCTTCTGGGTTGTATGCCCATTCCAACACTAGCAGTTCAACTGTTGGTTCGTCTGGTAGAAGGTCGAACCACTCACCTTCCAAAATGTCCCCTACAAAGCAACAAAGAAACACGCAAATGCAATTTGGATCACCCACAAAACGAAGTAGAATCACCATGAACCAAAACCAGGCCTCTCCTCAACGTCCAGGCAGCAATACCATTCAAAACCACCATGCTTCCCACCAAAATAGCACCATCATTACTACCAAACAAGAAAATGAGCCATTACCGTTATTTTTGAGCGAACCGTTTGTGAGAACTCAGTTGGTTAAAGGATCATATAAAACCATTGTCCAGTTGCCCAAATATGTCGATTTCGGCGAGTGGATTGCCCTCAACATTTTTGAATTCTACCACCATTTAAACCTCTTCTTTGGAGTAGTATCTGACTATTGTACACCACAAACTTGTCCATCTATGTCTGCTGGAAGTAGCACCAACTATCTTTACGTGGATAATTCCGGCCAAGCAGTCAATTTACCGGCTTGCCAATATATCGAATACGTGCTAGGATGGATATTGAGCAAGCTCAATGACAAATCAGTATTCCCTGTTAAGACTGGAGGAGTATTTCCTCCCAACTTTTTGAAAGATTGCAAGAATATAAGTCGTCAAATGTTCAGAATCTTTGCTCATATTTACCACAGTCATTTTGATGTGTTGTTGCATTTATCATTGGAAGCTCACTGGAACTCGTTCTTTGGTCATTACGTCAGTTTTCTCAAAGAGTTCAACTTGCTCGATAGAGCAGAAATGGAACCATTATTTTCATTGATAGACAACTTTGAAAAGCAAGGAAAAATCATTTAAGCACCACTAGTCAGCTCAACTCAAACAAAAAGTCTGTTCATTACATCCCTCTGGGTAAAAATCAAATCACGAATCCAATCTCCATTAAATATCTATTTATAAAACCTTATAAACAAGCAATGCTAAAACTATGTACAAATGCATAAACTAGTAAATTACTATAATGTCTGTTGTGGCCAACGAATCATATCATGAGAAAAAGTATGGCGAGTCCTTGACGATGTCCACGTCCAAATCACCTCGTTTGGGCACTTCTGGGAACCTGAGTGGGGCCAAAACTTGGTATCCCTTTACCGAACTTGAGCCCATAGCTATTTTATCCATATCGTACCCTTCAGTTAAACTAACAGTAGTGACCAATTCTCTACCTTTCTGAACAACCAAAGGATCATCCGACTCGAGAAGTTGTAATCTTGTTCTTTCAGAGTAGATCTCGTCCGCCACAGTCAATGGTCTGCCCAACATTTGGGCAAAATTCTTTCTGAGTTCTTTGATCTTGATAGCCAATTCATGGTCACGAGGAATAGAAAGCACTTGGACGCATCTCTTGTATCTTTTTTCGAATTCTTCTTTAAGCTGCTGAACCAAGTTGTTCTTGTGCAAGTTGACAAATTGGTTTCTAATTTCCTGGTTCATAAAGTCAACGTCACTAGCATGGGTCCAGTACGAATCGTGCACGGCAGCAAAGGAAATGTTGGCTTTACCACAAGATTTAGCTGTCATCAACATGTGGGTTGCATCCAAAGAATGAACAAAGTTAGGTGGGAATGCTGCTTGTTGTTTTCTTGCGTCGACCTGGGAAGCCCCAAATGGGTCGGTGATGGAAATGTCTTGCAAGTTAGTCTTGATTAATTTCACTTTGGTGGTTCTGTAAGGCTGGACACAGGGTAATCCTAGTGGTGTAGTCCAAATAACAGAAGACATATGGTTTGGTTTTGTCGATTTGGTCGGGGTTTCATCTTCGTAGTCAATAGAAATAGACTTACTGATCCTCTTGGCAGACTCACCTAACCAATCTTGAATCAAATGGGCCCCTTCGAACAATTCTCTCACCGAAGCAAACACTTTTACCGTCAAGTATCTGGCGTATTCTTGTGGGTCTTCTTCTTTATCAAAGTGCTGGGTGATTTGTTTCTTAATTTGAGCAAGACCACCAACAAATGTAACCCCGTACACGTTCGTCATCACTGTTTGCTTGACAACCTTTCTGGTGATTTTATCTTGTAAAAAGAGAGCATATTGGTTGCCTTCTGCTGCTTCAATATCAACTCTCTTTTGCACCAATGAGGCCACATAACTATAAACATCTTGTGGTCTATCAGCTGGAATCAAGTTAACTTGCTTAGCACCCTCGATATCACCACCTAGAGCAGCATAATGTTGTAAACCATTACAAGTACCATCCTGATGGACTGGAAGATGTGAAACATACTTGGTAGGATCTTCCAATTTGTAAGCTTCATACAACTCGTAACAAACACTTAATGCCTGCCATGGTTTTTCAGCCTTTTTCCACCAAGCATTGTCAGCAAATGGATCTTTGGCAGATGCAAATACATTCTCCAAGTTATCTTCAACAAATTGTCTTCTTTCATGCAATGGAGCCTTATCGATACCATAAACATTTGCCAATTGCACCTTAAGCCAGCCTAACCCTTTTTCACCCAATTCTCTTCCTTCCCAGAACAAGAATAACGATCTTGTTAAATCATTACCTAAATGATTCAAATGGGGAGAAATAGGGTATGCTCTACCTCTGAAATCGATATTGTGAGGGAAGTAAATCTTTTCACCAACAAAAGCTCTTGCAATCTCCAATTTATAATTGGTATCACATCTTTGAGATCTGTTTGTGGCTGCTTCATTGATAATTTGTCTTACATGTCTGTTGTATTCCAATTTTTCTGTAGGTTCAGCATTCAATGGTAACTTTGGTGGCAACTCTGGCTCCTCAAGCATTGGTGGTATTCCCAACACTTTTTCTCCGGTATTCCAGTAATGAGTGATAACTTCAAACACTTTACGGTTAATAGTCCAGGCAGTATTTCCCAACACATTCAACCCAGCATAAACATCATCAAGGTTCTTGTAGTCAGAAGCTGCTTTTAAGTATGCCATTGTTTCTGCCGAGTCCTTGATTCTGATAACTGAGTTTTGTGTATACAAAAACCCACCGTCTTTGTAAGAAGTCCATGGGCGTGGTGGAATTAACATTGGCAATAATTGTGGTTGTACACAGTTACTGAACGAATTACCTGCGAGTTGACGAATAACTTCCTTGTGGATCTTAATAACCCCGATCTTTTGACCGTTCAAGTATTGGAAAGTATGGTGGAATGCTGGCTGAAGACCCTTGACAACCTTTCCTGTAGTTGGATCTGACCCTGTAACTGGCACTTTGGCTACATGAAGCAATAAAGAGATTAAAGTTGACCCAAGATGGATAAGAACAGGTGACGACCATTCGGTATCGTCAATAGTTTTATCTGTTCCTCCAGTGTTTTTTCTTCTTAACAACTTTTTCCATTGTTTTGTAGTTTTCACTTTCTTGGAGTACACTTTTTCGTCAGATTTAACCAACGATTGTGATCTGAACTCCATCTCAATTGCTCTACCAACTGAAACCAACGCTCTTGCGATTCTCATACCATCAGAAACACCTCCAGAAGAATTCAACTTTAACAACTCAAGAATCATAATTACACATATCTTCTTTGGTGGTACCAAGATGAAGTATGGTGCATAGATTTCTCGTTTTTTCATTTGGTCCTGTTCATCTGCTGATAATCCAGTGGTAGATACCTCTCCCTTTAATAGCTTGTCACATAACTCTGCTTCTTTCTCGACGTATGGTAGCACATCTCTGTACCATTTAAATAACTGGGCATTTAATCCTTTGTCTAACTTGATCCCACCTCTCTTTTGCATTTCGTCAAACTCATGTTTCCACTTTTCTTTGGCCCCATCAACACCCCGCAACTCCAATTCTCTCTGTCTGCTTTCGTTGAACAAATCCAATGCCTCACTAAATCTTTGTCTTTGTTTGTCAGTCTTTAATGATTTGTATATTTCAAAGTAATCTCGCTTACTTTTATCGTCTTTGTTATGCAAAATATGAGAATCCGAATCTGCTTCAATATCGTTGATAAGTTTCTGGAATTCTTCTGACCCTGTCTCTGCTTTTAAACCTAAAAGTGTATGCCTGATAACTGTAAGACTAAAAGAGTTTACTGGTTTCAACGATTCCATGTCTTTGTCAATGATTGGTGCATTGCTACTTGGATTCTGGAAGTACTCTGGGGTGTCAGATTTGGAGGTTTGTTCCGATTCACTTCTCACTTGTTCATATAAATGAAGCAAATCTTTGGGCACCTCTTTCTCAGTAATATAGTCATTTTGGAAAACACTGATCAATGAATCAACCCCAATGATGTCGATGTTGGAAAAAATCTGTCTACATTTGGATTTGTTCTCTTGTAAAAACTGAGAATAGTCTGTCTTGGTTTGGATATACTTCGCCAACAAAATGGCTCTGGTTCTGAAATTTGGAGTAACCCCGTCAAACTTTCTTTGTAATCCTTCTATGAACTCTTCTACCTCACTTAACGACACTGATTCATCTAGAGCCCACACTTCAAGATACTTATTTACAGAAAAGATAAAGTCCTCTGGCTTGGGCAATATGGGATAAATGGCACTTAAGATCTTGTTGGCACGTTCAAAGTTCTTCCCGGCCAATAATGCATCCATCAATGATTGCAAATGCGTGATATCTTTGGCAAAAGGAGATCTTTTGGCGGGATCATACTGGGAGCTCCAGGAAACTTCTTTCTTCAAATGGTCAGGAACTTCGATGGTAGAAGCATTATCAATCTCGCGGTATGTCAAAAAGTGAGATTTGTGAGTTTTTGCTTGTTTTTGGTTCGTCAAGTCATCAAGAAACGTCTTATAGATAGACATATCTACACCAGAGTGCACTGGTTCTACTCGTGTGACGATATTTCGACGGATTTCGGCCAGTAAAACTTTGCAGTTTCGCAAAACCGTTAGTTTCCGGCGGTATCCGCATTTCGACAACATATTCACCCGATATTACTACTGTTGTTATCGGTTTGGAATTATTGCAAAATGTAGTTTTATACTATATGTGAAAATTTTAAACATCATACTAGTTTAGGTTGTGTGCACACCTCATCGGCATCGTCGTGGTGGGTCCTAGGTCCAGGGTGGCGGTGGGTCGCAGTAGAGCAACAGAAAATACCGTGGTGGCCGTGCTGGATTTACCTGAGTTTCTAAGGTTTATTGTTTCCAAGACTCATTGTGAACTCAATATTAGTATGTATAAATAATATATAGTAAAGATAGAAAATACTATGAAATCGACAATTAAAATACCACGGCCAACTATATAAGCATAGAGTGCAACAATATCTTGAATTGAAGCTCAATACCGCTTAAACTAAGCAATATCTCCTTCATTTGAACTGAAAAAATCCGGTAATGGAGCCGGAGTCGGGGTTTGTCGTACGGGAAACGATGTCGTTGTTGTAGTCTCGCGATAAATCGGTTAAACGAGACCGATGTTGCTGGATTGTCTGTGGAGATCACAATCCCATTTCTGCCTGCAATGCCTTTAATGCCTCTTCGTCTTCGTCGTCCTCGGTAGTAGCCTGAGGAGCCGTCTTATTGACAGTAGGGAACGATGGTAATTGCTGGTTCTCTTGTGGTTTTGCCGAAACCTTTTCCGGAACCACATGTTTCTCGGCTTCTTCCTTCTGTAATTCGGCCAACTCCTCGTCCAACTCGTCTTCGTCAACATACTCCGACCCCACCGGTCTGGAAATCGCCTCGGAGATCTCGTCAGCCAACTCAACTTGTTCTCTGATTTCGTCCATAGTGTCCTCAACCTTGTCAACATTGTATTCTCCGTGTATTTGTTTCATTGCTTGGGCACCTTGTTTCATGGCCTTCATGGTTTCCAAGTTTAAGTTGGCTCCTTCAATAGAATACAACTGGTTCTCAAGCGTCTCGATCTGGTTTTCTACTTTGAGCAAGTTGGCCTCATACTGCTTCTTTCTCTTTAATGCGTTCTTGGCTGCTGTCTTGTTGGACGTAATATTCTTTCGAGCAATGCCATCTTGGTCGGATATTTGCAGTTCCAAATGGCTCCGCTTCTTGTTGAGTGTGGAGATGTGCTCCCGTAACTCCACTATAGCCCGTTTCGGAAGCTCTTTCTTCTGTTGAGAGTTCCCTCCAAAGAAATACCCCCACATACTCAAAATCAACGGAAAATTTCACAAAAATCGGGTGTTGGTACAAGCTAAACTGATGTGGTCGATCGTGCCGATAAACCGTTGTTAAACGTCAATAATTTGCCTTTCTAGACTGATCACAACTATAAAGAGTCCGCCGCTCTAAGTTTAATGATGATGAATTTGTATGGCGAAATTCTGTACCGGTCACGACCATCTACACCAAATCGATAACGTCAACTTTTTGGAATTCTACAAGGAGAAGCGGTATTATCTGTATGTTTGCCATTATATACGTAATGCTATTGTTGCAATTGAGGTGCTGTCCAGTTTTCAGCAAATCCGGTGGAGTATTCGTGGTTTTAGTGTACAGTTGTGCTTCAAGTAAGCTGCTCTAGATATGGTGTCTGGGTAGTAACCACCATTGTGGGAGTTATACCAGTAGGATCAATTGCAGTAACATTGCTATTATAACTGGAAGGGCTGTAATGTGAAGTAATTGTGACATACGTGTGTCTTGGCCACAGTTACGGTAAAACGTATCACCAAATCCGCTGGTGGTCTCTAGTTCTTCTATTACTCTTTCAAAAGATCGAACTCATGCTATTGTTCATTTGATTGAGCTCAGCTGACCAATACCCACAACAAAAAGAAAATCACCAATACTCCAAATATCTTCAAGAAAAGCCATCTGTTGTTGGTGATGTGGCCGTAATATTTCAACAACTCTCTTTGTGCTCCCACGATGTTCATGTTGATATCTTCTACGTTTTCGTCGATTCTTTGAATCTGCTCACCTTGTTCCTGAACCATCGTAGATAATTGCTGGAACAAGTTTCCCACTTCATTGATGGTGGATTCGATGGTTTCAACAGCCCGGTTTCTTTGTTGCAAGTACTCTCCGGATTGCTCTTCCAACAACATTAACTGCTGGGATTGTTGTGGAATAGAAAGATACTCGCTGGAACTGGTGCCGTTGGCGGTGGCGGAGTCATCAAAAAGATATGGGTTTTCGTTGATTTGTGACTTTGCGTTGGCCGGTTTATTTCCCGTAATATCGTTCGGAAGCTCAAGCGGAGACGCATTTCTTGTCGACCTCGCGGTGGAAGTGGCAGAAAGGAAATTTTCTTGTCTGGACTTGTTCAAGATTTCGTTTTTCTGTCTAATCTCTAACACGGACTTGAACTCACCAGAAACGTTTTTCATTTTGTTGTTCAAAAGATTCAAAACGTTCTTTGAAAAGTCGGAAATCTGACTATCAATAGTAATGGACGAGTCTCCCTTGACAAACTTCTGTAAGTTTTGAATGTTTTGCTCAATCTTGAATATATCTTGCTTGATAACATAGGTCAATTCTCCGATTTCTACCGGTTTATCGTCAAAAAGCGGCTTTCTCTTGGCTAATATGGCCAACTTGCCGAGCAAATCGGTGACATGAACAATATCTTTCGAGATAATCGACGCTTGTTGGGAAAAATGTGATTTTTTGATGGGCAGTATTTGCGGCTTTACGTGTTGGTTATTTCGTTTATTCAACTTGTCAAAGTTGGAAACACATTGCTGGAACTCAAACGTTCTGTTTTGCACCGACGTTGACATGTTTCGTGGAGGTTGTGTTTTGGGTGGGTTTATTTACTGTGTAAGTTTGTACGCTGCGCATTTCTACTGACGTGGTGAATGTGATCATTGGGTGGTAGCGCGGCACTAACTACAACCACCGACAATTGAAGTGGTGGGAGATGGTGAGAAGTGGGAGAGAATGGTTGTGAACTGGTTCAGAAAGCCATTTGGTGGTTTGAGCCTGATGACACAGTATGGGGTGGCTTTGTTGTGTAAATGAAGATGTAAAAGTGTGCACTGTGGTTGCAGGCTAGTGCCCTGTGCTAATTATAGTCACCTAGCCGTAAATAATCAAGAAACGACCACACGAGAACACCAGTGTATTCAGGACATGTTGCTACGAGCAGCCTGACGTACAAGAACCATGGTGCTTACTTCTGGAACCATATTGTGGTCCCAGGCACGCGTGCATGAAGTGCTCACATGGTGCGGTGAAGTACCTAGTTTGCCTAAAACCAGAATTCATTCAACCGAAGTAGTACTGGTGACCAAATTTCTTTAGAGAGATTTGCGATATTGTCAACGTTGTGTTGTTGCAGTCCGCTTCGGGTTCGCCTGAATGTTGAATGGAAAAGTGATCTGGTGCTGCACCGTTCCTTGTGCTCCTGTATACGGCCCTGCGACTTGCAACAACGTCCAAAAGAGCATAACAGAGATAAGCAAATGGACTCGCTAGCGACACCGTAATAACGACGCTGTACTGCTAATGGTACTGTACTATTCGTCATGTTGTCACTTTTCCCTGTAATACTTGTAGAGTATTTGTTGTGAGAGAAATTCGTTATAGGCAACAGGTGCACTGTATTTGCCGTGCCCCACCTGTCCCTCTCTACTTCCATTGCACTCTCTAATAGTTACTCGGCTATTCTACACTGTTCTGACTATCACTTCAGTGTCTGCCTGGGCCGTAGTAACCTTCGAATGCTCAGAATATGCCATTTTGCCGGCTCCCATAGACACACCACTACCGTCTGTTCTGCATTAATTACTACACCGATGTTTTGGTTGAGCCGCACCTGCCTATTTAGGTATTAATTTGATTTTGCAAGATCCGTCGAAACAACCCTGTTAGCTCGCTGTGGTGTGTCATAGTATTATTTGTAGTGTTCTTCTGTGTATTTATGGGTGTAGTTCCAGGGCTCTGGTGGCACAAATCTGCCACCATTTTGTCGCAGTAGATTTTTTTAATGTAGAGGTGATTTCTCGCAACTGGGAAAAATCAAAACATTGGGAAAAATCATTTTACAACACCTATTCTTATACATTTATTGATATTAATCTAGGTGTTGTTGATTGTATTCTGACATGAGAGAAATTGTAAGTATTATTGTTGGGACGAGATGTTGATTTCCTTTTTTTCATGGGGTCCTTCCACGTATCGGTCGAATTATGACGCCGTTGTGAAACACGCTAGCTCAAGTGATGCTGTTGGTGTCACTGAAGGAGATTGGTTTGATCTTAAGCGCCAGTAGCTCATTTCAGTAGCGTATAATGTCATTGCATCGTGTTTTGCTGTGTGTATTGCTTGTTGGCACGTTTTTTTGACAACTTGTTTCGTGTATCCAAAGCGATAATGTCGTTATTGCATTGTTTCGTTGTCCATTGCCATACCGTATATACTTTCAAACATGTATTTCAGGTTATTTTATGTGATGGATCAGTTTCAACATGGATTGTGCTTTCCAACATTGATTTTCATGAGTTCTTCCCTTAGAAAAGTACCACATCGCATACAAATAGTCCATCCAGTTCCACACACTTGGTGAAATTTCACCCATAATCCACATCCTAGGATACTTCTCATAAGGAAATCATCGTTTATCTTAGTTTAATTTGGCTTTTACTAACATTTAGATTCATTTATCCACCGGTCAATGTGGTAACCAAATTGTATGTATACAACTACAAGTTCCGTTATCGTGACTTCAAATATATAAACGTGGTGATTTCAAGACAACAAAGACTTCTGAGTCATGTTATTCAGTTGTTGTTGTTGTTGGGCTATTTACAGGTTTTATTTAAATTATTTTCGAAATTCTCTTCATTGATTCTCATCATGATATATTTGCGTTCAATGTGTCTTCTGTTCGCGATACTAACTATCTAGGGTGCTGCGTTTTGGGAAACTATCTGTGGTGAACACAATCTTGACAACAACGGTAATTACCAAGGTGGTGACGAAATCTATAAATCAAAATTAGACGTTTATTTCAACGAAGCCTCATCTGGCAAATACGTCCCAAGAGCAGTTTTAGTCGATTTAGAACCAGGTACTATTGACGGAGTTAAAACTTCGCCAATTGGTAACTTGTTTAGACCAGATAATTACATTTTTGGTCAAAGCTCCGCCGGTAACGTTTGGGCTAAGGGTCACTACACCGAAGGTGCTGAATTGGTTGATTCAGTTTTAGATGTTGTCAGAAGAGAAGCTGAAGGATGTGACTCGTTACAAGGTTTTCAAATCACCCATTCCTTAGGTGGTGGTACCGGTTCTGGTATGGGTACTTTATTGATTGCCAAAATTAGAGAAGAATTCCCTGACAGAATGATGGCCACATTCTCCGTTGTTCCATCGCCAAAAGTTTCCGATACCGTTATTGAACCATATAATGCTACATTATCGGTTCATCAATTGGTTGAAAACTCCGACGAAACTTTCTGTATTGATAACGAAGCCTTGTACAATATCTGTCAAAAGACTCTTAAATTGCCTACCCCAAGTTATGCTGAATTAAACAGTTTAGTTTCCTCTGTGATGTCTGGTGTTACTACCTCGTTACGTTACCCTGGTCAATTAAATTCTGATTTGAGAAAATTAGCTGTCAACTTGGTTCCCTTCCCAAGATTACATTTCTTCATGGTTGGATATGCTCCATTGACCGCTATTGGATCCAAATCTTTCAGAAGCTTAACTGTTCCAGAATTGACTCAACAAATGTTCGATTCCAAGAACATGATGGCCGCTTCTGATCCAAAGAATGGTAGATACTTGACTGTTGCTGCCTTTTTCAGAGGTAAAGTCAGTGTCAAAGAAGTTGACGATGAAATGTTGAAGGTACAAACTAGAAATTCCGATTATTTCGTAGAATGGATTCCAAATAACGTGCAAACTGCCGTTTGTTCTGTACCACCAAAGGGCTTGGATATGTCTGCCACCTTCATTGGTAACTCCACCTCCATTCAAGAATTGTTCAAGCGTGTTGGAGATCAATTCAGTGCCATGTTCAGAAGAAAAGCTTTCTTGCATTGGTATACATCGGAAGGGATGGATGAATTGGAATTCAGCGAAGCCGAATCCAACATGAACGATTTAGTCAGTGAATACCAACAATACCAAGAAGCCGGGGTTGACGAAGAAGAACTCGAATATGGCGATGAAGCTCCATTAGATGATCAATTAGAATGAATCATAGATTGCCATTACTAATCCAATATCTCTATATAATTATTTTACTTCGTTTAGGTACTAGTCTGTACCTATATTGCTTTTATGTCTTCAAATAGTAATAATACCCTGTTTTGTTATTCCCATGTAAACTACACGATTCGAACTTTGTATGTTGATTAATACATATATAGCTGATGGAAGACGGTCACAATGACCATAAATGCAATAAATAATATAAACTGAAAAAACTGAAACCCCATATCTAGACACCTCGAAGCACCGTCTGCGAAAAGTCGTCAACAAAGATCACAATTCAAGTTTAATTATTACCTCTTAAGAAGTTCTTAATGAAATCGTTTTTATCGACAACACCATAGTCAGATTGACTTTCAAAGTATCTCAACACATGGCACTGTTGTTTCCAGAAATTGACCAATTCTTGGAATTCCATTTGTCCCTTCATCAATAACACATTTCCAACACCCAAGTCGTTGACGAATCTTTGTCTTTCGAACTCTTGTCTAATCTTGGTTTTGATGTTAGAAACTGGCATATCCAATTCATATAAATCAGAAAATTCCTTGGAGTATCTCATGTATTTACGGTACAAGTGCAAAACACGTTTTCTTAAATCTGCTTGGGTCGCAGAACGTCTGGTTGTCTCGGCAAATTCAGTGGCTAATGTCATTGTCTATGTCTATACGAGTTGTTCCTCTGATTATTTACCATTACTAGATTTTTCATCTCAACTTTGGTTGGACAAAATCTTGCTGCGGCGCAAAATTTCCTATTTAGGACGAAATGTCAGACCCATAAATTGAGGTTCTTAAAACCACAGTAATGGGTCGTTGTTGTGATACCTTAAGTGTTGCACACTATGAGCTAATTTGCGATGTCATATTAATGCGTTTAAACCAAAAAAATCCCACGAAAAACGGGATTCGTGACACAAGTACGGCAATTTTTAGATGTCTTTAAAAATTTGTAGTCTACAGAAACATCACGAGTCCAGGAACTTGTGGGGCTCGTGGTACTAGCAAAACCAGTTGAGTAATGTACCAAGTGATTTCGTTTTTCGGTCGTTTCTTGCTGCTTTCTAACTGTTAACGAAATACCCAATTATAAGTGTACCACGAAAACAACATCCTCAGTAGTTGTGACCATCCAACAGATTCATCTAAGAAATATAGTATTTTTTTAGGGATACCTTTTCGTTCTTTTTGCTTTTAATCAACCATATTGAATCTATACCCCGGTACTCTTTCGTTCTCAAATCACCATCTCTGGTACCTACTGTAACACAATCGGGTGTTAATTCATACAGAGCTCTCTATGGGCTCCGTACTTTCTGGTTCTTCTTTTGTCAACTCTTTTTTAATTTCTGAAAGGAACTCACCAGTGGGTTCAAGCAATTTAATAAACCGACACAACTCAAAGCACCACTCCCATTTGTGCGATTTATCGAGCATAATAATGATTTGCAATATTATATCTCTGTCAGTGGCATCCAACGATTCGTCATCATCGTCATCATCTTCCCTTTTGTAATTCAAATATACAATCAAGTATTGATAGCATAGCTCGACGTTGGCAATATCAATCAATCTGGTCATGAATTGAGTTGGTGTAGTCTCAAGTACCTTGAAAAAAGTATTCCAGTACCCAACTTCAATCTTTCTCAAACAGTTGATATAAATCGATTCACCACCAAAAAATTCTATAAGTTTAATCAATTTGACAAGATAATCATTGTTCTCAGTCAAGTATTTGAATAATAATAATTCAAGGCAATATTCAAAATTATCATAAATTTTGTATTGTCCAAAATTTGGGTACTCTTCATGAACCAAATCATACTCCATAATATCATTCAAAATCAATTTATGCACAAGTTTGTTCTTCAAAATTATTCCATTGTGATGTATAACAAGATTTTCTAATCCAATCAAATCTAAACCTTTAGTAATGAATAACGGCACAAAGTTGTCGATTGCAATAGAAATTGGTAACTTGATTTCTGGTTCATCGTCACTGATTTTACTGTTAAGTAAGTCTTCGATATCGTATACCAACAAAGTTTCTCCATTGTTTGCATACACTAGTTCATGTTGATCAATTTTGCTTTGTTGCAACTTGAACCATTCGATGTTCTTATTGATTTTTATCAAATCATACATGCTTTTGTTTGACGCAACATAGTTCTTCAATAAATAGAATTCCCCAGTGTCGATCAAAAACAAGAAATGTTCGTGTCCGATTATTGATATTTGGAGTATCTTTCGTATAGGAAATCTATCTTGGATAGATCCTAGTTGTATGGTTTTGTTGACATTAATCAATAATTTCCTTGTTTTTGAAGTAGTCTCAGGAATAGTGCCATCTGGTAATACACTAGGCTGATCGTTACTAAAACCAAGGATAATTAAACGGAAATCCCAGGTTACTAATACTATTTTGCAACCTTCGCCACAATGGTTGAGTTCCATATTGACTATTATGCTATTCACGTCGTATTTCCACAAAATCAAATCACTATCAAATTTGAAGTTGGTACCTCCGCCTCCAAATTTGGACTTTCGACAATCTACAACCAAGATTTCATCAGTAGTAGAAATTGCTTCGGAGTTTTCAGAATCAATGAAATCCTCGTTTGGTCTTCGATTTATCAATACCAAGTAATCCTTATACCATGCATGATGAACAAAGTTGAAGCGTTCAGCATAAAAATTCTTGAAGTTGAACCAAAAAACTTGATTTATAGAATCTCCGCCAGTGTTGAAAGGTGTTGATATAGAAACATGCTCACCGTATGATATGGCAAACTGCTTAGATTGACTCAATGATAAATGCAATTTTCCATTCACACATTTCTTTGATTTAGTTTCATTTCCATTGTGGTCCTCAATTTTAGCAAGGATACTCTTGAATTTTGGTAGTAAGGGAAACTTCACAATTCTCTTGTGGTCTATCAAACTTATGTATTCATGGTCATAAAACACGTCATTAGTAGAATTCAACAAGTTGCAATAATATAAGAACTTTCTCTCTTGATCAATCAAATATACTACTCTAGAGTTTCCTCCAATTATTATGCTGTATGCCTTTAAGAACGGTTGGCTTTCAACCTCGTGATCCAATTCGTTATAAATATCTTTGGAGTCAAATAACTTGTTACCAAATTTACTATAGATCTTCCAAAACCTAGAGTCATTATTGATAACAGAAAAAAACTTACCATTGGGAGACCAAGTAAATATGCCACATGATGGTATTGATTTCAAGAATGTCAATTTATACTCATGAATTTTAAACAACTTCCCGCTTCCGTTAATATTCATCAAAAGCAAGTCATTTTGTGGGTTAAATGAAATCGAAAGTGTATCGATTTCGTCGAATGTGTGTAATTTATGGCCAACTATATCTATCGAACCATCTTCTGACGACACAAACTGTAAATACCATAATTCGTTCAATTGGTTAACAAATAGGAAAAAGTTTTGAAACTGGTTATGCTCGATGAATTTGATGGGAGAATTGTTGTAAAAGTCCAATGACGACAATACAAATAATTGATGTTTATAGTTGGAAATATTGATGATTTGGAAGTAATTGTCTACCACATTGTCTCTATTATTCTTATCATTGAAGATGATCAAATTATGGGAGTTTTGTTTCAACCATGTTTTCTTAATACCCATTCCAATTTTCAACAGTTTCACGACAGATATTTTACAATATTCGATATTGTAATTTGCAATATCATCTGCATTCAATGGACTTTCGATATTCTCGAGGTTTACCTCCGATCCAGTGTTCCCCGTAATGAGGTTTTTCGTGGCCGATAAAAGCATTTTCGATATCGATGATTTGTTTGTGTTGGACAAGGGCAATCCAGTTTGGATAAGGTCATCATTATTGGAAACCTCGTACAAGGATTTGGAATAGTTGATGGATAACTGTACAATCTCCAAGTGGGAGTTTTGGGTCTGAATAACTAATTCTACAACTAGTAACTTTTGTAAGAGCGCTGCGTTCACGGATGTATGTCTTGATAAAACATCAATATTCCAACCGTGCTGTCCAATTGATTCCTCGCTCCTGGTGTGACTACTAACAGGCAACAACGTGTGTTGGTTGAATATATGAATTGAACTTTTTGTCAATAACACCAAAATAGATGTGTGAGTGATATGAATTAACTTGATGACTGGATCTGGAAACGGCAACGGTACCTCCATCAGGGGACATGATTCGATCCAACCCATTTTGCTAGACAGATATTATGGGTGTATGAATGTTTACTGTAAATAAGATCTCCAGATTTCACAGTGCGAATATTGCAAATAATCTTAAGGCTGCAAAAAACTGCCAAATGAAATTTCACATCTTTTGAGTATTGCAAAAGAGTATTGTTGTTTCGGTACAATAAAGCACTTTTAGTTAGTTGTGGTCTTTTAAAAAGTGGTACCTTTGGAGTGTTTTCAAGTTTTCAATGTATTTTGCTTCTTTTTGAATAATTACACAATATCTCAAATTGATAACAGTGGTAATTGGCAAGGCAGTACAAAATAATTCAAAATAGTACATGGTTGCAAAGATATCAATGTGGAAGATTGAAGTGAATGCCTTCTAACTAAAACCTCAAAATCAGTTATCGTTATAGCTTCGGACTTGTGAAGTAATCTAGCGCCGATTATGGACTAGCCAACGTTTTTGATTGACTTACAACTTTCCAGAAGTTCCAGCACTGTGGAGACCGTAGGCATTTAACATCCGTCATTTCAGATAGAAAATGTAATGCTATTCAGTAACCATGAAATCAAAGTGAACCCAGTAATAGCGGTAAATTCCTTGAAGGATTTGATGTGTCCTAAATCACGATTCTGTCAACGCCGTGGGGATTGGGATTGCACGCATGGTCTACAAGTCGTGTAATACTTTTTCCCCTTCTCTCTATTTGAACCGAAGCACATTCGTTGGGTATAATTCCTATGGAGAACCAGTTTGTGAATCAAAACCGCAAACTTGTCCTTCGTAAAATTGAGAACATGCCTCTCAATCGAGAAATATACTAAATCTCTGTTATTATTTTTGTAAATAATCCAATCTTGTTGCTTTAAAATTCTTTAATTTACTTCAAAGAAAGTAAAATTCGTGTACAATGTCGAGAAACTGGTATATTTTGAATATTTCAGGCCATTTTGGGACTTAAGATTCTCTGGAATTTTTTTTTATCACGGTCAAAAATATTCTCCTTCGCAATAATTTAGGGCGTGTGGTCTAGTGGTATGATTCTCGCTTTGGGCGACTGCTTTAATCGGCAGACAAGTACAAATTTGTGAGAGGCCCTGGGTTCAATTCCCAGCATGCCCCAAATTTTTTTATCGTTTAATAGTTCTCGTATTTTTCTTATTCAAAGCTAATAGTTCTTGTTGAAATTCATTGTTAGATTAGCGATGTTGCTACATTGGAAATTGATCTATGCTATCGATTCTAATTTACGATATTATTTATTTATTAAAAAGTTACCACCTAATGAACATGAGATATACACTAAAATATAAGATAAATGAAAACTTTTTAACGGTAAGATTTTTGGAATCTTGCTCTGGCACCACGACCACCGAATTTCTTTGGTTCCATTCTTCTGGAGTCGGCAACTAATAAAGTCTTGTCGTATGAGGTGAAGATCTTTTTCAATTCATTCTTAGAAGCTTCGTCAACGAATTTTTGGTGGTAAGCAATTAAACCTTTAGCAATGGCTTGTCTAATGGCGTAAACTTGGGAAACGTGACCACCACCAGTGACTTTAACTCTAATATCAATGTTGGCGAATTTGTCTAAACCAACTAAGGTTAATGGTTCGTAAACTTTGAATCTTAAGATTTCTGGTTGAACTAAAGTAATTGGAGAACCGTTAACTTTGATCAAACCTTTACCGGCTTTAACGTGAGCGACAGCAGTAGCAGTCTTTTTCTTACCAAAAGTCTAAAATTGTTAGTAACAAACCAAAAATGACACTTATACTATGATTCCACCGCCAAAATCATCCGTAATTAACGGAGAATACGAGAGAAGTAAGCTCTATCCAAGTTTTCTCGCTGAAAAATTGATGGGCAAATTTTTCGATGGGTTCTTAGACCGGTGACGACTTCAACGTGAGGAAATTCATAGTATCTTTGGATAGCATGGCGGTAGTGACAGTGTATCAACTAAACCCAACGCTTCTTTAAGGATCACATACTTGTACAGATGGGGTAGACATATTATCGTTGACTAATTAACAAGAACTAAATTATGATATTCAAGATTTTTTAATTTTTCATAATAGAGACAAGTAAAATTTTCAAAATTAGATGTAACCTGTAAAAATCTCCCTTACCTTCATGGTAAATTTACAGGTTGGGTTTGATAATGCGAATTAGCAGTCACAAAATTCATTTTTCCTGTTGACTATGGAAATCTGGACAATATGCCGGATATGATCACCAAAGTAACCGGGTAAACCTGAGGGC
Source organism: Suzukiozyma palmioleophila (assembly GCA_030560805.1). Classification (NCBI taxonomy): domain Eukaryota; kingdom Fungi; phylum Ascomycota; class Pichiomycetes; order Serinales; family Debaryomycetaceae; genus Suzukiozyma; species Suzukiozyma palmioleophila. The sequence goes on from JAKTVY010000004.1 coordinate 340,702, forward strand.
ACACGCCCTGGACAACGTGATTCTCGTTTCTTTACGAACCACTGATTGTATGCCGTATGCTTCTCATGAAAATTTTTAACTATGGAGCACCAGTATAGTAGTAAAACAAAAATTTGAAAAATTTAATTAATAGTATTTGTAAATTACCTTTAATTAGACATGGCTATCTCCAAGAACTTACCATTATTAAAGAACCATTTCAGAAAGCACTGGCAAGAAAGAGTCAGAGTTCACTTTGACCAAGCTGGTAAGAAGGCTTCCAGAAGACAAGCCAGATTATCCAAGGCTGCTGCTATTGCTCCAAAGCCAATCGACTCTTTAAGACCAATCGTTAGAGCTCCAACCATCAGATACAACAGAAAGGTTAGAGCTGGTAGAGGTTTCACTTTGGCTGAATTGAAACAAGCTGGTTTAACTGCTAAATACGCAAGAACCATTGGTATTTCCGTTGACCACAGAAGACAAAACAGATCCACCGAAACCTTCGATGCTAACGTCGCTAGATTACAAGATTACAAATCTAAATTAGTTATCTTCGACAAGAAGACCAAAGCTTCTGAAATTGCTCAACACCAACAAATCAACACTCCAGCTACTTTCCCAATTGTTCAAGCTACTCCTGAAACTGCCCCAAGAAAGGTTGAAGTTCCAGAACAAACTGCTTACAGAACCTTAAGATTGGCTAGATCTGACAAGAAATTCAAGGGTATCAGAGAAAAGAGAGCAAGAGAAAAGGCTGAAGCTGAAGCTGAAAAGAAGAAGAAATAATCTAATTAGTTAACTAGATAATGGTCATTTAATATAGGTTGGTTATTTAAGTTATAACTATTATTGATTTCTCATGTAAATTTAATAAATATATCATCGATAATTTCATGTAACTTGTAAGAAACTTAAAGCTGTCTAGTAGAGTGGTTAGTTTAAAATAATTGAAATAAAGTCATATTGAGAGAATTTGAAACAGCAGGAATAAACTTCAAGTTTGTACGTCAATTGAATTCGAATTCTGACACCGTCTGATAACGATTTGTCTATTCAAATACTGCTGCCTATAGATACAATAAATATCTGCTTAAATTGTTACTCACTCATATTAAGTATAATGGGTGGGTACGTTGTTAAAAGGAAAGGATTTTTTTTTGTTTACTGAATGAAATCTATCAATTCACATATGTGGGCTGACAATGCGATATCAAAAGTCAAAAGAAAAACAGTAAATGTCACTACTGAACATTGATTTGGTAACCCATTTGCTCTAGTGATTTACTTAGCATGCACTTTAAAACGTCAGACCAACGAGATGATGGTCCCAAAAAAAAATTCAAATTAAACAGAACTCATTAATGAAGTTTTGAGTTGTGAAATGTTCAAAGAATGACCTTTACAGATGTTGCTTTTTGTTTGATCTCAGGTTACAATTAGTGACAATTCTTGAGACTTCTTTGATTGTAAAATCTATGATGCATAAATCACTATGCACCTTAACGTTTTAGGAAATTGGTTGCAGAGAGGCAGCCATCAACAAACAGCTTTCTCAACACCAACAGTTTACATTGTGAGCGTTTAAGTTCCTCCGTCAAGCTGGGCAGTGCATTTTAACAATTGATTCATTGGATTCTTTGCACCATCAAATTCTGAGTCTCTGCAGTTGTTTAGATTGAGTATAGTCCTATAAAATTAAAGTTACGGTCAAATAGTTTGAAGAATCAGGTGGAGTTCATGTTATATCCTTTATCGTTTTCTCCTTTAGGAGATTTCTCTAGTAGAATACACTGGTGTATAAGTTTACGTCCTTAGGAGTTACTAAATTCGTTGAATTTTTGCAACTACTTAACAAATTGAGATAAATGACATAAATGGTAAAAGGTTCAAAACAAAATCACTTCCTATAATAAAGCACAAATTTCAAGTAACAACTTTAAAACACCTTGGTGCCTCTGCTAAATGTCGTTTAGTGATGATCAGAATGCTAATGAATAACAATAGCATTCATATCAACAGTTTTTTTTACAACTGCACGGCTACAATTCTCGATTTGTACAATGACTACACAAGAAGTTAGCATTTAATCCTTTTATTGATTAATCGAACCTAAAAGTACAATACTTAAATAAAGATTAGACTAGATAATTTGATGGAATAAACCGTAGCCCATGTCATTAACAGAATCTTCTTTCGCATTAAAATGATGAATTTATTAATATATAGAAACTATAGTACTATGGAACAGGGGCGTTTAATCGAATAAACCCATACCCATGTCATCATCAGATTCTTCGGCAGCTTCTTCAGCCTTTTCTTCTTCAGCAGCTTCAGCACCGGCAGCAGCACCGGCAGCAGCTGGAGCAGCACCAGCAGCTGGAGCAGCTTGGATGTTGAAGAATAAATCTTTCAAGTCCTTACCTTCTAAAGCCTTGGCGAATAAAGAAGTCCAGATTTGTTCAACTTCAATGTTAGCTTTGGAAGCTAAGGTAGCCAAGTTTTCAGCAGAGATTTCGATATCGGAATCAGCTAAGATTAAAGCAGCGTAAGATAAAGCAGTTTCAACAGACATTTTAAGATTAGGTTCTTGAACTAGAGATAATCACTTTAAGCTTAGAAAGTGCAGACTATTTCTTAGTTTAATGAAGAATATCAATATCCTATGGCAAGCTTCGCGGTTGAAAAATTATCAGTACAAAATTTCAATCCATCAAACACGTGATTAAACATACACGTGATTATTAATCACGTTTATTTTACTTGAAGGGCTATAACCCTAAGATCAAAAAGATAAGATCAAAGACCAAGTATAGGAGTGAATTCATACGGCGAGGGGATATTCACATTGGGAGCACGATCTAAGTAGTATACGGGACATTTAGCGCATTGACACATTGTGGTGACCAATGATGGCTAATGTGTTATAGTATACACGATAAAAAAAGTTATTGTCTAGATGTGAGGGTCCAGGTAGATTACTGGAGATCACTAGTGGTCACTAGGAAGACAAATCAAAGATCTGCATCAAAGAGACTGCTGTCATTCAGACACTTATGACACAATCATTTATTCTGAACAAAGCGGGAATGGCTGCAAATATTTTCTCTTAAAGGTACAATGCAAATAATAATTACATCCCTTCCACTTTCACTGTACTACACATGGTGCGAGGGAAAAATGAAAAAAACGAATACCTAAGAAGGGTGTTAGCAAGATAGGATTCTTGGCAGTCTGATCGTACAATATCAACCAACCAAGCACATGCCCTGAAACAAATCAAGGTTTTTGGACAAGAAACGAAGAAATTGTCTTGAGTTCTTCACGTAACACACATTCCCGATTTCGCGATTTACTGGAACAAAATAATAAAAACGGTATTACTTCAAGGTGTATTTTCCCGAATGCAATTTGATAGTGGATCGCAGGGATAACCAAGATGTCTACATAGAAACACAAAAGATTGTTGTCTGCAAACGGACATCATACAAATTGAGAAAGAGGGTTGTACTTGCTACACGATCAAGGAAAGTTTACATTATATAAATAGATATTCATACGTTATATAAATAGATGTTCATAAAAGGGGTAGTTGTTACATCATAATACCTAAAACTCACGAGAAAAGACTGGACGCGAACCACGAGCGACGTTTCAGGAATACGAACCCTAAGAAAAGCTTTGTGTACGAGAGTACTGTAGGGGATATTCAGATTCGATTTGATCAGATATGGACAACTATGCAAGCTGTGCAAGGGGTTTAAGATGGGGTTTTACTTGCTTGTTACCTGTTGACAACATGAAGACATGAACAATACGGAGGTAACAATGGCACAGGATAGACAACTATGGGTTACAAAGGAGGAAAGTATACCTTCCGGTTGGACGAGAGTCAATTCGGGGTAACCCAGTGGAGGTCAGCAAACGACAAAATACAAATAGGTATACGGAGTATGTACGCATGTACAACAAATAGAAGGCTTGGTTGTTATAGTAATTGTGTGGGATTGTCGCAGTGACACGCTAAAATTTCAAGTGTAATACCCTGTTCAGCCATGTGTGATGAGGCATACTATGTATGGAACAATACTACGTCATATTAGTTTCAAACTGGCGTCATACAAAAATACAACCACAGGACAAACTGTATTTACAACTGCAAATACACCTATAAGACCACGACATAGCCGTTGTTGCTCTTGGTAGACATAGTTGTACACGTGTAAAAAAAACGAGAATTGCCGGATAAATTCTGAGTTGACCGACATACTGGAGTGCCCAGCAACCACGGTGGTGCAAAACCCCCAAACCGATATTTTTTACAAGGTAAAAAATACCTGCAGAGTCGGATTAATATAAAACTATGGTCAATTCCATAGAATGGGTATATTTATTGCAATTAGTTATTTTTCATCAATACTTTCGTTGGTAGTTATAGAAGCTTGGTTCTTGTGATTTTTTTTCAGTTTTTGGTGTGTTTTTTTAACGAAGGTTTGAGTATTCACAATGAAGGTTGCTATTTTTGCCATTTTGGCAGCTAGTTTACTCTCTGGAGTTTTGGGTCTAAGTTTACCAGAGGGATTCGATCCAAACACTAAACAGTTTAGAAATAAACGTTTTGAAACATGGGACTACGAAAACAATAAAATTTATGGGGTTAACCTTGGTGGTTGGTTTGTTTTAGAACCATATATTACACCATCATTGTTCAAACCATTTGCCAACGGGGGCGATGAAAGCCAAATTCCTGTTGACGAATACCATTTCTGTCAGAAATTGGGCCGTGACCAGGCACAATCCATTTTGGATAACCACTGGGACACTTGGTACCTGGAGCAAGACTTTGCCAACATCGCAAAGGCAGGGCTTAACTTTGTTAGAATCCCAATTGGGTACTGGGCTTGGGAAATCTTTGAAACCGATCCATACGTTCAAGGTCAAGTGAAGTACCTTGACAGAGCTCTTGGCTGGTGTGAAAAATACGGGTTGAACGCCTGGATTGATTTGCACGGTGCTGCAGGTTCTCAAAACGGGTTTGACAATTCTGGTTTGAGAGATTGTATTGACTTCCAAAAAGGGAACAACCCTGATGTCACATTAGACGTGTTGCAAAAAATCTTTTGGAAGTATGGTAATGAAAACTATGCCAATTTTGTCATTGGTATTGAATTGGTAAACGAACCTTTGGGCCCTGTTTTAAACATGGATATGTTGAAAGGTTTCTACCAAGCAGGGTATAATAATTTGAGATCCACTGGGTCTGTTACTCCTGTCATTATTCATGATGCATTCCAAGCTTCAGGATATTGGGATGATTTCTTGACCGTTGCTGATGGAGACCACTTTAACGTTGTTGTCGACCACCATCATTACCAAGTGTTCTCAGCTGGCGAATTGCAAAGAGATATTGACCAACATATTCAAACTGCCTGTAATTGGGGTACTTCATCGCTCAATGAGGGCCACTGGAACATTGTTGGTGAATGGTCTGCTGCTTTGACCGATTGTGCTTTATGGTTAAACGGTGTTAGAAGAGGTGCTAGATGGTCCGGTGACTACGATAACTCCCCATACATTGGTTCTTGTAATGACTACATCAACATCAGCCAATGGCCACAAGATTACGTCACTAACGTTAGAAGATACATTGAAGCACAATTGGACGCATTTGAATTGAGATCAGGTTGGGTCTTCTGGAACTGGAAGACTGAAGATGCTCCGGAATGGGACATGAGTGCATTAATCGCTGCTGGTTTATTCCCTCAACCACTTAATGACAGAAAGTTCCCAAACCAATGTAACTTTTAACTTACTACGAACCATATCATTTAACATTTTCCTTAGATGTCAGCTTCTAAGGTGGCTTGCTGCAAGCTAAAATATTTCGCTGCCGTAAAACTTCAATTCGCATTTCGAAACTCGTTATTATGGGTATAATTACCGATTAGTTATTTTCGAACTTCTGTATTTCCGGATAAATATTAATTCATAAACTTACTGTAGAATTCTACCATCATTATAGTTACCTACACTGTGTACTTGTACTGAATCCAAGCAGTTTCAGGTCAAGTGTGATGAATTTCGATAGACCTAGTGCGAATCTAATTATTAATTGTGGTACAATTGGTCTAGCTCAGAAAACCGAATCATAAATGGGGCCTGGACTGTTGAAACGTACACTGCAGCCAAATTCTAAACATGCATGGAAACGACAATCAAAAAATTTCCACGGTAACAACGTGCAATGTTTTGATAAGAAATGTGCAATTCATCATTGTGCACTACAATTACTCCTTATTGTTGTGAACCAAGGTTGGATTTCTATCTATTTCTTATTTAACTATAATTTCACATTGTATCCTTGTTCGTCAATAGTTTACAATTTGAACTCATTCAATGTCCTATTAAGGATTCTGATTAGAAGATCGCTTGAATACTTGTAGTCGTTCAAGTCATTGTAGATTTGACACGAGAACCTAGCATATAGCTTATCGTTATGAATAATGAATGGAACAAATGTCTTATGTTTATAGATCATCTCCTGACTTACACTTTCTAAAATTGACCGGAAGTTCGGCTTAACTTGTTCAACAATTGCTTTCGAATATGGCATTTCCACAGTTACCATGGCATTGCAATCCAAAACTGAGGTTTTCCATTTCCCACTAACAAGCTCCCCAACCTCTTTCGCTAACTTGTAGCAATATTGATGGATGTTGTCTTCACCTCCACATTCGTTTTGTCTGAATTTTATTGTGAATTCAATGGCATCCATTGCAGCAAAACTTTTAGTTCCAATGAACGCAAACCGGTCGACAACCCAATTCTGTTCCAACTCAATTGATAGTTTTGTATCGTCCGGCAAATAAGAGTGACTAACGGGCATTGTGTGAATCTTGTGGTGGTGAAGCTTGTTGATATAAAGTACAGCACATCCTCTAGGGACAAAAAGCCACTTGTGCAAGTTACTAGTGTAGAAATCGGGCTTCAATTGACCAAGGCTTAACGGAAACATTCCGATAGAATGAGCACCATCAATCAATGACAAAACCGAGTATGTTCTACACAACTTCACCAATTGTTCAAAAGGCATGGAGACACCAGGCATGGAAGTTACAGTATCAAATATCGCCATTACTGGCTTATGTTCAATGAAGGCTTGTTCATACCTGTCAACAACTTCTGCTGGTGTCAAAGGATAGTTCAATTCCACTTTCACCAATTCCACCTGGCTCCGTTCCTGCAAAAACCGAAGTGTATTAAGACATGCTTCGTAAATGGTCGAATGGTAGACAATCTTATCACCAGGCTTAAAAGGATAGCTTCTCAATACTGTGTTCACGGCAGTAGTGGCATTGTCAACAATAGCAAGATCTTGATAGCTACAATGAAGGAACTCCCCTAGCAGTTTCAACGCCCGTGCGTAGTGTTGAAATAATTCGAACCTAACGAACTTGTCAGGGTACAGAAAGTCATGTCTCAATGCCTCGACATACCGGTCTAGAATAGCATCTGGAGAGAGGCCATATGAGCCCTACAATGTTAATAAGTGAACACAACACAGAATCACTATCTGAGTAATCCGTCACAATCTAAACACATACATGATTAACAGGGGTGACATCTGAATCTAAGCCAGCAAAATACTTGGATCTGAATTGTTTTCCGAACGGAGTTGTAGCCATGATGTAGTAAAAAATAACACAATATCTAGTTACGAAAACTAGGGGATGAAATGAGTGACAATATCTAATTAATATCACACATTAACCAGGCGTAGTTGTTGGATATCTGTAAACTGTCCGTCGGTGAAATTAGCGGTGTAGCCTGGGGTCCTAAATTAGGGGGTAGGCCGTAGGGTGCTGTGGCACCCCAATAAAATCGAGTGGTACACAGGTCTGAATCAAGATTTTGGTGGAGAGTAGAGCGTTACATTTCGAGTTGTGGACCACGGTTAGTCTTGTAGCATTTCAGCTCTAGTGTTGACATTGGATCAGATTCCGTAGCTTAGGATTCAGATATAATAGCGACGACATTCATCGACGAAATCGTCTCAAAGTAGAACAGCAAACGAGTAGATGAACAGCAGCGTAGAGGTAGGCATGTTTGCATATTTTGGAAGGAATAAACCACCCTGGAGAAGAACTTGAAGTGCAAATTTATAGTTTTCGCAGCCAAACATATTTTAGCAACAAAATGCAATGCAAGCCTTGCGACAACGCCAACTTTTACAATAGCTGGAGGCAATTCTGGAGAAACATGGCACTCTTCCCGACCTGGAACAGGTGGGTCATAAGAGCTATGGGATATACAGCAGCAGAAACATGGTCTTACACATGAAGGTAAAAATGGCGAAGAAACACAGGCTAGGAAGAATGACAAGCAGAGAGTTGAAATAGAAAAGACAACGGACTATAAGAATCGAAACACCAGTAATTCCTAGTAGACATAATCACAAGGGATTTTCGGTGGAGGCAGACGACAAGGCTACATAAATGGGCTACATAAATGGGCTACATAAATGGGCTACATAAATGGGCTACATTAATGGGCTCCCACAGCAGCACTACAATGATATACCACAGGTATGAATTGCCAGAACATTTCCTACCTGCTACAGAACAAATTTACACACAATACAACTACTTTTTGACCTAGATGGGCCTTGTGGAGAGTGTGCTAAACACTCCTACTGTAAACCCTCTGCAACCACGAAATTTCACTAGAAATAAAAATGAAATTTACAAGAAAATCTTTCCCCAAATTTTCAAGTTCAAGCACAGTCTCCGCATACATCAATAACTGCTATATTCATCAATTGACTCATTGTGCTGCCGTTGGCTTGCAATGATAGTGTGGTTCAAAGCTGTGGATTGCCCTTAGTGGTAGTGGTGCTAGGTGCAGGCAGATGCCCTCATCCTCTACATGCCTGGGGTGCAAGGCATTACACTTCCATCAGAAGCAGCAATAGTTAACTGGCGGGCTGTTGATATTTACAAGCTACACAGAACTTGCTGTGTACAATTAGATCTAAGTTGTGGCTTTAGTCGGTCAGCACAGCAGCTTCGTACTGGTAACATTCTGGCATCATGCTATCCCAGTGTGTCAAGTTTGCAATCAGGACTCCGACTCGAACGTCATTGCCGTTGCGTCGGAGTACTCTTATGCTTCCCAACTTCAAATTGGCATATCCTTTGTTTGTACGACATTACACCGGACCTCGTTCTGGACCTAGAGAAACCCATCGTGACGAAATTTCCCAACCCCCGAAACCAAGTCATCACCAAATGTTGTCACCTCCAAAACCACCCGAAGTGGTCTCGAAATCACAACTACTGCAAAGTGTAACGAAAGAACAATTATTGGCCAAGGCAAATAATGTCATCTCACGATTGAGAATCAGATTTAAATGGCTATTGAAACGGTCAAATAGACCCTACAATACAGACGATTACTCGGCAATGTTTTCATGGCTAGTCATGGGTAATGCAATTTTATTCATCCTCGGAACAACGACATTTTTCTCGTTGGTTATATTCACAGCAAATACCGTGTTTGCTCAAGAATTCGTTGCCCGTAAATTGGGGGAATTTATCACAAAAAACTCGAAATTGACAGTTACGTTCGAACACGCAATTGTTCCAGCATGGTCTGATGGTAAAATAAGTTTCAGGAAGTGTTTTGTCAGTAGAAGACCTAGAGTTATTTCCCGATTTGTCAAAGGATCCCAGGCTGAAGCTTATGCTGCCAGTTTGTCGGGTGAATCCCAGTTGGAAGAATTATATGATGATGGCAACTACACTCAATTTGATTTGACTATAGAGGAAGTTATTATCTCGTTATCGTTTAAGAAATGGTTGAATGGTACTGGTATTGTTGAAACCATGCAAATAAAAGGTATGAGGGGAGTAGTGGATCGTACTCACGTTCACTGGGATCCAGACGATGATGCGACAAACTACTTAAACGTTTATCAACCTGGAGATTTCGAATTTGAAAAGTTCTCAATGCAAGATGTATTATTCAAATTAATGCAACCTAATGGATTTAGGCATTTTGACGTCGCGATCTACAATTGTGAATTGCCAATTCTACGTAAACATTGGTTATTTTACGATTTTTTGAATGCAAATGTTGTCAGCGGGTCCTATGATAATTCATTATTCACTGTACATAAAAAACAACGGTTCAACGATTTCGATGACGAAGAGGATTTGTCCTCGAAATGGAAACGAATCACTCGATTGCGGATTGATTCATTGAACATCGATCATTTGAACACTGGATTGGAGGGTCCATTTGGATGGATCACAAATGGAAGAGTTGATATGATTGGTGATGTTAAGGTTCCACAAGATAACAACAGTTTAAACATGTCTGATATCGTCAATATAATCGCAGAATCTATCAAGAAAGAAGCTACCAGATACAAAAATCCTAATGTCAAGGAGCCCAAACATCCCGATCACCATACTCGGTTGACAAGCAATGACTACACTGATATCTCGAAATACTTTGTACTCGACTTAACTATCAGGTTGAATAATGTTAGAGCAACTATACCATTCCAAGCACCTGAATTGAGCTATGTCAACTATGCATTAATCCGGCCAATTGTTGCATATATCAACTCCAAGAATAACTCGTTTATCGAGATCAAGAATCGTATAGTCAAGAGTATGGAAGACTTTGCTGGGTCATGGACAGTTTACGATTCTTTACTAATGGATGACATTTCCGAAGAAGTGTACAACAACTTTGTTGATTATGTCGCTGACGAAGAATCTCGGTTAGTGAGAATGCGGAAAGTGGGATTTTGGTCGTTACAACTATTGATTCAATTGATAGTGTTTGGACTCGGAGCCATTGCATAAGCTTAAGGACAAATGACGAATCGATCAGTACGGAAAATCCCCCCACAAAAAAGCAGGAATACTGTAAAAAAAAAACCAGTAGTGCTAGTCAGGTCTACATCCTCTACACTGCTGAAATCCACCCACTTGGACACAACTTGAAGTGTCAAGACTCCTTGTAAATAGCTGAGACACAATAAAGTTGACCACTCACATCCGTAACACCAATATCAACAATGCCAAGTAGCACACAAGACTAAGTACTGTCAAGTATAGTACGGTGTCACCACTTGTTTTATAGTATTGCTGGTCTCTCTGAGGATTATAAAAGAAGTCAACCGATCTTCCTTTCTTAACCCCAAAAAAGTACAACACCGTGCCGTAGATGGAGTATATAGTTCCAATCGGCAAGAACTCTTTGGAAAAGATCTTGAGAAGTAAAATTGAAAACGACAAACACCCAACAGCACTTCTCGTGTAAGCACCCTCATAAGTACGTTGATGAGCACGAACGTCTAACTTAGATCCTTCATAAAGGTAATCCAATCTCGATGGTAACCTTCTCAATGGCTTCATGTCAAATGTAATACGATTTGACCAATCGTGACTTAAGTTTGAATCCCTTTGGCTAAGAACCACAGTATTGATTATTTAATTAGATAACGCGAAGTGTGGATCAAGTGACAATTTGTGCGACTTAAGATGTCATGATTTACGACACATCACTGGGCGGATGCGACACGTTATGTCGATTTCTACGACACAAGCATATTCGCACTTGGAATCAAATGGGAAATAAAATTTATTGCAATAACTGATTCGTATTCCAACACAAGTATATTCACTCGAATGGCACCTCCAAAAAGATACTGGGTCAAGATAAAAGTACCCACCGAGTTTTTAGCCAAATTGCCTCATTTTCCCACGCCGATTTCCAAGACTAGATTGAAGAAAATTGCTGCCGAAGAAAAAAAGTCTACTGGGACTCAGGGAACACCAAGCTCCAAAGGATCATCACCAACGGCAAGTGAAATTGTTAGTGAGAAGCCATCGGCTGCGGCTAACCAGCAAAGTTTGAGCCAGTTCAAAATCAATTCTGGTTTTAAAGAATCGTCCACCTCGGGGTTAACCATGAATCCCGTATCTACGGGCCATGTCAGCTTGGATAAGTCCAGCAGAGCAAAGAAATGGGTCAAGAAACCGCGGCAGTTCAAAACATTTTCTGGTTTCAAGGTCAAATACGTCACGTACAAACACATCGATACCATCAAAAAAGAAAAGGTCAAACAAGAAGTTATTTCCACGCCAAAATCAGTTTCCGCCACTCCAGATGTGTAGATCACGCTGAAGTGGGCTTTATTTGGGGGAAAATACGAGAAAAATCGAATTATGACCACCGTTCAAGAGACTGGCTAGGATACAAGAGTCAGCTGGCTAGTCCTTAGTAATAACATTGATGGCAGCAGACAGACACTGGCCCTGAGGGCTGTAGTATATTTTCACGGGAGTCGAGGTAACGATGCAACTGGAAATGTCGTACCTTGTGCTTCCAACATAAATATATTTGAAGTACGATACATCAAAGAAACATGCATTTCACTGCACAGCACGAACCTTTGGCAAAATTCGACATTTTACATTCATCTGGACATACAAAGTTTGTTTCTACCAGAAAAATGTGGAGTCCCAGTCCAAGACTAGGGCCATTATGTCCAAATAGCCTCTAAGAGTCACAGTAAATAGCAAACTACAATTCAGGCATCAACGCAACTGGAACCAATAGGTCCAAAAAACACCATAGTATGCGATTCTAGCATCAACTCATATAGCTACCAACATATTTTGCTAAAATACAAAAACTACTCATTTGATCCAAATCTCATTATGTAAGGAATTTTTCACCATAAAAATTCAAGAACCTTTGGCACTGTAACCAACCATGAAACAAAATGCCGCGAAGTACTTGAGTGCGAGCGTAGTGGCACGACACAGCACCAGGCTATACAGCACGAAACCAAAGCAGTCCTCAACCCAAGTCAACCAGACCATTGCATCAAAACAGTTGTTATACACCATAGATCCAGTAACCCCAGGGTCGATATTCTTTCTTCCTCATGGTACGAGAATATTCAACAAGCTTGTTCTGTTCATGAAGAACCAACAAACCAAATACGGGTTTAATGAAGTCATTACTCCGTTGATTTACAAGACCAAGTTGTGGGAAAAATCTGGCCACTGGCAGAACTATAAAGATGATATGTTTAAGGTAGTTGGAAACGATCTTTCTAAAGAAGAAGTGCACGAACACGAATTACACAATCATGGTGACGGACCGGAGCATGAATATGGATTGAAGCCAATGAACTGTCCGGGACACTGTTTGATCTTTTCGAAGTTTGACAGATCGTATAATGAGTTACCTATACGGTATTCTGATTTCTCGTCGTTGCATAGAAATGAAGCTAGTGGAGCATTATCGGGATTGACTCGAGTTCGTCGTTTCCATCAGGATGATGGCCACATTTTCTGCCAATTAGAGCAAATTAATGAAGAAATCACCAACACGATAAACTTGATCAAAAACACCTACAAGACGTTTTCAATCAACGTTGACGAAATTGAGTTTTTCTTGTCTACAAGACCAGAAGACAAGTTCATTGGTTCGGTCGAAACTTGGAATAATGCTGAGTCTCAGCTTTCAGACGTATTAGATACCACGGTAGGAAAAGGTAAATGGTCAATCAGAGAGGGAGATGGGGCATTTTACGGACCAAAGATCGATATTTTGTTGACAGATGCATTCAAGAAGAAACACCAAGTCGGAACAATCCAGTTAGACTTTCAACTTCCCAGCCGGTTTGACTTGAAGTACGTTTCTGAGGACGGAAACAGAAACAACCAACCCATCTTGATTCACCGAGCAGTGTTTGGGTCGTTGGAAAGGTTTCTTGCGATTTTGTTAGACCACTACCAGGGCAAGTGGCCATTCTGGTTGAACCCAAGACAAGCAGTCATCATTCCTGTTAACGAGAACCATATTGAAAAATCAACTCACGTACAAAAGATCTTGTGTGGTGATATCGTAAACTCTGAATCGGATATTGCTCCAATTACAGGGTATAACTTCTACGTGGACGTGGATTCCAGAAATGAAACCGTAGGTAACAGAATTAAAGAGGCCATTCAAAAAGGGTACTCGTACATTTTATTACTAGGTGACAAAGAGATTGAAAATAACACTGTTGCTATACGTAGCAGAGATAGTAGACAAATTTTAACCAAATCGGTAGACGAGATCTACGAAATGTTCATAGAGTTGGAAAAATCATATAAATAGACATGTACATAGATAACACATACAGTTAGAAAGACTTGTTGTAATTAAAATACGTAAAAATACATGAAGTAAATGAAGAATATTTGTCTAGTCCCATTACGATCCAGTGCCTATGGTTATTGACTACCATAACCTTTAGCAATTAAGATCTTTTCAATATCGAGCCAAAAGTCTCTGACAATCATTTTATCTCTGAATCTCTTTTCACCTCTATCGACCTTGATTTCCTTAACGTTCCAAGACTTGATGGTAGGAGGTGTTGGATCACCTTGGTACCCCAAGTGGAAGCCGGTGTACTTTTGAAACAATTGTTCTGGCTTTGAGTACTTGTACTTTGAAAATTGCCATGCTTGACCGGTGGTGAAAATGGCAACTACTCTATCCCAATATTCTGGCTTTGTGAACATATCGACATTGTCAACCACCATGATTTGATGAGCTTGGGGGATCAAGTTTTCTGATTTGTGATGGATTGTTACCAAATTAGACGCCGATTTGCTAGTTGGTGATGGCTCAACAAACGTCCCATCTTCAAAAAATTGCTTGACATTAGCCAACGAGAGCAATGCTGTTGATGCGGGAGAAATAAGAATAATGGGCTGTTTTAATTGAGAGTGCTTGGGTTTTTTTGGCAAGTTTGCCGACGATGACGAAGACGACCTCTTCAACTGCGCAATGAACTTTTTGGCATCAGAAACCAAATATCCAAAATCGATATTTTTCGATCCTCGTAACGCAGCATTATGGTCGGTTGATTCTCGTTCAAAGTTCAAAATTCTCGTTAATTGCGGGTCAACAACGTCTGTTGCAGCCTTCTCGGGCTGTTGTTGGTCGGCTTCAGCTTCATCCTTGATAAAAGTACAACTATCACTGTTTCCATTTAGCCATGTTGTGAGTTCAGTTTTCACCAAGAACTTGAAGTCAGGAATATTCAAATCAGAACATTTGTTCTTGTAGTCAACAATCGACGACTTAGCATTCAACCAGCAGAACACCACTGCTTTCAACGACTGAGGTTTGTCTTCGTTGTAGAAATTGGTCAATACGTTGAGATCGTATAATGTATCGGTATCAGGATTCAACTGTACGTGCGTAGCATGCTCTATTGAATCAACAGGAGTTCGTGTCTCTCCGTCCACCACGAAAAAGTGAAGCTCTGCCTCACGCATCGTGGCAGCACGAAGTTCCCGGAGTGCTACTGTCCCACTCATTGCTGGTGAATGTAGAAACTTTTTTGTCAATATCGAACTAGTGAAATATTGCAAGAGATGGTAGCGCGGGTTTAATGATATATTAGTGAAAGGTGAAACGTGAAAGTTAGCGGGCCGTGGTGGTTTGTAGAGCGAGGCTTGCGGTGAGGTGAATGAGTGGACGAGAAGTGCAGTGGGGTCTTGTTTGTTCCAAAGTTCATAATAAACTTGAACGAGTTGAGGTTCGTACTGACTATGTAGTACCAATGTGGACAGGAAGGTGAAGGAGCGAAATATTTAACAGTTAGCAGTAGAGCCATTCAGAGTAGCACTGAGTAACGAGACAAGGGAGAATGTCCATAATCTGTAAACTCAGTAAATTAAGGTGCTGTTCAGTAAATTAAGTGCTGTTGACAGGTATAATTTAACTACAGTGATACGATAATGGAGCTGTGCAGACCAAAGCACGGTTTGCTTCTGGCACATTGAGCCTCAAGATCGTGGAACAACGTAGTTTGTCTGTGCTGATTCCAGGAAAGCCGTCGAAAATGCACACTCTAGATCACAAGTACTAAAACTAATGAGCAGCTACCGGAAGTAAATTCTGACTCAACTCCAACCATAATAGTGCTTTCCCGAGACATTATCCAATACTTCCCAGTCTTCCATTTAACCGTCTTTGTACCAAAATACGTATTTCGGTTCCAGGACCCTGCCCAGTTTAGTCAGAGCTACCATTTGTGATTCCCGAACCAACGACCCCCGAACCAGTTCGAACAACCTCGTACCTCTGCGCTAAACCAACGATCGCAGACTGATTTCTTGTCCCATTCTGTTTTTCTGGCGCACTGTTCATATAAATTTATACCAATACCAACGGCTCTTGGTTTCTTTCTGGGAATATATTACAGTTAACGTCCTCGTGAAAACTACCCCTGTAGTATTGCACCCACCCACTACTAACTTAAGAGGTAAAGCTACCCTGATAGGATTTTCTACCGTTGTTGCCGTAACACGCTCATTCACGTTATTTATCTGTCAATCTTTGCCTTAATCGTCGCATATCACGTTTATATCTTATCTGTTCCGATACGCATTCCACTTCAGCTACTAACGTCTTTCGATTGCATTAGTCACACTACACCATCTTCTCCAATTGACATACAAGAACGCCAATGCCATGATAGACCGTGCTGTGGTGCAACAGTACGCCGACCAGGCCCAGAACTCGTTGCGAGTGGCGTCGCAACTATCATCTACTGCCCAGATCCAAATGGAGTCCACAAAATATAAGCTATGTGATTTTCTTCCAGGTCAGTTGGCACTAATTGACGAATTCGCTGCTAATCTTCACCACAACCATGACTTGGTGTTGACCATTAATGAGCAGATCTTGTCGAAAATCAAGCAGAGCCCCATCTCTTCTTTCAAGTCCCAATATAACGACCAATTGATCCCTGCCATGGAAGACCTAAACTCTATTGTCAATAAATTAAAGACATTTACCGTGCCGTCGTTTGTGTTAGAGAATCATGACAGTACAGATAAGCCAACTACATTTGGTGATTTCATCTCGTTGGACGCAATCAAAATATTTCAGGCCAATATTGACATTTATAAATCTAATTGTTTCACATTAATTGACTTCTTCGATACTAAAATAGGGCAATTGCTATCGGAACCCCTTCGTATTCTAAATAAGCATTATAATCGAGTGGTAAAACAGTTGGAAGAGTTGGTTCCTATACAATTGGAGTTGAAGAAGGTGTCGTCCAACGGGCTTATAGGTGTAATCCTAAGAGAAAATGCGTCGTTGGAGAAAGAGGTACTTTCACTCTTGGAAATGCTAACAAACCATTACGACCAGTGTGTTGATGGTGTCAAGTTGCTCGATTCAGCAAATGCGTCATCGTTCAACTTTGAGGTGTTGAAGAACGATTCTCTAGAAATGCCTGATGTCCTCAAAGAACTCACCATGGTTTGTGATTTGATACTGCAAAACGAAGAACGGGGGGAAAAGCTTTTAAACGTGGAGTTGCCAAAGATTGACCTTATTTCAAATTCGATTAAAGATCTTCTTCAGTCATATCGAGATTTCAAACTAAAGAATGTGCCACAAATCCTTATTACTCTCGATATGATCGAGAGTAAATTCAATGAAACGACATTAAACGATCCCAATGACGAACCTGCTTTACTTCAATACACCAGCATATTAAACCAATTGAGTTATCACTACTCGCAAACCCTCTCAGTCTACCAAACAAAATATCTAAAAGAATTACATCGAGAGCAGTACGAATATCCTAGAATTTTACTATCGAAAATTACCCAATTCCTCACAGTAGAGCTTGCTGCGTTGCAGGAGGAGGAGTTCAATAAGAGACAAGCATGGATGAAGGATTTTGGTGATTTTATTCCCAAAGAGTTCAAGTCCCCAGCAGGATTGCCTTTGCCAACAGTACGACAAATCGACACAAAGGGGCTAGAATATCTCCAGAATGATATTGTAGACGGCGAATTGACTGTGTCCAAGCAAGAAACCCGACTACTAGACCATATGGCTCAGATGAACACACCAGAGGTAGAGAAATAGAAGTTGACAAAATCCACAAAAAACAAGTAAATTGCATAAGTATAATCTCCACTACCATACACTACGTTCTAGTCAATAAAACTGCAAATACTGGTCTTGTTTGGCACTAGTTTTGCATATCTATAAAGTCTTTGATTTAAGTACTAGATAATGTATATGCACACTATAGATTATATTTCATAATAAACCAAGATTGGTGTAGATGGTTGCAATTGAATAGATGAGCAGCTACACTGGTGTTTTATTCACTAAGGGGAGTCAGAATGGGTCCGGAAGTCCACAAAATCCGCCAAAAGCTGGTGCGATGTCGATGATGTCACGATCTGTCCACGACGATTATGACGATTATAGCGATGAGGAAGAACAAAGTTTCCAGGACACCGTCACCAATAATGAAGATAAGGAACAACAGCAAGCAAATAGATTCAATAATTGGTTAGATCCGCCATATGCTCCAGAACCATCGAAGAATATCGAAAAGTATGGTATTGGTGCTAAATTATTGTTGAAGATGGGCTACAAAGAAGGTACCGGGCTTGGAAAGAATAAAGAAGGTATAGTGCAGCCCATTGAGACGCAGTTACGGCCTCAAGGACTAGGAGTTGGTGGAATCTCCGAGAAGGGTAATACGAAAGGTGGTCCAAAACGAGGCCCTCCGTCACGTAATGTTGAAGCTGATTCTAGTGATGAGGAAGTCACACCAAAGTTCAACGTACGTTCGCTTATTGACGCCATAGATTTGTTAGAAATCAAAGGTCATACCGTTCCTGTAAAATACAAACTACTAGTGGAAAATAGTAACGATTATTCACCGGATTATCTCCAACAACAAAAGACCAAATTGTCAAGAATAAACCGTGAGTTGGACGAACTTGCACAACAAGAAAAATATATATCATACAGAATAAGCAACATTGAGGAAAGTCACCGAAACGGACAAATTCAATGTGATTATGCTGACAAATTGATCGGATTAGTTGAAAAGATATCACAGGAAATTTCAAACCAAGCTACTGAACAAGCCATTCTTGATACAATTGAAAGTGCATTAAATCAACTCGCTGAATACTCTCACTATTCTGAAATTGAATCAGTGTTCATTACTATCGCAAATATCGTGGCACCTGATTTATTCGAAAAGTACTTCTTACAACTAGCAGACTCAGATGGTATACTATTCCACACTTTGTGTACTTGGTCCCAGATTTACAGAAAAGTTGACCAAAACATTAACTTAACTTCAATAGGAGCATTTGATAGCTTTCTCCTACATCACATTTCCCGGCAATTGGCAAAACTTTCAATTAAAGACAATATAGTCCTTGACATTTTGAACACACTAATACAGTCTCCCATTTTAATTAACCCAGAAGTATCTATACAATTTCAATTGACGGAGAACTGGATTCTACCGCAATTGACTCAGCATGTTTCCAACTGGGACCCTTGCAATTTTGACACCACGCCGTCGTTTGTAGTGGAGTACATAATTTTACTTTCCATTGAAGAATCTGAGTTGTTTCAGAACATATTGAAGCAGATTTCCACGAAATATGTTTCATTTCTTGACTATAATAATTTGCAATCTTTTTGGTACAAGATAAAAAACAACCAGGAACAAATCGCTGGAGAACTCGAAAAATTGAACAGTTTGTGGCTGGTAGCATTTAACCAATTTGCAGCTGGTGGACTTAAAGAGATTAAACTGCGATTTGTTGACGCATTTTGTCATTATGTCGGTGATCTTAATATAGAGCAGACCAATTTCGACGAATTGACATTTGTATTACGCATCTGCTTTGATTATGACTTGATTGAGATTAGAGATATCACGCTCATTTTACAGTTTCAACTCTTCAATCGGTGGTACAAAGTATTACTAGTCGTATCTGACAAGACTAAATGGTTCAGAAAGTGGTTTCAGTTCTTCAAGAACATGGCTACCTCCCACTACAGCCTTGTGGAAATAATAAATTGGTACGTCAATAATGCCTTGAAATACTTGGACGACAACAGCAAGTGCCAGTTGCCTCTGTACCGTGGAGAAAGCAGTTTACTGATTGCATCTACTCTCAAACTATTGAAAGAAACCCCAACAACCCCACAAGTAGACGTCAACGGAATCCCATCAGACATGTTAATGAGTACTTTCAAGGATGTTGTTGAGTCCTTCTGTACGAACCACGACATTTTGTTAACAAACTTGCGGTCCAAGTTCCATGCTGAATTAGGTCTACCATTATTCAAGCTTGAACGTGAAACTCAAGCATATTTTGCATACATTCAAGACGACGCTCTTTGGATATCACCACATGAGCAAGGAGTATACCTGGCAATCAATCTCGATAGCTTGACTGATTATTTAAGTTGACAAGATTGAACATCTACACTAGCTTTAAAACAGAACTTCCAAATTGCGTTGCTCTAGAACACACCTTCACGAGAATTGCATAAAACTTGCAAGGATTACTCAGGTCGTGCTTACAAACCTAATTATACAGTTTAATATTGGTGTTGTCATACAAACGTTCTATATTTTTTTGGCATCCTAAACCTTGTAGCCTCGTACTACTGTATACCGAGTGAAAATATTCAGACTCAAAAACTACTTACAAAGCTCCTCTTGCAAAAGTAAAATAAATCCCACAAAACACCATGTTTGCTGCAACTAGACAAAGAGGTATCGCTCAATATATGAGAACTCCAATTTCAGCAAGTTTTTATGGCTCAATAAGAAATAAGCACTACGTTGTTAGAAAACTCAAGGCTATAGATTCGGTGGGAAGAACTATTGGTGACCATAAATCGGATCTTTCCAAAGCAACTATCAAATGGTTCAGACGGTTGGGGGCAATTTCAGTGGCGGTTGTGTTGGGATCGCTTGTATGGGCCTCCACTAGGGTTCAGCCAGAAATTGAATTTTTACCAATGGAGGATTTGAGCAAAGACGTGAGATCAAAATGATCTATTATTAAATGGAACAGAGCACTTCAATGATAATAACAACACCAAGTCCATCTAATATTTGGTTATTGGTGGTGCAAGTTGTTTTCTGTGTTCTGGTACCATTTTGGCGAAGGGAATAAAACGGACAGTTGAACTTTATTTACAGCAAGAGCCGTTTCAAAGCGAAATTCCGTCTTCAACTACTACAATTGTTACGCCATGCTACTTTTCTAGGTCTTGAAAGCTTGTTTTATACGAGCTTTGAAGAATTAACATAACGACCAAAAACCCTACTACTAATCTTTTTACGCAACATTATGACTCCACTAAACCCACAAACCTATCAATTCTAGTCGTCCATCAGCTTCTGTACTCTCACAATGACGACTTCTTCACAGACTTTCTGCCCAGAATCAACTTCTATGTTTTCAAAAACGAGCCCAACTCGGCCATTTTGCCCTCATTTTCGATGAAGAAAAAACATATCTACAAACCCCTGTCCCGAAGCAACAATTTACAACAACACTCACATCATCGCATCTCCCAATTTTTCCCGTTATCGTCACGATTAGTTTCGAAAGTGGCAATTTGAACGTTTTCACGTGATCGACCTCATTTCGTCCGAAATTTTCAGATTTGCTTACTCATGAAAAGTCCATTTTAGTTCTTGTTGTTTAAAACGTTAATTTCGACATGTACAAGTATATTGGAAGGGTTGCCGGTGGCAAATTTGGTATGAGAGCTGGCTCAAGGCTTTACAGCACTTCTTTCAGAGCACAAAAATCCAGTAATTTGTCCAAAGTTGCTGTTGGTACCACCATTGGTATTACTGGTTTGGCTGTAGCATTAACGATGAATTCCACCACCATCTCCAACGAGATCGACCCGGAAAAGTTGGAATTGGCCAAACAACAAGCCTTCAAGAAGGTCCAAGAACAATCAGCATCAAAAGTTGGTGGTAAAGCCGACGAAGACAAGGCTTCTTCTGGTGAAGAAGAATCTCAAGCTGCTGCTTACAATCCTGAAACTGGTGAAATTAACTGGGATTGTCCATGTTTGGGAGGTATGGCCCATGGTCCATGCGGTGAAGAGTTCAAGGAAGCCTTTTCTTGCTTCGTTTACTCTGAAGAAGAACCAAAAGGTATTGATTGTATCAAGAAGTTTGAAAACATGAGAAACTGTTTCAGACAATACCCTGAACACTACAAGGAAGAATTATACGATGATGATGACCAAAGTGATGCTTCTGCTCAGCCTGCTGCTGCAGAACCAGTCGAAACTGCTGAGGTTGTTGCTGAACCAGCAGCTTCTACTTCAGAAATCATCGAAGTTGCATCGGAACCAGCTTCTGAACCAGCCTCTGAACCTGTTGTCGAAAGCTCTGTGCCTGAAACCGTTGAAGGTGAATCTGCTGAAGCTTAAATTTGAACGAATAGATATTAGATAGTATACATGTAAATAGTTATTAAAGTGGAATATTACACATGTCTATAAATGTAATCAAACGAACTAGCATGCACAATTAGAATGGTGGTTTACATTGGACAAGTCGATGGTGTCGAAATTCTGGATGGGCAGTTTGGTGTTTGATAATCCAGCACCGATGACGGCTACTCTGGTGAAAAGCGAGTCGACTAGCGAGAGGCTTTTTGCGTTGACTTCTACGAGATCAAGGTCCCAATTTTCAATGTAGTCGTCAACGTTGACTTCTGTATTTGACGTTACAATGTGACGTATTTCCTCCTTATCCACGACACGGTCATTGACGAGGTCAGCCTTGTTTCCTACTATAACGACACCTGGTCGTTCGACATGGCAATGGGCCATGAACCTGGTAAACCAATCTCGTATACTTAGAACTGATTCATAGTTGGTGATGTCGTACACTAGAACCACAACATCGGTACCACGATAGAATGCCAGAGATATCGAATTGAATCTTTCCTGGCCAGAGGTGTCCCAGATCTGAAGATTTACTTTAGTAGTATTGGTGGATGAAGACGGTACCGTATCACTGGCATTGACATTGACATTAGAATTAGCTTCAGGCAGTGAAGATGTGGAATTGGTGGGAATGGTGACAGACGTGGTGAGATAATCACCACCTATTGTTGCCTTGTATGCATTTGTGAAGATATGATGTACAAACTGAGACCGTAAGCAAGTTTTGCCCACTCCGGAATCCCCCAAGAGAACGACTTTCAAGTTATCACCCATAAAGAAACCAAACTACAGCCCACGTCCGCGATGATTAACCTCATGAATAAGGTTTGTGTAGGAAGAATAATGTGTTTCACGAAACAAGGTCTTCACGTACCACCGCACACAGAAACACCACGCTACCAATAGAGAGACCGCTCAAATAAAGAAACCAGACAGTAGAAATCGGTGAGACGTCGGCGAGTGTCGATTCCGTGTATGTAGCCGCACGTAAACGATGAAGTGTAGAGATAGTTGTTTCTGCAACAGCCGTGGATGCTGGGCAAATAGTAGCAGTTGAATTGAGGATATAATGTGACACGACAGTTCTGAACAAGTAACGGCGGCCACAAGATAACTGGGTGATGCTGCGAAATGAATTCGAGTTACGAAAGTAAACAAAAAGAAAACGAAGAAGAAGAAAAAGAAAAAGAAAGGAAATCGAAAGCTGCGAAGGACGATATAAACGAGGAGGTGAGAGAACTGTAATTTTGCAGAAAGTGTAGATTTGTAAAAACTGTAGAGTTGTAGAACAAACGCTAGGCTAACCTGTGAAATTGCAGCATTTATTGAAACTAAAGCTTTCAGCTGAAAAACAGAATAGGTCAATGGAACACAATC
This sequence comes from Suzukiozyma palmioleophila, assembly GCA_030560805.1. Classification (NCBI taxonomy): domain Eukaryota; kingdom Fungi; phylum Ascomycota; class Pichiomycetes; order Serinales; family Debaryomycetaceae; genus Suzukiozyma; species Suzukiozyma palmioleophila. The sequence continues at coordinate 364,423 of JAKTVY010000004.1, forward strand.
GAGAGTAAACAACGCAAAGAATGCAAGCCTCGGGTAGTGCATGCAAATTGACTTAATGGGCAAAATTGTGTGCTAGAGCTGCAAAAGTGCTAGTGTGACTAGTCACATAGTTAAGACGTTATAGAGCAAATGATCAGTAGACATTTTACGAGATCTAAGTCTAGTGACCAAACGTCAGGAGTAAACAAAACTGCTTTCTTAACATAAACATTGTCTTGACAAGAGTGATCTGTCGAGCAAAAAGAGATAAAACTGGTACTCCAAATGTGGATCTGACAGGTCCAGTTGCACCATGGTGGTGCTAACTTCGCACTAATCGTATGGCCGCCACCACCGACTGAGATGGTAGCACTGGAGCGGAAATCCGATGTCACCGCCGCACCATCGCCCCGCTGTCGCGGTGGGCTCCGCTGCGGCTTGAGTGATTGCTCAAAACACATCATCGAATGTGATTCTTCTTCAAGCTCGGTACATCATGAAGATATATTACATTGGGATTCTCAGAAACGGCGGCGACAAAGCGTTGGAGTTGTCCTCCGCTAGAGACTTGTCGCAATACTCGTTTTTCGAAAGGGGATCGGTGTCCCAGTTCATGACGTTCTTTTCTGAAACCGTCAGTCAAAGAACCCAGGCTGGCCAAAGACAAAGTATCGAAGAAGGAAACTATATTGGCCACACTTATGCTCGTTCTGAAGGTCTTGCTTGTGTGATCATCACCGATAAAGAATATCCTGTTAGACCAGTGTACACATTGATTAACAAGATCTTGGACGAGTACCTTAACTTGCACCCTAAACAAGAATGGGAGTCCATTACTGCCACTACACCTCAGTTGAACTTTGACAACTTGGAAGTGTACTTGAAAAAGTACCAAGATCCTACACAAGCTGATTCTATCATGAAAGTTCAACAAGAGTTAGACGAAACTAAAATTGTGTTACACAAGACTATCGAATCGGTATTGCAAAGAGGTGAAAAATTAGATACTTTGGTTGATAAATCCGAAGCGTTGTCTTCGAGTTCGAGAATGTTTTACAAACAAGCAAAGAAAACCAACTCGTGCTGCGTCATTGTCTAATCGTTTTAATGATAATTCTTCTTTAATAAAGTTTATATTGGTTGCGATTATATTCGTTATTGGCAAAGTGTAGCATCATGACTTGATTGATATTTGTACGGTTACAGACACGGTCTGAACACAGTTTGTCGTTGTACGTGCGTAGAGCAATGCTAGAATTATGATTTATCTTTCTATGAACACATCTATAAATTCCTATGCATTTATATATTTTTACTTCCTTATATATCAAATAAAAGGAACAAATGATCATTCATCATCTTCGTGTTAATTACAGTCATGTATGTTCGAGCAATTTCAGCAGGTCACACATGTAATGTCATTAAAGGTCGCTTGACTTGACAACATCAAATGCCTTTAATAACTTTCTTCTTGCTCCTAATGCAACAACTCCTCTTTCTTCCAATTGATCGTTATCTAACTCAATCAATTCTCTCCATGGAATATCTTTCAAACAGTCGGTGTATTTGTGCAACCGTAACAACTTCAACCACGCAGGAATATTGTTCAAAAGTTCCAAGTTGGTGACTTCAGCTGGCATGGACGAATTGGATGTAGTTGGACTCGAGCTTGGATTCGACGACGATCTTTTTTGTTCTGGTGATTTGGCTTTACTGGATGGCATTTTAGGTGCCTGTTTTGCCGCATTATTAGGTGCCGATTGTCTGACCAAAGGAACCGACGAGGAGTTTCCTGCTCGGTTGATTGATTCTTCGTAATTGATTATTGGTTTTTGTTGGTGGTAATTGTAGTTGGGGTGATGGCCATGTTTTCTGTTGGAATCAAGAGCAACGCGAGAGTTTATCGTCGCCAATGCTCCCAATTTCAATGCTGCGTGAGCAGAAATATCTAACGACTCGTCAGAATTTGAGTTTCCTTGCGATGACTGTTGGTTGAATTGACTCAAAAGTTGATGGTTACTAGGATTACTGGTAGTGTTGGATGAACTCACATTGTTGCCAGGTAAGTTCATAGGAGAATTAGAGTTAGCAGCTGCTAATTGTAAGAAATTGGTTTTCTCGTAAAGATGCGATGTAGGAGATCTTGCTCGATCAAATTGATCATACTTGATCATATTATTGTTGAGGTTTGGATCGGCCGACTTGGGACGGTTTTTCGGATCTTGAAATAAATACTGATTTCTGAAGTTATTTTGTTTTGGTTTTGGTTGTAGTAATTGGGTTTGCGGATTCAATTGTTTGTCGTTCAAGTTGAGGAGGTCCATTTCGTAGTTCAAATCTTGTTGCGAGTAATATTGTTGCAGAATCTGTGGTTGTGCTTGTTGGTGCAGTAAATGGGTGTCCAACTTCGATTTGAACGACAAAAGAATGTCCAATGGCAAGTTGTTGCACAAATAATCAATCATTTTCAAATTATCCTGGGGATTTAAATTTTCAATCCAGTTGGTAAACATTAATAAATCCTGGTAAAAACTGCTAGCAGAGTTTTGTTGAATAGTTTGCGGTTGATTGTCGTTGGACATGCTAAACTCGTTGACCGATTGCGGTCTTTCTGGAACAGGTGCGTTGATGGCAGGGTTCGTTCCCCAACTTGACGCCAAAATCGACGAAATTCCTTGCGAGTTTGTGTGGGTAGGCACGGGAGAGATGGTTTCTCTCAACAACCGGTGCAGATGCTGCGAATTTGGCTGGTTGTTGGACCCCAAGAAATCGGACGAAAATGAGTACTTGGACGATGGAGCCGTGGTGCGAGTATTGGACAATAACAGGCCGGATTTCATCGGATGGGTCAAGTCCAAATCCAAGTCGGCGGTTAACGTCTCGAATTCATGCTGCAAATTGTAACCCACGGAATATTGTCGGTTTTGTTGTCCCGGTTGAGGTGCCAGCGGTTTGTGCGATGCCAGCGACTGGCCCGGTTCCAACGGCGGCGGAGACAACATTATGGGTCTGTCGTATGTGTGGGACAGATTATTCCCTATCGACTGAGAAAAGTCCATTATATCGTGGGTTAAATCGGTGGGTATAATGGGCGATACTACCACACAAAAGGGGTATTTTAACGCAAAAGTCGCGGGTCAAAAAACAGTTCTAGAGAAAACACAGCACAGTACTGATTTCTCCAGTCAAAACACTTGCGAACCAAAAATTGATTGCTTTGCGCCTTCGTGGTAAATTGTTGCAACAACGAGATGGGAAATTTTCTTCCATGTAAAACCTCATCCAAAATCTCGTCGGTTGGGGCACGTCGTTCGATTTTGCTCCCGTACTGCAGGCTGGCTGGGATGATGCGATGAGCAAAATCCGGTCGGAGCCCGTTCTCGTTCGGGGTGGGAGACGTCGTGCGACTTGCGACTGGGGTGGCCGGTGAGTGGGAGTGGCATATGGTGGTGATATTTGGTGGTAGAAAACGGTGACGTGGGGAGGCGTTTGTGCGGCACTGGTTAGGGGCGGCCACGGCCAGGTATGTTGGGCCCCAAAGGACACCTTCACCAATCAACCATTTTCGATGACGTGGTGCTAGGATGCTGACTAATGGTTGTAGGGAATGAATCTGGTGGTGTGGTAGTACGTAGTGGTACACAGAGGGTTGGATTTCGGTGTGGTTCGTCAGGTTAGTGGACGCACCTCACTGTGCTTTGTGGTACAGGACAGAGATACTACAAGTTATTTAGACGAGTTGTATTTCGTGCCAGGAAAGCACGCTACACCTCACGACGCCAGATGTAGCAGAGTGTAGCAGAGTGTAGCAGAGTGTAGCAGAGTGTAGCAGATAATTGTGTCTATCGTGTCTTATTTCTTCTTTTATTGGTGCTGAGCCATTTCTCCTGAGCCATTACTGCGACTCTATTTTCTACCACGTCCTCCTTCTATCACTCTATCTATTTGCTTCACTAAACCACTGGAGTATGACATCCCAGGTCATTACGAAGATGTTTCTGTAACATGATGGCGCCGGGCCCATAACGGGTGCTTTTTACGAGAATTTGGCCATACAATGGCTATCCCATTATGGGTCTCCCCCCTATTTGGTGGGGGTTGTGAAATCCAACCGTAGATCGTGCCTAACGTCGTAAGACGTCACCATTTTTCACCTGAAACGCAAATACAATTCCCCATCCAACATCTTATGCGATGTTTCTCTCCTTATCTCTACATCCTATCTGCTTTCCTATCTGCTTTCCTATCTGCTTTCCGATCTACATTCCGATCTACATTCCGATCTACATTCCTATCTACATTCCTATCTACATTTCAATCTACATTCCCTGCGGCTCCTTATAGTCTACTTATGTATATTCCTCGTTTATATCAATTATATCCGTAGCATGTGCTGTACCCTGACATCAGGATACATGTGTAATTCGTACAATAACCGTGGCAAAAGATGCACCATAACGGTTGTGTCAGCAAGGGGGGGGACTCCACATTCTTGTTTTGTGGCATCTCCCCTATTGCTTATCTCTGTTGAGCCAGAATTGCTTATTCTGCTGAATAATATCACACGTATACGTCAACTCCGGCAAGAACTCCGCAATGTTGTTAAACAAATTCTCCGCAAATGTGTTGATAAAGAATATCTGCCCCTTGTGTAACAAACTGTTCACCTGTAGTATATGGTTTAGATCGTGGGGAACTTTTGCATACAGTAAGTCCTTGTCCAAGTCTAGTTGCAACTGGCTGTCGTGACTGATCTTCTTCTCTAAAATGCTAACCTCTTCAAATTCCCGTGCTAATACAAGAGCCCATTGTGACGATACTCTTAATGGTCTCGTTACATTCGATATATCAGCGCATTTGATCAACAATGACGAAATCAACTTGACTTTTGTCGCTTCATGGTTGAAGTGTTCCGTCTTTAGCGTCGTCAACTTTGCAATGTATTCGAAATGCTCTGCCATGTCAGTAGCAAGAATCGATGACATGATTAATTCACGTAGTGTAAGTGACTCGTTCTCGGTGTTTTCAGCCAACAATGATGGCCAATGCACATTTAAGACTCGGTTGATGAACACTGAAGAATGATAAGACTCTAACACCGACCGCTCGTTGTATATTAACGACGTAGGTGCAAAATGTTTCACCATAAATGCATTTGTAACTCCTGGATGGCCAACATCATGTCCCAATGCCGCAACCAAAAGCCCTAACGTTTGCAATGGGTTAAGATATGATGAATGGGTATTTCCACACGACTTTGTCTCGTCCATAACTAGCTCAATATCGACATTATTTGCAAATTCGTCTCGATGAAGGTACTTCAATTCATCGGAATTTGGATTGACCTGAAACTGTGCGAATCCCTTTAAACAGTTCAATCTGATCAAAAAGTGGAAACATCCTTGTAAAACATCCACAGCATGACGGAAATTATGAAATGGGTTTCCACTTTTGTATGTATCTCTGACTGCGAAAACAAATGCCAATAATTCGTTTGAAGTAGGAAAATGAAGATTTGTAGTTGATTTATCGATATGAGTTAATGCATAGTTTATCATGAGATAAACACAGTAAACCAAATCATCGTTTGTTAGCTCATGGGCCGGAAATGCCCAATGCCCAACAAGGTTGGTTAGTTTATGTAAATGTTGACGAGTGTGGTTCGACAACAAGTCAAGGAAATCAATCTCTTCAACCATCATTTTCGTTAGCGAGCGGATCTTTTTGATGGTTGTGGGGGATTTTGCACAGTTGTTAGCCAAAATAAACGACATGGTCGATGGTAAGTCGCTGGCGGTGGTCCATTTTGAACTAGTATCAAAGAAATCATTTATGTTCGTCTCACCAGTCCCCGTCCAGGTTTCCACTCTACTAATTCTATTGGTCATTAACCCGTTAACGTGTGCGATGGTAGACCTTATTTCTGGCAAGTTTTCTTGCATGGCTTTGGGATCTAAAACAAGCAAGTTCAAATGGCTAAAGTAGTACTTTAACAACAATTTCTTCTCTTCAAACGGCAACTTATCAAGTTCCGAGTCCCCTGTGAACTCCTTCTCCACCACAACAATCGTTATATGATTTGTGTCCCACTCATTATTACCTTTCTGGAACAAGCATGATATTAACTTACTGAACTCAGTAAACGTGGAATAATTCAACACTGGAACATTCGATGACAAGTTTGAAGTATCAAAGCCGATAGACGACGCTAATAATAAGATTTCAGCCATACCAAATTTTCTCTTTTTTGTTGAACTCTGGTACTATCTCATTCCCTATATCAACTAGGTTCCTACCAGCACCACAAGTTGTATCGTCCAATTTTTATCACGATTTGCCTCGAGGGTTTCAAACAAAAAAGCGCTTCGTCACTGTATATACCTTGTAAACTCAAATTTCCTCGAAAATCACCCGTGTTCTTTGCTAAATTATCAACTATTTTACCTCTTTCTCCGCTATTATCGTTTGTTCTTCATCATTCATGATTATACTGAAAAAATGAGAAAATGTCACGTGTCTCGTAAATTTGTATGGGCGCTACCATTAGTGTTTCTAATTTATCTATACAATGCAAAGGTTGTGGTGCTGATTACGTTCTCGGTACTGGAAAGTGTTAGGTTATAGTGTCGTGGTGGTTCCCGTGTTCTGTGAGAGTTCTCCAGCAAATTGTTGTCAAAAAATTATTCAAAGTGCCTTTTCGCAACTCATTGCTTATGGTACCAGACCATAGATATCTGTCGGAATTTGCAAAGTGACAAGTCAAGAGTGGGTCTCGAATCACCCTTTGAGGAGAAGCGAATTAGTGCCAGCTAGGTTATCAAATTTCGGAATAAAAATATTTTCGGCTTGGCTCCCGTCACTGAAGTAGTCGGTGGTCTGTTCGGAGTTTGATAGTGACACCATCGACAATCGTGCACTTTATATTTGGCGTATTCCCAGTGGGATCTAATGCGCAACCTGTATCCGAAGGTGGTATGGAACGATTTTCCACGACATTCGGAGTCTAACTATATCCGTAATAGATGCTGATAGCCATAATCAGAATGGCCAAGATGATGTTTAAGTGCCTGAACCGTTTATTGTTCTCGGTAACCGAGTACTCGCGACATCTTTTGTCAATATACTCGATGGTTTTTAGTTTTTCTGGGATCTCTTTGGATATGACAATCTTGTTTTCATTTATAGACAGCTTGAGGCCGTTTAACTGAACTTCTAGTTTGTTCAATTCTACCAATAACTCATTCAATCGGCTGATATTGTAGTTCACTTCTGTCCGAAACTTGACTTTGATCTCATCCTTTTGATTCATAAACTGATCAAGTATCGCCTTGGTACGTCGTGAAAGATCCTCCAAATACCTTCTGAGCTTTGATAATTGTCTTAACGACTCAATATGATGACCTTCGTCTTGCAGGACTAGCGTTTTCGCGTTAATTAGCAAGATCAGAGTAAACGACTCTAGAAGCTCTCTCAATGGCTTTAATGATGTCCCATCAAAATTCATGTTAAGCTGCAGTTGTTTTTTCTCTCGCTTCTCCCATTCCTCAAACGTCCGATCTATATTCAATATGTACCGGGTTAAGTCTTCATCATCAGCAAGTCTGTTGGAACTTGCGTGAAACTCAAATCCACCATTCTTCATGATTCTCGCAAAATCTTCATCGGTGATCTCTTCAGGGATATCGTCTATGGTGTCTTCTGGAAAATTGATGAGGTCCGATGGCGATGCCGTCAAAATCGGACTTTGTAGTAAATTTGATAACTCGTACGAACTTGATGGTTTACTCAAAGGTTGGGAATCAGAAGCATAAAACTGGTCAACCAATCTCTTCTTGTGTACATCGCTTACTGTCACAATGTTGGGAGGGTTTTTCATGAGTTTATTGGGTGATCTTGATGGTGATGCTCCAGTAAATCTTACTGGAGTCGAGGGGCCGGAAAGTACCCTGATTTTGTGTTTTTCCCCATAGAATGGTGCTGATCCTAATGCACCAGACTGACTTGTATTTCTCAGGTGAAAATAGCTTGTATTACTGGAATCATCTGGTAACTCTCCTGGTGTTAGACGAAATTTACTACCGGATTCTGGGGAACCAACCAATTCTGGTCGCCGGTATGGTAATGCCGATGAAGCTCCATCGTGTCTGGATAGATCTGTAGATTTATTTGGACGAATTGAACTTTTTGGATTCGACATCCTTGCGGTTGCAATTCATTGATTTAGTGATGGCTTGTTTGGAATATATGAGCAATGATGTCGCGAGGCTGTGGGCCAACTCAGACGGTACCGCCCTGGATGTACCGCGAAGAAACTTTTTTTCTGGGCAAGCGACTACAACTGCCAGTCCTATTTCTACCACGATGCTCACGACCTACAAGAACAGCTTCTATTCAGATTAATTTCATACTTTTAACTATGTACTGTGTAAATTGTTTTGTCAATATTGTTTTCGTCAATTTTGTTTGGTCTGTTTTGCCTTGCCAATTTTTTTGTTTACTTTGCAGCAGATCTTCTACCACCGGCACCGGCTTCAATCAAGTCCAATGATTCTTTGTCCAAAGCAATTTTTGGTAATGGCAATTTTCCTTGATTCTTTGGTTTTGGCAAGAACCCAATTGCAATCAAGTAACTGATGTAAATACCCATTTGTTCTTTTGTAACACCTCTTCCGTCACTGGCATCTAAACCGGTGAATTCACTGTCTAATTTCAACGACTTGGCTGCGTTTGTATCATCTAATTCAGGAGCCTTGGTGTCTTGTGGCAAGTTATCCAAGACAAAATGTAAAAGAGGGAACAAAGCAGAGTCATTAGAATCTTCAACAACGAATTTTTCCAAAGAACTTCTCCAGGTTGGATAATCTCTGATATGAATTCCATATCCGTAATCATTCAATGTTCCCAAGTATTCATTGAACTTAATTCTTGGATGTCCTGTCACTTGAGCAACGGCTAATTCTTCCGACACTGGTGGGTGCAATGCAGTAGCGACAACAACTCTGGCAACATGATCCACTGGAACCATATTAACATTGTTGTTGATGTCAGGATATTCACCCAATTCAACTGCACCTTTCAACATTCTTAACAAGAAATCGTCAGTGTTTGATGCACCAGTTTCACTGAAACCAGTAACATAACCTGGTCTGGTAATACAACCTCTTAAACCTCTCTTACCAGCTTGTCTGATAATGTATTCAGCAGCCCATTTCGATTGACCATAACCAGTTCCTAACCCTTTAGCAGATCCTTCTAAAGAATCAGATTCAGGAATACCTGGTAATCCTTTGGCAACTAATTCATCCGACAAGTTGAAGTAGTAATCAGTATCAACAGACGAAGTAGAAGATACAAATGAGAAGTATTTTGGTTTACCCAATCCACACAAGTTCATGATGTTGACAGTACCAATAACATTGGCGTCTCTCAATTGTTGATATGGATATACCCAGTGAACAAATGCCCCGTTGTGGATGATCACATCAATTGAGTTAGCTAAGTCTAACCAAGATTTGTCATCCAAACCGAATTGGGATTTTGACAAATCACCTAAAACAACTTGGATCTTTGACGTCCAGTTTTCATCCCAGATTCCAAATACTTTACCAGCATTACGCAATCTGTCCAAACCTGCTTCTTCAGTCTTTGCTCTAACATGGGCAAACACTTTGATAGGTTGCTTACGTGTTAATAATTCACGAACAATAAATGAACCCAAGAAACCAGTTGCACCAGTAACGAGAATATTTACAGGTTTGGTTACATCTAAATTGGACAAACTTGGGTATTGATCTTTCAATAACGTTTTGGTAATTTCAGCGGCATCTTGTGCATACTCAACTGGTCTTTCAACTTCTTCAGAATCAGCTGATTCAGGTTTACCACTCAGAATTTGAACTTCATCACCTTTAACCACCTTTTCGACTTCTTTAGCAAAAGCTTCAAGAGTTGGGTTTTTGAAAATCACACCTAAAGGAACTTCGACAAAAAGTTTCTTTCTTAATGCAAATATCATTCTTGTGGCCAAAATAGAGTGTCCTCCTAAATCAAAGAACGAATCTTCTCTGGAAATAGAAGCGGGACGGTTAGGCAACACTTCCAACCACAATTCTTTAATTTGTGTTTCTAATGTTGAAAGTTCTTCTTGTGGGCCATCTCCGCTCGATTTGCCAATAGATGCAGCAACAGCAGATAACTGAGCAGTGTCTGGGAAAGGCAATTTTGGCTTATCGACTTTACCATTTGGATTCAAAGGTAATTTAGCCAATGGCACAATTATAGTTGGAACAGCATACGCAGCTAATCTTTTCTTTAATTGAGCCTTGATATCCTTGATAAGTTCACGGTAAACAACTAACCCTTCGACAATAGGATCGGAGAAATCAGTGGTGTCCGCAGTTGATTTAAAGTTCTTCAATTCAGCTGAATCCTTTGGTACAATATATGAAATCAAGGTTGGTTCCTCATTGACATCTCTTTTAACCAAAGTGATGTTTTCTCTAACAAATGGATGTTGAGATAGATGAGTGTCGATTTCACCCAATTCAATTCTGAAACCTCTGATTTTAACTTGATCATCAGCCCTACCACAGCATTCAACATTACCGTCTGGTAAGTAACGACCTAAATCACCTGTTCTGTATAATCTGTCTCTTGGTCCTAACCAACCCTCAGTCCTCCATACTTGATCAGGAGTTCTCTTGGCTTCGTCTTCTTTAATCCATTTAGAAGCATCCACATACCAATTGGTGACGAACTTTTCTTTATTCAAATCAGGTAATCCTCTGTAGCCTTCAGCTAAACCAGCAGCTCTAACATAAATTTCACCTACTTCACCAACACCACAGGTTTGCGATCTGTCATTTCTATTCACAACCAATAATTGAACATTGAACATACCTGTACCTGCTGGCATGATATCCTTCAAGTTCTTCAAGAACGTAGGATCAGCTTTTCTGCTCTTAATTTCAAAGAAAGAAACCGATCTTTGAGTTTCAGTTGTACCATACATATTAACAATGTAAACATTTTCTGCTAAACTTTGTAATCTCAAACAATCACGCTTTGTTAAGATATCACCAACAAAGAAGGCATGATGCAAAGATGGGATTGGGCAAGTGGCTTCAGCGCTCAATAACTGACCCATGGCTGGGGTCAAGTGAGTTACAGTAGCTCCATAAGTGTTCATCCATTCTGCTAGTTTACCTGGAGTACCAATATCATCAGCTGTAGGAATTAACAACTGTGCTCCCAAAAATAATGGGGTAAACATATCTCTTTGAATAGGATCGTGGGCAATACCAGACAACATGGTGAATTTATCATCGGCACTCAAATTAAATTGTTTGGCCATCCATGGGAAGTAATAAGCCAAAGAGTAATGACGTCCTAAAACACCTTTTGGAATACCTTCAGAACCTGATGTAAACGATAATGTAGGATTAGAATCTGGTCCAACAATCACACCAGTTGGCACGTCAGCAAATTTAGCATAATTCTCCAATACATCATTACCACCATCGATGTTACCACCAGATAATGTCGCATCATCGTTGATTTTCAATTGTGGAATAGTGGTAATAACATTCAAGTCGGTTTTAATGTAATCAGAAACTAAAGAGTCCAATGTACCGGCCTTTTCTAAAACAATCAAACCTTGTGGTTTGGCTACCGAAAGGTAGATGTTCTGTCTGGCAGGTGGGTAAGCAGGATCAATAACAGAAAATGTGGCTCCTGATTTTAAAACCCCCATAACCGCAATCATAAGATCAACACCACGATGAGCATAAATCATTACAATGTCACCTTTTTTGATACCAGTTTCTTTTAAATAATTACCCACAATGTTTGATGCCTGGTTTATTTGTTTGTATGTGAATTCTCTGGTTTTTGAGTTTTTGTCTAAGAATGACTTGGTCTCCACTACACAAGTTTTATCTGGGTGAGCATCAGCATTTCTCATGAAGATATCTTGAATTGCACCTCTATATCCAGACCAATCCAAATCTAAAGTTGGATCTGGTAAGTGTTTCTTTTGAGATTCAGTAACCAAATTGATTTTTGTAATTATCACTTCAGGGTTTTTAACGACATTATTTATAAATGTTGTCAATTGTTCAGACAAGTCAACTATTCTATCGTATTTGTACAATAACGCATTGTAGTAGATAGAAAAGTTTTTACCATTGTTGAAAATAGCCAAATCACGAACAGAACCTTCAACTGTTGTTGCTAATTGTTGGCTTTCGTGAGAATGTTGGTATGATAACCTAAACAATCCAGGATACTCGTCCAAACCTTTCAAAGATTTGATTTTTTGTGAAATTTCATTTAAGGATTTGTAGTCAATCTTCTTAAAATTTGTGTCAAACTCCTTTTGAACCGATGACAAAAGTTGATTGAACGTCATCTCTGGAGCGACGTTTAATCTGATAATAAATTGTTCATTGTTGGAAGGAGATTTGTCCGTTGCAATGACAATGTCTTCATCCCCAGTTAAACGATAAATCAATGCAGCAAAACTTGCTAACCCAGCAACAAAGTCCACTGAATCATCAACATTGAAATCATATACACCTTCAACCGATTGGTTATTAGCTGGTTTTAAAAAATCATGTGGTAATACAGATAACGTTGGGTTATCCAAATAGTTGGTCCAAAAATCTGACATAGTTGTCTTATACTTCAATCAATAGTTTGAAATGAACCTCAACTCAATGTCGCTTAAATATTCTCAATGTTCAAAAAGCAAGCCAACAGGTTGTAAGACTCATACATTAATTTTCGTTGAATGCCGTGGTCCTTATGTAGGATATGACTCAAATGCTGCTTCCTGTACATTGCCGTATCTTATCAATTGGCTGCAAAAAAAATTTTCTCTAGACAGTTCAGTAGAGAATGAACAAATTAATCATGTTAAATCAGACAGACAAAATTAGATGCAAACACAAACTAGACTAATTTGGTATTTCATATATTGTATGTGTAATGGAAAGCAACTTTAATACAGTCTGTGAATAGTAAAATCAGTTCATGAATAAAAATTGTAAATCATCCGGAGTCAATCTACTCACCGCAGCATCATCATAGTTGATAGTTGCGTTGATCATATTTGCTTTCTTATCTTGTAGTTCAATAATTTTCAGCTCGATACTATCTTCAATACAGAACCGCGTGATCTTGATTGGTCTCTTTTGTCCAATTCTGTGAACTCTGTCCATGGATTGCCATTCAACACTAGGGTTCCACCATGGGTCCATCAAAAAGACTTGCGAAGCTTCACAAAGATTCAACGCCACACCTCCCGCTTTTAATGAAACCAAAAATACTTCGACGTTCGTATTTTCCATGAAATATCGAATGGTGTTGTCACGTTGTTGAGGTGACATAGACCCTTGCAACTTCACCGTTTCGAAACCTGCCCGTTTCAATCTCCATTCGATCAAATCCAACATCGATGTAAACTGACTGAAAACAATAGATTTAATTGTGTGACGGTCCGATCTTAACTTGTATAACTCTTCAACCAAGGCTTCGATTTTGGTAGATGATCTCCATTCACCACCATGAGCTCCCATTTTGATCCTGTTAACGATTGACGCTTTAGCAAATAACTCTTCGTCGACTTCAATAGCAGGCTGTTCCAAATCTATGGAGAACCCAATGTGGCATACTGGGCACGTCAAATCTTTTTCCTCACCCGTAAACGACTCAACATATTCTTGGACGCACATTCGACAAAACTTGTGGTGACATTTTGATTCGATAGGTTCTTCTGCTTCGTCATCACATAATTGACACATAATAACTCCATCGATTTCTGATGTCAAATTTCCACCCACCTTTTTCAACACTAAATCTGGATGATCAGCTATTTGTCTCATACGTGTAATCAACGTAAAAATGTTGGCATAGTTATTTAAAACGACCCCTTCAGCCACAAATGCATTAAACTTCCGTTTCGACTCTGAATATAACGACGTGTATAAATCTTTCTCTTCTTCATTAAATCGATCCCGTCTGATTTCAATAATTCGAGGAGGTAAACCTAAATCATCAGCCCTCTCAATCTTTGTTCTTCTCAACATGATGCAGCCTAACAAAATACGGATGTGATTAAAACTAATTAAACCATCACCTGTGATACCATACTTTTGAATATTCTTCAACATGAAATGATTGAAGAAGTTTGTATGAACCATGGGAGAATGACCACAGTGATCACAATGTCTCCAATCGCTGAATGCCCATTCTTCGCTTTCACATTCACATTTGGTACAGAAGTACCTATGAAAAGGTTCAATTTTCATGAATCTAATCAAAGAATACATTTCACCAATTCTATTTTGTAATGGTGTACCACTTAAACACCACCTTTTTTCAGTGCGTAGTTCGTTGGCAGCCTTAGCAGTCCCAGAAGCTCTATCTTTGATGTTATGAGCTTCATCCAAGATAACTCGATAGAATGGAATGGCATGAAGAGCTGACTCCTCTTTAACTATACCAGCTTTTCTTCTAAACCCACTTCTTTGTTTACGATAAACCGATTCCAACACGGAGTAAGACGTCAAAATCACATCGTATTGTTTGAGCTCTTCTACATCATTCGACCGTTTTGCACCATGATACAACAAAACCTTCAAACTACCAGGCTCTGTGTGTTTTTCAATCTCATTTTTCCATTGCATAAGAGCCACTGTCGGCCCGACAACTAGGTTAGGACGTTTAGTTTTATCATGCATAAATAACGCAATGGTTTGGATAGTTTTACCCATACCCATTTCATCCGCAAGAACACCCCCATTAAACTCCCCGTTCTCCTGGTCAATAAGCCACTTCAAACCCTCCAACTGAAACGGTAGCAACTTGATGGTCATTCCTGGGGGTTGTGGTGCTCTTTCAGGTTCGGGTCTACCAATCGACTGCAAGTATGGAAATACATCTTTCAAGTGAGGATGCTGTTCATAAAGAGCGTTTGTAGTACGAGTGAAATACGGGACTTTGACTTTGGGTTCCTTTTTCTTTCTAGGGGCTCTCTTGGTGGTTTTCTTCTTTGTGACTTTATTAGCCCTAGCGGAAAGCGAGTCGGCATCGATGTCTTCATCCGAGACATTTATTGCATCACCTACAGACGAGCCGTTACGCGATATCTGACTAAGAGCTACGATTTCCACGTCACTATCATCTTCAGACTCCGGTTTTGGCGTGAACTCGGTATCTGATTCCAGAGACTTTTTACTCTTCTTAGATCTTGACGTGTTTGCCCGCGTGGATCGCGGCTTCTTCCCCTGTTTAACAGCAGCATATGTTTTCAAATCAACATCTGAGTCGTCGTCGACGTACGACACATTAGCAGATCGCGTGGATCTCGTTCTGGTACGACTATAAGTGGGATCATTCACGATGAACCCTCCGTCCAACAGCTCATCGCTGGATCCATCAGACATTTCACCGGTTTGTGTCATGATTCTACCACCGTATATGAATAGCTAAACACAACTTACAACCACAAATAGCACGATATGGTGCTGACTGCAAAGAAAACTAGATGGCAAAACCTCTATTGCGGTTGCAACCATTTTTTGCAGTACAAGCACCTGCACAGGTTTACCTACAGTACTACAACAGCGATGATAATTAAAGAAAAGTGTAATTTAGTATACAAGGGGATCCGATATCATACAAGAGACACGATTGCGGATATTGCCGGCAATTGTGGTTGTTTTCATCCCAAAAATGTCGATTTTAAATAAAAACTGGTGATGGAGGACGAACATTGTAGTGATGGGGGAGATTCTTAGGTGGTAAACGGTGATAGCATGGATAGTCTTACAATTAAATGTTTCCGGTAGCTTGGGCTCTTTCTGTTCTTTCTGCGTCGAATAAGAAATCAAAGTATGATTTGTCGAAAGTGTGGACTCTGATAAAACCATCTTCTCCCCCACTGCTGTACCCAGTTCCATCGGGATGAACAGCAATGGTGTTCAAAGGACCGAAATGACCCTTGACTCTTCCGATTTCGTCTTCAAAGATTTTGTGGTAGAATCTTGCTTCGAATTTACCCTGGGATTCCGCAGTGGTGGTAACGTTTCTTGCTTCTTGACCTCCTCCCAAAATGACAAAATCTTTCACAGAAGTGATAGCTGCGGTGTTCATTGGGGCATCGGCCTTGTACACTTTCAAGATTTCGAAGGTTTCTACGTCAATCAATGTCGCACATTTGTCTTTGGATGAAGTGATGAAATATGATCTGTCTTCTGGTGCAAATTGGATATCAGTTACGGTGACGTTTTTTTCTTCGTTGTGGATACCATGAGCTCTCACCGAGTCAACAAGCTCACCAGTCTTAGCGTTGTACTTAGAAACATACCCGTTATCGTGGCCAGCAATTATAAATTCCCCGTCAGCAGAGTATCCTGCTACTGTGGCCTTGGAAAGTTCTGAGTCGGTCTCAATAACTACCGATGCGGTTTCAGGTTGTTGCGATACTTGGTCGAGGTTCAAGTCAAACACAGAAATAGTACCGATGTGACCCATAACTTGGTCGGCAATAGCCAACAATTTCTTACCATCTGGAGAAAATGTCACTCTTCTAACTGGCGATGGGGAGTCCCAAGTGTAGACACATTGACCATTTTCGACTTTCCACAACTTGATAGCCAAATCACCTCCTCCAGTAGCGCATAATTCTGATTCTGGATCAACATCAATAGACCAAATTACCCCCTGGTGCCCTTCTAAGGTTCCTAATCTTTCCCCATTAGATGAGTACCAAATAGATGCGGCATTATCTTTGGCTACAGAAAACAACAAGTCCCCTTCTCTATTATATTTAACTTGCGTCAACGAACGCTCGTGTCCCATCAACTTAATTGGTCTCATGGTGGTTAGTTTTGCCGTTGGTTTCTGGTTTACGATTTTACAAAAATTTTCTTATGGACGATGGTGAAAAACTTTCCTGTAGAAAAGCAGGGTCGTTTCACTACCGGCGATTCCATCAATTTTACGTTGGCCATTGCTACACTATAAATGAGGTGTGGTTGCGACTGTTGGAGAGTGGGATTATCTTATTCGTATTAGTTGGTCATTCGTTGAAAATATGGTGAAAAAAACGGCATTTTTCGCCAACTTTTCGTCACCCTCTTTCCTCCATCTCACTCTTGATATCCAAGTGAATACTCATATATTTCACGGTAGTATAGACAGCAGACGGTGTTTCGTGTTTGCGTCCTAACATACATGTTCAATCACAGGTGGTTCACCTGCGTCCCCGTACTCCAATTTCAATTTTCTGTTGAAAAGTTCAAAGAGCCATTCCATGCAATTCTTGGTAACAGCAGGATCGTACCTTCCTTTACTAGACTCGTCTCTTACAAACGCATGTTGAGCATCGTGCACTTCGATTAAGGTGTGCTTGACATTATTTTCGTGTAACTTTTGTCTAATCAAAGTTCTACCTTCGAATGGAACATGGTTATCTTTTTCGCCAAAGATAAGAATAATCTCTCCCTTGATTTCACCGCATCTAGCTAACGAATCATCACCACCCTTTCCGAGAGAGTGACTGTGGATATCAGTAGCAAAAAATCCTACCGAGGCAGAAACTCTTGGGTCCAAAGCACCTCTAAATGCCAAATGTCCTCCCAAACACATCCCCGTAGTTCCAATTTTTCCATTGCAAGTGGGCAAACTCAACAAATACTCAATTGAAAGGCTGTTGTCTTCGTCGTACGACTTGATTTCCTTTTCCACTTTGTAAGCATTTCCTTTATCGGTCCCTTCTACATCGTAGGCTAATGCGTGGTAATCTTCAAAGTTGTGGTAGATTGATGGACAGACTACAATGAACCCTTGACCGGCAATTTGTTTAGCAAATCTACTGACTGGACCGGTAACTTGGTAAATTTCCGAATACACAATAACCCCTGGAAACTTTACATTGGGGTACCCCAAGATCTTGGGATGGTACACAAACAACCTCATGGTTGTATTGTACGATGTTTTGACATCATGGAAGGATTCTTCTATCAACATTGTTGTTTTTTCTGTTGCAATTGATAAGGATAATATTTCAAATCCGTTAAATCAATTTTCCACCATGCACGTAATAGGAATCTCACTAGAACCCTGGAAATCATTCCATCTTCAATATTCTATAAATGAGATAACTACACAAACATCGAGATTCCAGGTTGTTGGTCTGTTTGTTGGCGTCAACAGGTTGGAATTGAAGTGTTGTTAGAATTATGTTTTCTACATTAAGCTTAATGACATGGGAGTTCAAAGAAATGAATTTACATTACTATAAACACCGGCACTTCGACGGTCTAAATGACAAAACGACAATTGACAGAATGACAAGCACTTGTGTGTTGCAAAATTCTACATCTACTATTTCTTTTGACCTTTAGCTGCTGCTTCAGCCTTTCTTGCGTCAGCTATATAGTTAGTACTGAGGATCTGAAACAAATGTGATCATGCCACTCCACATAGTGTTCACACACTGAAAATCTCAATTGACTGCAGAACTACAACGCCGTGTGTTGCACTAAGCTTGTTTCATGTTTTACGTTAATATACATACCTTCAGCTTGCTTTCTTCTCATGACCTCGGAGTCGGCTTCCATTCTTTTTTTTGGGTCCCCGGCTTTCTTTTGGCCCTTCGCAGCCTCCTGCTGCTTCTTCAAGTTCTTTTGTCTTGCGAGATCTCTCTGGTTACCTCTTGCCATGGCGAAGATGGTGGAAAAGTATTTTGTTTTGCCATACTCGGAAATTCGTCTTAATGTACGAGTCGTAATATACAGGCAGAGCTACTCTAATTCAGCATTTACACCGTTCACATTGTGGGTGTAATATTTAAATGGTGCTACAATTGTGAGGCAGATCTGGGCCATTGAAATTCGCTATTTGCATTAGGTCTAAATAATTAATTATTTTTCTTCTAAATCGGTGACGATGTTGGCATCGACTTTAGGGTCGTATGGTTTCAACAAGAACTTGGAGAACCGCTTCAAGTTTTCGATTCCTCTAATCTCAGTACCTAATAATGGCATCTTGACCAAGTGGTAATCTTCGTACAATTCTGCCATTTGGTCAAGGTACTTCTTTTGCATCTTCCATCTGGAAACACATCTTTTACATGGAGTATCGTCGTCGTCAGCAAATAATAACTGGTTGACAACAATGGAATTGACGTCCATATTGTAAGTCATCAACTCTTGGATCATTCTTTCGGTTTCGTATAATGACAAGAATTCCGAGATACAAACACACACAAATGTAGTCATATCAGGGTTGGTGAATTGTTCGTTGACCTCGCTAACGGTCTTTTGTACTTCGTTCAATTTCTCGAAAAGATCTTGTCCATTTGCTTGGCCCCCACCTAACATGTTCAACATAGGGCCAAATTTACCAGACAATTGTTGGAACTTTCCTAACAATTTTTGCAACGTAGATGGCAACTGTAAGAATCTCAACGTGTGTCCAGTTGGTGCAGTGTCGAAAATGATGGTTTTGTAGGCGATTGCATCAGTATCCGTCTCATTGGCTTTTTGACTCTTGATATGTTTCAACACTTCCATGAACGATAACGCCTCATCAATACCAGGAATCGACCCAGTCATATCACTCATCATCGATTTCAACGGGTCGTTAGGATCGTTGTTGTACTGTTGAGCTTGTTGTTGCAAATCAGTCATGGCAGCATCGGGGTCGATTTCCATACACGACAAGTTTGACAATCCGTCGACTTTTCTGGCATCCTTACCAAACTTTTGACAAAATGCATCCGATAAGTTGTGGGCTGGGTCTGTGGAAATCAATAAAAATTCATCTTGTGGGTGGTTTAATGCTAACTGAACAGCAATCGACGATGAGGTGGTAGTCTTACCAACACCACCTTTACCTCCAACAAAAATCCATTTTAATGTGTCTTGAGAAATAATGGATTCCAACGTTGGTTCTAACTCAAACTCCATATCCGCTACGCTCATTATATTTGTGGGTATTTTCGCTGTGTACTTGTAGTGAACATCGCTGTCAATTTTACTTTCATGTGTACACACCGCACAGTAAAAAAAGATTATAGAGAAAATACTAGAATGTCTTTTTTCCGGTTTTGCAGCAATGGCACTGTAAGGTTGGCGGATCGGGATTGGATGGAAGTAGATGTTGAACTGACTTCTTGTAGGTGTTGAACTGTATGGTTTTAGGTAACAGTAGTGTTTTTTGGTAATTGTGTGGCTAGTGTTCCAAGATCGGTGAATGCATGTGGTGTATGGAGTAATCAATACAGATCTGGCCAGACTTTGTTATTAGAATTGTGTTGGTTATCAGGTTACGGAGCGTTAGAGTCTGTAGGACAATTTCTCGGGGTGTCAATTAGCCTTTTGTTTGTATGTGGTTATTCGGTTGATATGGGTACAGTGGGGGAACCGAGGAAACACCATCTGATTGATACCGGAAAACTTTTCGTAGACTATTACCCATTGCGTAAAGTAATCTGTGTATAATTAGTATGATTGCTTTTCGGCAAATCTAGAGTTGAAGTGTTATTGGGTATTTCATGGGTTAAAATGCATTGATTGCTTTATTGCTTAAAGTCCATGAAATCAGGGGAAGTGCCTTTGCTGGTCAGTTTGGCTAATTATCACATAAGTTCAGTTTCGGTACTTGTAAATTGTTTTCACCAACTGTTTTCTCTACTCGTTGTGTTTTTACTTTTTGGTCTTAAAACAATGTTGTGCTTTTTTTAGCTAAATAGTCAGAGTTTTTGCAACTTTAACCAACAATGGTAGTGAAATCAACATAATTTACGCCTCAGGTCCCAATTGGACCAACCAGTTGCAGTTCCAGACTGCCAAACAATGATTAAAAATTTATGCGTTATTTTTCTCACATTATCTTCTATCAGGACAGAATGGCAGGGGGGAAAACGCATATGGCAAAAACCAAAAGAGAATTACATTCCATTTAACCAGTGAAATTTATCGAGCATCAAGCAAGCATGGTTTCGTAGTGTAGTGGTTATCACACCGGTTTCTGATGCTGGTGACCTGGGTTCGATTCCCAGCGAGACCTTTATTTTTTCAAATTTCCTGAGCGCAACCACTCCAATTACGCCACCCCAGTAACCTAGCTACTCTGCGGAGTCGGTTCGAATCTCATCAAGTTCTTCCGTTTTGCTGTTCAACATGACCTTTAATAAAAATTCGTAAAATTACTGATTGACCGTGTACAATTAACTGTTTATTGTTATGATATTTTACATGGGTGTAGAGCTTGATTCCAAGTCGTCATACCAACGTTCTAGAACATCGAGAAAAAACTATGCAAATACAATCAGCAATACTCTTTCTATATATATGTTTATCGTACCCCAGGGCTCACAAGTCCTACTCAAGTACCACCTGCTTTTTCCCTTTGGGTTCCCCGTCGTCCTCTTTATCTGCTTTGTACCCTTTTACCTTTCCGGGTATTGCCGCAGCATCAGCATCGTCTAACTTCTTTGCATCAGCAACTTTGCCAGTACCAGTCTTCTTACCATTTCCACTGCCAACAATTTTCTCTTCATCCGAGCCCACAACAGGAGCTTCGTTCGCAATACCTCCCTTTGGAGCCTCAGCTACGCCTAAACCAGCCTTTCCGTCCGGTGCTTTAGCCAAGTTCCCGGCCAAGTCCAAATTTTCAATTTCCTTGTCAGCCTTGGAATTTCTAAGATTTACAATATTATCGATATTACCATCTAAATCATGGGAAACAACCTCGTAGATCGGATCTGGCTTGGTTTTCAAGTCTTGTGCTACTATGAACATCATGATCCCAAAAATCGTCAACATAAGTATGTACCCAAACAACCTCCTCTTGTGACTATTGAAAAATTGCTTGGGCATCTTGTCATAGGGAGAGTTGCGTTTCTTCACTGGCCTCATATTGTAGGGCCTAGGTAATCCATTTTTGTTGTACGACCCTTGCATGGCTGCTTCACCACTCACTTTCGACTATATATTGTATTGCTATCAGGTAGTAATTTTTTATATGCCAACGAATTGGTTTCCCCACGAATCGCGGTTTACGAAGTTGCAAATCGATGCTCGATTTGCATCCAAATGCAACTCGAAACTGGTGCCATCGTGCCGGAACGAGCCTTGTGTGGGTGCTTCGGTAGGAGACATTATTCAGGGAAATTGGACTCGAGTTGAGGTCGGTTTCGTTATGGTGTCAATGCATTGTTGTGAGGTGTTCCAGAACAAGTACTACAGAAGCTGTAAACTACGTGTTTTTGTCAAATCACCGCGTGTAACGGACTCTTGTTTCCCATGCGAGTTGGAGACACACGTCGTCCGCAAAATAGCGTTTTTGTCGTGTTTGTTTTATTGATTGAACTGCTAGATCAGGGCCTGTAGAAAACCCTGTAGGAAACCCTGTAGAAATCCGGGCCAATAGAAAGCTACTATGCTCTATTTCCGTATGTAGAGAATGTCGGTGGAGGTAGCGACAGTTGTGTCGCCGATGGTGCAGCTGTGTTCAGACCGTGGTGTCACCAAGCTGGTGCCACGTCGTACTTCCATATTTGATGGTCTGGATACTGTAGGCAATAGTAACAGACTCACGATAAATAAAACCTTCTACTCTCGTTTGCACCGTGCACAGTTGACAGGACATACCCTGTTCATTCGACTTAGCTGTTGCCGTGTATTAAGTATGTACATGTGACTCCTGTTCCTGTTTTTGTGAAGTCTTTATTGTGCTACCAATGTCGTACACCTGGTACGTTCTATGCGGTGGCCCGCACAATTGTTGAAATTGAACTACTTGGGATTTACATTTTTTTCATACTGGGCCCTGGTCATCTCTACTTTCACAACTGCTTCTTTCGGTATACTTACCAACCCAAGCTCACGAGTATGAACAAGAGTAGAATTCAACTTGTCGCGTGACGTCTCGCGCACATTTGATAAAAGCATATTACCAAAAGGGTCAATCACAGTAAGCACTCCGTTCAAACTGCGTTCATCATTCAACTGGACAGTAAGCGTACATCCTATAAACTTTTCGGGTGTCGACATTCTCGTAAACCTTAAACCTTTACTATGAACAAACCACCTAAAGCCTCTACTCCACAATACGCTGCTGTAGCAAGAACACTTTCAAAACAGTCGTCAACACCAAGTTTACCAGCCGGACGTGGAACACTGTGGTACCAAACCCTCTAGATTTAGTTACCCTACTATCTCCAGATACATACTGCATATAAACCAATGGTATAAATGCGAGATTTTTGCACCACGAAAATTTGGTTTTTCTTCTTTAACATCAATCTCGCATTCCAGCTTCTACAAATAGTCAATATGCCTCTGAGTGGGCGTATTGATGGAAGTACGTTTGGATAGCGTAGATAGACCTACGGGAGTACGTTGCTGGGCGCCTGATATTGATTCTACATGATATATTGGGAATCAGTTGTTGCTATATTCTAGACACAGTCTACTTGTAATTGTAGTTTTAAAGTATGTAGGCGAGAGCACGTTCTGAGTTGTGTTGTGCTTTTCAGTGTAACCTCAGAACGACAGAGCAACCCACCTCTACGCAGTAAACTAAGATCAGAACCGAATCAAACCTTCAATCCATACAAACGACACTCTGTAGCCCAAACCATTACAATCTTTCACAGACTACTTGAACCCAAGCAGCGTCCGTGCCATCTGGCCATCGATGTAAATGTCCCCAGCAAACTGAACGGCTGAACACAACTACTGTGTACATGTGAACCTTTAGCCATATTTGATTCACTGATTTTCAGCAGACCGGGCCGATTTCTTATTTTAGCTCTACCAAACCGTAGTTCTGACTCAGCGTACTGGACCAATGGACAACAAGCAGCAAATACACGAACTAACAGTGATCCACACAGAATACCACCGTTACTTTGATCGGAGCCGAATAGTATTGTGTAATTCCAATGCCGTTACTAATGCGGTTCAAGAGTTTCTCAAGTCAAAGCCGCAAGTCAACCACCTTTTGCTTTCAGCCAACGGAACCCAATGGAAAGTTACTGTAGATATAGCTGGGTGGCACCAAGTGGGCGATAGTGACTATTTCCCGACATTCGAATCGTTGATGTTGGCCATCTACCCTCAGTTTAACAAAAAGTTCAATAACGAGCTCTTTGACAAACTCTCCAACCTACAAACTGAACAAAATGAGTAAGGCAGATTGCAGTTATGGTGGTACAATACAAGTTCATCAAATCTGTGAAACCAAATCAACTCTGCTTCGTTTACATTAGTACCAGTGCTGGTTCTATTTAGGCTGACTACTTTACTCACTTACAGCCCAAGGCTTTTGAACGGTCATCACCGTTTTACAGGCGACCCCACCACTCGGCCAGGACAGTAAACAGCAGAAACTTACCTTCCTAACATACATTTACCTCCCCATCATACACTTACCTCGTTAACATGAATTACGTGAGATTTGAACTATGTACAAATGTATATGAACAGTGAAGATAAACTCGACCAAACTAATTTTTGCCGGCTTTCTCCAACTTCTTTTCCGATTTCTTATGTTGACGCTTAATAAACGCTTCCAAATCGTCGACGTCCAACTTGGTGTTTCTGATGTAGTATTGTTTGTTTCTTGACAAGTATTGTTTTGGTTTGGAAATTAGTTCGATGTTCTTCAAATTTGGCGAATATAATGGAATTCTGACTTCACATCCAACTCTGTTGATCTTGTTTCTGATTAAGATATTGGTACCTACTGAGTTGACAGCTCTTTTGATGGCAATAACTCTACCAATGACATCGGTACGGTCAAGATAGGTGACTTTGATGATATCCCCAGCTTTTAAACCGGTTTTTGGATCAACCAACGCTCTTCTTTTGCCAGTAGGATCATACTTTTTCAATAATTGTTGTTGTAAGAATGGGATAACTGCTTGGCCATTTCTCTTTGGTGCTAATGGTTCAAACACAGTGGGAACCGGGTTTTTCAACGAACTGAAGCTTCTGAACAGCTGGAACCCCAATCTGGTGCTTACAAGTCTCGTTATTCCAAACATTTGCACGCTGCCTACTGGTCCTTGATAAACTTTTGATGTTCTGAACTGAAAAATTTGAAAAATTTTATATATACAGTAAGTAATTTTCAAGCCCACAAATTGGCACCACCGATAGCGAGACTTCGCTAAACCAGCGAGAGTAACCCAGAGGAGCTCTACGGAGAATTATACTACTAAGCACACCTGTAACATGGTTACAGTAAACCGGAAAGCAAAACATTGGTTTCTGTACTAATGCCCATCAGTTTACTAGATTTCACCTTACCTTGATCAAAAGTGTAGTTTATTAACCCTAATATACAACTGAAGTAAAATGCATAGACTAAAACCGAGGACGTCTCTTTCTCCCCGTGTAGTTGGAATCGAGGGCAACCTTTTTCCCTCTTCTTTTCATTGTTTCCTTCTTTCTGGCAATGAAATCTTTTTTGGTTTCCAACTTCTTCCGTTGCTTCGATGAAAGCTTTTTGTTGGAAGAAGCTGCATCCATGGTGGCTCCTGCTAAATTGACCGATCTTTCGGACATCCCTGCCGTCAACACAAGATAATACTTTTTATTTCTCTTTGACTCAGGCTCGTCAATCATCAACCCACCACCGAATCCAGCTACTTTGGCAGCTGCTAAGATAGACTCGGTTTGTGAGTCATTTTTGGGATAAAACTGGGCTACGAATTTTCCTCCTCTCTTTAACGAAGCATATAAACTATTGAAGAAGTACAACAATCTCTTCTTAGGATCATTCCCAGATGTATCGGCGTTACACAACCACTGGATAGCAGAAATGGAAATGGCAGCATCAAAAGTCCCGGCTCGAAATGGAATACCATTCCCCAAATCACTCAAAAACAAATCACCTTCAACCTGTCTATCTAATCCAGTAGCTAACATACTGGGGGAAATATCCATCCCAATCCAGTTATAGTTCTCTTCAGTCAAGATTTCTCCCGACAAACCCGACCCACATCCCAAATCAAGAAGAAAATGGGGCTGGTCGCTATCAAGATTCAATAGTTCTAATGCTCTTAATGTCATTTTGGCTTGAATATGTTGCACTCTTGTAGACGAAGTATACTTGTACGATTCGGTGTCATTATAAAACACCTCAGGAGGTGCCAACTCTTCAGGTCTAGACATGTTACCTCTAAAGCCCACGTATGCTCACCGTTGTGTTGAAGTAGGATCAGAAAAACCTAGTATGAATTGGTAGTATACAGAAATTGTGATTTTTTCTGATGCTCATCGCTACACAAACTAAATTTCTACTACTGAGAATGATTATCCAAATTACACAGCACCCTGTAGGTGGTCCATTGTGCCCGATTCTGTGCGATTGTGATCACATATAGCTGTAGAGTAACATGTTTGGACATAACAGGCTATTTAGTGTCAAGTTTGTCTGGAATTCCGCCGATAGCTCTGTACCGTTTCGACCCAGCAAGCGAAATCAAGTGCCATTTAGTTTAATTGTGAAGGAAAACACTGATTACAAAGAAATAATACATTTGGTATCACTATATAGTCTATAGATTAAAACTTAAAATCCTCCAGAGGATATGGTGGACTGTAAACAGTCTCTTTGCTTTGTTCATCAAAGACAAACTCAGAAATGTTGGACAGCTCTTCGTCGTTGGATGATGAGTAGTAAACAGGCGAATGACGCAATGGCTTTTCGGCATAATTAATAAAAGGCTCCGAACTGGCGAGACTGCGAGTATCAGGGGTAACGTTGACGGATTGGTCCGCAGTGATAATGTTTCGGACTTTCTTGGGCAATCTATCAGGACGGTAGAATCTCAAGTCAACTCTACCAACAATGTAAAGGACGTTAATGAGGAATTCGAAAAAACCCCAGATAATGTACATAGCAACTGGCGATCCTACATTAGATGCATACTGGTTTTGCCTGGCTTGAAACAACACAACTGATCTCAAGAGAGCACCAACAAAGATTAAAATCGTGGTCGCGACAATGATCATTAACGAAACATTATGTTTCAAACTTCCTCTTTGTGTAGTAAGCCCCTGGACCATGTTGTAATGGTGATGGGTTGCAGCAATGACCCGCACAGCATGACGATGATTAGACACTCTTTTCATAAACGATTCTTCTGCCTCTTCTTTGGCACCCTTGGCAACAAAGTAGAATGGTGAGAATGATTCAACCCACCATGGCTGATAGGTGTAAAGGTTATCATCTTTTCTGGTGGTTGGGAAAAAATATGCCAAAAGCAACAATGCAACGGCAGCCAACGAGTACAAAATAATAAGAACAGAGGATGCCTGAACCCCCTTTTGGTAAGCGACATAACTTTTGCGAGAAAGTGGGTAGACATACCTAGCAGCTGCACAAACAATAGTCATAGCCATAACTGCCAAAACAATAGCATAAAGTGCCATCATGGTGTTCCAGAATAATTTTCTGGAACCACCCACAGGGTGTCTCCATGCAAAGATTCTTGCAGCCAATACCAAGTTCAAAGAGGCAAGAATGATCGATGGTATAATTAAGAGCACTTCACCAGCAATAGCCATATTTGCATTTGCTAAATCATTACTCCAGGTAATTCTAAGAGCCCAGGCAACGATTCTCATGAGGGCATAAAACAACCACCCCAAAGAAATCCAAAAATAGTGCTTTCTTGATATGTTGATCAAAAAAATCGTTAGGTGCAAAAGGAAAATTATAGAAAACGCACCAAGAAAGATAGCAGTGGGGGCTACATCACTAGGTCCTGGGTACCCTCCAAACAAATTAAATTGGGTCAGAATAAGACCATCTATCAATACTGGTGGAAGATTTGTACCTAGAAGATTGTGTCCCTGAATACTATACTGCAAAACTCCAGTACCCAAAGCAGGGTCATTGTCAATGAACCTTAGCAACTGCAAGACTCCGTAGGCAGCAGTGTAGTCTGTTGAGTTGGCCATGGTTCAAATCAACACTCAACACTATCTTGCGGAAGTTTGTATATCAAGCTCAAATAATATTGCAATAACTTGCGTTGAAAGCTTTGAAACGTTACAAAGAACTGACGTTCAAAAAAGAAGGGGTTTCTAACGCTCTTTGCAGACAGTTTGACACCTATAAATCATGAACCAAACTGTCACAAGCAGCCTAGAGATTACAAATCACCAAACCGTTAGCACATCGGTTAGTATGATATTTTCTGAATTGCCATATTAGGAAAAGTTATTGCTGTTTATTGCCTATTTAGTCAAAACGGTTTTTCGGTAGATAAAAATACGGCTGATGCAACTCCAAATTGCCCCACCAACACATACCGAACCCTGTCAACGATGTACAGGGACCTGGAGTTGACCGGATTTAACACCGGAAAAGTAATCCAAGTCAAAAACCATCTATGTGAGTCGCTCGGTAAATTCTACTAATAGGGACCCTCATACTAGTATTACTGTGTTGGAATACGATCTATGCGTTTTGAGTACATAAATTTGAAACGTGTGGCGACCTAAAACCGCAAATCTGGGTTTGAGGGCGTAACGTACTTTTCACCTCGGAGATTACATAGCTGCACCTCGCGGTGGCCATTGTTTACAGCAACACTAATGACGATTTCCCCGTGGATGCCGATGATGTACCTAAAGGTATACCCAGAATGTACCCCTTCCCCTTAGTGATTTTCGAAATTTTAAATTCACCTTGAATAGAGAATGTAAAAAGTAAGAGAGAAAAAGGTGATAAATATGTTCCAGTTATTTACAGTCTTTCTCTAGTCAGAAGAAGAACCAACTACCGCCAGAAGGCATGTGGTTTCAAATTTCGAGTATGAAATTTAGTTTCTTTTAATCTGTCTATAGAGGACTGCTTCGAATGCATTCCATTCATTCTAGCCGTGAGCAAAATCTGCGTTTTGAAAGAAAATATATATTTGAAGGAAGAAAGAAAAAATATATTTTGAAGTAAGGTCTCTCTTAACCCATTCAAGTGATACTGTGATGGTTGTATTGATTTTGTGATGGTTGTATTCATTTCAATTCTTAAACCATTCCATCAATTTTTCATGTATATTCTAGAACGCGTATAAAAAAAATAGGCTTTTGTATTTACGGTTTACTCTATAGGTTGTTTGCAAACACAGTGAGATTATCAGTTTAGGACAGATCTTCATAGTCTATTCGTAGTATTAATTGTACATTTTAATCTCAGTATGCCTACTGCTAATATTGATTATTCAAAAGCAAATCACAGACTCAACAGTGAACCACTGGAAGCTGGCAGTGTAACAGATAATGTCATCTCAACACCTTTCGGACTAGTGCTATTGGAAATCCAAGGAGAATTAAATCTACCCCGAGAAGTACCGAAAGATAACTTGCAAGATTTTATAAGTGTTGACTCAATCCATCATGCGGTCAAGTTTGGACGATTACAGTTAGATGAGAAGGACCCAAAAAAACTCACACTTTTTGTCGGTAACTCCCAACGGCTTATTGGTGATTTGGTGAAATTGAACCCACCATTGGCAGTTTTGAAAGTCCCTATAGATAAAACAGATCTGATAAAGGATAAATCTATCGATATGATTGACATTATCGAAAAAAAGCTTATTTTTAAAGAAAGACCATTACCAATCATGTAAAAAACTGCTTTTCTGGCAATTAACTGGCAACACTGGATTTCAAACTTGCTTGTGCTCGTAAAGATCTGGCATCTTCAATATAAAAGGGCATACACAATCAAATAATTACGTATTATTGTAATACTATGAAACAAACTTCATGGAATGTGTAAACAAATCAATAATCTAACGAATCTATCGTATATATATATCCATACTCTAAATATCTGAAGCTTGCATCTACATTTACATTTTTGGTTTTTGGCTCTGATGTTCGAATGAAATATGGTTGTTTGTGATGAAGCCACCATTTTGCGGATCGTGAACAATCAATTTGTCATAGATGGTTCTTATATCCTTATCAGAGAACCCTAATTGATTTTTCAAGTATTGAACAATTCCTCCGTACTTGTTGTGGAATGCTTCATATGTAGCCAACATTGCTTCATATTTACTACTGATCAAGTTTTCAAACCCGTCATCCTCTACGGACCAGTTATTTCTACCTCGAGAAATCAAGTTCTCAAACTCCAGTAAATCAGAGTCTAGTTTGTTTTTCAAGTTGTCAATAGTCAACAAAAATTCCTTTTTAATTTTTGGATGTTCAGGTTTGAGACCAATGGTGGTCAATTCGTATTCTTTTGCAATAGTGTTCTTATCTACTCCAAGCAATAGAAGAAGTAACATACCAAAAATACCGGTCCGATCTTTCCCAGCAGTACAGTGGAATACAAAAGGTCTCCCGTCATCACGAATGTATTCAAAAATCGTTTTGAAAGCCGTTGTTCCCAGGATCAAGATGTTTTCGTAAACATTAACAAACGTGGACCAACATGTCATCAAGTTGGAATATTTGACTACTACTGATTGAGGTGAATAATCATCGTTGGTGAAAACTGGAACATGGTACCGTTTGATCCCCACTTCAGCAAAGCCATCAGGAACACCATTACGAATGCATTCACCATCACTTCGCAAATCAAAAACTGCCTTAACTCCAAGATCTTGTAACTTCGCTAAACCATTTTTCGTGATATTTGTCATGTTTGCGCATCTAAATGCAACATTAGGTTTGACAAAGTACTTATTATGAGGATTGGACGAGTCTGGGAATGTCGGATTGTAGATCTTCCAACCACCAATATCTCTGAAATTGGAAACTCCTTCGATCTGCTTCCACCTGGGGAATCTACCAATATCTACACTGGCAGCAGCAAACCGTTTTCTTTCCTCAGCTGGATCCAACCAATCTACAATCATTTCGCAAACTAAATAGTTGTAGTTGACCAACTTCTTTTTCGTCAATGGAAGCTTTTGCTGGTTGTAGGTCTCAGCATCGTCTTCATCTTCAATCTCGTGTACCCCGTAAAAGTTGTGGTCTGCAAATGGAATCAATCGTAATTTGTGTGACAACGGGCCCCTGCTCAAGTAGTTAGCCCAGAGGGCAGAATCGTCAATTGGGACGATATTATCATACAACCCATAAATACTCAAACACGACCAATCTAATGGTAATTGACTGACTGGGGTCAAGTCTGCCGTTGCGAGGTCAAACAACTCCAATCTTGAAATGGGGACATTCTGCATCTTCCCGTAACGAAGACAATTCTGGGGCAAAGCCAGAACGTCGGCGTCCAACACATCGTACCGTTCCAACACAGTGTAACTTCTAAATCTGGCGGAACAGTTGACCAAGTTGGGAACAATGATCGCCTTGGCCACTTCATCCGACTGGGCAATCTCGTTCTGTTTCATCGCCCAAAGGAACATCGCTACTCCTCCCCGCGAGTGGGCGATAATCGACGATAACATAAAGTTGATCCCCAAAGGATTCAACTTGCCGTTTGTCAAAAACTCAGCACATGCTTGAATATCCTCTATATCTTGGCTTAAAACACGGCCCTTTTCCTGGTCTTCGTTCTCGTCAGAGTCACCGCACCCTCTGAAATCGATTCTCAACGAGTATATCCCCAACTCTGCCGCGAGCATGTGCGCCAACCTCTTTTGATAACAGTAATTACGATGGCCACCCTGGCCATGTATGATCAATGCTGCCTTGTTGGTGGCAGCAGTGTATCCACGTTCATGATAGTCCTCCAAATCAACCGCATGGGGGACTGCAATCACCCCGTGCACCCCTTTACCTAAAACCACCTCGATTTCCCGAGGCGCAACTACTTCATCGAATCTTGCCATGTTGATGAACAATAATTTTGTGCCTCATACCCCAGTTCCATATATATAATGGCTGTTCTGCATGGACTCCGCGCATTACCATAACCGTGGTTAATGCATCTTGGTTAAATCTTTGTGCCTAACTTGGAACGTATTTGATGCCCCCACTATGGGCTTCAACCCCACACATGCCGCTACCGTTTGCCCTGCCTATCGTCATGGTTGGTTTTACGCCTGGTGCTTATTTATTGTGCGACTGTATATGGCCGTAGATATTTGATTATCTTGTGATGGTACTATATCGTAAATCCGTGCTCATACTTGGCAGTGATGAACCATGGTATGACATTTGTTGTTGTCATAGCATTCAGATGGCACGGCCGTAAATCAGTATGTATCGAGAGTGCTTCGTCGACTACTGTAGATTCTCATGGACTTGCTACATAGACAATAGATACACTAACGTGTGGTGATGCATGCATTGTCAAAATCTCGTGGCCGTAGGTGCCTACTAATTCTCTACGAACGGCCACGTTAAGTTCGTGTATCTCCGCAGCAGTTTCAATCTCACCGCACGGTTGAAAATCATCTTCACACCTAGTACACAGTCGCACGAAATCACCACCTGGTGGGCTTCAAATGGACAACTTTGCCAACGACAGGGACAGCTACACCCGGTTGGGGAAAACCCTCACCGAGAACCACAACAACCAACTACAGACCCAGCTTCTGGTCCTCCGATCAGCCCTTATCAATTTCGCCGTTGACCATGGCCAGGAGATTGTAGAGAACCGAGAGTTCACAGTGAAGTTCTCCAAGATGTGCCAGTTGGCCGATATCGACCCATTGGACTTGGTTCTACAGTGTCAATCTACCGCAGGATCGTCCAAATCGCACGAATTTAGCACTGCTCTCGCGGTGAAAATTGTCGAAATATGCCAGTCAACAAGACACTTGAACGGGGGAGTCATCTTGGTGGAAGAATTGACGTTCCTCTTGCGAAAATCAAACGTCGTCACATGCGACATTACCCCATCTCATATCGAGTCAGCATTACAAGTGCTCGTGAATCTAGGTCATGGCTACAATATTGTTGATATCAACAACAAGAAATGGTTGAAGTTCGCTAGTGCTACGGGATCAAACTTTTCCAACGACGAAAAACTGATCTACACCTTGTGCGGGTTCATGGGAGGATACGTGACATACAGGTTATTGCGCGACAATTACGGCTGGGACAAGGTTCGATGTAAAACTACTATCGACCAGATGATCATGAATGGGTTTCTCTGGATCGACCAAGGTGGCAGTGAACCACAATTTTGGGTGCCATCGTGGATTTCAAACTAACGATTTTTGTGTACGAAACTACTTACAGGGGTTCTGCATTGGGTATGTACTGGTCTAATTAGGTTCATTTTTTTCCATCTTTTTACGGAGTAGTTTCTGTCTATGTCTCTCGTTGACGGCCTCAAATGTGTCTCCCATTATTCTCTGACTAATTGGAACGTAGGTCTTGTAGTTTCTTCCTCTACCATTACCGGTATTCACGGCACCGCCGTTAACAGAGGCTTCTGGCTCTTGGAACCCTTCGGTGAAGAACTGGTCCAAGATTTCTGACATTTTACTCTTCAACTGATAGTCCAACAACATTCCACGGTACAGAGCAAAGTCCTTTTGCTGCTTGTTGTTTTCGAAATCCTGGGCCTTTAACCACTCCATTTCTGGAAACACACAGTTGTACAACACTAACGGAATATCGTTAGCCATCTCGTAATTGGGCTTGGAAGGATACTTTTCCACGTTCAAAAGATCATCAACAATAGTAGGAAGCTCCAACTTCTGTCCCACCAAAAGCAAAATCGCCATCATACATCTCACTTGGTGCCAGAGAAATGCCGTTCCTTGCAAATCAAGATAGTAGAACTCATCATCGAGACGAACAATCTTTGCACGGTAAACTTCACGGAAGTAGTTTGTGATTTGCTTGGACCCATCAATCTTGCAGAAGTTTCTGAAATCGTGGACCCCATGGTACTTATCTGCCGCCTGTTGCATCAACTCAATGTCCAAATTGGATTTCTTAAACAAGTATCGGTAATGTCTGTACAAACAACTGAATCGAGCATCAAAGTCTTTTGGTGGCCGGAGACAAACAGCAGTTACTCGTATATCAGTAGGAAGCATTGAGTTCAAAATAGTAAGATAGGCTATTTCTTCGTTATCAAACTGTGCTTCTTGCTGCTGTTCGTCTGTCAAACTAGATCTTACATTTAATGAAATCACCTGGTTCATGGCACTAACACCTTTATCAGTTCTTCCACATCTACTGAATTTACAGCATTCTGGATCCGGTGACGCAATAAGCTTTGCTTTGGCCAAAGATTCTAGTATCACCTGTTCAACTGTAGGTAATGGCGTTGGCTCGTACTGGTACGCCAACCCGTTGTAGTTCCACCCCAAGTACCCAAACTTGATAGCAATGAATCTGGTGTTGTGTTTGGAGAAATCAAATGCCTTTTTCTGTTTCTTCTTACCTACTGGCTGTGACGATCCACACGAATTTATAGTGGAATCTCCAGCAGCATTGGTGTTGGTGGTGCTGGTGTTGATACTGGTAGTTGGTGGTTGAAGCTGGTTGATTTTGGCAATGAGGTCTTCTTTCGACCATTTGGAATAGTCAGGCGCTGAAACTTGACCCACAAGCAGACCGACACTCGATGTACTGTTACTTCTCTTCACCATCCTCAATAACTGCGTGTAGCGCGTCGAGAGCATCAATTGACTGCTTGACGTAATAAAAGTTGTGCGATGAGCATTGAAAAATTATGTGATGAGCTTCACCACCAATACTTCAGACGAGCTCACCATGACTACGAAAAAAGGGTCCCTAGCGTGGGAAAACTTGAAGTGTGAGTTACATCCATGGATCAAGGATGCTATACTGTCTCTAGGGTTTCCCACGATGACTCCCGTTCAAGCATCGACCATTCCTTTACTTAGTGGGAATAAAGACGTGGTAGTAGAAGCGGTTACTGGGTCAGGTAAAACGTTATCTTTCGCTATTCCCGTACTCCAGAAGGTGTCAAATAGATTATACCATGTTGATAATGACGGCGACTTGCCAGAACCAGTGAAAAAGGGCCATATGTTGGCGATTGTGATGTCCCCCACGAGAGAGTTGGCAAAGCAAATCCAATCGGTGTTTGATGGTTTGCTCAAGTTTTTGCCTGACGACTACACTCCAATCAAAACCCAGCTCTTGGTGGGCTCTCTTTCAAATGTCAGAGAGGACTTTGAGTACTTTCATGCTAACAAACCATATATCTTGATCGCTACACCCGGTAGATTACTAGACTTTCTTTCTCATTCAGCAATCAAGACCAACTCGGTAGAAATCGCCATTTTGGACGAGGCGGACAAGTTGCTTGATATTTCGTTTGAAAAGGATGTTGTTTCCATATTGAAGAGGTTGCCGAAACAAAGAAGAACAGGGTTATTCTCAGCAACCTTGAGCTCAGCTGGGGACACCATTTTCAGAGCCGGTATGAATAATCCCGTCAAGGTTGCAGTGAAATCCAAAGCAGCTAATTCGGCAGCACCAGCGTCGTTATCGATATCATACATGGTGGTGGATGCTAGCAAGAAAATCACCACCTTGATCAAGTTAATGCAGCAACACAGATACAAAAAGTGTATCGTATATTTTCCAACATGCCTTTCAGTGAAATACTTTTACAATGCATTTCAACATCTTTTTGAGTGTGAGGATTTGAAGCTAGTCTCTTTGCACGGACAGCTTTCTACAAAGTCTAGAATGAATGCTCTAGCAAAATTTACAGACGGTGACTCGTATGCTTTCAAGCACGTATTATTGACTACAGATGTCGCTGCCAGAGGTATAGATATTCCTGATGTCGATTTGGTTGTGCAGTTGGACCCACCAACCGATCCAGATGTGTTCTTGCATCGTTGTGGTAGAACAGGTAGAGCCAACAAGGTCGGTAAGGCTATCGTTATGTTGAATGAAGACAGTACAGAAATCAATTATATTGATTTTATGGAGGTGAAAGGCGTAGCTATGGGAGAAATTGAACCACCTAGTCTTGAAAACCACGAAGAACTTCAACAAAAATTTAGAAAGTTTTTGTTGGCTGACAGAGCAAGACATGAATTGGGAGTACAAGCATATGTGGGGTTCATTAGGTACTATTCCAAACATATGGCGTCGTCAATTTTCCGTCTTTCGACTTTGGATTATCTAGGTATTGCTAGAGCCTACGGATTGTTAAGGTTACCAAAAATGCCAGAAACAAAGTATATCAAAAATGAGGACATGCCAGAGGATGGCTGGTTGGGAGAAGCAATTGATATGGATAAATACGCTTATGCCGATGAACAAAAAGAGAAGTCCAGAATTGAAAACTTAGAAGCAGACAAACTCAAAAGAATCTCTGACGCAAAGAAGCGTAAAGAGTTGAAGAAAAAGAATGAAGCTTGGTCAAGTAAAACCGACCTGAAAGAAACCAGACAAGAAAGACGAGAAAAGATGAAGCGTAAGAGAGAAGCCATCGAAAAGCAAATCATGGAAGAAAGCAGCGATGATGAAACTGAACAGGATTGGAAAGACATTGTTAGACAAAACAAAAAATCCAAAGGAGACAGTGGTTTACAAGGGAGTTTTGATGACTTGTGATGGCACGAATACACGATATCATCAAAAGTGTATACTATTAATTTTTGTACATTATTTGAAGTTTAATATATAAACTTTTATAGACCCTGTTATTGAGCTTGGGAACATAGTATTAAGGAAGTCAGATTGCACTCAAGGGTATTTCAAGGGGTCTATGGATATTCTTGTGACTTACGTGCTCCCTGGAGCATTGGTAAGAAATAGTTATCTTATTCGGTTGGTTTTAAAGTTGAAAGTGTCGTTATTATATTTTCCATTTGGAACTCATAGATCTGATGCCATCAAAGACAAACAAGTTATCTAATGGTGTATATTGCCCAGTGGTTAGTTTCAACACTTCTTGGCTTACAATACCTCCCATTAAACTGTTCATATTGTGATAGGATCGTGTGTTGTGTATCAACAGTTCCTTGAACGTTGATATTATATTTGGCGTGAGCTGTTGTTCAATGTGAAACTCGGCAACAAAGAGACCAATAAAGGAATCAAAATTCTCGATTGTGGGAGGTTCTTTGTGAATCTCAACATATTTGTTGTATGTGTAGATGGAAAAGTAGATTGCTAACATGTTACAAGAATCACTATCATTCTCATCAGAACTAGCAAATAAGTCTCTGATTAATGATTCTGACACCGTTTTTTTCGACCCCACTGTGACATACAACAATTGGGAATTCTTGCAGAACGATTTCATCGATTCTTCTGCCGCTTCAGATTCTGATCTGCCAAGCGAGACAAGAATCAGTTTGACTTGGGCTGAGAATAGATCCAAGTCTTTGGCTGCTTTCTCTCGGTATAACGTTTGCAACTTGATATATCCTGCAGTGTCGCTTACCATATCTGGTAAATTACCTGACAATGGCAATGTTTCATTAATTTCTACAAATTGCTTCAACGCCTGAACATATATCCAAAAGATGGGTGTTTTGCTGGAAAGGGTAGCAAGAATGGACGACTGGAATAGATGGTGGATTGATGGAGGAATTTGTGTCGACTGTAGTGCCCTGTGAATCGTGTTCAATGCCTCGGCAAAGTTTTCTTCTTTGAACTTGTCATTAGCCATATCCTCAATGTACGTCTTGAACTCTTTTTTATCTGTGTATGATGTAGGAGGCAAGCCGTCGTGGTCATCCTTCCAGTGCTTCATTGCCTTGATGTAAATGACAATGTATGGTACATGAGCGTGGTCCACTTCGTCGAGGGTGTCGAGGTCGATAGAGTCTACGTATTGTTGGAGTTCGGCCCACGGCTTGTCGATACGTAAATCGTATAGTTTCAACGGGTCGTGGGTTTCAATGACGGTTACCTCGTTGGCAATCAAGTTGACCGAACCATAGTACCCTAACGTGTTTACTAGTAGAAGGGGTATTTGTCTTTGCCAAAGGAGGTCAATAAGACCAGCCAAGTTGGGGATGTGATCGGACACAATGACCACATTGAATTGGTCCCACCACGACGGGGGGTTCTTGTCTATGACCTTGTCGATAGGCTGGCAAAGCGCCTGTCCTTTCACGTCGTTGTTCAACTCGACTAGCTTGTTACAAATCGATTCTGCCCGAGGCTGGCCCAAGTTCGACTTGCTCAAGAAAAAGTTCCCCAGCAAGCACGAATTGTCGACGATCACGTCGTCTATCAACGTGAACTTGCCAATTCCCGGCAACACCATATTTTTGAGAATTTCCGACCCAGTGGCCGTGCCGTTGATTAGACAAATGTGGCTATTCTCTAGGTTATATTGGCCCGTAGATGCCCACAACCGCAATTGACGGTCGTATTTGTTAGTGTCGGTTCCAGTCATCCTGTTATTCGTCAAAAACTATCAAATATCGCAAAAGCAGCGGTGAATATGCCCACTTTGTTTGTCTCGTTCAAATTTCCGTTTACTAGGCGATTGCGTACAGTGTATATAATGAAAACTATGGGGCCGACCAACTTGGTCAGAACTTGAAATTGGGTCGTATAAACGATACTACTCGGTGGAACTACCAGCTTGGTCTACGTCGCAGTACACCACACGCTAGTTGGTGAAGTCCTACCGGTGTTTTCTGACGGTTACTTGGTGGTCTGTTTCGCGAAAAGCATGCTCGACTTGCACACGGTAATTTTCACTAAATAAGCCACCCTATTGAGTTGACTACAATGAGAACCCTTACAAATCTGCCAGTCGTCGCTCGGAAACCGTTATCTGGTGTGTTGTGGGGTTGGACTTGCTTGAGGAGGTATTTCATTGTGACGATGGTGTTTCTTGGTCTATTGCTACATCGTGTGTTCATGTTGTGTTGCGTTTCTGTATGTACCGTGAGCGAGCATGAAGTTGCAGGAAAGGTTATTGTTGGTTGCAGAGAGCAGACATGACGGGTTGGGGTGAATGGAAATGGTAAACTTGAAAGGTGTGTTGCAATTACGTGCTTTCTGTGTAGACTTTTTCGATTCTGTCGTAGTTTGGTAGGCTTCTCTAGGATACATGGCACTTCTGGTTGGATTTGAGGACACCACCAGCTACAAACTGGTTGTACTTTTCCTTTTCTCTTTCTTTGAGCTTCTCCTTGATTTCTAGTGGGAAATACGTCTCCATCAATGCCATGGTTTCCACGTCGAGGTTCCCACCGTCAGCATTCACCACTGCGTTGGTGCTCCTACAAATGGGACAGTCCGATTTCTTCTGTTGCTTCATCATCACCAAACATCTCACGCAAAACGTGTGGTTGCATTGTAGTTTTATGGGCTTGTAGGCCACGCTCATGCAAATGGGACATGTGTAGTCTTCGAGTTGCGGCACCAACGTGACAATCGAGTTTTGCATGATGCAACATATTGACTGGGCAATAGATGTCCCCGTTATAAAGATGTGGTCGGTGGATATTAATTTGGGGAAAGTATACTTGATTCCTAGGTTGGTTTGCTTGTCGAACTTTTTGAGGATCTTCCTGAACGCTTCGGAATTCAAATATTGGAATTGGAGAATTTTGAGCAAGTGGTAGTTCAAGGCAACAAAGTCATTGAATGCTACCACTGACTTTTTAGATTTGAAATTCGATAATATTCCTGATTTGTTGACGTTAGCAATGAACTGCGACAAGTTCTTCTCTATCTGTTCGGCATTTTTCTCACTCTTGGAGCTAGACGTTTCGTTATACTTGAAGTAAACTTCAGAGTCCAAGTAGATTCTAAACAACTTTCGCCAATTGTACAAATCACCCTGTTTACTAAGCATACCCCGTTTTGAAAGTGACAACTTGGAAATCTCTTGTGAAACGTCTTGGACTTCGTCTATCAACTTCCTTTCCTCTTTTATTCGCAAATTATCCAAATTGTCCAACTCCTCGTTTAACATTTGAAAGAACTTGGTATCAGAATTCAACATAATATACACTTGTTTGTTGGTCTCAGGTTGTGGCAATGGAGTGCCCTCCCGAGAACTCGAGGGTGATATTACCATTTCATCGCCATTTGTTTTGATCTCTAGCACATGCTCTTTGTTGTCATCGTCATCGGAAATGTACGATTCAAGCTTTGCTTTCAATTGTGCTCCCAACTCTTGTAGATGTTCATCCGACAAGTTCTGGTTATCCAAGTTGATTTTCAAGATCGGAACTATATGATCTTGTCCTTTAGTTTTCGATAACGAATACTCGGCAATGAGTGGATTGGATGCGTTGGTGTCGTGTTCAGTTATTTCAACCACCTTGTCTGAGTTAGAATCCTCAAACAACAACTTGAGGTCCTTCTTCTCGAGACCCAAGAAGTTCAACTCACTAACTACATTACTGATACATTTCTTGAGCGCCTTGTATTGAATCGCTGCAGCTAGCCAGTCATCAGGAATATCCTGTTCGTTGAAAGTTCTTTCTAACTGCTTCGCAAATTTCATCGTACCATATCAATTTCTACACCCAGCTACTAGAAATTGAGCCAAGACTCCGATCAACTAGCCTGTCAGTACCTGTACTGAAAATTTTTAAATTTATTCTGCAGTGGAAAAATACGACAGATATAGTTTTTGCCTTGCGATGATTGACACTGGTTTACATACGGCTGGTATTTATGTCCAAAGCAATTATTCGAATCCTACAGACGAGTTGTGGGGAAAATGATGTGACTTATATATTAAATTTTCGATTTGTGAGCTACCATTATTCTTTTTGCTCTAATAACTGCTCCTTTCACTCTACTGCTACATCATCTCAATGATTGTTTATGTGCCACCTCTCAAACTCTAAGCTGTTGGTAGGCGATGCACGTGGTATAGATAATACACCATTGTAGCGAAATTATTTCCCTGCATCACGTTTTGGGGCGTAGGTGCATTACGTAGTCTATACTTTCCGTCCAGGTAGCCCTGCAAGTGTTTTGGTTGTGTTTATGCTATTTTTGGGAAGTTGAGACTTTGATTGCAACCAACTTAAAATTTTGGATTTAAGTGACTTGTCGTGTGATTTACGTCTAACATAATTAAACCGGTGTCTTTGCAAAAGTTGGCCATTGTTGCGATGACGTCTTATGCATCGAAACCATAACGTTTATGTAAAAAGGTTTAAAAAGAAATTCCGATACCGGGAGTCGAACCCGGGTTTGCTCGGTGAAAGCGAACCGTGCTAGCCGTTACACTATATCGGACAATTGATATGCTGTAAACTCTTTGGCTACT
This sequence comes from Suzukiozyma palmioleophila, assembly GCA_030560805.1. Taxonomy (NCBI): domain Eukaryota; kingdom Fungi; phylum Ascomycota; class Pichiomycetes; order Serinales; family Debaryomycetaceae; genus Suzukiozyma; species Suzukiozyma palmioleophila. The sequence continues at coordinate 405,562 of JAKTVY010000004.1, forward strand.
TTATATTTAAGTAACCTTTGAATCAGTACTGCCCAAGAATACCCGACAAAATTACAAAAAATATGAAAAAAATATTACACACTATAAAACCATACTGGGATCAAGACGGACAAGGAAATATCATTTTCTAAGACAAATGATGCATGGTGGGCTTTCTATAACAAATCGGAGTTAAAGAGATAGGTATACTACAAAGTCGCTATTCCAGTTAGTTCCATCTGGGGAGGAAGGTAACAATTTATGCATTATTAAATGAAATATAGAAGGGTTGTTAGAGTTTTTTCAACGATAAAATCTTCGGTACTAGCTCAGAAAATAGTGAACTCGATAAATAAGTAGAATTGTTTATAAATGAGTATATTGATTGCGTGATGTAATAAGGTAATTTTATAAATTGTGCAACTATTTCAAAGATTGACTTAAAAAAGTTGAGTTAAAACAGAACCAAGTTTCTTACAATTCTACATACCAGTATTGACGTTGTGGTCACTATGATGTAATCACCGTAGTATATAGTCTGTTTAGTTCTGATTCCAAAATAAATTCAAATTTTGGCAGTGTGCGTTCGTTTCAAGGGACTTCGTCAACCTCTCGTTTCAAAAAATAATAAAAAAAAAGGTTCCCATATTCTGAACAAAACAAGGAAGATGCTAAAAAATGATTATCGTAAAGTACAAGTGTGTCCATATATGAAAACAATCCTCAAGGTTTCTGTGTCTACTGGGGTAATGTAAGCAAACTCCTCACCCATTTTTCTACCATGAGAGCTCAATTCGGACTGGCTGCAAAATCTGAGATTCAGGAGGCTTATGTCCAAAGCATTCCAGCTTCACAATGCTTGAACAGGTTACACTTAAATCCCAAGATATATACATTTCATGCTGAATGAATCATATGCTCTCCAAATAGATGTTGTAAGTTGTAACTTCATGACAGCTCAGGAATGACGTATTTATGGAAGAAACGTTTGAAATCGAACTGAGGTCAATTAACCTCTTGTGTCTCACGTCGGTCAATGGATCTATGATATATGCATTCTACTGGTGAAAGATGTGCTACAGCGTGACAAGAAGTGTGCTGCAAATATATTTTGAAGCTCCGACTGTTAGATGTAATGATGCACAATAGGATCGCATACAGGGCAATTACTAACGATCTGATAGGTGGCAAATTTCAAAGGTCATACAAGCAAAGGATGATGCATGGAAGTTACGTAGCAAAACTAACAGTGGCAATGCATAGCACCCATCTTGATCCATCATTAAAAAAAATTGAGATGGCTCACGTCACTCATATTGTGCTGTGGACCCTTTGACAATATGACACATTGCCATAGAACTGTAGTAGTAATAGGTTCTTGAATACCATAGATACAACAATGTATATCATTCGTGCCTATTTCTTTTGACCGTTTTGTGCCATGCCAGATCAGCTGCTGTTGCAGCCAACGCTTCCCACAATGTGCCAAAGGTGCCAACAAGATGAAAGTGGTTACACGTGATGACCACTTCATGAAATGGCCCAATTGACCACGCACATACGAAATCAACGACAGTGGTCATGAAAAGTATACCCCACAACGACGAATACCAACTTTTGCAATGATATCATTCACAATTGGAACTATTGGGTGGTATAAAACACCGGGTAACTTATAGATCCTTAATCAAATTTGGTAAAAATAGTACGCCGCATGAATTTTTTCTTTATGCGAAGAGATAGATGAAGGAAAAAAATTTTCACTTTAAATTAGGTGAAGTTCCCACTACAAAAATTTTTTCTTGTTTTACTTATTCTTTTAGTTAACATTACCAGGATGTCTGCTGCTAGTGAAAGTAAGTACTCAAGTGAAGTACTTTCTGAATTATTAAGTAAGCTTGAAGTTAGTGAAAATAAGAATGAATCTGCTGCTAATGTTGCTTCATTTTTGAACTCTTCAATTGTTGAGCACGATGTTCCAGAAGAATTTTTCAAGGACTTCAAAGTTGCTTTGAACTCCAAGGATGCTAATGTTGCTATCTCTGCTTTGAATGCTTACACCCACATTGCTTCCCCATCTGGTTTAGCTCCATCTGTTGAACCATATGTTGTTGCTTTAGCTAAGGATGTTGCTACTCAAGCCGGTAACAAGAACAAGGATGTCCAACAAGCTGCCACTGAAGCTTTGAAAGCCATTGCTCAAGCTATCACTCCATCCGCTGTTAAAGCCCTCTTACCAGACATCTTGGAAAACTTGCACTCTTCTAATAAATGGACTGAAAAGGTTGCTATCTTAGCTGCCATCTTCGATTTAGTTGACTCTGCCAGAAGCCAAATTGCTTTAAGAATGCCTGAATTAGTCCCAGTCTTATCTGAAGCTATCTGGGATACCAAGAAGGAAGTTAAAGAAGCTGCTTTAAGAACCATGACTAAAGCCACTGAAACTGTCGACAACAAGGATATTGAAAAATTCATTCCAGAATTGATCAACTGTATTGCCGACCCAAACAAAGTTCCAGAAACTGTCCACATCTTGGGTGCTACCACCTTCGTTTCCGAAGTTACCATGGCTACTTTGTCCATCATGGCTCCATTATTGTCTAGAGGTTTAGCCGAAAGAGACACTGCCATCAAGCGTAAATCCGCTGTCATTGTTGATAACATGTGTAAATTAGTCGATGATCCACAAGTTATTGCTCCTTTCTTGTCCAAATTGTTACCAGCTTTGAAAGCTAACTTCAACACCATTGCTGACCCAGAAGCCAGAGGTGTTACTCAAAGAGCTTTAAACACTTTAAGAAGAGTTGGTTCCGTTGGTGAAAATGACGCTTTACCAGAAATTTCCACTGCTGGTGATGTCTCCGTCACCTTAGGTGAATTGAACAAATTGGTAAAGGACAAGAACATTGCTAGCAGATTCGATATTGCCAAGAACTATATGGCTGCTATTGCCGGTGATTTGATCGATGAAAGAGACATTGACCAAAACTCCTGGTTATCTTTGTTGGCTCCTTTCGCCACTATCTTCTTACACGAAAAAGAAGCTAAGGAAATTGTTGAAGAATTCAGAAAGAACGCTGTTGACAACATTCCTCAACCACCTCAATTCGATGATGAAGAAGATGAAGGTGAAGACTTATGTAACTGTGAGTTCTCTTTAGCTTACGGTGCTAAGATCTTGTTAAGAAACACTCAATTCAGATTGAAGAGAAACAGAAGATACGGTTTATGTGGTCCAAACGGTGCTGGTAAATCTACTTTGATGAGAGCCATTGCCAACGGTCAAGTTGAAAACTTCCCATCTCCAGAAGAATGTAGAACCGTCTACGTCGAACACGATATCGATGGTACTCACGCTGACACTTCTGTCTGGCAGTTCGTCATTGAAGATGCTCTTGTTTCTTTAACCAAGGAAGATGTTGTTGCTAAATTGACTGAATTCGGTTTCTCCGATGAAATGATCAACATGCCAATTCAATCCTTGTCTGGTGGTTGGAAGATGAAATTGGCTTTAGCCAGAGCTGTCTTGAAGAACGCTGATATCTTGTTATTGGATGAACCAACTAACCATTTGGATACCGTCAATGTTGCTTGGTTAGTCAACTACTTGGAAACCTGTGGTATTACCTCCATTATTGTTTCCCACGATTCCGGTTTCTTGGACAAGGTTTGTGAATACATTATCCACTACGAAGGTTTCAAATTGAGAAAATACAAGGGTAACTTATCTGAATTCGTTAAACAATGTCCATCTGCTCAATCTTACTACGAATTAGGTGCCTCTGACTTGGAATTCCAATTCCCAGCCCCAGGTTTCTTAGAAGGTGTTAAGACCAAACAAAAAGCTATTGTTAAGGTCTCCAACATGTCCTTCCAATACCCAGGTACTGCTAAACCACAAATTAGTGACATTAACTTCCAATGTTCTTTGTCTTCCAGAATTGCCGTTATTGGTCCAAATGGTGCTGGTAAATCTACCTTAATTAACGTTTTGACCGGTGAATTATTACCAACTTCTGGTGAAGTTTACGTCCACGAAAACTGTCGTATCGCTTACATTAAACAACATGCTTTCGCTCACATTGATAACCACTTAGACAAAACTCCATCTGAATATATCCAATGGAGATTCCAAACTGGTGAAGATAGAGAAACCATGGATAGAGCTAACAGACAAGTTACCGAAAAGGATGAAGAAAACATGAACAAGATCTTCAAGATCGAAGGTACTCCAAGAAGAATTGCTGGTATTCACGCCAGAAGAAAGTTCAAGAACTCTTACGAGTATGAAATTTCTTGGTTATTAGGTGACAACGTTGGTATGAAATCTGAAAGATGGGTTCCAATGATGTCTGTTGATAACACTTGGTTACCAAGAGGTGAATTGATGGAAACTCACGCCAAGATGGTTGCTGAAGTTGATATGAAGGAAGCTTTAGCTTCCGGTCAATTTAGACCATTGACTAGAAAGGAAATTGAAGAACACTGTGCTATGTTAGGTTTAGACCCAGAATTAGTTTCCCACTCTAGAATCAAGGGTTTGTCCGGTGGTCAAAAGGTTAAGTTAGTCTTGGCTGCTTGTACCTGGCAAAGACCTCACTTGATTGTGTTGGATGAACCAACCAACTATTTGGATAGAGATTCCTTAGGTGCTTTATCTAAGGCTTTGAAGACTTTCGAAGGTGGTATTGTTATCATTACCCACTCTGCCGAATTCACCAAAGATCTTACTGAAGAAGTCTGGGCCGTCCTTGACGGTAAGATGACTCCATCTGGTCACAACTGGGTCCAAGGTCAAGGTTCTGGTCCAAGATTAGAATCCAAGGATGGTGATGAAGAAGACAAATTCGATGCCATGGGTAACAAGATTGCTGCTGTCAAGAAGAAGAAGAAGTTGTCATCTGCCGAATTAAGAAAGAAGAAGAAGGAAAGAATGAAGAAGAAGAAGGAAATGGGTGATGATTATGTTTCTTCTGACGAAGATTTCTAAGCATGAAAAATGTTAGTTTTTTTGAAAAAAATTAACCTTTAATTTGAATCAACAAATATTTTACGTGTTTTGTGTTTTGTAGTTAATTAGTTATTTCTATGATATCTATAGATCAATGTATAAAATTTGATATATTTAAAAATCGCACCGTAGTTCTAAGCGCTCATTTTGAAATACACTTCAGAGGCAATGTTGGTGTGGCTATTAGTGGTGCTTGGATTGGATTTCGGTTGGGCAGCTGATTATATTGAACGTTCTGCTAACTCAAATCCTAGATCTTCAAATTACTCGACTCCATACAATAATTATTCTCCATTTGAAACCAAATGTCCAACAGCAAATTTAATTAGAAATGCTGACAGCGTATGTTGTTCGCAGTATTGTAATCCACTACTAATACTAACAACAGCAGTTGTGCCCATTGGAAACCAACTATATAGCCAATAGAAATTTATTGACAGATTCCAATCTTTATAATTCTTTTGCAGCCATCCAAATTCCTGGGTTTGACTATCACAATTTTCTATATAACAAGCATGATGCTATCCGAATAGCGTTGGTATTCTCAGGCGGGGGTTATCGTTCGATGTTAACTGGTGCTGGTGTTTTACAAGCGTTTGATGATCGGACTCCGAATAGTGGTTACTTGGGAGGACTTTTGCAGTCAATTACGTATATCGCCGGAATATCAGGAGGATCTTGGTTGGTAATGAGCAATTTGGTTAACGATTTCAAACCAGTACATACTATAATTGATAATAATGAAACTTGGTCTCTTCAAACTCAGTTATTACAAGGAATTCCCAATTTTGAACCAAGTGGATTGCTACCTCGATATAACAAATCTACAAGTGAAATAGATGTGAAAGTTAAACCTAGCTTGTTGAGTCTGTTTCTCAAATTCCTAGGCGTACAAGTCCATCAGCATAGTTCTTCCATGAATCTCGACACTACTATCTTTAAAACGATCAAAAATATATTTGTGGTTAGAAACTCAACTTTGCACAAAGAAAAAGCTACTGCTTTCCAGATCTTTCGCTTCTATAACGAAATCCATCTTGATGTGCTCAAAAAGAAAGCAAAGGGGTTTCCAGTTTCGTTGACTGATTACTGGGGAAGAGCTCTATCAAAAAATTTATTCCGAACAGTAAACAATCCAGGCATAACGTTGAGCTCATGTACTGAATTGTATAGTTTTCGAACATTTCAACAACCATTCCCAATTGTGTGTACAATTGAGCGAGATTTACAAGTGACTGAGACAAGTGGTAATTCGCATATATTTGAAATAACACCTTTCGAATTTGGATCTTGGGATTCATACCTTCATTCATTTGTTCCAGTCAAGTTTTTAGGAACTCCTCTTTTTGCAGGGTTTCCAATAAAGTGGGATTCAACTAGAAATCGATCTGTTTGCTATTCAGGATTTGACAATGTTGGTTTCGTTACTGCGACTTCGTCCTCGTTATTCAATCAAGTAATAGCCAGGATCTTTGATATTCTCATTGACTTTAAATTAGGAACATCATCAGCATTAGAAACAATTTTCAATGCCTTTGGGTTGACACTTGTGAATCCTATCCAACCAAATTATCCTCACCCCCAATACGCTATTTACTCACCAAACCCATTTTACGGATTGAATATATCTGCCTGGAAGGGGAGAAACTTGAGTAAGAAACCCAATTTATACTTTGTTGACGGAGGGGATGATGGACAAAATATTCCATTTTATTCATTCATAATTCCACAACGACCGATTGACTTGATCCTCTCGTACGATATGTCTTCAGATGTAAATAATTTTCCTAATGGTTCCTCATTGACGAAATCGGCAGAAAGATTTCACAACTCGAACTCCACGTTAAGGTTACCCTCATTCCACCTCAACGGTTCCTCAAGATCAACATATCCATATACACCTACACTGAAGCAACTACAACTACTAAATCTGAATGGTCAACCGTTATTTTTAGGTTGCAACTTGACCGAAGATTACCCTAGTATTCTAAAACAATCAATGAATACAATGGACAATTCATATCAGCGATATTTACCGCCACTAATAATATATCAGAGGAATGTTAATCACAGCTTCCCATCAAACACATCCACATTCCAATTGAGCTACACAAAAGAGCAGGTACAAGGCATGGTAACGAATGGTTACAACATGGCAACGTTCAAAAATTCAACGTATTATACTATCTGCATACATTGTGCGATTCTAAAGCGTGAATTTGATAGAGTTGAACTTGGATGGAACAAGCATTATAAAAATCACAATTTTACAGTACCAACAGTTTGTCGTAAATGCTTTACAAAATTCTGTTGGCATCGAGACGAACGGCTGCAAAATAATTTCAGAGATCAAAAAATCTGACGTGCGTACAAGTGACGTACTATGTACAGGACTTAAAGACATGATATCCTGATAGCACAGAATGACATGAAAAGTCTTTGATAAAAGACGCTGAGTACAACCAGAAAAGTTTGACAGTGAATCAAGGTTTTTGCCTCTCAGAAATGCAAAAAATATGTCAGTGGAGGAATTAAATCTGGATATAGCTGTGAATTCGCTTTACATGCTTGTATGTACTTGCGTTTTACCGTTCGTGATCATAGGAACATCATTCTTCTATTCTGGACTTAGTCAGCGACGATCATCGTTGACAATGTTGGCTTTACCCGTACTATTATTTCCAATAGTGTTTTTAGATTGGTTTATTTGGGGTTATTCACTATGCTATTCTACATCGTCCAACCGATTTATTGGTAACCTTGGCTTCACCGTTTTGCGTCATTTGCGAACCGAAACCCTTCTGGTTTATTCTACTCCAAGAGGTGACATTTTAGCATTGAGTCATTTTTTATTCACGGGGTTGTTCAAAGTTGTTTGTGCCTCATTGACATTTCCATGTATTGCTGAGAGAGGGAGAATTTTACCCATGCTAGTATTTCTCGTGCTCTGGTCTTGCATTATCTATAACCCAGTTACGTACTGGTTTTGGAATAAAAATGGTTGGCTATCAGTGGAATTGAACAAGCTACCGGTTGTCGATTTTGCTGGAGGGACTTGTATCCATATAGTAAGTGGATTCACGGCATTAGCGTATTCGTACAGCCTTGGACACAGAAACCCAAAAATTCTTATTGATTATCGTAACTCAAACACAGGATACATCGTAATTGGGACATTCCTTATTGCATGTGGTTGGTGTGGTTTTGTTAGTGGATGTGACTATAAGTTCTCCACTGCCTCATTATACATTTTTGCTAATGTTGTTTTAAGTGCGTGTTCCAGTGGAGTTGTTTGGATGGCATTCGATTACTACTTTTCCGCAGTACCGTTGGAAAATGCATCCGAGAATAAGATGTTCGAGGTTCATAAGTTAACAGCAGTGCTCTCACGTTCTTCCAGAAACATACGCAAGAATAAAATGAACAGCCAGAGCGTATTCGAAAAGAGAAAATTGTCCATGATATCGTTTTCATCAGGCATAATTGTTGGACTAGTGGTATTTACACCTGGTGGTGGGTTTGTATCATCACCAACTGAGTTTTGGAAAGCTATTGTATTTGGGGTGGTTGGAGCGATTATCTGCAACATTTCGACTGCTTTAAAATATTTTTTGGGAATCGATGATGCATTGGACATATTTGCTATTCATGGAATTGCAGGTATTATCGGTTGTTTACTAACTGGACTATTTGCGAACAAGGAGTACGGATCACAAGGTGGGTGGGTTTCTCATCATTGGATCCAATTGGGCTATCAAGTCTTGGGATGTGTTGTCACAGCTGTATATGTTTTCTTCTTGAGTTGTGTTTTATTATACGTGATAGATTGCATACCTGGATTGCACTTGCGAATAGATAAAACATTCAACAAAAGGGTCAGAGAAAATGAGACCCAAAACAATACCGAGATTGAGTCACAGGCGGATTTGGAACATAAACTTCACGAAACTCAAGAATACGTCAATGATTATGAACGTCTTGAATTGTTAGGTTCTGATTACTACGAATTTGGGGAGTACATAACTGATTACGTCGAGTTTATTAAAGTGTTGAAACCAGATGATTTTTCTGATCATGAACTTGAGAGCGACGATACACAGTATAATAATATTGCTCACACATCTGATTTTTCGTTACATCCAGAATTGGATCACAATGTGATAAAGAGGGATACCATAGCATAGTTGCAATATTTTCTGCATACATCTTCACCATTTTAATCGTTTATTGATGCATAGTCTATGAAATTTAGATACCGACAAACCTTTGCTTCTATACATTATCAGGATAATAAATGGGCAAACTAACCACGTAAATCAACTTAACATTCTCATAGTAACTTCGAAAACAGCGAAAGTAGCACCGTTAGCTGGAGCAGCTCTCAAGATTGTTGGGACAAAACCCTTGTAGAAACCTTTTATACCGTTCTTTGCAAGCACATCCTTGAACACATCAATACTTCCTCTATATTGAGGAGTTTTGATATTATCAGTTTGCAACTTGGATTTGATAACATCGACAGGATAAATACCAATCCATAATGCATAACCAGATAAACCACCAAACAAACATAATTTCCAAGCAGGAATATCATTTCTGGCGATATTAGTAGTCTTGATTTCTCTACCCACCAAAGCCTCATAAGTAGCAAAATAGATACCCAAACCCACACTTTCTCTGAATAATGTTGGCAATAAACCTTTGTAAATACCAGTAATTCCACTTGCTTGGTAAACTTTCTTTGCACAGTCTATAGGACCATTAAACAACTTTTGGTTCCCAGTCTGTGTTTGTAATCTAATTCTAATATGTTCGATAGGAGAAGCCAAAAACCCATTCGCAAAACCAGCTGCTGCCCCACAATTGAAATACTGGACTAAAGATAAAGGCTTACCATCAGATTTAGAATCATAAAACCGTTTCATGTACTCGTTGACGGAGAATTGCACCGATACACAGGCACCAACCCCAATCAATGGGGTCAAAGTACCCTTGTAGAAACCCCGAGGACCTTCATTGGCCAACAACCGCTTAATAACATCACCAGCACCGCTGTAAGTACCTTCAGGAGCAGACTGTAACCGAACCTTGACGGTATCAAATGGCTGACCAACCAAAACTTGGGCGATCCCCCCCATGGTTCCCCCGAGCAAATCCTTGAGAACCTGGGTGTTGTCTTGAGTAAGTGGGGGTTCTTCTAATTCAATAGTCATATCTCACTATAACAGCAACAGTATGTACGATTTTCAGTAGGTTTTTTCCCGTTCTTTGATTTGGTTTAAATCTTGAAAAGTTTCGGCTTCCTGCAGAAAACCCGACCCCATCGGCGGCATGCAGAGTCAATCTCCAACGGTGAACTCAGAGTCATCGCCGTTCCGAGCCTCACCCCGGAAATCTCCACCTCGTGTCAAATGTGATACAATTGTAATTCAAGCATAAATCCCAGAATGGAAGTTTTGTGCAGTAGATGGTCCCACGGCAATGTTGTATGAAATGTATATATTTATGGTGTATGCAATAATTGTAGTTATGGTTGTCGTATATAAGAATATGTAGGTTGTTTGTGGATTGAAAGGCAATTATCAGTCAAATAAAAGATACGCCCCGGGGATTCATCAGTAGCCCAAGTCGCAATGAGATTGTCATTATACAGTTTTATCAAGTATCGATTTCACTGAAGAAAACAAGTATGTAGCAAGCCATTTAGTTAGTGGTCTTTTCATCTTTGGCCATTATGAGACCATCGAATGGATTCATACCAGTTTTAGCGAAAAATTGTCCCAGAGTGGTTACAGGTGCGGTTGCAGGGCCATTGCCTAACCCTGGACTTGCAAGAGGACTGGTGAATGTCGGCATAGATTGACCGGATTCGGAGTTAGTCATTGGTAAAATCGCCTGTGCTGCGGGTCCGAGTGTAGCCACTAACGGGGTTCTGACTGGTGGAGGTTGAATATTATTCATTTGCGATAAATTGACTTGTGATTGTGAATGCATTTGCATGCCTGGATGAGCTGCTATTGGGGTGAAAATATTTGATAAGCTGGGAACAGTCACTGGACCATGGCCAGTGTTTGCATTTGTAGACGATGATGACGACTCTGAGGCCATTGATTTGTAGGATGATGCTTCCAATAAGAGAGTCAAGTCCTTGGTATTTTTCGTCAAGTTTGACATTGAGCCTCTAATTTCGTTCAAAATTGGCAAGTCTTGCATAATCCCTTTAACCGATTGAAACGTTTGGATAATAGTTTTGAGAAACAAATTGACATCGTCCCAGAACCCTCGTTTGGTTTGAGTCGAAGGATTGTTTCGAATGGTGATCAATTTTGTTTTTAGTCTCTTCGTAATGTCCATTGATGTCATACAAATCCCTGTCAATTCCTTCACTTGCTTAGCAACTGATTGACTGATTACGGTAGAGCTATTATTACTGGCACTAGCAATGGCACTATTGGCAATTGCTTTTGTCAACTCACTGAATACAACCTGTGCATTCGACGTGGCGATATCAATGGCTCTGTACAAGTTCTCATCAACTTCTTCGGTTTCGTGAATTTCACCAGTGTTAACAGAAAGCTTGGGTTTATTGTCGTTTTGTGATACCATGGGAATATTGAGCTGAGGTGGTTTCGAGCTCAGATTCAAGATTCTATAGGCATTCAATAATTCATTCATAGACCCATATATCGTCAAGAACAACATTCGAATAAAACACACATCGATATTTGCCACAAACACCGAGAGATTCTCACTAAGTAATGCCATCATTGCTTTGAACGATGTGATACATGTGTGTAAACACCCAACAATTTGATGCAAATTGTTGTCTGATTCTTCCATCATTTCTAAGTTTTCCACCAATGTATCGACATTAGCTTTAGTGGTATATAAATATGAAACCATTTTGTAACTTACCTTCTTATCAGTGCAAAATCCAGAGAACCGTCTAACCGAAGAATGTAATTCACTGAATGAAAATAAAATCTTTCTCGATACTTTTATAATTGCTGTTGAATTCGACTTTCTAAAATGAGACTTTGTTGGTGAATCAAGAGGTAATATTCGATTGAGATTGGGAGTCAGTTTTGAACTCAATGGCTCATCTGCTTTAATTTGTGACTGAGCTGACTTCTGTACGTCAGCTTCTGGGTGGTGCAAGGACGGGTTAAGCCCACCATTTCTCGACTCAGATCGTGATGTAGATGGTACCGTACTAGAGGAACTTGAATTTGGGCCAGTTGAAGATGGCTCATCACTAGGAAGTTCTTGCAATGTGGATAATCTTCGAAAATAAGCCCCAGATTTATTTTCAGTATCAACCTCATTTTTCTGTAGAATATTGTCAATCTCTTTCAATGTATTCGATCGAGATCTAGAATTTGGTCTCGTGGGTCTAATATTTGTGGATGCTGTGGTGGTTTTCGGTTGCAAAATTATTGGTGGCTGGATGGGAGGTTGTTGGATGGGAGATGATGCTTGTAAATTAGAAATAGACATTGACACAGGAGGAGGTGTGTCAATGTCAGGGATAAATTGACTGTAATCTAACGAGGACGAGCCATCTGCGGTTGTAGGTGCAATTTCTGAGGAATTCATCATGGAGTTGTTAGAAGACTCTAGTTCATCCGAAGCTTCGCTGGTATTATTCGATCTATCTTTCTTGATTATCAATCCCATTCTTCTTAAAGCTCTTGAAGAACGAGTGTCCGATGTACTCATAGACCTTGTTACCATTGGTTCTGTGGAATGAGTTTCATCTTGTTGAGGTGGTTGTGTTTGTTCCTGACGCTTCAACAGCTTTAATTCTTTGAGTTCGGAAATTTTTTGATCAAGTACGGATTTGTTCGCTACCAAATACTGCTTCAATTCCACCACCCACGAATCGTCCGAGTAAGATTTTTGAAAACTTTTAACTAAATCTTGAGATGGTAAAACTAAGGGATTATCGGCAACATCTATAAAGTTTAAAAAAGGAAGTTCCCCAAGTATCAGCGGTAGGTATTTCAATTTGTTCTCTTTCAAGGAAAGGACCTTCAAATTGGTAAGATTTCCAATTATACTAGCAGGAAAGTCCCATAGTTTATTTGATGATAAGTCCAATATTTCTAGGTTTTCAAAGTCCAGTAATGTCAAAGGTAGCCCTGTCAAACTATTTCTGTGAAAATCCAAATACCTCACGTCATTTGCTATTATGGAAATGTTGTCTGGGATGTCGGTAATTTGATTATTGGCGAGAGATATCTTCTCGATAGTGAGGGGCGGATCGAAGGAACATACAAACTCATGGATACATTCAAACACCTCACTCAAAAGTTGCTTAGAAACAGAACCATTATTGAAATTTATAAGCTTCAATACTTTGGTTGCTTTCAACTGATCTAGTTGATCTCCGATTAGATCATAGATGTGCAATTTCGATTCTGAGTACGTCGCCATCGAATTTTAAGCTTGAATTGCCTGTAAATTTCACAATACTATAAGGCTGATGACTATCTTCGTCTGTTGTCTCAGTATGAACCGTTGGAAAACTTCGTTGCTTTTAACCCTGTTGGCTCTTTAGTGATAATTTATTGTAATAAATCGATGTCCTGAGATCACGTGATTATGTCGAAAAATGCGACATAGCCTAGAGGATTTCGACAACAACGTTGACACAGATGAAAAGCAAGAGTTGCTTTTTGTAGCTGAGTTCTGTTTAGTGTGAAGGTGTTGTAGAGCGAAATGGTTCATTCTAGAAAACAAGCTTGTGACTCCTTCTAAAATAACGAAATGTAATTTTTTTACCGTAGTTACATAATGTATAATTACTTCTTGCTCGACAAGAACCTGAGACTGGTAGAGTGTAGTTGCAACGGATGTCGCCGATCCCAAGCAAAGATCCTATTGCAAAGAAGATAAAAATCACCTAAAACATCACTACATGTGTAATTATCTGTCATATTCATTATCATTAATTAGAAATACCTTTGGCAATTGCGTCAGAACGTTCCTGCCAGACTGTTTTACCAGTACAGCTACAGACTTGTTTATCATTTTCCCAAGCACCAGCGGAACGAGCAATAACTCCGCACAACGAGTTTGGTAAGACTTTGTCTTCCAAACTGGAGAGCACCATTGATCTACCAATAAGGCTAGAAATGCCCAAGTTGGCTGGTAAGAACGCATGGCCAGAGTACAATTCATCCGAATGGTCAACAATCGATGCACCCAACGAATTGATTGTTGTTGAGGTATTGGCAGGAGTGTCTACCTCTACAGGGTCTAATTTGTAAAACATGTCACCAGTAGATAATGCACCACTGGACAAATTACCAGAGTTACGAATTGATGGGTAGTATGTTCCCTTAGGCAAACCGTTAACGGTCAAGTCAACAAATATCTTCTCTGGGGCGACACTGACGATTCTGGCCAAACCTTTAACTGGCTGTTTAATGTCATGCTTGTCGAAAGATTCTAAGATACAAACAGCAGCAGAGTTGGGTTTGCCGGTACCTCTGATGACAGCATCCTTTCCAGTTTCCTGAATGGAGCGCACAATATCACTTGGTGGCACAGCACCTTTGGTAACGACAAGGTTCTTTTCAAGATCAACCTCGAAATGTTCAAGGCCAGGTAATTTCTGCAATTGAGACGAAACCGAATCAACACATGATTGACATTCCAATGGAACAGCAAATACAATTTCAAAAGACTGTGTCATTGTGTTCGTAATATTCCAAATGTGCTAAACAATTGTAGACTTTTACTATAAATCAGAGGCGATTACTAATATGGTAATTTATTCTTAGCCGCGTTTTTTCACTACAAGAACTCCTGGTTCAGGTCTACTGGCACAACCATAGTATACTGCGATATGGCAATAGTACCGCCGAGACGTGGTAGAAATGGGCCCACCAAATGCAACATAAGCAATTACTAATCTGTACCCTTTGAGGGAAACCGGCCGGTGAAAAAATACCCTTTCGAGGCATAATATGCCATAAACTGACAGGGATGTAAACATCATTTGTAATCAACGAGGGGTGCAATTGATTATAAATAAATCCAATTGACCTGCAAGTTGTAAGAGCCGTCACCATTGTAATAGTTTATCGTCTTGAAGAGTACATATTTACTGTAGGTTGCGAAATGTCTTTAGAGTTATATACCTGGGGAACACCTAACGGGTGGAAAGTTTCCGCATACTTGGAGGCACTTGGTTTGTCTTACGAGCTCAAATTGGTTAATATTATCAAGGGTGAACAGAAGCTGGACTGGTTCCTCAAAATCAACCCTAACGGAAGAATTCCCGCTTTGGTCGATAACTCCACAGGAATTACGATCAGTCAAACTGGGGCCATTTTACAGTATCTTGCTGACACGTACGACAAGAAGCGTTTATGGTCTTACGAACCTGGAACCAAAGAGTACTGGTTACAGCAAGAAATCTTGATTTTCCAGGTAGCTGAAAATGGCCCTATTCAGGGTCAAGCAAATTGGTTTACATTCTATGCCAGTGAGGATATTGAGTATGCCAAAAACCGGTACAAGAATGAAACAAAGAGAATTTACGGTGTTTTTGAAAAATACTTGGAAAGAAACAAGGAAAACGGATTATTTTTGGTTGGTAACCACTACTCGCCTGCTGACTTTGCTCTCGTATGCTGGGCCAATGGTCTTGAGAGATTGAACATCGATACCGGTGAATATCCTTTACTTAAACAATGGTTGGAAAAAATCAATCAATTGAAAGCTATCCAAGTTGGGATTACAAAACCGGAACGTAAAGCTCCTCCTCCAAGAAAAGATAACGAGGAACCCTTCAACACAAAACTGTAATTAGCTTTAAAACTTGGCGTAAATAAAAATATGGCTGAACGAAAAAATGATTTAAAATAAATATGGTACTAAAAAGTATTGTTTATTTGGAGCAAATGCCACATATTTTCTGCACTAAGAATTTGTCTGATAATCTCCCGAAACAGGGGCAATTTGTATTCGTTTGTAATGGTACTTGCATACCAGTTGGAAATGGGAAAGCATTCTTCATTCCAGTAAAGTCTCAGTAACTATCAGCGGATATTGTGTCGTGTATGTAGGCATTACGGAAAACGAAGATAAACCTTTCATTCATAAAATAATTGGTTGCAAACTTTTTTGCAGCCACCCAGAAAATTAGAATTTGTAGTACTAATGAATTGGTGCGACAAAGGACAAATTGACATTTTTCCGCAGAATAGAATACTTGACATTATTAGTACAGTTTATCCGGGCTTCCACAGATCGCTTATTTGTTCACTTAAGTAGCAAATTATACGCTAGAAGTTCAACTTACTAGCATATTTCCTTTGAATGTAGTTAGCAAGAGCTACTGTCTCCTACACGAAATGAATTCCATGGTTCGTTATATCAAAATTGTATTAAACATGGTGGATCTAAATTCTTAAACTACTCATTCTTCTACGTCCAGTTGCTTGTGGTTGTGGACGAGGATCTGAGCCTCCTTCTTTGGTACAGACCCAGGTAGAAGCATACATGTTGATTCTATCGATTGTTTCCCCAGAAACTCTAATTCCAGCTGGTTTACAAACGAAACCTAACGACTCAAAAGTCTTGATATACCATGGATGAGTTGATGCTGATCTCAACATAACTCTTCCACCAGGAGCTAAACAATTTTTCAAAGCAGTGATTTCATTAATTGCATCTTTTCCGTTTGGATCAAACCAATCCATATGGTCCATAATGATGGCGATGGTTAAAGACTTTTCGCTTAATCTGTCGAAAACATCATTCAAGGTATCAGTATGGATTCTAATATTATCAATTGGTGAATTATCACCCTTGGAACTTAATCTGTTAAAACCTTTGACAGTCAAATATTCGGGACAGTTGTTATAAGCGTATTTTCCCATTAAACAGAGGTAGTAAAAGTAATTATCTTTTGAGATTAATGATCTGCTTAAAACTGGATTCAATGTATCAACCACATACTTGAATACGGAATTTCCCATCATTTTGGCTTGGTTTGGAGGAACCCCCAAGGCTTTCCACAAAAAGATTGGGTTTCCAACTAATAACGTAGCAACGACTGGATTGAATAATGCATTTTTAATATTTTCATTCCAGATCTTTAATTGTTGTTGCATTGTAGTACAGTTGCACAACTGTTCGACATACTTGGTGACGCCAAAGGCTTGGAAAGTCCATCTTCCCAATCTAAGTCCCCATCTTGAAAAACCAGTATCGTAAAGACCCTTTCCTTTTGGATCGAATGTTTGATCACCTTTTTTCATCCAATACTGGAACGCTTGTGACGACATATGTACAGATAACTTATCTATCAATAAGTCAGTAAAGTTAGCAATTTTTCCTTCACCAAAGATTGACCATATTTGATCATGAGACAACGATCTAAAACACGCCAATTTCAATTCCAACAAGTGATTTTGGGCTGGGTTCAAATCAACTGCATGGATTCTTTTTGGAGGGTTTGGTAAAGAAGCATAATGCAAAATGTTATCACCGGCAGAGGTAATAGCCAAAACTGTGTCATCGCTGTTGAATTGTAATATATTGTTATCTTCACGAGGATCTTCCCAGGTAAAGGCATAAATATATTGATCACCAAACTGGTCAAACAATGGGTTTAATTCATCATAATAAACACGACTTACTTGCTTTTGATAATAAAGTGAAGGAAATGGTAAATTTTTTTGCAAATTAACCATTGCTGCTTCATGCCCTTTAGAAATTGGACCGGTTGGTTTAGCATCAGCTGGAGCTAAATAAGGAGACTCAGTTGCCAAACAATTAACTCTGTGTAAAATTTGAGAAGATCTCGACTTGTCACAACCAATCCAAATATAATATGGAATCTTTCCCAAGGCATTGTTGTAACAATTTAACGACTTCAAAGTACCATATTTGTATTCCAAATAGTTTCTTCTAGATGAATCCAAAAAGACTTTATCGGCTTCAAACCAGATTCTCCAAAAGTTGCAAAGAACCCAAGGGTAATTTCTACCAATAAGACCACCCAAGGTGTTAATTCTACCCATTGAAGTATCCGAATTTTGAATTCCGAAATCGACAGCAGCAATGACACCCTGTTTATCTAACAAATTGACAGAATGATCGACGGCTGCATTGAAAGTTGGAATCATAGATAAAGAATAGGAATAGGTGATCAAGTCTGCTGACGAATCGTTAATGGTGAAATCACAAGCATCAGCAACAACAACATGGACATTAGTCCAACCTCTTTCTGCAAACTTTTGTGAAGCAACTTCACATAAAGATGGAGATAAATCTACCAAATAAACAGCTCTAAATTTCTTAGAAATAGAGATGATTTTATCCATATACTCAATGTTGGAACCTGTTCCACCACCGATGTCAACCCAAACCAAGTCTGATTTTTTCGACAAATGGTTGACTGCTAATCTCAAACATTCAGATCTACCTTTCAATAAAAACTTTCTAGTATTGTCATAGATGTGGGCCTGATTTTTGTAAAACAATTCCAATGACAATTGATTTGCATTTTTATGACTTTTATCACTAACCAATTTACTCTCGGTTTTCTTTGCTTTATGAAAAATTGGATTGATAAAACATGCCCATACAAATACCAAAATTGCATGGAAAGTTTTATTAATTTTAGCAGAAACAAAAACCAAAGCGAAAACAACCGATACTGACGTGACAAGCTGTAACTTGGTTACGTCAGTGGGAAATAAATCCAAAACAACAGACATGATTTGAAGTAAAGCAAACTAGCAAGAATGTACAACAAATCGAAACTAACTTGAAGCTTCTAGCAACAACAACAACAGCAAACAGTACAACGAATCTACAAGGACCAGCTTATAGAATCACAGGGGATGCTAATGCTGAAAATGATGTTGAATCAAAGTATCGACCATCTATAAACAACTACACAAGAGCAAAATGCTCTAGTTTATATAATGGGTAAATACCACTCGACGTGTTTCTCACCACATGTTACTCAGAACAAGAAACGTGTGCCATTTGTATACCTATAATGTCTCAAAGGAGTATAAGATTGAAACACAATAGATGTATCCACGTTTTGCACCCAAAAACCATTATACAGGTGAATCCAGTGCTAGACCACATGGTATGTTTTCTTGATTAAGCAAAATTCACCCAGCGTCAACGTATAAGCTCAAACGACGTTACTTTAATCGAAGTCGTACGTTAGGTTCTCGTCACGCTAAGTAGTTGAAATAATTTGCAATCCTTCAATTCGAGTCTCCGGTGGGAATTTCCTGTTTGGTGAAGATCCACTAGCGAGAACTGTCCACTTCACGATGGACAGAAATGTGCGTGTCTAGAAACGTGGGACTTGTAGTGTCTAAGTGGTAGTGTGAGAGGTACCTCGTACTATGATAAGCCGCGGCAGACTAATCTACTCGCACGAGGTGCTTTATCTCTATTATCGCATACTGAAACGGAAATCCCCTTCCTGGTTATTCCTGGTTGTTTACAGTAGTGAATTATTAGGTAAATAGTGTATTAGTTTCCATGCGCGTACGTTCTATCTAATCGTCTTCTAACCTACGCAATAAATATTCCACCTCGACTTTCTTAGTCAAAGGGATCATCCACTCCTTGTACAACTTTGCAATCACATTTGGGTCGATTTTCGATTGTGGGTTTTGGGAGTATTTGAGACTTGGGTCTGTACCGTAGCTTTTACCCTTTTCTATCAATCTTTTCAAGATTATTTCCTCCACCGCAACATTAGTAATTGATTTTTCGATTCCGTCAGCATCTCTATTTTTGATCAACTGTATGTATGTCTCTTTGTCCTGCTGGAACTTGGCTTCGGCTACAAACTTACCAAAGTGCACACGACGAGAGATTGCTTGTAGACATTCAATGTCGCAAGTGGACACCGACCCTATATTCTCTAACTGATCTCCTTCTTTGCAACTGACTTTAGGCACAATCTCTTCAACATAGTACTTTAAGATTTCGTCGTTCACGTTAATCTCATCAGAGTATTTGGCAAGAATCTTAGGATAGTTGATTGGGGGTAAGATCGATGGAAGGATTTCGTTCGGGAAAAATGGAGTTTCATCTGGTGCCTCGTATCTTCTGACTTGACTATGGACTTTTTCCATTTGGATCAAGGACCAGTCCAAAAACGACCCCTGGAAATCAGGAATATTAAACTTGTTCTTTTCATACACTGATGGAGACGAGAAGAATTGCGACCGTTCAATCAAATCAAACACAATCGTGTCTTCCATCCGAACTAATGCTTGACGAATGTTATCTAAATTAAGGACGGTTTCTGCTTTCATAAAATCCATGCTGAGTCAATGTGCAAACAAGTGAAATGGGGAAATTATGTCTATAAATTGTTACAGAACTAACTCGATGCTTCAATGGATCGTGCTGTGACTAATGTGTCTTATTTTTCCGAGACTCTTTTGCTAACACTTTCTGATTATTATACAAGGTTTGAAAAAATTTGTTCTCGCCAACACGTCAGAATCAAATGAGTCAACACCAGAATTTCGTTCAAAATGGTGGAATGAATGAATACTTATTTACACCTATTTGCCTACAATTCACAGCATCAAGGGCCGTGCCGTAACTAGTTTATTGTTCATTGCTTCATATATGAGCCACCACCGTATCCCGGTGACGGCCCTGTGTGACGTCATGTGCGCTTATTCGTTAAACCCGTTGGTAGCTAGTAGTTGTGCAACACTACCAGCGATTGAGTCTTGGGATGTTTGGTACTACATTGGAATCCAAATGGGAAAGTTCCACTGTTCCAGTTATCATAACTTAGCTTTGGACAAGTACAGTTCTGGTGGTAGAACTTGCATATACATGTCGCAGCCTATGAGATGCCATGGCATCGGCCCTAATATGGCCATTTTCTTGAGGATTTTATGGAGTCAGATGTAAATCGTTGACATCAGTTAATCCTTGCCCTCTTGATCAAACTTTCTCACCTGCCTTTTAGCAAATTCTGACAATAACTGATTGTCTTGATCTCTGATTTCTTGCTCGTTTGCCCCGTGATTGACCAATGTGGCTCTTCTGTCGACTAAGAATCTGTTGAGTCTCTGGAGTTGTGTTGACTCGGGCGGACCGTAACTTTGATTCAAGTCCCTCATGGCCTTTAAATTCTTAAGTTTCGTTTGACGGATGTACTCGTTTGTCTTTTCAATCGCAAGCATCAACTGCAATGCAAACACTAAAACTGCTACTGCCACAACCCCTATCAAGATTTTGATCTTGTTCTTATTAATCTCTTTCATCGTAGGTGGAGCCCGTTGATGCGTCATACGGTAGTAGTCATCCCACGTGCCTGCTTTCCAGAATGCTTCGTTCCTACTGAAATCATACCGGCCACTGTGGGCACTAGTGTTACGGAAAGCTTCAAATGGGGTAGCCTTGTTATAGTTAAAACTGGAATATACCCCACCTCTTCCATCATCTTTATCCCACGAGCTGGATGTATATCTACCATAGGCAATCCGCCTCCTAGGATCTTTCAAAATGTCATAAGCATTCTGGATCTGGTCGAACCGCGTCCGTTTCTGCTCGTCATTTAACAAAGCACCCTGAGCATCATGGATCTCTATATTCTTGGAAATGTCGGGATGATAAATCTTCATGTACTTCAAATATACTCCTTTGATCAACTTCTTGAACTCCAACTGGTTCATACTCAATTGGTTCTGCTTGAGATCGAATATCTCCATTGGAGTGGGCACCTTGGTTTTGGGCCAGTCATGTAAGTTTAATCGAGTATGGTGCTCGCATGGGCTCGACGACGTCGCCATGAACCTAACATTCCGTAGAAAGTACCTCGTCGAACATCCCACATCGAGTCTCAAACACATCATTTTCTATGATTTTCGTTACTAATACCCAGTGGTCACCATATATATACCCGGGCACTATGATTTCTTGTGCGACACGGAAATTGGATTCGCACCCAATTTATTTCTACTCTGTTTGATGTAAAACCACAGTTGTGACACTGCGATTATTGACCATGTAAACTCTACTGTCTGAAGTGATGTTCTATGTGTGCCTTCTCGTGGAACCTTACGGGCTTCGTATGGAGTCAGTGGGATGAAATGGTAGCGACCACATCCGAGACAGATCCGCAAATACGACAGAGGCCGCCCAGAAGCCGCTTCCACACAACAAAGGCCGCCCAGAAGCCGCTGCACCGACAGTTATACTCCATTCGACAATTGTTGGAGGTTGCATCCGCTGGGCATAGTGCTAATAATTCAACAGGGATTGTGCTTGTTGGCGAATGTTTGCAGTAAACAGGCTGCTCCACTCTACATTCTACGTCCACGAACATAGCTGCCGGCTCCAGCTCCACAATCCGCACTTTATTTACTCGTCGGCCCACCGGTGGCATCTCGACCCACATGGTAGCACCGTCAGACCAACAAGCATTTCACGGCACTGTAGTCTCCTGTGACGAGAGAATCGTCGCAGTTAGTCTTGTTGTCACCCGATCCTACAACGCTGCACACCTACAACAGAAGCCACTCACTTTGCAATTTAGGTTGCAGTTTTATCTATGCTCCGGCGCTACCATCTTATCACGGCCTTAGATAAGCGATGACGTCGTTGACAGGTATCGGAGCTGAAAACCACCGCCTGGCTGTCTTCTCCATAGAAATCTCGTGAGATCATAGAAGAGCGTATTATAAATATTTCGAAAGTTCATGTACATCTTCTAGGTGCCCTTATACGTAAAGTTGACTGTGGTTGTGCTTTAGTTGGATAAATTTGTGACCCTAAACTATCACCTTTTAACTATTTGATAGGGCAATGAACACCCTCAAGTTCTTAAGCGATGAGATCGGTCTATCGACTTTGGCCAGAGCTGGCAGTGATGTCTACATCATAATTATCATTCGAATGGTAAGACTCGTGGGGTTCGGGGCTACTTCTTTAATTTTGGCATTATATTTGAAAGAAATTGGGTTTAATGAGGACGTTATTGGACTCTTTATGACGATCACTTTTGTTGGAGACTTGATCGGGAGTTTCCTTCTTTCGATACTATCCAATAAATTTGGCCGGAAGAATTCTCTTATCTTTTCATTTGCCATGACGGCATTAACAGGATTAGCATTTGCTTTACTCGACAATCATTATGTCTTGACTGCGATTGCATTTTTTGGTATTTTGACCCCTAGTGGTGGTGAAGTGGGTCCATTTAGATCTATAGAACAAGCAGGAATCGCGTCTTTAATGGTTGCAAATGATAGATCTGACATTTATGCGTGGTACACATTTTTGGGAATGTTCTGTGGTGCTATAGGGTCGTTTTTGTGTGGCCATATCATTGATTATACCACTGACGTGTTGGGTTTCAACTTGGTTGAAAGCTACAAATCCATATTCTTACTTTACTCGATATTGTCATTTTTTTCTACTCTATTGTGTTTTGGTTTTTCAAGTAATATCGAAATCAAACCATTAGAGCGTCCTACTCCACAAGCAGACGAATCAAGCGAAACTGAGCCTCTTTTGAACCCTGAAAGTGCAGCCACTGCAAAATCACGTTGGCAATCAATGGTCCCAGAATTGCACTCTTCTGTTCTTGGAATTGTTATCAAGATGTCATTACTATTTGCTCTTGATTCATTCGCATCATCATTAGTTCCATTATCGTGGCAGTCTTTTTATATTAAGCGTAAATTCGATGTTCCTGCAAGCTATTTGGGTTCGGTTTTCTTTATCACTGGTATAGTTAGTGGGTTTACTTCTCTATTAAGCACAACATTTACAAAACGGTTAGGAGCTGTTGTCACTATGGTTGTTACTCATTTACCTGCTTCAATACTTTTAGGATGTGTACCAATTCCCCAGTCTTTCAAAGCTACTTTAGCGATTTTGGTGTTTAGAGCATCCACCCAGTCGATGGATGTTGCTCCCAAACATGTGTTTTTAGCCACTTTGATTCCTGATAGTGAAAGAACAATAGTGTTTGGCTGGGTCAATGTGGTGAAAACATTGGCCCAAGTATTGGGCCCGATTTTTACTGGAGCGTTTACCAAGCATGGTGCTCAGTGGATCACATTCGTAATTGCATCAGTATTGAAATCTTTGTACGACTTAGGAATGCTAGGCACGTTCTTATCATACAACAGACACTCCGAACACTAGTGCATAGTATTGGTTTGACATCTTTGGACAATGAGAAATTTCTAAGCTGCACATACAATGGCAGTTGAAGACCGGCCGAGCCACCTAAGCAAGATCAGAGCAAAATATTAATCTTGAGTAAAACACTAAAAGTTTGAACTCAGAACTCAAGGTACTTAATCTTCAATCCCACACGGTTTTTGTTATGTACCCCAGAGGGCACAAAGCATAGTTTGTGGAGTTAGATGGAGTGCTTCATATGTAAATAGTCAATGCAAATGATTACGTTCATGGCAGTAAGTTGTACGTACAATAAGTTGAATTGTTACGACACATATTTCATTGACTTTTGTATAATTTTGCCCAGAATCAAC
Organism: Suzukiozyma palmioleophila; assembly: GCA_030560805.1. Classification (NCBI taxonomy): domain Eukaryota; kingdom Fungi; phylum Ascomycota; class Pichiomycetes; order Serinales; family Debaryomycetaceae; genus Suzukiozyma; species Suzukiozyma palmioleophila. The sequence continues at coordinate 430,078 of JAKTVY010000004.1, forward strand.
AACGTCGAACCCAAACAAGCAATACCGTTTCGAGACTTGGTCTAAACGCACATAACCACAGTTGGGGAAAGTGCAGACGGACATAATTTTTCCGAGATATGCACAATCTTCAAGTTTGACCACTCAATATGACTCAAGGTGTCTCGGAGTTTATAGGGTGACTCTCAAGGGGTACCCCAAGTCTGAATATTTCCAAGAACGTGTACGTCCAGCAGACACTCCGTTAAACGACGTTTCCGGAATCGAGCTTCAACATTGCTGTATGCACAAACCACCCTGTTGTTGACGACAGAGAATTGCCAACATTTTATTTGCTATATTGGCAGACATGTCTCGGGCTACCGGGTACAAAGGTTTAAATTAGTGTATGTCATTATATGGTACTGAAAGTAAGGTTTACGCAGACCGTTTGGAGGGGTATTGTGGCGTGTCGATACTGTCCGATTCCGGCTCCTCTTCTATTAAGAAATATTTTGATGCAACGCCGTTTGCGTTACATTTGAAACTGGAGGCCAAGCACAGGGTAAAACATCGAGAACCGGACAGCAAACTTTAAAACCAAAACCAGAAAGGATACACAAATGATACCATTATTTCTCATATTCCCATCCTATTTGAATCTAGCTGTGAGACCTAGCAATGTATCGCTTGTGTTGTACTTTTCGCAGCCAGATGGAAAAAAAATGGTAAAAAAAAATATATGTAAGGAAAAGTTCCGATTTGTCCCGAGGTGGCCTACAAATCCCGGGAAGATTTTTCACCAACCCCAGATTTGAAACAAACCAAATAAAACTTATGGGCAAACGCCATAATTTGTTGACACAAACATTATAGTAGAATTTTCACCGTGCCACCATGACGAAGAGGTTAAGTCCATCGGAGAAAAAAGCACGAAAACCTGCTGCTAGAGCTTGTGTGTTTTGTCATGAAAAGCATTTACAATGTTCGAATGAGAGGCCGTGTAGAAACTGTGTCAAGCGAAATATTGGTGGTCGTTGTCAAGATGTTGAAAGGAAACGAGCACGGTATTTGAATCAAAACAAAAAGCAGCGGTTATCCAGTTATGAGACATCTCCTGCCGTACTTTCCTCGGACTCAACTCCGAATGTCTCGAGTGTTCCAAATCCCACCACAATAACAAATGCACATTCTGGTATTTTACCGACGGATGTTAATGCTAGTCTTGCAAATACGATTGACACTGCAAGCAACATTCTCAACGAGTCCAATAATCAGGACTTGTCATCATTTAACTTTCCCCAAAACCATATGTTGAATACTACCAAGGATGTTTTGAATAGGCTCTTGTTTGATAAAAATAGCATAAGTTCCAGTACCGACATGTCGCTTGCAAACTCCACTACATCCACGTCCAATTTCACGTCAAATTATTTGAACCAAGAGTACCTTATGTTGGGAGATATAATAAAGTCAAAGCCATCATCACCGAGCCCGTCAGCCACCAGTGTAGATGCACAAGAAGTATTACAAGATATTGACTTCAACATGTTCCCTAGTAAAGTATTGAAGAAAATGAAAGACACTCGACCTTTCATTTCATTGGGGTTTTCTACTTCTGAACAAAACCAGGTGAATTCTCTTGATAATAACATCGATGTTAACAAGTCTACATCTAATCTTAATCACAACACAACCAACAATGTGAAACCTCAATTTTCAACTACAAATTTGCAAGACTTGGAAAAGTTAAGCCGAGAGAATAGCAACTCCAACTTGGCCACGATTAAACCCAATGTGGAATATGTGTCGCCATTAATAACACACAATATCTATCAATCTGTTCAGGACATTTATGCCAATAATACTATGAATTTTGACTATCCCCAATCCTACCATTCATTAACACATTTTTTAAAAAAACGATTTCTGGGAAACAATCTACCTGCGAATGAAAAGACTCAGAAACGCAACAACTTATTGATTATATTAAAATTGATTGCTTCTTACCGTCCAACGTTTATATCTGCCCACAAGAACTTATTTAAACCCCAGGATTTGCAGTTTTTGGAAATGACATTTCAACGATCTTTGATTGACTACGAAAAGTTAGCACAACTAAATTCCTGTCCAACTATTATGTGGCGAAGAACGGGAGAGATTGTCAGCATAACTGACGATTTATTGAGCTTACTAGGGTACAATATGGGTGATTTACTATCCAAACGGACATTCATCATGGAATTGATGTATGATGACGAGTCAATCATAACCTACTTTGAAAAGTTCAAGTCTATTGCAGTGGGAAATTTGCTATCATCAATACAAACGAAATGCAGATTGATGAAGAAACGAAGTGATGATACTGTAATGACGAGTGGTCAAGGGAACAATCAACAAGATTTTATAGAGTTTTGTTCAGTGTGGACGGTCAAAAGAGACATTTTTGATATGCCAATGTTGATTATTGGGCAATTTCTTCCAGTGCTACCACAGACGGAAGGCATGAGAATGTACTAGACCAACTGCAGACACAATACAACAAATGGGTAATACATGAAGGTAATATAAACACTACAGTTGATCCACCCGTGTACACTGTAGCTTTAGAACAATATTTTGCAATCATTACAAATATGTACAATATACGGTGCTATTTACGTAGTTGCGATAATAGAAAAAAGAATCGATCTATGAGACGCAATGCGGTGGAACCAAAAATAGGACAGATTGGTTGAAAAATAGTATATTGCAATGAATGGCCCTAAACAGTAGGGAATAAGCTGTTTTAAGTGGTAGTTCCTGCAGTGGGTGTTACGAGTAGTAGTAGAAGTTGAACAGCACACAATATCTACACTACATACATCCAGTCGAGATCCATTAGGTTGACAGTAACAGTAGTGAAGATTGGTGGTGGAATAGGGTGGTGGTGGAGAGAGGTGGAGAGAAATTTTGGCACACTACACACATGACTGCAAATTGTCGCACCAGAGTAGCCTGGCGTGATCAGGAGGGTGGGGCCACTATCTGAAATCGTACCATACACTTTTGGTTGACTATGGTGCCTTGGCAGATGACTCCCACGCCCTGAAGCAAATGAATACAGTAGAAAGGGACAGATGACTCTCGTATTCTGCAAATTATTTCCGCACGGTTGTGTAGTGACTCTCCTACAGTATGTAGAATGACTGACTAACGGGGGAAGGGAGGTTCTGTAACTGGAACCAATACAAATTTAGGGGTTGGCGATGTTGGATACAGCAAACAGGTGTGCATTTCACAGATTAGTGTGCCGATTAAGGGATGTTTCATATTACCTGATGATACCATAAAATGGGATGACATAAAATCACCCCACGCACGAATATATAAACTGGTGTAGGTAATCATCTGTAAATGTATTGATTCGTACTACATCGTAATATTAACTATTCAATTCAACCAAGATGGAAATTAGTCGTACTTTATTGAAGCCTAGAAACGCCTTAATGGTAGGTGGTGTTGTTTATGGTATGGGGGTTTTTTATATGGCTACGAGGTATTTTCAGCAATCAAATATGAGAAAGATTTTTACTGATGCTGATAAGGAATTCCAAGGAGTTCAACCTTTACATCTTCCTGGAGAGGCCCCTTTATCGATGACCACCAAGAAGTAGCGGGCCATCTATTTGTTGGTGGAGATGATGATGTGTTTTGGTCAAGTATATTATGAGTAAAATATATTTAGTAAATAAAGTTTGCATATTAGATTATTCATGGTCTGTAGCCTTTTGCAACCAGAGAAACTGTAAGCTAATAATTCCACTGTTACAGTGTAAGTAGAAGTACACCTACCGATTCGAGATTTATGATGATGATTGCGTCAGTTTTATTCTGGAGTGTTACTGTAATGCATATTCCTTGGACTTGCTCTAAAGTGAAGATCAGTTAGCATACAAGTGGAGTGAAGTGAAGACCAGTTTACCAAATATTCGATTGAGTCGTATCGTAGAATTTATAATTAGAAGATTCAATTTACTGTATCCCATTTTCAATACTCAATGAAATGTAACAATCCTGGTCTGTTATAAAGAACGCTATACATTAAAATAAGTGCACACTCTGACCATAATAAAACACACTAAATTAAATTTATCAAACAGTTACGCACATAATTAGCGTTATTATGGAGACAAGCCCTGATATCGGTTTGCTTTGACTTTTCAAGAAATTAGTGGATTTATTTCAAATTCGTAAATTTTTTCCAAAATATATTTCAAGTAAAGAGATTAACGAAATAATTTCACAACTGGAAATTTGTAGTAAACCTTTTCAACCTTAAGTTCCCATTTATCCAAATGCCTAAATGCACCTTCGCGTGCATTGTTGAGACCGATATTTTTTAAGTGCCCAAATGTCAAGCTGACTCGGTTATGCGGTCAGGACGGTGGAAATACCACATTACAAATGGTAAGGCATCAGACGACAAAAACTACAGAACGATTATATAACAATCGTTCACAAATATTATTTGAGTTGACAGTATTCATGGACTCATACTTGATAGTGGCTGATTTTAGAAAGACTAGTAAATAATCAAATTTGAGTTAATTTCGTTAGTGACAAATATCAAAAGGTCTATTGGTGTAACTGTTCAAATATATAGAAAACTTCATTGTAGTTCTCGAAATTAAAAAAGTAGAACCGCATCAGGTGCCTAGTCTAAAAGAGGAGTAAACCTTGTGGTTTAGCCTACTGAATGGTACTGTGGATATGGCTGTGAAAATCAATGCTGAATGTAAAAACCAAGAACGACAAACTTTTAGCAGTAGAACACAGAAATATAATAATGATCTCAATACAGAAATTGTTCAAATTCTCTTGATTCAAATACTATACTTAGTCAATCAAGCGCTTAGTCGGTCTGAACAAAAACCGATTAGCAGCTTTCAAGTGTCTAACATTTAGTATTTTCAAATAGTGGGAATATTTCTCAAAAGTTGCAAACGTAGAAATGTACCCTTTTTGGTTCCAAAGTAAATTTGAAGACAGCAATTGGGATTTTAGAACAAATAATGTTGGATGGATGAATTCAACGTAAAAAATTCGGTGCTGATATACTTGAAAGTTAACTAAAAACCGAAGAGCCTGTAAAAAATATTAGGTTTGTGGATCTCATTAACTCTAATCTCGTCAATTTCTATCTTCATCATTGAATCATCAATTTCTCTTCTACCTGTGTCTAAATCAATATCTTCCAATTTGATCATGATCATATTCCAAGAACGGCGGTACGTTTTATGTACAATGTACATAACAATCATCAACGGTAGTGACAAACATGACTGCCAAAAATTAACATTTTGAGCTACTCCTGGTTCACCCCAAGTGGGGTATAACGAAACCCACATTTCAAGGGCTACGATAAATAAGAGTACAATTATTCCAGAAATCGACCCAAATACACCTAAAGGTGACTGGAAAATAATTTGGTCTTTTGAGCGACCTTGTTTCTGAAGAGCCCATCTCCATCGTAAATGGGTGAAGCATATTGCAGCCCAGGTGAAAAACGACGATAACGAACAAATGGAGAAAAACCAGGTAAATACTGTTTCCTCCTGAGCTGCGTCGACTAAAAATCCTAATAAACCAAATAGACAGGAAACCACAATAGAAACTAACGGTCTTCCTGCTCGATCCACATATCCAAAAATTTCAGGAATTAATCCTTGTACAGCCAATGATGCTAATGATCTAGAACAACCATATACCGCAGAATTCCCCACTGAAATAACCGCAATTAAAACCACTGCATTTAAAATGTCAGGAAGAACTTTGATTCCAGCAATTTCAATGGCGATTACAAATGGTGATTGTGCAATTTGGGAATCGGCATCATCAGATGAAATAAGATTCTCGTTCGTATAAGGTACCACGCACCCGATAATAATTGCTGTCAAAATGTAAAACAATGTAATTCTCCAAAACACTTGCTTCGTGGCCCTTGGTAAGGATTTTTGGGGGTTGGCGGTTTCCGCTGCTGCCAATGCAACCAACTCAATACCACCAAATGAAAATGCTGCTGAAACAAACACAGACGCAACACCTTTGAATCCATTATTGAATGCTCCCGGATTATGCCAGTATCTACCACCTAAATAGCCCTGATCACCGACACCACAAGTGATGCAAATACCCACAATGATAAATCCAATTACAGCAAGAACTTTCAAAATTGAAAGAACAAACTCCACTTCACCATAACCTACAACACCAAAGAAATTGATTATTGTTATGACTAGCCAAAAAATTGCGATCCACACTGCACCATCTACCGAAGTATTCCAATATCTCAATGTTAATGACGCTGCAATCAATTCAGATGGAAAGGAGATAAGCCATGATAACGCATATACTAGACCTAAGACAAAACCCCAGGTGGGATCTACAAACCTTGAAAAGAATGCATTGAAAGAACCAGACACCGGAAATTGAACTGACATCTCCCCTAAAGCATTTATAACACACAACAAAGAATACCCCACTAACGAGTATCCAATAAGCATGGCTCCTGGACCACCTTGAGATAATGCGTAACCAGACCCGACAAAGAGCCCCGTACCAATGGATCCACCAATAGCGATCATTTGCAAGTGTCTAGACTTCAATCGCTTAGCAAGAGGGTGTCTGGCTGTAGCAATATTAGATCGTTCAATTTGTGTCAATTCAGATACATCGATTCCCTCTATTTCCAAGTTGATAGGCTTGAACGAGTCGACAAACCACCTTAAATACGATTCTCGTTGATTTGAATTGGAATGAATGGACACTATTTCAGATGAATCATTATCTCGGTAATGTGAATGATTGGGATGATCACTAAATGCTTTCTGTTCTATTTTTGATTCTTCCATCACTAACACTAATGGTGAAAGAAATCCTCCAGACTAGGAAAATGAATATTTTCAAACCGAATGTCTACTAAGGAATCAACCTGAGATGACTTCTGATTTTGGTAACAAATACCAATAAGTAACCGGCGCCACAGATTGCACCACAATCCATACTTTTTATGGCATTTCACTTGCGTACGGCTTCGACAAATGCGAGTAATATTTTTACTATTTTTGCCTGTATCGGCTTTAACAGAATACCACCTTTAAATACTAGAATGTATAGACACACTTGATGTCCTAGTAATTCAGTTTATGGTTGCTGAACTTGTAAATCTCTCTTGACTGTAACCTTGTGATCAATTATGAGATAAACTAGCCTTGATCCTATATAGACTTTCTTAGAGAAACCTGTCAGGATAGGAACCTTGGGTAACGAGGTTGTAGAATCGTTATGCAAGTCGTAAGTATTGGTATTGCATATAATAAACAACCGGGGACGTTTAAACGCACGAATTTCTACTTGGTGCAGCTTCATTTTTCGTGGTAAAAATGCTTTGTCAGTAAAGTCCGACGATCCCAATTTAAACTTTTGGTCTGCTTGTAACCACGATTATGTTTTAGGACAATTATGATTTTGATAAATTTACTTTCTTCGTACAGAGTATTCTATCAGTGTTTACGTACTGGGGAAGTGACTGTCAATGATTGTGTCAGGAATCACATAAAAACAATTAGTATTATCAGTTGTATTTTCTTGCTTGAAAATTCTATTAGCTTACGCAATCTAGTCCTACTATATTTTCTTAATATAGAATTTCAAAATGCTAATTTCAAGATATGATTGAAAAATTGTCCATACATCTAACGATGCGACTGCTATTGTAGTACTTTTACTCTAAAGATTTATGTACAGATATTGGTGTCTATTTCCCAGAGATAACCAATCATGTAAGTAATTTATCCCTCTTTTTGAACTTCCATTGGTAAAATCTCTTTATTCAGTGATAATTGATTAATTAAATCAGTACTACATTATGAAAAACACTTTGAGTAATCATACAAACCACTGTTCTTTATCACCCATATGTATACTACTTAAATGGAAGTTTGAAAATTCCATAAACGAGGACATCGTTTGTAGTCAGATTGATTAGATTCGTTTGGTTTAAGTGTGCTGCACATAATAATCCTGCTTGTAGAGACCGCTTATGCAACTTGATTTAAACGATGCGTTACACAAACCTTAACCACATCATGCAGAAACTCAAGACGATTATTCCTGGTATAAACAACTGAACTATTTTTCATTAGCTTATTTCAGTGGGATTCTGTATTTCTTTATATACAAGTAGATGTTGATGTAAAGGGCGTCGATTGGACTAGACCAAAGTGCTCCATACAAACTGGTTTAATACTTAAATAAACGATGGCTTCAATTATTGGAAGACTATTGTATGGTTTATCTTGGCTGTACTTATACCTGCGACCAACGCAATTGCAAAAACAAAATCGTTTATTATTACCATCGTTGTCTCCTTTCTAACTATCCGGGCGATATAAGCTATGGTTGTGATACAGGGCCTGCAGTGGATGCAGCTGAAGATTCCGGTGTACTATTTTCGTTTGAAGTGTTTGCATTAGCTCCATTGCTAGTTCCAGGAACAGGAACAACATTACTAACCGGAATGGTACCACCCTGTGTTTGGTTATACAATGGGCATCCCTTATTCGTTCTAATGTGACCAAAAGCTCCACATGATGCACACCTTCTGGTCTTACTTTTCCCTTTACCAATACCTTTACCACCAATGGCGTAAGATCCATCGGGAAGGATAACGGTGTTGGCATCAATAATTCTTCCACCAGCTGCTGCTGCTGCATGTATTGAATCCTTTGCGGGTTTTTTCAACTTATTTTGTTTCGCCTTCTTTTCCAAGTTTGCCAACTTTTCTTCTAATGCTTTCCGTCTAATCTTGTTCAATTCTTTATCAGTGGTTGGTAAGATATCACCAACTTCGGCATTTTTCAACATTTCGTCCTCGATTTGTTTACGACGTCTAATATATGCTTTGATTAAACGTGGATCATGAACAGTTTCCACTTTACGTTGTAAAATGCCATTCTTATCCCGAACTCTTCTCGATATCTTTAATACTTGATGTGGGCCCACTATTTTATCATCCTTTATCTTACTTTTAATGTACTTTGAATGATTTGACGGTCTGTATTCGTCATAAATTGTCTGTAAGTCAAAATTGTCACCATGATCAACTAAAGAACTACGTTGGGAATACCAAATCCTCTTTATTTCAGCATCGTAAAGTTTTTGGACATATGCAGCGGTATTTGTCTTAGGAACACTTTCGGGTGGTGGAGGAAACATTGGGCGGAAACCATTCTTTTGTGTGGCTCTAATCAATGAGAACCCTAAACCATTTCCAGTTGGGTCCCCTTCACCGTTCAACAACAACATTGATTTCGTTTGATTTGCGTTCAAAAAGTTTCTCGTGGTATTCCATGGTGCTAATTCTTCGTCAACGTCTATCTCCACATCTGTATCACGAGGTTTTCTAACTTTTTCTTTTTTGCCCTCCTGTGCATCATCTCCATCTGCTTCTTTTTCTTTATCATCTGACTTATCTTTTTCTTTATCCTCTTCCAAAGCAAGTTTTTTCTTTTTCTCTTTCTTCTCCTCCTTCTTTTCTCTCTCCTTTTTGAGGTCGTTTCCATACAATGAACAAATATCTTCCAACACTTGTTGACCATGTTGCATACTGTCAAGCAACGATGAATCTTCTGGAGTAAGCATAGAACGTATGTCAACTTCATTTGGCGGGTGATCCATATTCTTGATCTTCCAGAACCCTTGGTCTTCACCTTGACGTTGATATTCCATGAATTCCTTTAATCTTTGTCTATTTTGCATGTCATTTTGATCTGGGAAATGGTGTGAAAAATCCTTTACGGCGACTCTATTAACATTGAGATTGTTCATAACACGAAAGACAACCATTTTAAGCCTATTCTTGGATGCATTTGTGACTTTTCTTGAATGGGGTGCTGGAACTTCCACAGCTGGAAAGATATTACCAACAGAAAACATAAAATTAATACTTCTCAAATAGTTCTTTTGATGGCTTCCAGCACCTTGAGATCTTATAAATAGAAAATCTGTATTTCGAACACTATGGTTGAAAATAGGAGCTCTGATCATATTGTTATATAATGTTGGTACGAAATCCCCTGGAGCAACTTCCCCAAAATTCCAAAATGGTGATCTATCCTCAACTCCCAACACATTTGTCTCTCCTATTGGTGCTTTTGGTCGAGACGTGTCATCTTCTGCCTCTTTACGGTAATAATTTATTATTTTCGACCCCATACCAAAGTTGGACAATATTTGAGGGCATTCCTCAGAGTATTCCATACCAATCAAGTTTGTAGTGTCTGTGGCAGTAAGATCGGCGGTTTTTGCAAATATTTCTTGAAATGTCTTATTTCTATCTTTCTTTTTCTTCCTGACTCTCAATTTAGAAAAACTAATTAAAGTACCAGGTCTGATATTGAATCTAGGTCTGTGGAATGAACGAGCCTCTTCTTTTGTCAATTTGACTTTATAGTAAGGTGATTGTAATCGTAATGCTGGAATGGAATGTTCAATATTTAAGTTAGATAATTGACTTCTAACTTTTGCAATGTAATTGTTTTTCAAAATTTCATATTGTTTATCATTTGATATATTGAACTTTAATGCTAGTAATTTGTCATTTTTAGGAACAACTGCTTTACTCTTGTTGTCTTTCTTTTTGGGAATGAATATAAGGTTTGGATCATTCATGTCTAATTTTAGTACATCATCACTGATTTGACCATTGAAAATATTTTCAATATCTTCATCATCCTCATCATCTAATTCAATGTCTATCAAATCGTGGTTTTTGTTTTCTATTGTCCTGTCCCCTGCATTGATAATGTCATCATCGTTCCAATCTGTTGTAGAAAGAATCAACTCTTTAGGGAAATTTACAAACTTATCATTATTTGACCAATCCTTATTTAAAAATGAAACTTGTTTTGTAGATACAGTATTCGGACCATGAAGTTGTAGATTCTTAATTATTTCGTGGTCTTTTTGAGATATGTTGACTATTCCTGATGTATTTTCCATGATATTCGACCTCTTTTTTGATTTGAATAGCTTTTTTGTATCCACACTTATTTCCAAATTCAACTTAGTAGGAACTAATGGTTTAATGGTGTCTTTATATGCAATTGGTGGGGTTTGGTATCTGTAATATGATGGTTTGGGAGAAAAGAATAAATGATAATTGAAAGGTCTATCACGAGAATATTTGGGAAAGTAGTATCGTATATGTCTTTTCAATTGTTTTGCTTCCAACTTTTTGATTATTCTTTCCAATTTCTGTTTCTTCAACTTCCGCGATTCCTCCAATTCTAACTTTCGTTTGTGGAATGCTTCATCTTGTTCTTCGAAAATTTCGCCCATAGGCAAATGATTGAGGCCATCGTCGTCAAATTGGCCCTCATGGTGAAGATTGTTGAAAAGATGGTCATTGGTGTCTTCGTCACCAAACATATCGTTAAATTGCTGATCGGCAGCATCATGGTCCACCAATTCGTTACTGTCAAATATATTGTTATCAACATTGGAACTGGCTGGCTCTTCTTCAGGTAAATCGTCATCCGCTAATTCATCAATGTCTTCGTAATCAATAGCGTCGTCAGCATGCTTGGTCTTTTTCAGCAGAAAAATGGACTCAACAACATTATCGACTTCTGCTGTATCACCACCTTCCACAAACTTCTGAAATACTCGATCTTCCTCCTCCATATCCAACACTTCTTACTCCATGTTACGTTTCACAAAATCCTCATTTATTTTTGGTGCGAGTTCACTTCAAAGTCGCATGCAGGCGATTCAAGAATGGGTGCAAAATACGGTACAATTCTAGTTGGAAATCGGAGATGGTAGAGATGGTTGAAAGGGAAGAACTGATAACTGGATATTTGTTAACAGCCTTCAAAAGACATTTCCTGATGTCAGATTTTAGGATCTGTTATTACAAATAGAATTCCAACTCCTTTGCTTCTTATTCGTTTGAGAGCAAATAATGGAAAACTTGTTAATTTAGGGAAAAAGTCGAAACTTCCAAAATTTCAAAATCTAATCAATACTTGGAGGTTTTATGACTCCTACGTGATCAATAGATAATAAATCTTCTTTTCCTCACATTTAATCCTACTATTCCATCCTTTATTGATAGCTTAACAAATTCCAAATGGTAGCGCAGCTAATGATATGTTTGTTTTATAAACCAAAGCCGTTTTAAGGCACCAGGAGACAACAATTGTACCAAGAAAGATGTTCTCCAAGCTTCAAGTAAAGGAAGACCCTAAAGAGTTGGTGCTAATAATACGAAACGATGGAACGACCGCTGTCAAATACGATTGTCTGGACAACTATGAAGTGTATACACTTTGTAGATATGAGCTCTTCTACGAATACATCGAAGATTTAATCAAAAGAAAGTGGAAAAAAATTACTATCATCAACATATTTAACTCATTCAGGTCACTCATTGTATTATTGAAGAGATTGTATCTGGTGAACGTGGAATTGAGCTCGAATCAAGAATTTTCGGAACCCCAGAGTGTCCCAAACACTAAGTTGACCAATTGTGCATTGTCATTGGGCCTTCAATTCATCAATATACTACCACACTCATTACTAGAGCCTGACTTGTTAGCACCTGAAAGTGTCATGATACAACAATACCTAAGGTTTGTGGATTTGAAGCATGGTGCTAATTTGATTTCAACCAAAGATATTGCTTCAGTACTTGAAAATCCAACAAATTTGATAGCACAGAGTCTGAATGTGCAACCAATAATTGATACGTCTCAGCCATTGTCGCTCATTATTCCTAGTTCATGGGATTCTTTCAATAAAATTACACTACTAGCGAAATCATCCATCTACGATGACGACAGACTATTAGGATCAGAGAATGATTGCAACCAATTGAACATGTTGTATGATTCTGGTTTTGATGGAACAGATGCCGATATGGAGATGTTGTTGGGAAGATTTGAGCCATTATCACATCCACAAGATGTGTCCAGAAATCCCAAAGAATTGCTTACTTTGAACGAAATGCTCAAAAAAGCACACCAAATCGCTCAAAATAATCACAATCGAGAAGTACTACAGTAGAAATGTACATATTTTACGGGATTTTGTTGACATTAAACAAAAACGGAAGATAAACACATCGATTTTATGACCATATACCTACATTAAATTGACAGAAGTTACACGAAATTTACCAGAATCAATTGACGAACACGGGTATATCCTGAGTTCTTCATTGCAACTAAGATCTTTTCTGAAAATTAGCAATCTTAAATTCTGTCAAAGTCTTGTTATGGTCGACACGACTGGAATTCCATCTATACAAAACCTTCAAAATTCATCGAAAATTTACCACACTAATAGCTCGCGTTAGATTAGCATAATTGGACTCATTGATAGACGTTGTCATTCTTCTAACTGTGACAAACAATATCTCTTTATTGAATTCGACGGTGCCTAGTTAAACCGGCAAAAATTTCACCGAAATATTATGGCGGACGATCTTCAAAATGATCGATTGTCAAGCAGCACCGCCAGATTATCCATTTCTGCGATAGATGGTGATATTACTACAATACAAATTCAGGAAGCAATTAAAAACTCAAATAATGTCTCGAACTCTATCAAAGAACCTAGTCCTAACAAAGAAAATGGCGAGATGACTTCTTCGTCGAAGGACGCGACTCCGGAGTTACCTTCCACGGAGTCAAACAGAAGAAATCGTAGAAGGAGAAGAAGCTCTGGTCAACCATTATCAGTTTCACAAGGTGAGAAAACTATATTAGCTGGAGTACTAGGAAAAGGTGAAGTTGTTCATAAGAAGAAACAAAAGAAGGCTAGTCAACCTCCTGATTTAACGTTAATCCCAAGAGATGATCTAGGAGACAAAAAGTTACCATTGAGAGCTTTTCGTGAATTAATCCTCAATGTGTTCGATACTGGAGGCAGATCACCAAGTTGGTACAAGTTAACAAATCCTAAAAATATTCCCCAGTTAGTGTTTTGTCATGTTCCAGGGTTTAAATCGGAGCAGTTTGGGTTCAATGAAGATGAAAATCATTCGCAATTTTCCAGCGTCGAGTCATTAAAGATAGATCCTGAACTAACGTTCTTTTCCAAGAATTGGGGCAGATTGGCTCAAACCACGAACCCAGGATCCAAAGACTCAATTTATCCTCCGTTACAATCAATTTTAAGCATTCCCTTGTCACGTAATGAAAAGAAGGCATTGTTGACCGAATCGGCACAAAGAAAGATCACAATTACTGATTTACTCATGAGTGAACAAGAATTAATACAACAAAACTATCCGGTCCATATTGATTTAACGGAAAACCAAGACTGGGTTGAGACAAAACCATTTGAACATGAAGGGTCGACGATTTTTGCTATTGATTGTGAGTTTTGTTCTGCTGATTGTGGTAAGGTCTTAACAAGAGTTTCAGTAGTAAATTTTCAAGGTGAAACTATTCTAGATTCTTTTGTGAAACCAAAAGAAGAAATTATCGATTATTTGACAAAGTTTTCTGGTATTACAGCAGAAAAATTAAAGAATGTCACCACTACAATCCATGATATCCAGAAGAAAATTTTGGAATTGGTTTCTAGCACTGATGTATTGATTGGACATTCGCTCCAATTTGATTTAAATGTTATGAAAATCAAACACAATAGGATTGTTGATACATCAGTTATATACGAGCACGTTAAGGGTCCACCACTGAAACCTTCACTTAAGTGGTTAGCCAGTACATTTCTTAAACGAGTTATTCAAGCAGGTGAAAGCAATGGAGATGGTCATTCATCAATTGAAGACGCAACTGCGTGTCTTGATTTGGTGAAGTTGAAAATACAAGAAGGAATGTTATTTGGAACCAATGTAGGTGGAATGAGTATTTTTCAAAAGTTGGCCAAAAGTGGTTATACGGGAGACTATGAAAAGTTCGAGTCATTGTACTTAAGATACAATCAGTACGACAATCAAGATCCATACCAAGAACACGAGTCGCACAATGTTCAATATGTCTATGTGAAGAATGATGACGAAATCGTGAAAAAGTTTCAAAGTGACCAAAAAGGTAAACGATTCATCGTGATGAATTTACGAGAAATTGAACTTGCGTCTAAATGGTGCCATATTCCAAGTGATTACTCGGGTAAAGTTTATGAGGACGAAAGCTCTGCTGCCACAGAGCCATATATTAATACAAATAATAGACTTCAAACAATTTATGATGAGTTGCCAGATTATTCATTGATGATAGTTCATTCCACCACAGGTGACCCTAGGGGGATGAACAAGTTATTGGAGGTTAAGCGTCATTTCAACCAGCTAGAAAGAAACGGAGTGGATGTTGCCAAGTTGAATCCGGAAGAAAGTTGGGATATCAACAAGCAACAGAAATTAATGGAAGCTACCGAAGCTGCTAGAGATTCTCTTACGTTTGTTGCCATGAAATTGCCCAAGGACCAGACGAAATAATCTACAACATCATCATAGAAAACCTCTCAAGTGTATATTAGCCAAATATAAAGTAATCAAATATAGACGACTAGAAGAAGTGAAATGTCCATCGAGACTATAACAAAAACTGATCGTATCACACATAAAACTAAAGAAAACTATCACAGAATCAAATCGTGGCCAAGACCACGACGTCATCATCAATTCTGACCAAGTAAAAAGTTGGTACCAACTCCCAAACCTATTCCGTTGACAATTTTCGAATCCGAAGATGATCTCACCACCATCATTCGTTCTCAACAGTCAATGCTGTTTTCAATTCAGAGGAAGGTTTCAGAGGAGCCTCTGGCTCAGGCACAATTGTATCTTTTATATACTTCCAACTAGACAAATCAATTACGTCGTCACTAGATAACCTCAACTGAGTACTAGACTTGTGGTTTATGTTGGTCTTGAACCATCCTTTCAATCTAATGGATTGAGGAATAGATTCTGACGACGATGGCAATTGCGGAATGTACCAATCTTTAACCCAAGTAACTGTTTCAGCTAACTTCTCATGGTATTGACCCTGAGTGGGAATTGGTGTTTGAGATTGACTATGAGAAAACATCCTAAACTATACAATGCTATAAAGATAGTTTAACAAACAAATAATTTCATTCAGCGAGGTGTACTCCTTTTGCGGATACCTCGCCATGGTTGGGCGTTACTACCAATACCATAGAACGTGTGATTTCTCCCGTATACCAGAACTACTGCTTTATTAATATACAAGGACAGAAATTGTTCTGGCACAAGAGCCTGGAAAAAGTAATAGTAAAGTTTCATGTTCTGAAACAGGAAATAAATCTGAAACGCAAAAATAGAGTCGATTAAAGCGAAACGAACTCATTACAGCTCTTGTGTTGAGCGGAAGACTTGTTGTTTGTAAATAGTATACTACTTATGCGGTTTGTACGCTACTACTTCGTAGAAGTACCTCAGCTTTGGCACTTTGAACTCTATGTACATTTATGCAACCAGACTAATTTCTAGATATACTTATAGTTGGTAGTAAAGAAGCACATAAACTGCTTTCTTTGTCACGTTTATAAAACTCTTGTGGGTTGTAAGAAGCTATGATTTTTCTTCATTTAGCAAGATTGGTCGGCATTACTCACATGGAATTTCTGTGGCTTCTGCTCAGATTTTCTGTTGTGTTTCATTCTGATACACCATACTGGGCCCAAGACATTTCGCGTGCTTGCTGGTCTGTTCCCACGCAATTTATAGTACTATTGGTGAATCATGAACATCATTTCTTGGGGGTTCTCCATTCTTGATATTTACGTTTGAGCATTGTATTGTAACTTTAGGGTCTTCTTCGGGATTGCCGTACCTATCTAGTTGACTC
This sequence comes from Suzukiozyma palmioleophila, assembly GCA_030560805.1. NCBI lineage: Eukaryota > Fungi > Ascomycota > Pichiomycetes > Serinales > Debaryomycetaceae > Suzukiozyma > Suzukiozyma palmioleophila. The sequence continues at coordinate 446,925 of JAKTVY010000004.1, forward strand.
AATTCCTTTTTCTTGACCATGGCCCTCAATTTGGCATTTTCTAATTTCTTCTTGACTTCCTCCCGCCTTTGTTCTTCTCGACGTACTCGTTGATTGTACCATTTGATCAATTGTTTTGGCTTTGTACCAAATATTATCTCATATTCGCATATCAAACAGCAATCATGATCTGTGTTTGCGTCTTTAGTCAATGTAGGCTCGTCCTGTCCATCAACAGCTTTCTTCTTCTTTTTCTTCTTTTTGGATTTCTTCTTTTTCGTGGCATTTGCGTCGTCAATTAAGTTTAATTCACTTATAGACGGCAACTTCAATTTTTGATTGTTGATCTTAGACTGTAGGTTCATCAACCGTATTTTCTCCTCAACGTTACTCGAAGTGGGTACTAATTTTCCATTATGATCATATTCAAAAGTAAACTCACATGATGGTCCTTCATTTTCATGCGAATTGAACTGACCATCATCGCCTATTGCATTTACTTCGACTTCTATATGATGCGAATAATCATATTCGTAATCATCATCGAGTATTTCGTCAACATCGTAGTCGTCTTGACTATGAACAAGATCGACGTCAACATCTCCAGATCCACTATGTAATCCTGGCTCATCTTTAGTATCGTACAAGGACATGCCTTCTTTAGGAGAAATCATCGAAGAAATTTTATTTCGTAAAAAATCAATTTCCGATTGCTTCAACAACGATGTCGATCCGTTGATTTTCTTCATCTTTGCTGCTGATTTTGGTGGAACGGCTTCTGGCTTTTCTGACTTGGATGATAAATAATTTTTCAACGAATCGATGGGTATATTTTCGTTTGATAGGCTAGGTGTGATACCAGACTCATTTGCAGTATTCGTATTCGATTTGGTCATTGGAAACAGTTTATCGATGTTGGATAAGTTTAGTCGTATTTCGTTGAATAAATCGGTCTCGTTGAAATTGTCACCAGAAGCATTTTCAAGTGCTTCCAAAAGACTATAATTGAAGATGGGACCACTATCTTGAGAGTTATTTGGTGATGCCTTTCGATTTTCGGAATCTTCTGATTCTTGTGGAAACGGCAGAAACCCGTCTTCGTCAACAAACTGATTATTCAAAGAGTTTTGCCAGATTTCATAATTTTTAGAAATGAGCTCAAAGAGCCGCTTAGGATCTAAATTGGAATAATTCTGGTTCTGAAGCAAATTATCACTCTTGAGTATCTGGTTCTGGAAATCTATATTGGACTCATCACCAGACATGTTAATTTTACCACTCCAATTGGCTATTTACTGTTGGTTCAAATACACTTGTTTCTTGTGCCAAAATTTTTCCTGTCTATCAAAATGAGCTTTAAGAAAGAAATGAGGCCAAATCAAAAACCACTTAACTCACCATATATAGTGATATAGCCTGAAGCACGCTACGATGGTCGTCAATCCTACATTATAAGTATCATATATGGCGAATTTTGTATTTTTGTACCATATTCAATCGTATTGATAGACTAATTAAGTTAACTGTTGTAATGATTATTCATGGTCTGTGGGGTACGATTTGGAGTAAAACACTTGTGCGTTAACATCACTCAATCTTTCCTCATCGTCCGTTGTTTTTCTGCATTCTTGACAAGCTTTTCGTCAACAAATAACCCTTTACGTCTTCTGATGGTGTTCATGTATCTTCTACCGATGTTCTCTCTTTCTGCAAAAACACCCAAATCTTCCAACTCTTCTTCTGTTTTGGGTACCCAGTATGGGTCAATATCAAGCATTTCAAATCCATCAAACACTAATTGTGGACTGGCAGCTCCTGATGTCTTTTTACGGATGTCTTCAGAAAACCCAAACGCTTCAATCACAGGTACTCGTGCAACAATGGTGAAGAAAGGTGTACCTTCCTTCATTTCTTCAGAAGTGATGGATCCACCTCGTTGTTGAACCACACCATACACATTTCTTAATGCTTCGGCTGTTGCTTGGATTTCACAAACATACATTGCTAACATCAATCGTGGAGAATGACGCAAAAATTGTTTATGAATCAATTCCTTTGTTAATCTGATGACTTTTCCAGCAGTGTTTGCGTTTCTCAAATCTTCCTCAGTGGCACTTTCAAGTATTTTGCTTGTTTTAAGTGTGATGAGACATCCTTGAAGTGGCTCTGCAGCAATAGGACCTTCATTCATTGCCAATTGGAAACCATTCAACACGTTATTTTCATATTCAAACTTGGATTCGTGAGCACCCTTATCAAACAAATGCCTAAATTGACCATTATTCTTGGGGTCTTCGATGAATATGTTAGGTCCAATTCTCTTTGGTCCAAACGCAATAATGTTTTCAACAAAGGTTGCAGCATCGTCAAATCCATTCAAAAAGCCACTTTGTTCAATGATATCAGTTAAGGTTTTTTTCATTGTCGATTTGACTTCAGAAACGTCACCTTTTCCACCAGTTAATTCTATTATATCAGTCTCGTTTGTGAGCAAATAATTAGTCAATTCCTGTGGCATTGCTTGGATATCAAATGCTAATTCAACACCAGGCATCGATTCTTCTTCGTCTTCTTCCTCAACCTCTTTTCTCTTTTCATCTGCCAACCCTTCTCTGAATGGAATAACTGGTTCTTTGATACTTACATCAACACCTTTGGCAAATCGAGTTTCCAAATCCTTCAAACATCTTTCCAAGTGCAATTCTCCTGCAACACATACAATCAACTCTCCAGAATCATCATCAATGTACCATTCTAATACAGGATCCGCTTTCATTAACAAGTCAAGTCCTCTCTCCAACTTGTCTAATTTAAGTGGATTAGATGGCTCAATTGCAACTTTCATAATTGGTTTATTATGAATAATAGTAGAAGTGCTTGCAAGGTTGATATATGGTTTATTATCATTAACCTTTGAGCATAATGTCCCGTTTTTAAGAATTGCCTCGTCTAAACCAACTACACCGACAAGGTTTCCTGCTGGCACAGTACTCATCCTAACCAATTCTCTTCCCATAATTAAAAACAAATCTTTAATCTCAACGTCATACTTGACCTGTTCACTATTAGTTGGATGGTCGTTTGGCAAAGTTGTATCGTACTTTGGTCCAATTACCGTTAATTTTTGACCTTTAGTTAATGAACCGGAGTACACTCGGGTAAATGCAACCAAGACTTCTGGTGTCAGCACCTCTTCTTCTTCCTCAGTTTCAAAATCGTCTTCTTCAAATTCCCATTCGAATGCATCTGGTTTCTGAACAATACCGAAATCGTCATTATTACTAGGAGCAGATGCTGCTACCGCTTCAGATGCTTTCTTTGCTTGTTCACGAGCCTTTCTACTTCTCTCAATTATTTCATCTGCAGTTAGCTCTGCACCTGTGGATTCTCTAGGTAATTCGTCTTCAGGTATCGAGATTAATTTCGATACATATGCAAGAGTATGGTGTTCTGGATCCGAACTATCACAAGTTTTGATTGCTTTCTCAAAGTCTGGGTCTAAAACCTTGGCTTTTTCATCTTCAGTTATTCCAGAGAAAATACTTTCACTTAAAAGTTTCTCAACTCTTTCACCTTGGGCTCTAACTGGGCTAGGTAAATAATCAATTACGGCCCCCAATAAAGCATGACTCAATGGAATCCACTGTGACATTACAATGTTCAATAAATTCTTGTAATCTTTCGACTTTAATTCTCTTTGATTCACTTTCGCTCCAAGCTTCTCGATAATCTTTTCCAACTTTTCTTGATTTCTGTCAATTACACAGTTTTGATAAACAGCCCATATTTGTTCCAAGATCAATCCCACAAATAAGGGTTTCAATGATGACTGAGAAGATTTTAATTTCTTACCAGGGATAATCTTCTTATTTTTCATATCCAAATAGAACTCTCCCCACAAGGTTTTCGACAAGACTGAATGACTAAAACCTAGTTTTGCTGCATAAATCTTAGCAAATGTATTTACGGAAAATGCCCAGCCATCGGTGGCAGATGCAAATATAACATTATTCAACTCCGGTGAGAAATAAAGGTCTTGGTCGTCCTTTTCGATGAACTCACCTTGAGCACCGCTTTCTCTCCAGATCAAGTCATCTTCCATTCTATCACCGGAGTAAAATGAACCAATGACGGAATTGACTTGTTCAATTATTCTACTGATGTGCTGGTATGCTTCTTGAGGAGTCAATTGCAATTCAGTTACTAATCTATCAACTTTGTTAATCACTAGCAATGGCTTCAACTTATCGACCCAACTTTGACGCAACACATTGACGGTCTGTGAGCATACACCTTCCACCACATCAACCAAGATCACAGCTCCATCACACAATCTCGCAGATGTAGACACCTCCGATGAAAAATCAATATGACCAGGAGAATCAATAAGGTTAATGAGGTACTGATTCAATTCGATTTGCTCGGTTTCGGGGTTTTTCTTACCAACTTTGAAATAAAGCGAGATAGCAGACGATTCCATCGTAATACCTCTTAACTGTTCATCTTCTCGTGAGTCCAAATACCGTACCTTTCCTGCCAATCGTTGGGAAATAATCCCGTTAGTGGCCAAAAGTGAATCACTCAACGATGTTTTACCATGGTCAACATGAGCTAAAATACAGATATTACGAATCTTGGTCGTATCTGATTGTAGTTCGTTGACGGTATCCTGAGACAACTTCATATTTCTATGCTTTTCTGTATTTGGTTGTCTTACGATTGTGCACTAATATGAATATTTATTTTGTATGTAAAGGCATCGCAACGCTAAACTATATAGAATATTAATCCTAAGCATTTCTTTATTCCAAGGAGAATTTGAGCCAAGACAATATTGTAGAATATTGTAGACTATTTAACGTCATTTGTTAGGTCTATATAGCTTCGAAAAGTCGAATTTGGTTCAACGCTTTTTGAAAATGGACTGTCCTTTGTGTGGCACCAGCCTCATACAGCATTTGATCCAGCCGGAACTTTCAATCATCTCGTGCCCTTCAGAAACTTGTGTTTATCCGTTCAACTTGTCTGTTGCTGAGCTTCACGCCAAGAACTTGATTGTAACTAATGTGTCTACTTCAGACATCATGAACGGAGTACATTCGAAGATGGTTGGTGCTGACGTTGATAGTCGGATTGCTGCGTTCATAACAAGAGATGACAAAGAGATTGAATAATTGAAAACACACTAATAATCTAGTTATACCCGTTCACATGTACTTGAGTTCCAAAATGAATTAGATGCTAGTCCCGGAAGAACCAACAACACTACTGATTCAGCTTCAATTGCACAAACATACCACAGTGCCCAGAGAACAACACACACATATATATTCTCAGCATATAGTCACAATGTGGTTGTTTTAGATATGGTAACTCACACCTTCTACATCTTCTACATTCCATGACACTTCTGAAACCCTGAAACCAACCAACCACTACACAAAACACAGAATTTCGTTTCAATTCAGTATTCTTGTCACCAATTGAGTTTGAGTGACATACTAGGTTTCAATCTGGTTCCAGCGTTCCAGCTATTACCTTTTCGATGTACTTCCACAATGCGCAATATAGCCTGTGAAACATGCTCATGGTGGTAACTTGGTGTTTCAGTAAAGCGACTTTTTTGAATTTTGACAGCTCACACAACAAAATGTTTTACCACATAGCCATAACCACCACCAAGTGGCACAACATTACAAGGCTGCCGCAGACGATGGTTTCAGTAAAGTATCTGGCGATGGCATAACCTGACCAGATGCGGGTAACTTGGAAGGTATATTGCCTACATATAATTTGGGGACGAAATTGCCCACGAAAATTTTTCGGCAATTTGTTCACAGTAGTAAAACAAGATTACATATACTTCATAGTGAATTGTTGATAATTATACATTTTCCCGGTTTTGACCAGTTGATTCGAATAAAACGTAGCAACACCGCAATATTATCGAGTTTTTTGATTGCCAACCGTTAAATTTATCGGATTCTGAGTTTCACCTAATCGTTTATTATCGGTGATTCGTTTGCGATTATTAATTTGTACAATACATCATAGACAATGTCTGATCAGAGTTGGAAGCAAGAGTTAAACTTGCCAGAGAAGGATACCAGACCCCAAACTGAGGATGTCCTCAACACCAAGGGGAAGACGTTTGAAGATTTCGACTTGAAAAGAGAGTTGTTGATGGGGATTTTCGAAGCAGGATTTGAAAAGCCTTCGCCTATTCAAGAAGAATCTATTCCAATGGCATTAGCCGGAAGAGACATTTTGGCCAGAGCCAAAAATGGTACCGGTAAAACTGCGTCATTCGTCATTCCTTGTTTACAACAAGTCAAGCCTAAAGTTAACAAAATTCAAGCATTAATATTAGTTCCTACTAGAGAGTTGGCATTACAAACCAGTCAAGTTGTCAGAACTTTGGGTAAACATTTGGGGGTGCAATGTATGGTTACCACAGGTGGTACTTCATTAAGAGATGATATTGTTAGATTGACCGACGCTGTCCACATTTTGGTCGGTACTCCAGGTAGAGTTTTGGATTTAGCCTCGAGAGACATTGTCAACTTTTCCGAAACTCCATTGTTCGTTATGGACGAAGCAGATAAAATGTTGAGTAGAGAATTCAAAAATATCATCGAACAAATTTTAGCATTCTTCCCTAAGGACAGACAATCATTATTATTCAGTGCCACTTTCCCATTAGCAGTCAAGTCATTCATGGACAAACATTTAACCAAACCTTATGAAATCAATTTAATGGATGAATTAACTTTGAGAGGTATTTCGCAATTCTATGCCTTCGTCGAAGAAAAGCAAAAATTACACTGTTTGAACACATTATTCTCCAAACTTCAAATCAACCAATCGATTATCTTTTGTAACTCCACAAGCAGAGTTGAATTATTAGCCAAGAAAATCACCGAATTAGGCTACTCATGTTATTATTCTCATGCCAAGATGCCACAACACGCAAGAAATAAAGTTTTCCATGAATTTAGACAAGGTAAAGTCAGAAACTTGGTTTGTTCTGATTTATTAACTAGAGGTATTGATATTCAAGCCGTCAATGTCGTTATCAACTTCGATTTCCCAAAAACTGCTGAAACTTATTTACATAGAATTGGTAGATCGGGTAGATTCGGTCATTTAGGTTTAGCCATCAACTTGATGAGTTGGAATGACAGATACTCATTATACAAAATTGAACAAGAATTGGGTACTGAAATCAAACCAATTCCCTCCACAATCGACAAGGAATTATATGTCGCTGAAAATGAAGGAGCTGTCCCAAGACCATTTAGACTTGATCAATTACCAAAAGGAAATGAAACTGTAAACAAAAAGCTGGGGTATGAATATAAAGGTCAACCTCAAGAAAACCAAGCGGCCCCACAAGCTCCACAACCACAAAATCAACAACAAACGCCAAATCAATTCCCACAAGGATACCCACCACAAGGATACCCACCACAAGGGTACCCACCACAGGGAGCAGCACCATTTAATGGATACCAATACCAACAGTACCCACCCCAAGGATATCCACCACAAGGGTATCCACAACAACAGCCACCACAAGCACAAACCCAACCAACCCAACAATAGGTGAATGTGGCAACAAATCTGTATATTAGATTATGAGTTACGGTGTGTTATAGTAGATTGGTTTTCCGTTGATAATAGAAAAAAGAAGAAACCATTCCAAGCTTAATAATTACCTTTTGCACATTGTTGGGGTAATGATTTGAGGTGAGGAATGTTTGAAAACTAAAACTCCATCATAAAATGAGGTGTATACCAAATTTTTATGATGAACCCTTTTTTAACGAGACTGAAGGATGACAATCACAGCTCGTTTGAACTTATTTATGAAGAAGGATATTTTCCAGTTTACAATCTTTGCTGCGGAAACAAGGTGAGGATTGTTAATGGTGTGTTGATGTAGAATTAGATGTATAGTTTAATGAAGATCTACACGCTAAATATGCAATAGCATCTGTCCAGAAATGGAACCTTAAACTGAGATGAAAAATTTCAAAAGAAATCAATGCAATATAGAACGAGAAGAATGGAACATCGTATCGAAAAATGTCGCTAACTGGGCCAAGAAAACAAATTTAGGTCGGTCGTTGGCGGTGGGTTCCAAAACGGCAGGCGGACGCCGTTGAAAAAATTTGGGGCCGTACATTGATAATGCAATGCGATGAGGGTGTATATGACTCTGAAGTAGATAAAAATTTTAAATTATTAGATATTGACTTCTTATACAACAAGTTTTTCACGCGACAACTCTAGTAGTTTGACGGGTTCCGCTAACAGCTATTTGTTCTAGTTTGTATTACTGGTTCTTATTTCAACGTTTGCTTAACTATGTGTGGGATTTTAGCCATTGTTTTAGCTAATCAGCAGAAGAATGTGGCACCAGAGTTATTCGAAGGTGCGATGTTCTTGCAGCACAGAGGGCAAGATGCTGCTGGGATCATCACAAATGGTCCTAAAGGTAGACTTTTCCAATGTAAGGGAAATGGGATGGCCAGAGACGTTTTCAATCAGACCAGAATGAACAACTTGATTGGGAACATGGGGATCACTCACTTGAGGTATCCTACTGCTGGTTCTTCCTCTGGTTCAGAAGCTCAACCTTTCTACGTCAACTCGCCTTATGGGATTGCTTTATCCCACAACGGGAACTTGGTCAATTCCGGTGAGTTGAGAAAATACCTTGACGAAGTAGTTCATCGTCATATCAACACGGAATCCGACTCTGAGTTGTTATTAAACATCTTTGCTGCCGAATTAGACAAGTTCAACAAGTCAAGAGTTAACAACCACGATTTGTTCAAGGCGTTGACCGGTACCATGACGATGATCAGAGGTGCTTATTCCTGTGTTGCCATGTTGGCAGGGTACGGTACTATTGGTTTTAGAGATCCAAATGGGATCAGACCATTACTTTTTGGTGAAAGAGTCAACGCAGACTCGTCCGTGGACTATATGTTGGCTTCGGAATCGGTTGTTTTGAAGGCACATGGTTTCAACAAGTTCAGAGATATTAAACCTGGTGAAGCCGTCATCATTCCAAAAGACTGTTCTGGCCACGAAAAACCAGAATTCCACCAAGTAGTCGAGCCAGCAGTTTTCTCTCCTGATATTTTTGAATATGTGTACTTTGCCAGACCAGATTCTGTATTGGATGGGGTTTCTGTCTACCACTCGAGAATTGAAATGGGTGTTAAGTTAGCCAAAAAGATCTCCACTTTCAAGGACTTAGATATCGATGTCGTTATCCCAGTTCCAGATACTTCCCGTACATCTGCCTTGCAATGTGCTGTTTCTTTGAACGTGCCATATAGAGAAGGTTTCGTCAAGAACAGATACATTGGTAGAACATTTATTATGCCTGATCAGCAAGAAAGAAGATCGTCAGTCAGAAGAAAGTTGAATGCAATGGAATCAGAATTCAAAGACAGAAATGTCTTGTTGGTGGACGACTCTATTGTTAGAGGTACCACTTCTAAGGAAATCGTCGCCATGGCCAAAGAAGCTGGTGCCAAAAGAGTTTACTTTGCATCATGTGCTCCACCAATTAGATTCAACCACATTTATGGTATTGACTTGGCAGACACTAAGGCTTTAGTAGGGTTCAACAGAGATGAAGATGAAATTAGCAAGGTTATTGGTGCAGACAAGGTCATTTTCCAAGACTTGCAAGACTTGATCGACTGTTGTAAGAGTGAAAACATAAAACAGTTTGAAGTCGGGGTTTTCACAGGTGAATACATCACGGGTAAAGAACGAGAATATCTTAAGGAATTAGAGGTGATGCGTGCTCAAAATCAAAGACGTAAAGAGGGACACCATGTTGATGCTGCTATTGACAATGGTGATTTCTGCGATGTAAAAGCAGAAACTGATATAAGTATCTATAATACTGGTGATTATGCTTAATTACAATTTATAGAAATAACGATGCATATTGATAGAACTAATAAATAAGGCTTAATTAGTATTGGATTTGTCAGAACTGTAATGATTGCCGCTTTTTCTCGATCTAAAAGTCCAGGAATGATGGCAGCTCTTAGAATCAAGAAAATGCTTCATTGATTTTCTTTGCTTTCGAACGAACATCAAGATCAAACAGGGCAATTGAGAAACTTGAACTGAGAAAGTACACCGTGAACCAAATGTCGTTCCTTAAATACACCTTCTGGTACATCTAGCTGCAAATGAAAATAAAATAGAAAAAACCATTAGGGATAGCAACAATTTAATACAGAAGTTAGAGATTGAAATTGAATGTACACAGACATTCTCCAAATTAAACAAGTAGGTCTTCAATTTCATGTTATTGTAAGTTTCATTTCAACTGTTTAAGTGCATAGTATCTTGGTGTTAGTAATCCTTTATGTGCTTCACGCACAATTCCAATAGGGCACAAGGGAAAACGGGCCCATGATTGATAGGCTCTTGGTGCACTAATATTCTTAAAATGCATTACACTAAATATTTTATAAGTAAGGAATTGCGAAATTGTTTTGAGTGGATACATTTCCATATTATTTTTTCGCTACTGTTAAGATGTCGGGAAACTATTACCGAAAATTATTAAATAAAAGTCGCTCAGTTCGCAAATCTATTTTTATTCAGTTGCATGTAGTTTTCAATCAACCTAAGAAGTGGACCCTTTCCTGTGACCTGCATGATATACATACATGCATCTACTGTTTCGATGCATAACAAACTACGTTTAAATCATGACGTAAACCAAGTTTCCAAAATAATGTGAGCCATACCTAGCTCTTGACACTCAACCAATTAGCATTGTAATAGCTCTTAACAACATCTAACAGATCATTAGTCTTATTGTGTATTGCTCATAATTCCAAAGGTAATTCAGCCCGGTATAGGTATTGGAAAAATTCTATTTTGACTGGTAGTAAACTATTCTTCGCATCCGTGATCGCATTTATATTAGTTTTGTTTTTGGTTTATATGTAGTCAATAGGTCAGCACTTGTCAATCATTATTTGTTTAATTTATACTACATATTCTAACATGTTTAATTATATAATGATACAAGCTAACGAAGCTGTGGACTATAGCTTGAACTCTTTTAAATTATTTAAAATTAAATAAATTTTTGTATTCTAGCATTGTATAGTGAACACGCTCTCGATAGAAGACTTATAGACCCCACAAGTGCATGTGGCAAAGGAGAACCACGAGTTCTTATGTTCTGATAAAATCACGATCTTACGTATACCTTCTCACCGCAATAATGTTGTATAGAACATTGTCTTGATTGATGTTCTCAATAACATTTGACTCAGAGTATTTTTTCAGAACCTGAGCCTGAGAAGTACTAATAGGGGATGTAAAAATATAAATACAGGCCATTTTTCCAAGTTCAAAAAATTCTAGCCTGAATCGAAACTCAAGCTTTAGTACACAATGAAACCCAAACGCCTTCCATTTTTTGATGATCATTTTGCAATGCCATTCATGTTGCTTTTGACGGATTTCCTTTTCACCATTGGGGGTGAACAGAGTTTTGCCATCTTAATTAGAGAGAAAGTACAGGCTCGCTACAATACTCCTAATAATGGAGGTCACGAAAACCTTCACCACAACAAAGAACTTGAGTAACCACATTATTAAAACCCACCAACTGTTTAGGGATATCTTTGTATGTTTAGATCTCCACATTCTATCAAAACATTTCGGTCACAGGAGATAACAATGATGTAGGAAAATATGGTGTTTGTCTCAATCATAGTTCACCCAACCATAATTGTTCACAAAGGCAAGTGGCAAAATAAAATGCACATAAAATGGGCCGGTTTTTTGCTGCCATAATTTGCATTCGCATTTTTTCATAGCTAATAATTTACTTCGTGAGTTCATTTTTTGTTTTTTCAACTAAATATTTTAATAACCTTAGATATTTTTATAATCTTATTTTTTTAATACTCTTACGTTTACATACGTGGTCGAAGTAGGCTAATGATTTTATTGCCGAACCGCATTATTCGGAATTGTGCTTTTATTGAAATGGGGTTTTGACAAATTACAATTTTCAGCAAGATTGCATTCTATTTACTTGGTTGAGCCACTGTATGATTATGCTGGAATTGCATACCCCAAATATGATGACTGGCAGTTCTGTAATTCTTGACCCGAGATTTAACCTCAATCAATCAGACCAATTACGGCATATAATTTGCGAGGACTCGAATATCTAAATTTATTATTTACACATAACTATTATTTTGTAAGGAGTGCGATGTAAAAATTTTAGTCACTGTTGGTTATTTCCACACGAATGTACCCCTTCGCAGGAAATATGGATGGTAATTTACAAATCGTTCTTGACCAGTCATTTACTTTATATCAACAGGAAGTACATTTTCTCAAATCGTAACATGTATGTACTGCTACGGCTGTTATTTTTAATTTAACGAATTTCCAAATGCTAAATTCAATGCAAGAATGATTTCTGTGGCCAGATCAAGAAGAGATTGAATAACTAGCCAATCAGTGTATCGAAGACAGCGAAATGGAGATGTTTACAGCTCACAAACTGTAACCAATGCAGTCAATTTTGTCTTTGAAAACTCCTGCCATGTCAATTCGATGGTTTTTTTTGAAATTAGTGTTTTCAGCACAGTGGACAAAATTGATGAAGTGTATGTATATGTTTGGAAAAAAGCTTGAGCATCAAGTTCATCTTGACATGATTCAAATGTCAATTAGTTATATACATAAAACTGAAGGTAACACCATTTCTTTTTCCTCAGACGCATCAAACAAGGATTACAGTGATTGCTACATCTACAGTTGTAGAAAGACCATTTTTCAACAATTTGATCAAGACATTTAATGCAAAGAAGATCAAACTATTGCAATTTTGTAGCTCAAGGTCAATCGCACCTTTTTTCAGCACCTATTTTTAGCAAAGTAAAGTATTATCCAGTGTGTCCAAGCTGATTATTGGACGCGAGTTACCAGCTGTTAAGAAAACTCTCAATAACCTAACACTATTACTGATAGAATTAATTGTAAGAATATAGCGCATCACAATTTCACGCAGTTATATTACATGTATAGAAATTGTAGTTAAATGCTCGTTTGACTGTGGTGCTATATATGAAATTAATGTCAGAGGTGTAGGAAGAATACATGAAACCAAGATATTCACAATTCATAAATCATTTCAAAATAATTTTTAACAAAACACGAAGTGAAAATTTGGAAATCTCAATACACCATGCGAATAGTGAGATTAATCCAAGGATCAATTTGAAATGAAATGATTATGTTTTAGGTCGGAATAAATGATCGATTCGAAAAATTTGTTAACCGTTTCACTGGTGAAGCACCAAGCATCGAAAATAAAATTATCCGAGGATACTGCGTTAATTGCATGTAATATTGTTCCACTTAGAAATTATGTGACAGCAATTGAAGCATCGTCTTAGAGGATATAAGGAAGTGCTTTATATGATATAGAAACTTATTGCTCATATATGAAAATCCTGTTTGCTTCACGTCCCAAGGAATGGTAGTTTTCATTAAATTATTTTGTACTTCAAATTTTTGTTATTAACTTTTACTTTGATTTTATGGACATGCTCCAAATTGAAAATTTATTTAAATTCTGGAAGAATTTCACGTTTTTCTGGTGCTGTCAACTGAATATATAATAACATATGTATGATATACGCTAATACTACTTGATATTTGGTTTAGTTTCTCCTTTGTTACTAAATGTAGTGATTTTATTACTCTAGACCAATTTTAAAAATTGGACTTGAGATTTTTTTTTTATTTTTATATAGTTATGTTCAGGGTGTTTTTTTATTTTAGAATTTTCACTATTTTTTATTTTTTATTTTATCTTTACATCGTTCTTCAAGCAATTTCTGTTCTGCGTCTTTATTTTCATATTCCGTCTTTGAGTTCACAATTTTATTAAATGGGTTTGTTGTTTACCAGTTTTCAGTCTCAATTTTGATCACCTTATGTTTTTCTTCAAGCTCCAAAATGTGCATTATGCATTGTTCTCTAGTGCCAGTTAGTTGATACTCAATAATTAAATCAAATGTCTTTACACTTTTCAAAATGGTGAACCATAACACCAACCATAACTGTTGTCATCCCAGTTAAACCTTTTCCGATACGAGTGACCCAGACATCCGTTCGGTCTGTTACTAACACATGTTTGTTCAGCGTGTTCATTGTCTCGTTTATAATTCCAAGTATGCAAGCAGCCCCCACAATAAGCACTAATATCTTCGTTGCCCGCACCAAAAGTCCCCGCAGCTGATTCTAAAACTGCTTTGGCAACACATCCTTTCATAGTTTGCCAACCACCGTCCCATGAAACACAAGCTTGCTGGCCTTGCGTATCAGCACCACAGATTGCAGACCTTCCTAACACAAGCCAATCACATGCACCAGAGATGATGTTTGACAATGCTGCTAATGCACTGACTTTAGCTACATGTTTTCCACCTCTAACCCAAGTATTACGCCAGAAACAAGCGTTAGCGCGTTTGTCATTTTTGACTGATTGTTCAAACCCTAAGTCTGCATGTATAGGATCCAAATTTGTCGTATCTCCAGTCTCCAAATATGCCAACAAGTTTAACTCCAAATCTTCATATGACCGCTTAGTTAAGGTTACATTACCATTTAACCAAATACCCCAGTCATTGAAGCCAAATAAGCAGCAGCTTTAATAGTACTATTTTCTGTGTTACCTCCTAAAGGTATTCCCTCACTACCAGAAACAGCTACGTACTCAGCATCTTCCCACAGTTCCAACCAACCTGGGACTGGCACATTTTCTTTCACCTCGTTGGGGATTTTAACCATATGGTAGCCCATTTCCTCAATTGTCCTATATGTGTCGGTATAATCTTGTGGCATACCTGTAGCAAGCGACATGGGTTCACTTTTTGAGGAGGGATTCAATCCTCTGTTCATAATCAATGGAAAAGAGTAACTGAACTGCAAACAGCACACAAGACAAAACAAAAAAAGCATCGGAAAATACTGTTCAATTGTCAAATTAATATTAAATTTTGTATAAGTCATTCTCCCCCATATTTATAGTCTCTGTCATTTACCTCACGCACAATTCCAATAGGGCACAAGGGAAAACGGGCCCATGATTGATAGGCTCTTGGTGCACTAATATTCTTAAAATGCATTACACTAAATATTTTATAAGTAAGGAATTGCGAAATTGTTTTGAGTGGATACATTTCCATATTATTTTTTCGCTACTGTTAAGATGTCGGGAAACTATTACCGAAAATTATTAAATAAAAGTCGCTCAGTTCGCAAATCTATTTTTATTCAGTTGCATGTAGTTTTCAATCAACCTAAGAAGTGGACCCTTTCCTGTGACCTGCATGATATACATACATGCATCTACTGTTTTGATGCATAACAAACTACATGCAAAGCATCAACCAAAAGTATCCGAAATAACGAGAACCGTGGTTAACTCTCAACAAGACATAACATTTAAAAACATCTAACAAAACTTAATTACCAACTTTTCTTAGTGTTCCTATTTATTGCTCATCATTTAATTGATAGTTCGTTCAACTCATATGGGTACAACTTAAGCTTCAACTAGCAAGAACTTGTTGTTTGCGTCTATCTCACTTGTATTGGTTTTGAAGTTGATTTCTATGTTGCCGATATACCAGTAATTGCCAATCTCTACTTGTATCATTTTTAAAAGTTGATTGATAACAATGCAAGTATTTAGTTCGGTAATGAAACATTGATGACAATTGATTCACCTCTAATGATTATTCACTCAACAGGCGCTGTATGGTAAGGGTACCTTTGTCGTGGAACCAATTAGAGAGACAAAAGTTGCTTAAATCAGGTTCATTTCAGTGACCTCCCGACTGCTTTATCAGTGCTGCCTACGTTCCTAACCATCTAAACGATTAACATTTCACCGGGTTTGATTTACAATTCAATTTGCATTCAAGAACCAGAAATTCAGCTACTTTTCAACTTTTACAGCGTACTATACATTGATGATGATCTGCTTTAAGTTTGACAAGAACAAAATAATTCGAAGTATCACAATCCAGGTATACTTGATTTTAGGATTATCGAAAATATAGCATTGTAAAAATGAACTTCGATATATAGTCTGAATGTGCCATATCAACATAATTCAGGAGCAAGCTGATAGTTCACGATCATGTATAGACTTAAGATTGATGTTTACTAGTCTCTCGTAGAACAAAATGTAGTAGCTAAACTAAGCGAGTAGTATGAAAAAATAACTCAGCAACAATGCCTGAAAAACGCTTATAATGTGCAAAGAACAAGTGTTCCCAAAAATAGTTAAAACACCTGAAACCCAATACATGCTGATAATTATCATATCTCGACTTTTGTTCAGGGAGTAATGGTTCCCTAAACCAACAGGACCTGATGGATCGAAGTAGCATAAACTTACGTCTGGCACCCTTTATAACTTGGCCGAAAAACTAGAGTGTAACGAAAAATTGAAAAATACATTAAGCGTGTTGATACTGTATCTGTAAATGGCATATACTGTGGCAATAATCCACTGCTAAATGTATTTATAATCCTGATTATTATGCTTAAAAAACAATTTATGCGTTTCATAAAACTAAAGTATGATCCTAGGATTGTTTCGAAGAACAGAATTTCTCACGCACAATAGTGAGCAGGTTCTCCAAATAATGGACTGTTGCATGAGTATATCTCGACATAATGGCTATAGGAAATAGTATAAATAGTAATAGGTTAAACCGTCAAGGTATCAATGAAAATGTATTGTACAACGGTATTAATCTCGTGTTTGATTCATTGAGACCATAGGCCCAGGAGATATCTTGCCATAAAAACTTAGACCTATCGTAGCTAATAGAGAAATCATACAGGGTTTCAAGTGTCTGTGGAAACGTCATCTAATGCTCACTCTGAAGATTTTTAGATTGTTGTTTTGCTGAGGCTCATTTTGCAGCCATTTCTAAGTCTCAGCCCTAAAGATGGACGTAGGTATACTCACCATAGCATCATGGCAAATCTCAAACCTCCTTCTCCAACAGCCACAAGCTACTAAAAACAACCGATCAATCTTTAACCCATACACAACCTCATAAATTTGATCCATCTACACAGTTGTAAGATTTGATATTTTGTTCGTTTTACCCTCAACTTTCGGTACACCTACCGAGAATAACCGTGAACTCTCAGAAATGAGAGTTTCTTGTAGCCTAACTAATCATAATGCAGCTGCAAACTTCAAAAGCTGACATCATTATGACTTCCAGACTCCCTTGGAAGAGCTCTACAGTGCGCTGAATCTACCACATGAGCACCATGGGACTACGCGTGGAGAATATACGAATTGTAACTCCCACAATGATGTATGAAGGGATTGAGCTACAAAATCTACTACTTTAATGAATTAATTTTGTGTCATGTCAAACATTGGCTCAGCGCGTCAAGCACAAAAATGTCAAAGCAGGGCAGCTGCCGGCAAAGGACAGTGTTTTGTTTCGCGTAGCAATACAATTAGCCTTTCCCGAAGCTGATGGTCATACAGCACGTTCTTCCTACCGATCACACCACCGCAACTGTCTCAGTATTATTGCACTAAAACACAATAGAATTGATTGCGGCGGATTGTTGTGGCACGTTGCTGCAGATATGGCTTACATCACGCTCCAGCAGGAGATCCGATCCTGCTTCAATGCGTTGTAGCTGATAAGAAGCTACAACGTGCACACGGCTTTAACCACGCGAAATAATTTGCAACCAAAGACTCAAATCGCCCAGCTATAGACAAATATCCAACAACTACTTTCTCTGATGGCGGTCGTGGTACGAAACGTTCCGGTTGTTGCCAAACGGTCTCTTCTGTGTAGAACACATTGTTTAGTATAACGCGGTACAGATGTGGACTCCTACATATAGGCCGAGTTGAAAATTTCGCGAAAATTTTGAATACGGTGTTTTTATACTATTCTTTATTAGTGAAGTGAAATCGAGATTTAACTAGATTTTTCTCTTTTGCTGAATAGTGTATGGGATTATTGATTCTCTATATTATTAGTCAAGTGGGATATCTTATACATCGGAAAAGAAAATCTAATAGTTCTAATTTAGCCATGGATACACGTTCGTCTTCTTTAGGGTCGATTGCCAACTCTGGCCCAATGTCCATTTTATGTTACTGCTTGTCATCCATTTTGATGACTGTTACCAATAAGTATGTGTTGTCGGGATTTTCTTTCAACTTGAACTTCTTTTTATTGGCTATTCAATCTATTGTTTGTATCGTCACTATCGGCACTTTGAAGTCCTTTGGTATTATTACCTATAGACAATTCAACAAGGACGAAGCTAAAAAATGGTCTCCTATTGCGTTCTTGTTAGTTGCCATGATCTACACTGGTTCCAGAGCGTTACAATACTTGTCGATTCCTGTCTACACCATTTTCAAGAATTTGACCATCATCTTGATTGCTTACGGTGAAGTCATCTGGTTTGGTGGTAGAGTTACTTCTATGGCCTTAGGATCGTTCTTATTGATGGTGTTATCTTCTGTTATCGCCTGGTACGGAGACAAGACCGATGTCAAAACTTCTGTTGACACTTTTGCTCTTTACTTAGGATACATTTGGATGCTTATGAACTGTTTTGCTTCTGCTTCCTTCGTCTTGATCATGAGAAAGAGAATAAAGTTGACCAACTTCAAAGATTTCGACACCATGTACTACAACAACTTGTTATCGATTCCTATCTTGTTGATTTCTTCTCTTGTTTTTGAAGACTGGTCTGTTGGTAACCTTGAATTGAACTTCCCAGAAGGTAACAGATTTGCTACCATTTCTGCCATGGTTTTATCTGGGGTTTCTTCCGTTGCCATTTCTTACTGTTCTGCTTGGTGTGTCAGAGTCACATCGTCCACCACTTACTCTATGGTTGGTGCCTTGAACAAATTGCCAATTGCTTTATCTGGATTGATTTTCTTTGCTGCTGCAGTTAACTTCTGGTCCGTTTCATCCATTTTTGTTGGGTTCGCTGCTGGTTTAGTTTACGCCGTTGCTAAACAAAGACAACAAAAAGAGGACGCTGCTCTTCCAAAGAACTAAGACAGTTGACTCGAATTATTTCATCTTTTGTTTATTATAATTATTCATCATTACTAGATTTAATACATTTACTGCCGTACAGTTAAGTAATAGATACACATACAATATAGACTCCAATAAGCTGTTCATACCCCAAATGGAACCACGTATCATTTAGATAATACCATATAACGAGGTGGATAAAAATGAATAATGCTACAAGATCTCGTAGAAACAGTACCAGAACGTAAATACTAACCTTAACTGTGATACTCACATCTTGTTTTATTCGTCATCTCCAATCCATCTCTATTCGCACTTTAATTTTCAGTTAACTAGTCGAAGTTTCAGAGAATACGAAATCTAGAGCAAAGTTTATAGAAAGAAAGCAAACTTGCCAGAGTATTCCTCCAAAGCACAATCCAGTTCCAGAACTTGATTTTTCATGGTTGCATACCCTGTTCTGAAAGTTTCCAGAATGTCTCTGGAATTTCTCAGTTATACTGCAGGAATCATATAGGAAATTTTCCATGGTAAAAACATTTGTACAATAATAGAACTCTTTTCTTGCAACAAGTAACGGTAGACATCTTTTGTGTTGAATCTTACACATTGTGATATAGCACTATGGCAGAAAACAGCTTAGAGTCAATTGCACATTGTTTGGAACAATCGTTGTTACCACAATTTGCTCGAGCTGCTGAGCAGAACTTAAAATCTATTGAGTCGCAACCTGGGTTTTCCATCAATCTATTACACGTCATTGCGTCGACTAACTTGTCGATTTCGATTAGATTGGCAGGTGCGTTGTTTTTTAAGAACTTAATTCGTAGAAAATGGATCGACGAAGATGGAAATTACCATTTGCCCATCGACGATATCAATAAAATCAAGTCAGAAATCTTGGATGTTATGATCAAATTGCCAAACAATTTGCAAGTGCAAATTGGTGAATCGATCAGTTTGATCGCAGAAAGTGATTTCCCCCATAACTGGCCTAATCTTATCGACACCATTGTCAGCAAATTGAGTACGTCAGATTTTGTAAACAACAAGGCACTTTTGTTAGTCAGCCACTCTATTTTCAAAAGATGGAGAGCTTTGTTTAGGTCAGATGAACTATTCCTCGAAATCAAAATGGTATTGGAAAAATTTGTTGATGCGTACTTGAAGTTATTTATCGAAATCGACAAGTTGATTGACAAAAACCTCGATAATCAAGCTTTATTGACGATTTACTTGGAGAATTTGTTGCTAATGATGCAAATTTATTACGATTTTAATTGTCAGGATATTCCAGAGTTCTTTGAAGATAACATGAATCAATTCATGGCAATAATTCACAAGTATCTAATGTTCAACTCAAACCTTATTCGAAAAGATGATGAAGATGAGGAGGTTGACATTTTAATCAAATTGAAAACTTCCATTGTCGAATTGATTTCTCTTTACACCACAAGATATGCTGATGTTTTCGGTCCTCTTGTGCAAAACTTCATAACTAGTGTATGGGAGTTGATCAACAACTTTGCTACAAAACAAGCAAAATACGACTTATTCGTAGTAAAGGCATTACACTTCTTGACTTCAGTAAGCAAGATCACAGATTACCAATCGATGTTCAACAATGAATCTGCTATAAATGAAATTATCAAAAATATCATTTTGCCTAACATTGCTTTCAGAGAAGCTGACGAGGAGTTATTCGAAGATGAGCCAATAAATTTTGTCAGAAGTGACTTGGAAGGAAGTGATTTTGAAACCAGAAGAAAGTCTGCCACAGACTTTTTGAGAGAAATCAAGGATATCAACGGTGAGCTCGTAACAAATACTGTCATGCAATATGTGAACCAATTCTTGGCTATCTCGAAAGATGATTGGAAAAACAAAGATATTGCAATTTATCTTTTCAGCTCATTAGCAACTAAGGGGACTGTTACTAATATCGGTGTTACCGCAACCAATGTTTTGGTGGATGTTGTTGATTTCTTCTCCAAAAATATCAGCCAAGATTTGACTGACCCCAACACTCATCCAATTTTGAAAGTCGACTCCATCAAATATATTTTCATCTTTAGAAATCAATTAACTAAAGCCCAATTATTACAAACTTTCCCAACCCTTATAAAGCACTTGGATGCTAACGCAAATCAAGTGGTGTACACTTATGCAGCAATTACTATTGAAAAGTTATTATCCATGTCGAATTTCAGTCAAGATAATGCTCCAGTTTTTACAAAGACCGACATCCAACCATACGTTACCGAATTATTGACAAAACTTTTCAATTTACTCTTGTTGCATAATACTGTTCCAGAGAAGTTGGCTGAAAATGAATTCTTAATCAAGTGTATAATGAGGGTTTTGTCAACATCCGAAGACAGCTTATCGGATAGACTTCCTATAATAGAGCAGTTGATTAATATCCTAACAGTTACAGCAAAGAACCCATCAAACCCTAGATTTTCACATTATATCTTTGAGTCCTTGGGATTATTAATCAAATATGGCTTGAATGATATCACAAGATACATCGAGTTGGTTGTTCCAGCTTTATTGAATATTTTGGGAGAAGACGTCCAAGAGTTCGTTCCTTACACATTCCAGATTTTAGCCTTCTTATTGGAAAGCTACCCTAAAGCTAATGGACTTCCTGAATCTTACAGAAGTCTAATCAAGCCTTTACTTGCACCATCAGTATGGGAGTTCAGAGGAAGTGTACCAGGGATTGTGAGATTGTTGATTGCAATTCTTGAACATGACCCTAATGCGTTTAGTCCGGATATCTCACCATTACTAGGTGTATTCCAAAAGTTGATTTCGTCAAAAGTACAAGATGTACACGGATTTGATCTTTTACAATCAATTTTGTTCAATGTTCCTTTGAATACATTAACTCCATTCCTCAATCAAATAGCTATTTTGTTGTTGACTCGATTGAAAAATTCTCGTACAGACAAATATGTCAAGAAATTCATATTATTCATCAGTATCTTGACATTACGAAGCTCTGAAGGAATTGATGGCGACTTTGTAATTAATTTGATTGAGTCCGTGCAATCGGGTGTTTTCCAACAGATTTACTCATCTATTGTATTGCCTACTACTTCCACCTTAGTGAACTTGCAAGATAAAAAGATCATTAACGTGGGAATTTCCAAACTTTTATTGTCCCAATCATTCAATGGAAATTACCAACAGTTATCAGTTCCTACGATTGAGCAACTTACAAAGAATTTGGGCAGTTACGAGGGTATTGCCGCTACAACTACCGTCACCAGCATGTCTGCACAAGTATCTCATGCACCACTTAACGAATTGGATTTGGAATTATCGTCATTTGGTTCCACCTTCTCTAGGATCGTCTCAATCCAGAACAAACCATTTGACCCAGTTTCAAATGTTTCCAACAATGACTTCAATGCAATCAAGAATTTAGTTTTAGCCAACATAAGACAAGTTAACACTAACACATTGGGTCAGTTGAGTGCAGAAGCTAAACAAAATTTGCATAGTCTAGGTATTTAAGTATTTTAGAATTGCGTAGTTCACAATATCGCTACAGCATTTATACAAAATGAAATAATCGTTATCATAACTATTAACCAGAAAAAACCACAGAACCGTTTTTGTATGCCAAACAATATATATAAGAGAAGTGAAAATTTTGGTAGTTGCATCGCAAAGACACCCAACAATGATAGAGCATCACCATAACTCCACGTACTGTTTAGAGCTGTGGACGTATAAGAGATAAAATATATTTTCAAAAGCAAAGCCTGGGAGCTTGGAACCGCAACAAAGACAAAGAAATAATACAGTAGTTCTATAACACTGGACGTGGTTCAGTGTAATGGTTCCGTGGTGTAGAGGAGAAGCCAATATTGACTTGGGGATATTGTGTTACAAAGTTCAGTTTGAAAGTTTTTGTTCTTCCGGTTCGGACTTGACCGCATCAGTAGAGTTTGTGGATTGAGACTCACCGTTGGACTGTTCAGACTCTTGCTGCTCTTTCAATTTTTCCAACCGTTCCTTCTCTGCGATCTCGGCTGCCGTCAAAAACCGACCACCTTGACCTCTGGGTCTACGCATGGCATGCTTATGTCTGGACTCATGCAAGTAAGGTCTTCTAGTTCTTGCAATTTTCAAGTTTTCCTCCAACTTTGCTCTTGCGATTCTTCTTTTAAGGATACGATGATATTGCTTTGCGTTCACGTAGAACGGTTGCTCTGGTTGTTCTACTGGTTGTTCCTGGGACTCTTCGTAAAATGTCTGGGGTTCAGGCTGCGATGAGGGATCATAATATTGGGGGTGGGACGCAGGTTCTGCAGGTGTTTGTTCGGGAACGTGGGGGTTATAGAACGAGGTTGGGTGGTTTTCCTGATAATATGTGGAGGTGTCGTTCATGTTAACCTTTTGAGATAGTCACTTAAACTCCGGCACTATAATTCCAGGTCAAACACTACAGAAGTCTGGTGAAAAAAACAAACCGAATTTTCTCAAACTGTATATAACCTGAAAGCCGATTCCGGCCAACTTCTGCCGTAACGGATCATATACTGTTGCAAATAGTGTGGAGCAGTCCACGGTTGTGGCTGGTAAGGAGGATGGACCTAGCTGAGAATAGCCACAGGACCTAGTAATAGTGGATACTCGTACAAATCTGTGGTTTCCAGGACTGTGGTCAAAAATGTGGTTCTGCAACCACGGAGGATTTACTAACAGTACAAATGTGTAGCGAGAGTGATGAATTAAACTGTGTAGTTGTAGACGAGATCTCTGGGTGGCTGTATAGCTATATGGCTGTATGAACTCATTAATGTGAGTTTTTGTCGTGGTAATCTCTGCGACAGTTAGATACCGTATAGGGTGAGAACGTAGGTATATGTACAGATGAACTAAGAATTGCGTATTAGCAGTGCTGCGAACGTGGTGTGCAACTAGCAGGTCGAAGTGTCCAGGTAAGGCATAATGCACAGTTTGAACCTTTTAGCACAGTTTTGTTCTTTTTTTTAACGGCATGGGGCCTTCATTTATAGCACCGTTAAATTAGTTACTGAGGAATATTTGTGCGAAGTAGGACTTTTGTATTTATGTAATAGATGGTTGTGCTGTTGGGTTCGTCAGCTGCTATTTGGTGAGCTGCTGTTGTCTCGAAACTGCGGTTCAAGTGTAGTCAACTGCGATAATGTAGTGTCAGGGAACATACCGGCACCCATGAGGTCCCCCGATAGTATGTCGTCCGATAAGATATCAAAAGCATCCAGAAACCGATCGTGCGATTTCGATGGATCTGGATCCACAGGAGTGGTGTGATCAATATTTTTGTGCGTATTTTGACCAGTATTTTGACCTACCTGATTGCTGGATGGCAGTAGAATAGATGTATCTGTGCCTTGGTCGTTCACAAAGTCCTGCTGTAGGCCAATGAGCTGGAGGATGTGGGTATTTTTCTTTGGTCTGTCTGGTCCGTGCAGTTTTTCCAGTTGGGTCTCGTTGGATTCATTATCGACGTATCGTACCTGCTGCAACTTCTTGTGGAACTCTTGCTTGGAGATTGGCCACTCACATTTTAGCCTCTTAATTTGGCAATTTTTACATATGGGGTAGTCTGATTCATCACATTTTTTCCGACGCTTTCTACAAGTGAAACAGCCAGTACGGGACCTTGACTTGGTGGGACTGGCTTTGGAGATCATCCCGTAAGTCGCAGCATTCCACAACCTCGTCATGTTGCTTGCTGATAAATATATATAAAAAATTCCTACGCTCCTAATCGGGTAATGCCAGAATTAACCGCGCTTTTCCAATATGCTAGAATACAGGTCTTATCAGAGCATCCCATTGGCATATGACTCAAACCTCAATTGTGACCAGGTTTTGACGTTGAGGAATCAAAGATCTTCTTGTACTGATATATGGCCGTTTATTGCATTACTGTAGTATCAGTGGTGGCAACAAACTTCTCTTACATTGGTGATTGTTTACTTTTATCATTAACTCCTGTACTCATGAGTCACCTGCAACTACTTTGGAACCACATCTTCGGTGACTTCCGATGTTGATATATAATCAAGCCTTGCTGCATATCCCTTAGTGGCATGAGAATAATGTTCTATTTCTGGAGTTTCTCAAGCAACGTGTGTAGTATTTATTGGGGTAATTTGTGTATTGTTAACTCAAGCACAATGATGAAACCTCAAACAAATCGCTCCGACAAGTAAATTGCCAAGCCAACGATACATGGGTAGGATACTGTACCAGTAAAATGTATGTAGAACCGTCTTACGTCACAAACTAAGCTGTTATGTCAGTGCTCATCTCATCTAAAGCATTATATTTGCACCCAGCCTTGCATAGGGCTCCTAGGAATTTTCCGATTGCAATCGGTAAACTCGGTTTAAAGTGTATTACTGTGTCAAAACTGACTTGTGCCACGTTGGACTGACATGCATACTTTAGTCTTGATCATTTATTCACTCAATTGTATGGGTTGTTGACCTCTGACGAATTAATTCTCTGCCCTCTGGTCGTCGTGGTAGCGTTGGGCCTCATGGTACCAGATGTCGCACTAACTCTTTGACACGCCGGCATAGTTTTGGCCTAATTATCGTGGTGGGCCAACTACTACGGCGCGCACTTTTCTCAGATTGAAAAATTACACTGGCCACATAAACAATTGCAGCACTGTAAGGTATCAGTGCAATGGTAGCAAGTGAAGATGTTCCGCTTGACGTTGAGCAGTCAGTGGATGAAATATTTGCACAATTATCAATTTCCCAGATCCAAAACCTCTCTCGTCAATATAAACAGAATGGTGATGCTGCCAAAGCTGATCTACACAACTTGGTAGGTTCCAAATACCGAGATCTTATTGAAATTGCAGAGTCCATTCTGGATATGTACAATGTCGGTACGAAAGTTGACTCCAACTTGGCACAATTGTCGTACCGGTCCTCCAAGTTTGTCAATTTTAACCAAAGATCCAATCCTGTAGCGAGGTTTAATACCAACGTAAGAGCAATCCAAGCATCAAAAGCTCAACAAAACTCACGTTCCTCGATTCTTAAAAATGTCATAAACAACAGTCTAGTCAGATTTGACCTCACCATGGACAAATGCACCCATACTTCTCAGTTTGTTGCCCATGCCAAAATCTACTATACAATTGACCAAGTGTTCCAGGACGTATTACAAAGCACGTCACATTTGAACTCTACGTATAACGATTTAAAATCGAGATTTATTCGTTACTTGGAGCTGGAATTATCGACTTACAGTGTATTATCACTGCAAGCAAACGACGTCAAACAAGAAAACCATTCTTTGACAATACAAGACTTGCTGAAGAAAGACACAAAAGAGTTTGATTCATACATGGAAGGAGAAATAGAGGATGATCTGGATAATAGTACCTATTATACCAACCTGACGACAATTGTAAACTACTTACTAGCTTACCTTATCTGTAAAGGGGACCTGTTATTGACTGTAGCTGAAGACTTCACGATGATGAGATTTACGTACTTGCAAGACTTGTTATTGAATCAATTCAAATTCATAGATACAGTCAATTTCTTGCCAATATTGAAATACTTTGAATGCACTTGTCAGTATTTGAACTTGTTTCAAGACGACAGTAGTGAATTGTATCAAAAGATTTCTTCAATTTCACAGTGGGACCCGTCAGAGATTATTGGATTCAACCATTGGCTTAAAGAAACCCAAGTTAAATTTGACAATTCAAAATACTCTTCTAACCTAGCTGGTTCCACAAGTAGTATGATCGACAATGGTATGCAGAAGTTTCCTGTTTTGATTACTGAATTTGTTAATAAATTAATGACAAAGGAAACTCTGCTGTTTGATGATATTCTTCACCCAGTCAAATTGTTTAGTAAATTTGTATTGACGCTTAGAAACTTGCAAGACCTTCTCGAGAATGAAAACTTGGACTTTCTCTCGTTAAAGTTCATCAACAGGAAGGATTCGTTGAACTCTCTACTAGAGAGAACAATGTTGATTGTAAACACAAAATATTCCAATTACTTTGATTCTTTATATTTGAGTTCCGAAGCCTTGTTGAAACACGACGATTCATCTGATGAAGTTCAATTATTTACTCCAGAGTTGGCTGATTTAATGTACAAGAACATGGACGCATATACTGAGACTTTGCTTAAAAGTACAAAGTCTAGCGGAGCATCAAAGTCGATTTCAGACTGGTTCCACAGGTTTGAAGAGTTTATCAATTTCATACTTTCACGCGATTCAGATAGCATTTTGAGCAAATTGACTAAACAATCAATAGATTGGGAAGGATTTACCGTTGATACTGTTCAGCTGGAACTTTCCAAATTGAATAAGGAGACGACACGTGTATTTTGGAATAAAGTGTCC
This sequence comes from Suzukiozyma palmioleophila, assembly GCA_030560805.1. Taxonomy (NCBI): domain Eukaryota; kingdom Fungi; phylum Ascomycota; class Pichiomycetes; order Serinales; family Debaryomycetaceae; genus Suzukiozyma; species Suzukiozyma palmioleophila. The sequence continues at coordinate 474,449 of JAKTVY010000004.1, forward strand.
AAATTCACTGATCTGATAAGGGTCCAGTTAGATGAAAATTTACCATTGAACCAGGTCTATCATGTACTTGATATATTAGTAGCTATCACATCTGAAATAAGCCGTCTTGAGATTTCAAAAGATTTGCAAATCACTATTGATTCTTGTGTCAACTCATGTTACTCGAAAATCATATCATCAGTCGAATTCAAACTTCCTGAAAACTACTTTGAGGTCTTGAAAAGTAACGAGTTAGATGAATCGCAAATAATACCATCGATGGTCTTAACAAGACTGATTCTCAAGCTTTGTCGAAACTTGTTATCAGCAAATGAGGAAGTATCAAATCAACAGTATTGCAAACTATTCCTGAACAAAAACACAAGGTCAACTTTTGTTTTGTTGAAGAATGAAATGTTAGGCAAAGTCGTAACAAAAGCTGTATCGGATTTTGTATCCATGTTACCACATAAGGAAGAAACTGAGGCGAAGAACCTGAAATCTTCTAACGATAATGAACATAATGAACAGACCTCTGAGAATCATAGTAATGCTGAACTGATTCCACCAGAGGCGGAAAGCCAATCAACCAAAAAAACTGAGGTTCACCAGCTTGCTAGGGGGTTCCTTGTGGACATGGCATATATATTGTCATTTACCGAGCCAGAAATTAAAACCGACAACGAAATTATACAAAAGATAATTTCCAGCATCAATAAAGACCAAACCATAATTGATGATCTTGCCGTTACCATCTTGTTCAAGACCGTACATGACTTTTACAATTCAACCAAAGGTGTTTATTTACCATTACTGTATTATTAGCTAGTGTACATATCTATAAACGATAAGGTATCGTCAAGTGCAAAATGCAAGTTTAGTAGAGATACAACTTTGAACCAGATTTGGTCAAATCTTTCAATAGTTCAGTCGATTCTTGGATATCCCAAATGTTCTGTTGTTTCACATCCAAGTAAGAATTATCAACAATTATAATCTTCAACTGGTCTCTAGTTAAAGGCAGTTCGTCGCTATTCAATACTTTAAGCAATCTACCTGGAGTACAGCACAAGACTCTGGAATTGGTTTTACCCACAAGTTTCAAGTCGACTTGCAATTTGTTTTTGTTGATGAGTTTCAAAGAAGATCCTCCAAGGTCTTTGGTTGCTCTATGAGTATCGCAGGCTCTAATGGCAGACATTGATACGATTGCTATGAACTTCTTCTCACTATCACCAGATTTCTTATTTGACTTGCTAGGCAACATATTCTTAAATTTGGTTTCAATAAACTTGGAGAGGTTTTCTAGAGTACGTTCTTCTGTAAATTCGGATGTAGATCTGATTTCCGATTTGTCAAAGTACTTTTCTGCCAACTCTAATGCTGAAAGATCAGGTAACGATTTTCTGATCTTCTCATTGAGATACTCTGTGATGACAACAGGAGACTCTTCCAAAGACAAATCCTTCTTCTTTTTCATGTCAAGTTCCATTTTCATTCTTTTCTTTTCCTGGAAGCTGCTATTCTTCTTCCTCTTCTTTGGGGCATCATCTGAAGGTTTTGGAGCGGTGCTCAATTCACCATCAGAAACGACATTTCCTTCGTTGTCGCTGGAGAAATCAACTTCATACTCCAATCCATCGTCCAAATCGTCACCAGTTCCATCAGTAATGGGTTTCTCAGTCATGTTGACGTTAAGTATATTGTGATTATCTACAAAGTCTTGAACCTGAAAAATTCGAGATGAGATTTATATATACTCCAAATATTACTATCTATTGATCTTCAACTTCGGCAAAATTTCTCGATTTTCGTGCTATTAGTAACAATACAGGATGTTTAACAGGATTCTGGCGGTTAGAAATAGCTGGAATTTGAAAATTCAGCGTCGGTCCATCATTCTTAACGGTGATTTGGCCCATAAGCTAAACCAAAGTAAGTCATATCCGGTAATAGTCATAGGAGGGGGCCATGCTGGTTGTGAAGCAGCAACGGGGTCAGCTAGATCAGGAGCACATACCACGTTAATTACACCACATATCGATAAAATCGGGACTGCTTCGTGCAACCCTTCTATTGGAGGTGTTGGAAAAGGAACCTTGATAAGAGAAGTAGATGCCTTGGACGGTGTGGCAGCAAGAGTCACGGATAAAGCTGGGATTCACTTCAAGATTTTGAATGCTTCAAAGGGACCTGCGGTACACGGCCCAAGGGCCCAAATTGATAGAAAGATTTACTTGAAAGAAATGCAAAAGGAAATCTTAAATTACCCTAACTTATCGGTACTAGAAGCCCAAGTTGAGGACATCATTATTGAGCCAGAAAGCATTAGCGATTATGAAGGAAGAAATGCTGGTACCGTTAGAGGTGTCATCTTGTCAGACGGTACCGTTTTGAAGTGTTCTAAAGTAGTTATTACTACGGGCACTTTTCTTGGAGGTGAGATCCATATAGGATTAAACGCATATCCTTCTGGTCGTCTTGGTGAAGAGGCAACTTTTGGATTATCGAAAACTTTAAAAGATGCGGGTTTCCGGCTAGGTAGACTTAAGACTGGTACTCCACCAAGACTCTCTTCCAAGTCAATAGACTATACCAATTTGCAACCACAACCATCAGACTATCCACCACAGCCAATGTCATATTTGAACGATAAAGTCGACCTAGAAGACCAGTTGGTTCAATGCCATATGACCAGAACCACTCCGGAGTTCCATAAAATCATTGCTGATAACTTGGATAAATCAATACATATAAGAGAAACCGTCAAGGGACCACGGTACTGTCCATCAATTGAATCCAAGATTATCAAGTTCCCCAACAAAGATTCTCATTTGATATGGTTGGAGCCAGAAGGGTTGGATACTGACTTGGTGTACCCTAATGGTATTTCTTGTACAATGCCAGCAGAGATCCAAGAACAAGTTGTTCGGTTGATGCCAGGATGTGAAAATGTCGTGATGGTTCAACCAGGATACGGTGTAGAATACGACTACATTGACCCCAGGGAATTGAAAGTTACGTTGGAGACAAAATTGGTTCATGGCTTGTACTTGGCTGGTCAAATTAATGGTACTACTGGGTACGAAGAAGCAGCATCCCAAGGGTGTTTAGCAGGTATAAATGCTGGTTTATCGTACCTTGAGAAACCGTTGTTGGAATTGCAACGTTCAGATGGTTATTTGGGTGTTCTTGTTGATGATTTAATTACTAAAGGTGTAGAAGAACCATACAGAATGTTCACTTCTCGTTCAGAATTCAGAATCTCAGTGAGATCAGACAATGCTGACCAAAGACTTACGGAAAAAGGTTACAAACTTGGGGTCGTTGGCGAGAAAAGGTTCAACCAATACAAGGCTGAGATGAAACAATTTAACGATATAAAAGACCATTTGCAAACACTTTCATTTTCTGGTGCGAAATGGGCACCTGTGTTGAAAGGATTATATCTGGATGTGAACAAGATCACAGTTGTTGATGCATGGAAACTTCTTTCGTATAGAGGAGTTCTGATTGTTGACTTGTTACCTCACTTGAGCAACTACGTTTCCGATGGAAAGGTTCCATCATTTTATGAAAACTTAAATAGAAGAGCATTGAACAGAATCGATGTTGAGAGTACGTATGCACCATTCCTCAAGAAGGAAGACGCACATTTGAGTGCGTATGCTGCTGATGAAAACTTGTTGTTACCTACAAACTATACTTACAATAATGACGGGAATATCAAGATTTCCTATGAAGTTTGTCATTTGTTGAATGTCATCCAACCCAAAACTATCGGTCAAGCTAGACGAATCCAAGGTGTAACTCCAGCTGCGATTTTTGAATTGCTCAAATTGGTCAGAAACCCACAAATCTCCACCAAAGCCTGATTCATATTGTATATTAAAATCCTGTAAATACTAATACATAATCGTACAATTAATTGGGGCTAGATTGTATCGTCATAATCGTCATCTGATTTCTTGGTAGGAGGTCTAATGTTCTGTAAATTTTCGTCCAAAGATAATAACAATTCCAAAGGAAGAAAGTTTTGTGCTAACTTGGCAATACTATGGACCTGACTTTCTCTTTGGTTATTATTATCTGTGAATTTGAGTTTGTTCAAATACAAAATAACATCTTGAATATTGATTTGTGGATCATCCTCATTAGTCCTATGACGGGCATATGCGCCCAAGTCCGCCACCAAACTTCCTAAAAATTCGTCAGTCTTTTCACGAATAAGTTCATATAAGTCGGTGGTGATTCTTACATCTTTTCTCTTCTTTCTCGGAGGACCAGCTTCAAGATTTGAGATACTGATGTAATTCACTAAGTTTTTCACTGTAGGTAAGGAAAGTGATACATTTCCAGTTTGTGATTGCCAGGTTGGTTTCGACATTTTCACCCTGGGTAACAGGACATGTTCCTTGTTGCTTGAAGTTGTTTCCTCCATTTCATTGTTGGAAACGTGAAATTGACGTTCTTCTTCAGAATCTGAATTGTCTGAAAAGATTTCAAGCTGGTCATTGTCCATTGTGTATTGCTCCTCGATAATTCCTCCTGGAGAATTCAAGTTCATCGTATCTGAAATTGGAGTGACTAGATCAGTTTCTGGAAGAGCAAGTTGGTTTGTTTCTGATTGTTCATTTGAAAATAGTGAGTTGGTGATACCATTTTCATTTGGTGGAGTGTGAACAGAATAGTCTCGAAATGATGTGATATCAACAGGAGAAAGAACATCAACATTGCCTGCTGGTACAGCATCAGTAGAATTAGTCGAACCATTGATCATTTTTTCCGATGTCTGTTCTGGTGTTGATGGGCTGTTTATATATTGCTGGGGTGATGTTTCAGAGGATAGTGTTTCTTGTTGATCTAAAGGTACTGACTCCATTTGAGGCTCGAAATCATCAAAGCTCATATCTGAAGCGTGGGGTGATCTTTCATCTTCTTCAGGGGTTTCAATTTTTTCTTTGTCATCATCATGGTATGGTTTATCTGTTTTGTTAGCATTGTCTGACTTATCTGTTTGGCTATCGCTACCTGCTTTCTCTGTCCTGCTTTCAGTTTCTGGTATATTTGTTTCAAGGTCGTTTTTAGGTATATCTGCTTCAATATCATGTTCTGCTGATATCTGTTTCTGGGTATCGTTACCTGGTAATCTTATATCATCATTGATGTGTAAATTGTCCAATTTTGATGTACTCAAGTTTGAAAATGCTGACGTTTCCCAGTTGATATCGTAAGTCGTAGCATCGCTTTTATTCTCAATTACAAAGCTTTTCGTTTCCATAACGGTTTCTGTGATCTTTGTTTGGTCTTGATCATGCTTTGTAGGTGCTGTCGGCTTTTCATTCTGTTGAGACAGCCGAGATTGTAATATCCGTTCAAGGTACGAAAGTGACCGTGGAACTTGTTTTGTGATTTCTTTCCGTTCGATCTGTGGATTAGTTCTATATTCTGTTGGTGAAAGAAAATGGGTGCCGGTATCTACTGGGATTTGTAAGGAATGGTCAAACGTTCCTGGAGGTGGAGAGGTGATTTCTTCATCATTTTGCTTCTCGGGTTCGTGTTGCTCTTCGTAGATATCTTCATCATTTTCTTCATGTTCTTCATGTTCTTCATGGGGAGTTCGCCTATTTTCAGATACGGGTTGTTGGACTTTTTCCGGTGATTTTGAATGCCTTTCGTTGGAGTTTGTAGGAGAGAAATTACGTGTCTTTATAGGACTTTCGGCACGGGTATCAAGCTCGCGATGATGAGTCTCAATTGGTGATTGTAGTAACTGTTGCTGAATGTTGAAATTGGAAGCGGTATGTTGTGAACCATTGTTGGTGGAGGTTTGTTTACTTTTCGAAACATCATCATTTTGGGGTGAATCGTGCTGATCTTGGGCAATTGCCTTACAAACAAACCGCAAATAATCGATAGTGATGGGTCCAGCGTAGTCTTGGTGGAATACTGTCTCCCCAGAGTCGGTGATGATTACAGAGGACCGACGTCTCCGTCGCCGTAGGACACTAGCTGGTTTCGTGGGAGTCATAGACGGTCTTGGACTCGCTCTGGAGCGAGGACGTGAGCGTGGACGCGACGTCAGGGCGTCTTGACTCAATTTGGCGGTGATTTCAGGAAGCTGGAATGGTGGTAGCCGTATCGAATCACGGTAACTAGATCGTATTTGGGAATAACGCCGTGAAGACGGGGATTTCTCTGGCCGCACCAGTCGCAACGGCGTAGTAGGCTCGCTTGCTGAGGACCCGTACATGGCAATGTCGCGTGGTGAAGATTTTGGTCCAAATTTTACAAAGAGCAAACTAATACTTTATATACATTTGGATTTTCCTCGTGAGAAATATTTCCCTCTAGGCCAGGCGATGAGTGAAACCACAACCAACAGTGGAAACTTGGTGACAGCGCTCGTGTCGGGTGCCACCGCGGCCAGTGTGACGGGGTTGTTGACATTTCCGTTCGACAGTATCAAAACTCAGCAGCAATTGAACAATACTGCCTATGCTTCCAAGTGGAAAATACCTGGCAATTATCCTAGCTCGATTGCTCAAATATACAAAGGGGCCAGTGCGTTAGTTGTTGGAGGAATATTCAAGAGTAGCACGCGGTTGATCTCATTCAACTGGGCCACCAAGTTTATGTCGTTAGAATCGCATGATCTCCATGGCCATCCGGTGTTGAAATCTAGTGCACCTAGGATTGTGATTGCTGGGGCCATAGCCGGGTTTATGGAGACGATATGGCTTATCCCGTTTGAGAATATCAAGATCACGATGATCCAGAACATGTCGTTGCAAAATGAACTCACTAGATGTGCTGATGCTAACATTCGTTTCAACATTACTGGGATTGTAGACTCTCATCATAAACCAGCACAAAACATATTCACCAAACAGTATATCTCCCCCCATGCATACTACACTTCTAAGGTGTTGGAGCAGTACAAGCTGGGACGGTCTTCGTCGAGATTTACTTCGAGTAACCACTTCGATTCCACTGATGTGTTGAAGAGAAAGTTGAACAAAGCTCCTACACAGTCGATGTTTGGCACCATAAGTGACATCTACAAGTTACGAGGAATATCTGGTTTTACTCAGGGAACATTCATTACCTACATTAGACAATCTGCCACGTCGATTGTGTGGTTTTGGACGTATAATGCCACCAGACAGTTGATAGATCCTAAGAAGAAGGAAAGCGTAGACCAGCAATGGTTCAGCAACCAGCACAGCATGGTCACGCTGTTGGGGTTGCATCTTTTGTCGACATTGGCTGTGATTGCGGCGACACAACCAATCGATGTTGTCAAATCTCACCTCCAATCGAAGAACGGTAAGCTTATTTACCAGGACTCGTTGTCTACGGCATACCGGTTGTTTTCGCAGCAGGGTTTCAAGTCGTTGTTTCGGGGAGCATTACCACGGGGTCTTAAAGTGTTGGTCTCAGGAGGCTTGACAGCAACAGTGTATTCGTACGTCGAGGATATAGTCAACCTCGCCGGAACGCAGAATCCATTTTTGAGCTAGGAGCGACTTGATGGGTATTAACAAGACAATAGAGAAAGGAAATTGATGTAAATCGAGGCATCATTTTGCACGATGTCACACTTGTTCGAGACGACAAATCGGATATATTGCAAGCTACCGGTGTTTCTTCCATGTATATTGAATGTTGAGATCCTACAACTGATAGAATACTATGACGACCATATTATATTTAAATACCACGACCTAAATAACCATCTGTATGTGTTTAAGTTACTCTACAAGTACTGAGGATTGATGATGAGCTCAACAATTCGAGAATTTCTGTCTATCTAATTCAGAATGGCAATTTCTATCTTGTGGATGACTCAGCTGAATCAGTCGGGTTGAGATGGACTCACAATCATTAGTCTTTTCTGTACTTAGGATCCATGATTCCGTAAATATTGATAGTACCACGGTCTATTAGCCATTATAGTGTTATAAAACAAGTATCGCTGTTTCAAGGTACTTCCTGAATGAAAGAACGGAGCATCTTTTCTCATGGAAATTCATATACAATGAACTTACTTTCTGAAAAAGTAGTTCTATGTCGTCACTTCCTTAACCAATTCCTTCCAATCTCTAATCCTGCTCGATATACACTGGAATTAGTATCTCACCCGACTTGTGCTTTACTCCATTGAACGTCCTAGCCAAATTTCCTCCACTGGTACTTGGCTGGCTGAATCCAATTTCGTTCTTATCTAGTCTAACTCCATATATAGATTCTTGAGCTACAGTATTTAATAGCACCGTTCCCAATCCCATTCGTCTCCATTCTGGGGCTATCCAGATTCTCGATATTCCAATTTTTATACGAGAGTTGATCTGGCCAGGCACAATTGTCTGGCTACTATGAATCATCCATCTGCCCTGGCTATCACTCTCAATGGTATCCGTAGTGACAATGCCAATAGCACGGCCATTTACCACCAAAATGTATGCTTTCGCAGCCAACTTCTCGGGTTGCTTCCATTGCTGGGAATCTGGTGGAGCATTCAACTCCCGATTTACCATCTCAAGCAACCGGTCAACTTTGGCAACTTGACGTTTGTTCCCTATATCAATAGTGGTGATTGCAACCTGCACCGGTGCTGAAGCTTTGCGCGACAGCTTCGCGCTAAGCAATTGTGGTTTTGATTGTGGTTTCGTGCGGATCATCACCGTTTTATACACTGATCGCCATGACTTGGGCCATATTATTCCATGAACAAACTCATCGTGGTAGGTTTTGTGTACAGCAACCTCGCTTGCTACATGCTTCAAGTACGACATTCGGCAAATGCCGCACGTACTTGGGCCGCTACTCAGCCGGAACACCGACTGTACCTTGCCGTCGCCCTCATGTCCCATTCACCAGCTCGATGGAAAATATTAGTCTTCGATACGTAAATTCGATACATTTAGAATTAATGGCGCTACCATGTCATCTACTTGAGAGTGAACATCAATTTGTTAGTGGACAATGCCCCTCTTTCTCTTTGAGAGCTGTGTCTACGTAGCAAGTGCTCTTTATACAATGTGCCGCAGTTTTCCTAAACTCTTCATGGTGTACGTTGGTATGGATGTGCGCTATACTAGAAATATGTACTATGGTAGCGCTAATTTTTGACCACCAGCATAAGCGACGCATTTTTACGAAGATTTGACCGGTGCTACCATTCAGTGGCATAGGCAGGGTGATGGCTAGTGGCACCCGTGCAAGCGATCGATTCACACATTAGGAGTCCTCGTGCTGTCCTACGCCGACAACTCCAGTGCACCCATCTCCCCTCCCCAGAATCGGCATGAACCCAAAAGCGTTTCGGTGTTCACTAGCTGTTTGCCCCGGGTGCCGTTTGTGGTATAGTGGGGCGCTACCACTTTGACATCCCACAAACCAACAACAAACCTACCACAAACCTACCATTTAAAAACATATAGATGCTCACTCTAGCCATTCCATTCTACGCAGTTAAGCGTCCTTGTTATTGCAACGATTCTCGTAGCAATATCCCACAAAATGTCGTTTTCGCAATTTTCTTTCTGCGGCTCTGTGCCTGCGAAATCGCCATATTGGAAATCTGGAGATCACACCAGCTCTTTTTGAACACACAACAAAATGGCATCGTACGCAAACTTATTGCCTACAAGCGGAAAGTGGAAACAGCAAATAACCGAATGGTTGGCCGAGGACGTCCCAAGTTTTGATTTTGGGGCATTTGTCGTTGGGTCCAAGTTGGAAACTGGATCATTATACATGAAGCAATATGGGGTAATTTCTGGGATTCCTTTTGCTAGTGAAGTGTTTGCACAATGCCAATTGGAAGTCGAATGGCACTACACTGAAGGATACTACGTGTCAGAAGAAGAATTAAAGAAAGCTAATGGCAAGATTGTTGTGGCTACTGTTAAAGGTGCAGCCAACAACATCTTATTGGCCGAGAGAACGGCATTAAACTTGTTAGCAAGATCATCCGGTATTGCTACCCAGTCGTACAAAACGAAGCAATTGGCCGATAAAGCCGGTTACACTGGGTTAATTGCTGGTACAAGAAAGACTACTCCAGGGTTAAGAATTTTGGAAAAATATTCCATGTTGGTTGGTGGTGTTGATACTCACCGGTACGATTTGAGTTCTATGGTGATGTTGAAGGACAACCACATTACTTCTACTGGAAGCATTACTGAGGCCGTTAAGGCTGCTAGATCGGTATGTGGGTTTGCCATTAAGGTTGAGGTTGAAGTCAGTAGCGAAGGTGATGCGATTGAAGCCATTGATGCTGGTGCTGATGTTATTATGTTGGACAACTTTACTGGTGAAGGGTTGCAACAAGTTGCTCGTAACTTGAGAAACCACTATAAAAACCTGCAGAAGTCATTCTTGTTAGAATGTTCTGGTGGTTTGACTTTGCAAAACTTGTCAACTTACTTGTGCAATGACATTGATATTTACTCGACCTCATCAATTCACCAAGGCACTGGTATTGTTGACTACTCGTTGAAGATTAATCCTAACTAGAGGGTTTACTGTTGTTTATATTATTGTGTATTCCTCCCATAGATCTGATAGCATTATAGTGAGCAAAATGTGAAAAATTGTAGTTCGTAACGTTAGTTGTTCAACAAGCTGTAGAAAACTGGTGTGTTGTGACTTGATTGTGAGTTTGAAAGTTTTAGACGACTTTTCATGGCTTGAAATTTTTAACAATGTTGAGTTTTCATGAACTGCTCCTCATCAGCAACACTGACAATCTCTCCTCTGCTTAAGATGATCATGCCAATTAGCTGGTCCTGATTCCAGCATATTGATGTTGTGATCTCTGGTTCATCTCCAAATAACTCTCTGGTGCTTTCAATGTAGTTGGTAGCAATACTGCCTATATCCTTTCTAGTGGTTGAAACAAACAAAATATGCTGCTGAATAGTGCTTGTACGATTCATCAAACAGGTCCATAATTCACATTGAAATCATGACTCTATTGTTTCATTAATTCCCATTACTCTTCCATCTCATCAACGAATGTTGCTGATGCTTCTCATTTGTATACTCTGAAACCCTGTATTAAACCCAATAACTTCGTCAACATTAGTGGCTACTTTCTTTACCTCAACATCATGATTTTCTAGTATGCTACTCTCAGGAACATAATTCTCCTGGTCCTCTGAATCATGGTTCTCTTGGTACAATTCAACATTACGGGGCATATTTCGGTCACTTATGTTGCTGACGATTCGATTATTCAACAGAAACCCTGATAAGTTCGTCAACCCACTATTCAAACTTAGATCATTTAGCAAATCTGAATGATTTGGCCGAGAAACTGCCGGAACATTTCCTGATTTTGATTGCGTTGATTTCTTACCAAAACACCGAATAGCCCGGATATGTGAATCTTTACCATCTTGGTGGTTTGCAAGAATTATAATTTTCACCATAAAACACTTTAGGACTCCATCACTTCTTATGCCATTAAAGATGATATGGGACCAGCCCATCGGTTTGGTAAAGTTCACAGTACAAACCTCAGTTAAATCCCATCCATCTGAGCTTCCTGCCAAGATTTGTATTCTAGAAGGTGTGTAACTCTCATCTAGTTGGAAATTGGTGAAGATGGAGATTCTTTCAAGTGACACTTTCTTGGAAAATTGTATGGTTACCGAATGGGGGTTTGATAGTTGGTTATTCATTATCGCATTAGAGTTTCCTGTTCCTGAGCCGTTTGACGCATCAGATTGCCAGTACGTGTCAGGAGAATCATCTCTTAACTGGACCAAACCGAAGCCTTGCTTGAAGGAAGATAACTTCCAATTGGCAAGTGGTGACAAATCCAAAAGTTGTAGTGATTCCAATTCTTCGAGCCCTCGCTGGTAATATATTTGCTGCACCATTTCAGGGTTATTTTGGCTTTCTGTTGTGGTGTTGTTGTGAGTTGTAGTATTGTTGACAGATAAATCCTCTGAATTTTCCTCAACTATTTGATTTGACATGTTGGACACGTTTTGGTCATATTCATTTGATTCGTCTTCATTAAAAAAGTGATTTGTTTCGTTATTTGCTGAAGCAGATGTGATTGATGCTAATAATTCGTCCTGGGGTATTTCTGCTTGTAGCTGTAATTCTGGCTGACTGGAAGCAAAAACCCCGGTCTGATTAGCTGGGTTTAATTCATTCGGTCTTCCACCTTCAAAACTGTGGTTTATACTGGATTGGTCCCAGTAGCCAGAAGAATTCATGGCGTTCAACTGTTTGGTTTAAACCGTTGCAATTTAGGATTTGACAGAAGTGCGACATCGCGGTACTGTACTGAGAAACTACTGCCGACTACGTCGCGCTGGCACACACCAAAACACAAACTCTACAGACATCGTTAGCAATAAATACCATTCAGTATTTACAATACTTCTACTAAAATTTATCGCGTGGTTGACACTACACAATCCTGGGCTAAACGAATTCAATTTCGCTAGTCAGCCAGTGTGTTGAAGTTTACTTCAATCGTTGCGAGCTGTCATCTTTAATTTCGTTAGTTGTCTAGTAGTTGTCATTAATTTGCTCATTCCCAACTCTTTCTCATTTACAACTCTACCTCTTTCAAGTTTTCCTGATCCTCAGATTCGTCAAGTTTGATTTCGTCGACTTTTTTGGATACTGAATCGGTTTCGTCAGATTCTTCGGCTTCCTTTGTTTCGTTGGTTTCCTTAGTTTCCTCCGTCTCGCTGGATTCCTTGGTCTCTTCTGAAGCTTCTTTCTTCGACTCTCTCGACTCAGATTTAGATTCTTCAGAAGATTCTACTTTGACATCATCCTTAATTTCTGGCTTTGAGTTAGTTTCAGACGAGTCTTCAGTGATTTTCGAGCTTTCGTCATTAGTTGGTTTTGTAGTTGGCTGTGGTTTTGGCTCATCTTTTTTACTTGTAGATTCTTCAGTTGCGGCTCCATTCGAAGAGAAATCATCATCTATCAAAGTCTCTTTGGGCAATGCTACATCCACATTCAATAATCCGTGGGATGAATCTTTACCAATTGGTATGCCAGCCAGCTCTTTCTTAATTGAAATTTTTGGAGGGGTAAATGCTGTAGAGTAATTTTCAGTTAATCCATGAGTTTTCAATGCTCTTCTTTTCAAAATTTCAATATATGATAATCTACCTTTTAAGGTCCCACCAAACTCCTTGCCATCATGGTCATAGAAACTCAATTCTCCTTGGTCTTCATCTTCGTCACCAATCATGTATTCATCATTTCTTGAGTTGCCCAAAAACCCTAAATCTTCATTAAACTGGTTGCTGTCAATGGAGTAGTTTCCATTCTCCAAATCTTGCACAAATGTCCAGATGAATTCTTGGAACGATGACGCTACCACCAACTTGGTATCAAAATCACGTCCAAAAATGATAATTTGACCCCAATTACCGTTTGGTCCTGGAGCTAAATCTAATGCAATTTGGTTACCAATATGGTCTTTCAAAATAGGAATCCATCCACGGTAATAATAGTAAGGTTGAATCGAATTTGGGGGAACGGATCTTTGGTTGGCAATGAAGGTGTTGTTACCGGGGTTTTTGCTCGAGCCTTCCTTTGGTACTCTAGGCATATGTGTATTGTTGGTTTTTTCCAATCTTTCTGCTACCTTGGACCACACGGAATATTCTTCAAAAATCGATTCCAAGTCCAAAAGCGCCAACCCCATGATGATACCCGTTGGTTTTCCTCCACGTAGCTGACCGTCGTGTCTTTTGTAGAACTGTCTGAATTCAGTTGGCAACTTTCCAATAGCCAAATCGTTTTCGAATTCGTTCAAATCGGCCGTGGTGACCCCATCGTTTAAATTATCTTCTAATTCAGGATACTCGTCTTCCATCCATTTCTCTATTCTGTCCCATAAACTATCAATAGAGGGCAATGGTGGTAATCCATCACGCGACAAACTTTGCATTGGCAAGTCGGTGGTACTGTTCAAATTTGACGACGACCTTAAGCCCGGGGTGTAGCCTACGGACGCGGAGTTTCGCTCGATTAATGAGTGTGATGAGCTATTTTGTAGTTCGTTCAACCGCGATGTCGAACCGTGGCCATACTGGCTGCCAATGACGTTAGACGAGCCGTGGCCGGAACTTCTTGAGGAAGATTTGTTGGCACCATACGAGGCATAGTGGTCCTCGGTGGTGATTGAATGGACAAACGCCTTTATACCGTCGAATATGCCCATGGCTATCTAAAGTAAAGATTAAATTTCAGAATAATGCACTTTTCGCTGACCAGGAACGTCGTGGCTCATCGAAATTCGCGGTACCGCCTGAGCCTGCAGTGGGCCCACCGCGACGCGAAACGGTCCGCAGCTGCTTCAAACGTCCCACTGGTACTGCCACCGCGGTACCAGTGGTGTTGCTATCTCCATGGGCGGATTTATTACAACGATCCTCGCCTCCTCGGGCCGAAACTGGTATCACACGTCAACATTTCAATTCATATTCACCAGCAACGCTCAGCTACGTTTATTTCCTCCAGATGGCTTTGCCAGCTGCGCCTGTTCTCTACTTCTTTTTCGACTACTCTACTTACTTTTGTGGATTGGGTCGGGGCTGATTATAACAGCGCCACAAACAATCGGATTTTTTCTGTTTTGGTCCTCGATGTATCAGCCCCCATCGTTTCACATCTGAAACACAATTCCAATCTCAAACACCATGGTGGTCGCACTCCGGACCCAGCCTCGGTCTGCCTTCTATCTCCAGGGCGACCGGCATCAGCCCTTCCGGCAAAGCACCTTGTACCGCAACGTAGCTATTGTGTAGCCATTGTGCAACTATTGCGTGTTTGGTAAGATTCGTGCTCATACGAACAATACTGTTTCCAACTACATATGTGACATACAATGAATTAACAATAATGAGGTAATGATGTCGGACCAGGTGCTTATTGTGACCTGTGGGGGGGCAGTATGTTTCATATAGTGGCGTGGGCCAAAGCTCGGCGTCCCGGCAGAGCCCATGTACCCTCTGGGCACTGGCTAATGAATATAATAATAGCATTCTTGTAGATACTAGTCGGCACACAAACAATCCGGCGCATCGTCGTAGAGTAACACTCAAACGGCACGGCTTTATCGTGAGCGATTCCACCTGGCATTGAACCAAATATAGAGCACGATTGGGGGACTCTGCAGCCAGGAACGGGGATCCCCAAACAGCCACGTTGTAGCTACATTGCAAGTGGCGTCTTCACAAGCGGTACTCAACCAGGACTTTTCTCGGATGATTCATGGTGCACACAGCAACATTACCGGCTGCGAGAGAATAGGCCCACACTGCAGTGCTATATGAAAACAGCCATACAAGCTATCCCGCGTAGATAACGTACAAGCCACCAAATATGCCCCGATCGATGTTGACATGTTGCGACTGCCACTGCTTCTGCCGTGCTGCGACCGTTCCGTATTTGTGATGGATTATATCTTCGATGGCTGCCCTGCGCGCCCGAATATGTAGGCTTAGTATAGCACAGACGGTATTGGACGTAATTCTGTCGGAAATACCGGCGAGATGCCTCGACTCCTTAATAAAGGCGAGGGCTGCATCATCGCCGCAATAGTCCCATGTATGGTTGCGGTTGTACCTGACCCAAAAACACCAGAAGCATGTCAACGTTCCATCTTCCGGCAGATTGCCTGGGTCAGTATCGCCGTCGCGGTATGGCGCCAGGGATAATTCCGCGTGCGTAGCGCCACGTCAGGCGGTACATGGTGGCACTCTATTGTTGCCATTACGAGCATCGAACCCAATGATATTTTTTCTGGCTATACACCAACAATGGGTGCTCGCCAATTGTCCTATTTTTACTATAAATTACATCAGCAGGACAAATTTTATTTTGTTCTTCTTCGACCTTTTGCTCCACCCATCTCGTTTGTGATCTTGGATCAGTTTTGTCAAGCCACAACACCGTGATGACACCGCTCAAGATCTTGAACAATTCTGCCTACATGACTAAGTCCGCCAAAGTACGGTTGCTTGCGGGAATAGGACTCTCATTAGCATTGCTAACGATCCTCGTCCACCTCGGGAGGTTAGAATTGACGGTGCAAAATTCTCCCAACCTTCACACACACCAAGACATAAACCCCTGGATCCAGGAAGTGTCGCCTTCCCTCTTGGGAAAACAGCTCTCGAGCATCTTAAGTTCCGACTGGAAAACGTCCCCTGGTGGGTTCAACATACAATCTCCGATTTTTCCAACCTACACATCGTCCTCCCGGCTTCGGCACCAGCTCGAGCAACAGTTCCCCTATGATCCCCTGAAGCCCATGCCTAAGCATATCTGGCAAACTTACAAGCATGGCCTTGAGTCCCCCGAGTTCCCAAAACACGAACGTAAAAGAGTCGATTCCTGGGTCAAGAATAACCCCGAGTATAAGCACAGTTTGCTCTCGGACGAAGAAATGCACCGATTCGTAGAAACAGAGTTTGCTACCATCCCTCTAGTGGTGGAGGCATTCAAAGTGCTACCGAAACCAGTATTGCAAGCCGATTTCTTTAGGTACTTGGTGGTGTTTGCACGTGGTGGTATCTACACCGACGTCGACACCGTCAATTTGAAGCCTATTGGAACCTGGATTTCGTCCCAGCCACTGGTCTACGGCGAGAATAATAATCCTGGATTGGTGGTAGGAGTAGAATCCAGCATCGAAAAACGAACTTGGAGAAAAAACTTTACCAGACTACTTCAGCTTGCTCAATGGACCCTTCAGGGAAAGCCGGGTCATCCCGCATTGTTAGATTTAATCTCTCATATTACTGAACACACCATCATGAGATATAGAAATAATGAGCTTCACAGAATATTCGGAAGAACCGCGACCGAAGACGTGATGAACTGGACAGGCCCAGGAGCATGGACAGACTCGGTGTTGAAGTATTTGGATGAGTTGTTCCAGAATGATCAATATATTGCTAATAGAAGCTGGGAGGAATTCACTCCATACTTCAACCAACGGTCTCTCGATAAATTCTCAAACGCAGTCGTCGTTCACGACGTGGTCATTTTGCCGTTAACAAGCTTTTGTCCAGAAAATAATGGTGGAGGAAGCACCAAGGACCCAATGGCTTATGTAGAGCATTGCTACGATGGATCTTGGAAAAACGGTAAGCTCTTTGGTTAATCCATAATTATTTTACACACATATCGCATAGCATTATTACTTAATATCCCCACTCGTCATACCGTCAAAGGTCGATATAGTTTGACGTTACTTAATATCAGATACCTAACAACCAGCTGTAGTTGACAACAGTGTCAACAACGGTTTACTTTGCTACTTATAGTGGCATATTGTAGATATACTGACCAAGAATGGATCTTGGTCATTGGCTTGTATTTAAAATTTTGTTCTAAAATATACTTTTATTTGCACAAGTTGCCAGCTGAAGGCTGAAATCCTATCACTAACTGGTCAAACATCTGGTATTGAATTAAATTATGAAATGATTAACGATAACAATATTTATAGATTATGTCACGAACTGAACTTCAATGGAAAATAAGTTAGTTAATCAAATATGATGCAAGTTGCTTCCCAAAGAATTCGGTCATTAAATCATTTTCATCGCTATAGTTGGTAACCCCAATGGAATCCTTAATGATATCGTAATTAATTTCTTCGCTGACTTTGGAATCGTGCTTATACAATGGGTGACGCAACACTTTGTTTCTGATCCAGCGAGCAGTAGTTTCAAGTTCACCAGAAGCACGGCGTGATATCAACAACAAGTATTGCTGCATTCTCAATAATGACAGTCTCAATTCTGGCGATACTTCCGAACTTTGAGGCACCAAATCTTCCGCAATAACTCTGATAATCAACTTGATTATCCCCGGGAATTCATCGTTACCATTGATAATGTCATTGCTGGTGTACGTCGCACATTCAGGTTCTTCGAGTTCAGCCGAAAGTCCGTTCAACACATGGTTTGAGTTCCCATTGGTATTTCCGTTAGCATGTCCATTTGTTGTTCCGTCAGTTTTGTTCAAATATCTATCAAACCATTCTAATCCATAGGCAGCAAATTCCGAGTTTCTGATTGCCCAGTTCTTTCTGAACCAAAACTTTTCGTTTATCGCAGCATCAACTTTGTGAGCTGTGATCATATTTTCGTCGATCTTGGAAATCGGAACGTACAAATTAGGTTTGTACTTTATGATTGCCTTAGATAATAAACTGATGAAGTTGGAATATGCTGCGTTTTCAAAATCTGTCAATTGGATATCCATTGGTCTAAATTCAACTCTCCATCCAGGTTTGGATGATAAATCGGTTCCTTCAGGGTATAATGCTGGAGGTTTGAATCTCAACGTTTGCCAGTTTGTCGATTGAAGGTTTTCAAAATGGTCATTGTCCAAGCTATTGTTTTGCTCAACTCTTTCGGAGAAAATGACAATTGGGTCTCTGATGAACAAATGAGCGAAATGTCGAGCCAACAAATTGTCAAATATTCCTTCTGATTTCAACTTGTTGTAAACGTCTGAGTTAATTGGGGAGTAGATATCGTTATATTTGGCATCGAAATATTCATTTCCTCCTAAATAATTATCGATGGAGTCATATCTTGACTTTGGAATCTTTTGGATTGGTTTGCCGTCCTTGGTCTTCGAGTTCTTGTAGTCCCCAAACTCGTTGATAGGACAGTCGTCGATAAATTCCGAGTCTTCGTCCACATCCAACGCTCCAAATGGATTATAACCAGGATAAGCTTGAGTTCCCTTTTCTATAAAGGTTCTGTCGTCCACAGAACCGGAAACTACGTTCCATCTGACGTCTTGATTGACGAGATATCCTCTGAAAATCGGAGCCGCAGCAGACAATGCTAACATCACTGGTGTTAATGGCGCGAGGGTATCGTAAAGATACCGTGCTTCGTTAATATCACTTCCCTGCATTGTGATTTGTACACACGAGCTTCCCATACCGAATCCCATCGAGTCCATGTAGACATGGCCCGGCAAAGCTGCACCAATAAATGGTTCTATATCCGATGGAAACAATGACCGTTTTGGAATCGTGTCGTCGATCATTTTGGTTTCTGTGTCGGGATAAATAGGCAAGTTTATAGCCACTTTGTGGCCCTTACGTTTTCTGATATTAGCAGTCAAAGTAGGAAATCTGACGTGACGATTGATGATTTCGTCGGGCAAAAAGAGCGACTGTGAAGCTGGACCGTTGGCTTTTGCTGGTGGTGAAGTAAAGATTCCACACCCCATTCTTGGGTATGTCGTCAACGTCAACGGAATCACGTCCGAGGGTAATTCTTCCTCCGACACTTTTCTCCGAATGTTCATATTTTTCTCGACGTAGACGTAGTCTGACAACAGGTTCCCATCGTAAGGGCTAGCGGGAGTAACTTCGATCATAAACCGTCCGTACTCGGGATGGAACGAGACGTTATTTTGCAATGCCTTGTCAAGTAACTTATCCTCGTCGTTCAAATCGTCTAGGATCTGATCGTTATCGATAGACAAAGCCACGGAGTGGTTGGAATCGTCAACTTTGACCAACATATATTCGATTTCATCTCCCCAAAGAAAGGCATCATTTTGTCGGTGGTGGTGTTGGCGAAAGATATTAATTAACTGGGCGATCCCATTATTGCGAACATGCTGATTAGAATGTCTTGATTCGTCCCATGAAAGTGGTGTACCCAAACTCAAGAGACCCATAACGGTGGTGGTGGAAAACCCGGTGCCACAATCCTAGTGAAAAAAGATCGGTTTTGATAAACACAAGAAGCAGCAGAGTGAGAAAACGCAGTCACAAACAGTTGGTCTCAAATGCTAGTCCACAGCTACCACTATGCGCAATTAATACTAAACCTCCGTTAACCAGAGATGGGACGATATATATATCGATGGACTTGCAGCAGCAAAGATTAGTAATGAAAAAAACTTTTTCTGTAGATGAGAAAAATTCACAATCAGAACACCACTATAACCAGTAAGAAATGAAGGGTGACAACGGTGGGGAAGTTTGTCGTGCGTTCTTACTGCGTTGAAACTGGGATAGTCTGACGAGAAGAAAGAAAAGTCGGGTTTTGGATATCGGGTTGAATCATAACACATGACTTTGCATCAAACGCCCTATTCTCGATTGAGTAAATTGGTTGATAACCGTAGAGATGAGCCCGAAACAGTATCTCCGGTGGGAGGTGGGACGAGGTAGGGGGAGGAGGTCGCGGTGGTGGGCGTGGTAGTGCGACTCAGAATAGCGTCGTGAAACGATGTTGGGCCCACCCGCCCTTCCACACTGCTGTGTAGTGGTGTGTACCAGGTTTCTGTGTGTGCATTAGTGTGTGTGTTGTTGCTTGTGTTTGTGTTTGTGTTATTCCCGCTTGTTGCAGAGGCAGCTGAGCTTGCTTCGTGGGGCCAAAGTGTGTGCCCCGCTACTCGTATAGTTGATGTGCCTAAGATTTCGCCTAAATGCGGGTTCACAGTGCGTGCCAAAGATCGCAAAAATCACGCTGGGAGCATTGTTCTACTCTGCTGAATTTTTTCTATGCTCCCGACCGGTTCTGTTCTCTGTAAAATTATTGCACTGGTACTGTATTCTTCCACCAACCAGAATTTGGCTATTAATTGAATTCGATTGATCACTTGCTCTACAGTAGTGCAACGAGCTGTGCAAGCAAACCGAGGTTGCCATTGCTTGTGCCACAGTTGTTGAACCTCGTTATACGCATACAGCTCAAACCAGAGTTATACTCTACTATATTCACTCTATCAGCTTGCACATCCAATTAAAGTTTGCTGCTTACTCTCGAATGGACTCCAAGTCCCCCACTTGTGTGATCAGTTCAGTTCGCCGTTTGTAATACTTGAAAGGAAGTACCAATGTTCTAGTACAACTCTGCCCCATTTTCGTCAAGTCTATCTTCTGTTTGTAGTCCCTTTGTGCAATTATTATTTTCACCTATCAATTCTTCATAGACTCTGACTAAGAAAACCCTTAAAATTCGTGATTATTCATAACGTTACCCTCAGTCTAACTTCTGCTGCCATGGTATTTCACAAGTCTCTCAGTAGGGATCCACTTGTTGTAGATTGCTCTTCGATACCCAGATTCCCGAATCCTACACCAGCTCGCATTAGCGAGTTCACTATGCATAAAAACAAAGTATACTTTGTTGTGCTACAATAATTAAACATTTACAGGTATTTAAGTCGAACAAAGTAGGTTATTGTAACTGCATTAGATCACCTTGTTGAATGACACAACTAGTTCAGACTTTTCGTTATTCTTTGTTCATAACCGCCTTTGTGTAATGTTGCACTTTTGCAGCCATATCGATTCTAGGAGATTACTCAACGACCCTGGTAACACTAGTCATATAGTTTAACCGCTTTGTACTTCTGATCCTCTTATTTTTCACGTACTGCCTCCTCCTATTAATTTCGACTCTAAGTATTTTTTATAACTTTTGTACATTTTCTAGCTGAATCTATTAATATTTCCAAACATAATTCAGGAAGTACATTTGAAATGAAGACAACCAAAAGCAACACCCAATACAGAAACACCAGACTTCATTCATATTCACGATGCTAAGTTAGATATTCTTTCCTAAGACTTCATACGCATTACCATTTCCATTTCCACTAACAAATAGAAATAGGCTCTACAAGTAAATTTATCGAGAATACAACACAACTCAACGCTGTCGCTCTGCATTTATTCTATACCTTCTTTATTATTATACATGTTTCATCTAAACTTGCCATCAATATAACCCATTAACGTTGTCAACAACGCATTGCTTGTCCCCTTCGTTGATATCAACCAATTCTCCAATAACAATGGCATCTTCACCTTCAGCTTGTAAATTGGCCAACACTTGTGCAACCTTATCTTCTTCAACAATGGCAACCATACCAATACCCAAGTTGAAAGTCTTCAAGATATCATCGTATGGAACACCACCTTGTTTTCCTAACCATTTGAAGATTTCTGGAACTTCCCAAGTGTTCATATCAACCTTGGCTTGCAAGTTCTTAGGCAAGGCTCTTGGGATGTTTTCAACTAAACCACCACCAGTAATGTGGGCCAATCCCAACAACAAATCGTCGTTGATGGATTTCAACAATTGTTTAACATAGATCTTGGTTGGTACAAGAATTTCCTCACCGATAGATTTACCAGAGTTGGTCCATGGAGCAGGAGAGGTATATTCGTAGTCAGAGGTTTCGATAATACGACGGACTAAAGAGAACCCGTTCGAGTGGATACCGTCAGACTTAATACCAATCAACTTGTTCCCACTCTTCATCTTGGCAATTTGGGGCAAGATCTTACCCTTGTGAACAGCACCAACAGCAGTACCGTTGGTATCGTAGTGGCCCTCGTCGTACATACCTGGCATTTCCGAGGTTTCTCCTCCGACTAAAGCACATCCAGCTTGGATACAACCATCAGCAACCCCACTGACGAATTTCGAGGCAACTTCAAGATCTAATTTACCAGTAGCAAAGTAGTCCAAGAAGATCAATGGTTCAGCACCTTGAACGACTAAATCGTTGACGTTCATGGCAACTAAATCAATACCAACAGTATCGTGGATATTCATGATTTGAGCAACTCTCAACTTGGTACCAACACCATCAGTAGCAGCGACCAATAAAGTATTTGGACCATCGTAACCTGCTTGTTTCAAGTCGAATAAACCACCAAAACCACCAATATCGGAATCGGCACCTGGTCTGGCAGTAGACTTAACTTTAGCCTTGATTTGGTCAACAAACTTGTTACCAAGATCAACAGAAACACCAGAATCGGCATAAGTAACACCGGCTTTCTTAACAACGTCTCTGAATGCTCTATGGGCAATGTCTTTTCTGTTGTACTTGTTGTTGAATGAGACATGGCCAACACCAACGTAGGCTTGGTCAACAGAGTCTTTCAATGTAGAAGCAATGGCAGTGGAAGCAATGACTCTACCACCACTGGTGACAACCTTGCCGTCCTTCAAAGCAGTACCAGCATGGAAAATGAAGGTATTTTCTGGCAATGGAGTTTTTACGGTAATTTCATCGCCTTTAGCGTACGATTCTGGGTACCCACCAGCAGACATGACGACGGTGGTAGAGAAAGTGTTTGGTTTCGAGTTGATGGTGACAGAATCAAGTCTGTGTTCAGCACAAGCCAACATGACTTGGGCCAAATCAGTATCTTCCGTCAATAATGGTAATACGGTTTGGGTTTCTGGATCACCAAATCTCACATTGTATTCCAAAACCTTTGGTTCACCAGATGGAGTCAACATGATCCCAGTAAACAAAACACCACACATTGGAAATCCGTCTTTTCTCATACCATCAATGGTAGGTTTGATAATTTGGTCGTCGATCTTTTTCAACACTGCTGGAGTAGCAATTGGTGCTGGAGCATAGGCTCCCATACCACCAGTATTTAAACCTTTATCGCCATCACCAATTCTCTTGTGGTCTTGTGCTGCTGGTAAGTTGAAGAACGAGTAACCATCAGTAATAGTTAAGATGGATAATTCGTCCCCTTCGAGAAACTCTTCAATGACAATTTCGTTACCAGCATCACCAAAGGCTTTGTCGACCATAATTTCATTCAAGCCTTCCAAAGCTTCTTGTTTGGTTTCTGGAATAAGAACACCCTTACCGGCGGCGATCCCGTCGGCTTTCAACACCATTTTGTAATCAATTGTGTTGATGTACTTTTTGGCAGATTCGACATCGGTGAAATTTTGGAATCTGGCAGTAGGAATGTTGTGCTTTTCCATGAAAACCTTGGAAAATGCTTTAGACCCTTCCATTTTGGCAGCAGAAGCAGATGGACCAAACACTGGAACTCCGATTTTGGAGAAGATGGTGGAGATACCATCGACTAATGGTTGTTCTGGACCAGGAACAACCAAGTTAATGGAGTTTTCTTGGGCAAATTCGGCCAAAGCATTGAAGTGGCTAGGTGAACCAGACAAGTGAGGCACGTTGACTACCTTGGAATTGACTTGGGTTCCTCCGTTACCTGGAGCAACAAACACCTTATTGACGGTGGAGGATTGGACTAGTTTCCAAATGATGGCATGTTCTCTACCACCATTACCGATAACTAGAACATTTAAAGACATGGCGAGGAATTACGACGTTGAACAACAACTAGAAGATGGACTGAAACTTGAGAAAATTTCTGATAAACAAGAATGGTATTTATATAAGACAATAAAATTAATCTTGAAAAATTTCGCACTATGACTCTGGTAGATTATGAGATGAGATAAGAAGTGCCAGCGATATTGGGGGTATTTGTTAGGCATGAAGGGTCTACGACAAGCCCGAGGCAGTGTAGAAGAGATTTGGCTCGCTACTTCTTTTTCTCGATCCGTTTTGCCCAACAATTGTCGAGTTAGACTGCCCTCCTAACGTCGATGGGCGTACCACGGTGGTGCCCCGTGCCGCTACGTCTAGCCGCACGGTTGTGATCCCACTACAATCGCATTTCGCATAATACAATAGTTCTATGCATTGGGCTATTTACAGTATACACAGCAGAATTGAACGACAGCTCTAGTTGAACAATAGTCAAACATATTCCGTGTAGGGGCATGATATGCTTAAATGGCAACGTCACCTTCACCGACAATTCCTTCGAATTTGTAGTCCTTGTCGCTTGGTAACTTCACGTCATTACCTTGGTCATTAATAGGCGAGTACAAGTAGTAACTCATTAACGCATTGACCACGGCCCTGGTCTTAGCTTCTTTAATCGATGACCCAGCACCTTCCCCTAGCTTTTCAACCCCACAGAATGCCCCGGCCACGTAGATCGCATGGCTACTCAATCTACCGGTTTCTGCTATCAATCTGATTTCCACTGGGTCTTGGAAGTTCAACTTGTCGCACAATCTCACTAACTCTCTAGTTGGTTGGCTGAAATGGAACATTTTTTCCAACATCAATTTTCTCGACAAGATAAAATCGGTGATGAATTTTTTGGTGGATTCTTCACCACAATGGGTGTATAATCCTCCAATGATAGATCTTACTGCACTGGCGTATGCATCGGCTTCCTTAGTGACGAACTTGTTT
Source organism: Suzukiozyma palmioleophila (assembly GCA_030560805.1). Lineage (NCBI taxonomy): Eukaryota > Fungi > Ascomycota > Pichiomycetes > Serinales > Debaryomycetaceae > Suzukiozyma > Suzukiozyma palmioleophila. Next base: position 499,532 of record JAKTVY010000004.1, read on the forward strand.
TCCCGGTTCAAGCTGGAAATCTCCAGTTCACTCAACTGATAGACACCAGATTCAGGAACAGTTTGTTTTTCTTGTTCGCTTGTGTATCTCAATTTACCATACTTTATGAATTCAGATTCGTTGGCTAAGTATTTAGACAATTTGGTCGAGGCATCGGGCTGGATACCCCAAGATTTCCCGATCTCGTACAACGTCTCAGCACCCATCAACGAGTCCACAGCAGCATTGTGGATCAGCATGGGTAATCTAGGGTACTTCATTAATAAGTATTCCGAAACATAGTAACTCAAGAGGTTTTTTCCCAAAACATTTAAGCCAAAGTTGTTGGCCAACCCGTCTCCATGTTTCACCAAGTTAAGTGCCTGGGACAAAGTGGACAAGCTGTAGGTGGATGGCAAGTTCAATCTCGAATGTAATGCCACTAACGGTGGAGATTGTTGTGCTGTAGATTCTGGCAATCTGTGAGTGAAAATCGTGTTTTTGTAGGTGCCGTAGGCGGTCACCGAATCGAAACTAGTTTGCAACGATGGGTCAAGCTTGCTAACATGGTACCCACGAACTGGCAACACCCTACCAAGAATCCTCCTGAACATGGTTGTAGTCTGTTTCTATTACTTTTGCAGTGAAAAATTCTTTTACACCATTGAAAAATCCCTGACTTGTGTACAGGATATTAGTATCAATTCTAACTAAAAGCAAAGAACACAGTAAAATGGGAGACAGAGTAGCGCGAGCATGGTGGAAATGCGCTAGGGATTGAACCTGAGAGAAGAGCTACGTAGTGGTACTTTTTTGGAATTTCTGGCGTTCCAGGAAAGCTATTTCGATTGACATGAAATATATTGTAGGTGAATGTATGGGACCATGGTAGAAATTGGTCTCGGTGGTCGTAGAAGGAACTCTGTGGGTTAATTGACACAGAATGGGCACGGAAAGAAATATAACTACCGAATGAAGTGATTCGCCATAAAACGGGTCATTTTTGCACATTTGTGGTACATTGTCACACGAGATTAATTAGGGTGGTACAAATACAATACCACTAAACGACTTTTGTGATTTGCAAAAATCACACACTACAATTACCACTAAACTACAATAGGATTCGTGACTACGGTAGTAACCGCCGTGTGCATCTGGCAGGCTCTGGCGGTATTTTTAATGTCTGCACGCAATGTCTCTTGTAATGTCTTAAACCACTTTTCACTCTAAATACACCAAAAAGTCAACAAAAGAACCTAAAACCAAAGCAATAGCTTGCCGTATCACACCAAGACTACTGACTACGCTGAATGTTCTACAATAGGTGTTCTATACGAGAAAATAGAACTTGCAAATATTGTACCTAGACCACTCAAAAGCACAAAGAACCACCTCGTTCCCCCAATAATACAGCCCACACTATTACTATCCTAACTATTCGCCCCGTCTTCCGTCAGAGCCCAGCTTGCTCTTGCAAAGTTGGAAAAAAAGAATACCTGCATACAACTGGAGAGTTTTGTGTAACTTTTTCTGAAAAAATCTCAACCAACCACAATAACCATAATCAAATTTACAGTTACAAACATATAACAGCTGTTAGCCTAATAAACCCGAATTAATTGTTACAGTTGAACATGGCCCACGCACCTAACTTGAGTTTTGCGGCTATTGCCACCATGTCGTCGGTTTTAGTCATTTACACTGCCATCAAGTCTCCTTTGAAATACCAATGGGCTTCCGAAAACAGATTGTCACCAAAAGCTGATTTGGCTTGGAGAAATGCTGCCCAAAAGTGGTTAGACAACCATTAGATGGTGCAACTGAGGTTTTTTCTCATGTCCACAATTTTGTGATCATGTTTTGCTTGCCATGGCTGAGGTTCATGGTTCGGTAGATGGAATGTTGTGTGGGTTTGAAGTATAACCAGTATTCTTCATTGCCCATTCACTTTGAAAATCGTCTTTGCTGCCGGTTTAGGTGATTTTTCGGGGTTCCATCCCATTTGTATTGTATTGTCATTATCTTACACTTTATTTCATTGCATTCTATTTATTATTCGTTGGTTTATACACTTGAAATGTACGAATATGGTTACTCGAGCGTAGCATACAACTTGTAAGCGAATTGATCGACCGTAGCACCTGATCCTGAAACCTTTACGACAATACTACTAAGACAGTGGTGGTGTCATAAATTCATATCTGAGTAGCAAAGCAAACCTGTGACACTAAGTAGACTTTCGATATAATGACATTCACAGTACTAGAAGAAAGCTCCTGATTGTAGCATTGCTGTGGTACTGATCATTTCAATTTGGCGAATCTGTTGTTTAAGATAACTGTTGTTATTTGGCAGTACCGTGTACCATAATGTACCTATGTACGTCTATAAGTCTATGAACTAACTAACTGGTTTTGATATCGACCATTTCCAATTGATCAACACTCTGTAGCTTGACCCAGTCATTCTCCAATTTGATGAAACACCATATCCATCTTCTGTAGATTTCCAAAAATTCAATCACAGTGTACCCCAAAGAGTACACATCGTATCCGTACAAGAAGGTTGAAATGACCCTTACGTAAGTCCAATCGTCGTCGGTGAATTCTTGCTTGATGATGAATATTTTTAACACCCAAAGGAATCTCAACACGAAATCTGCCACAATGGCAAAGTAATACACCGCGTTCTGGGAAAATGCAAGCTTGTGAGAAGGACGAGTGACAGAAAGTTTGGATTTCTTGCGGAAGATGCCGTCAAACATCTCAAACCCCCAATCCATCTTGATGTCCCAGTAGTACGAATACGACGAATTGACAAACGAAAAGAAAAACCACCATTTGTTCAAGCGGAGGATCACTTCAAGCAAGTTTTCTGGGTTGTTGATGATGAATACCTTGATGATGTAGTTCACGGATAATGGGAATATGCTGGTCAAGTACTTGACTAGATTGTATAGATGCTGCTTGTGGCCCGTCAAATTAAACTCGTACCAGCATTGCTTCATTCTGATGCATGCTGGCACGGCAAGAACCACCAATTCCACCACGGGGTTGTAAGTGTCGTTTACGTAGTACACCCAGATGAACAAGGCAAAGTCATTGATGACTTTCGCGTAGGAAATCAACGAATCCGAAATCAAAATGTCGTTTGATCTCATCGACATGGCGTTGATGCCTCCAGCAAGTACTCGTTTTGTGGTTGTGAACATTCTCACTTGGCCCGGGGTCCCCAGCACTGAGGTAGCAATAAAGAGAGTGAAAAAGGTATATGCGAATGCTGCCAACGGAATTGCGTAGTAGATGAACTTGATGACTTCATTTGGTGACTCTGTGTTCATGAACTGTTTCTGTATGAATTTAAATAACACCCAGCCTGCGGTGTTGAAGATGGAGACCTTCTTGAGGTTTTGCCAAATCCCAGCCATAAGCGTCTTATTTTCGTTGAAATCTGCTGCCATTATCGTGCGCTGTTCGCCTAGTGGAGACGACGTAGACTGGCCCAACGAGCCATAGCTGATGCTAGAGTACGACAAATTCAATAACTGTAGGATGTTGATGTGTTCTCGAAAACAAACATAGTTGATCAATAGCCACATGGCTCCACCGATTTGGATCAACAACAATATTCGAAACGGTAGGGGAACTATGTCATTGAACAAGATCAGTTGTGTGATATCGTCAGGTTTTGTCATGATGGAATAAAGAACAACTAAATTAAATGAGCATTAGAAAATAGGTATTTACTAAATTCAAGGATGGTATGCACGTAGTCTTGCCCGAGACCACGTCGCGACCTCCACAATGCGAGATCGTGAACGGGGAAGATCTTGGCCACGACACCGCGACAGCACGACAAAAACGGCAGCAACGTACCACCGAGTGACACTACAAGGTAAAGGAATGAAAACAAGTAGAGAAGAAACTACAAGATGAGGTATGAGGATGCTGGTCCATTTGGAGGTGGACTTAGAGGTAGAGCTGGGACTGCGACGAGAGGTGTGGCACAACAGGGTGTGATGGTCCTGGCCAGAAAGAGATCCAGACAGTGCCAACCCTAAGCTATAGATCAGTTAAACTTCAGACGTGCTCGTCCTACGACGATGCACGATTTAGGTATGGTTTAATCACAAGTGTTCATGATTAGCATGGAAGCATCACTAGCCCAACCGATCTACAGAAGAATCACGCACCTGTCGTGTATTGAGATATATATGTCTATTCAAATGACTGGACTGTTAGTACGAAGCAACTAGAATAACAAAACTACTATTTTCATCAGAATTTTCAGTGTGTTTGGCATTGAATCGAATCGGTCATAGTCCTGAATAGGAGCCTCCGTTTGGGGCGACATCGTGTCATCATAAAAGTAATAGTTTGTTGGGTATCACATACTCATCACTATTTGCATAGCGTGCTGGTAAAGAAACCGTTGCGTACATTGTTGCTCTTATATAGTGGTGAAAATTTTCAGCCCAGTTACCCGGACCTTATTCTCTCATACCCTAGAAAGTGGATTGTCACGAGTACTGCCATCTACTGCTACACGCCAGATGGCGCTAGGCGCGAGGATTTAGCCCGTGTCGTCTGGCTGGAGCTGAGTTCGTTTTCTGTAAAAATTTAATTTCAACTCTTATAATGAAATTACTGCCTATTGTAGAAGTCTTAAAATGGATTTTGCAACCATGACGTGCGACATTTTGTATTCCTAACAGATCACTGTTTCTTCACTGGTGCAACTGTAGAGTCTATAAATGCATTATTTAGGGAAATTGTCGTCCAGCTACAGCCAAAATCACCTTTGGACAGTAGAATAGTAAAATTCATTGCTCATTTCCGCGACTTCGACTTGAGTCGTTCTTTTCTGGTATTGTCCTTTCTTTCTGCCTTGGACAAGTATCTGAACTTCTTCTTTTTGATTTTGTCCTTTTGTGAGGGCTTTGAAACTCCACACACCACGGCGTAGTTTTTGGCTCTTTTGATAGAGTCTTCGAGGACTTTGTCTGATCTCGACAAGTCCACGTTGTTGACCTTGGCCAATATTTCAAGGTTCTGCTCTCGCATCTTGGTGACGGCAGGGTTTTCGATCGACTCAACTTCAACAGTCGTTTCTTCGTCAATTACAACATTGTCGTCAAATTCTTCTTCTCCCGTCAATTTGTAGACTTCCTTGTGGTTCAATACGCCCTTTGGGGCTTCTGCAGCTTCCTCTTCATTTTCCTCATCGTCATTGTCTTCATCATCACTATTACTTTCATTTTCAGACTCATTCAGCTTGGACTTTTTCTTGGTTGACTTGGAGCCAAACCCGCTCCATTCTTCATCTTCAGAATCACTGTCGTTTAGGTCGGTGATCTTGGCTACAGTTTCGTTGAACTGCTTCAACTGGTTTTCCATATCTTTTTTACGTTCATCTCTTAATTCCTTTCTTTCCTTTATTCTCGCCAACCGCTCTTGCTCCTTATTGTATTCTTGTGCCTTCTTTTGTCTCTGTAATTTACGTTTATGGAACCCTGTTAAGTATTCTTTCCGTGAATCTTTATCGAAAACTACTTCCTCCACTCTGTGTTTCTTAGCAGCTTTCTGAGCATACCGTTTTCCTCCAGTCAAGATCTCCCTGTTGGAACGCCCAGCTGCCATCTTATTCGGTACTTATTAGTGTTTGTCTATAAAAATCACAATACGTTCCCGCACTATAGTTAAAAAAATCGTAGCGATGAGCATCGCACCATACAAACTATTGTTTTACCACCGTGTTTTCCTTCTTTACCGAAACAAGCTTATCAGTACCCGAAATCTTCATATATACTCGACATGGATAACATAGAGAATGTTCATAAGTTTATCCAAGCGTTAAATGCTTCGATATCCAACTTGAAACCAGCTTTGCTGCCGTTCTTGCAGAAGTCTCTTGATGAATTAATTACCACCACAGCAAAAGATAGCGATCATCTTCATAAAATCCGAATCTACAACAATTACTTGTACACATTGATCTCATTACTCTTTGCTTATTTGAAAACTATAGGCGTTGATACCAATAACCACCCAATAATGAGCGAATTATCAAGAATAAAAACTTATATAAACCGTGCTAAGCAGTTACAAACAGACCTATCAAAGGACCAAGCATCCATAGACAAGCAAAATGAAAAAGCAAAACACTTTTTGCAAAATACCCTTGGAACAAAGTCGTTGGGTGCAGCAGCAGATTCGCCCCATTTGGCTTCACCTGCAATCAGTTCCTCCAATTTTAAAGGTACTCATACAAGGTTTGTTGACCGTGATCTGGAATCAAAATCAACAAAGCAATACAAGGTATCGAAGAATAGAAAGAAATGAGGAATTTAGACCGTAAGAATAGAAACAACGAAGAACGGATACGTTATACTAATACACGCTTTTATCTGAAACCATGCTTGTAGACATTTTGTAATTTAATTCCTGTTACTGTGGCTACTTCGCTTTCTCAATCTACCGAAGTTAAGGACAATGCAAATCCTATAATCCCAGTTTCGTACTACATTCTCAAATATGATCTCTATATTTTAATGTAACCTTACCCTAAAAACCAACAAATTACTGCCAGACATGTAACCATCTTCAATTAACAATTATTCGAAAAAATCTCTAAAAGATGGTTCTTGTCTTAGTTCTTCAGCAACCAATGCATATACTTCCATCAATAAATTTGGAAATTTATCGTTGAAATATTTATAGAATCCATCTGGTAATGGATTCATTTCTTGTTGTAAACTCTCAGGCATATCGTTGAAATGATGGTATTTGTTTCTGATAGCCCGCAACAAGTCCATTAGTTTCTCTGTGTTGTATTTTCTGTATTTCCCCAAATTATCCATAAATTCTGCACTCATTTTCCTATGCCAGTCACCTTGATGAACATGATCCGCGTGGGCTTCAAGCTTTTGAAGCAACAAACTTGGAGGATCTCTTTTTTCAATCTCAAACCTATCACTTACTTTAAGTAAGAAGTCTAACCGTTTACCACTATTCCAAAACAATGGATGGTGTAAAATTTTTGTCGTGTTTGGTCGTGAACTTGGATTAGCACTAATCATACTTTTGATAAGATCAGTAGCTTCAAACTTATCATTAGGACATTTCACCATCAAAAGGTCAATATCATACGTCCCATGAATGATGTTCGCATCCCTCATGAATCTATCACCAAAAGGATGGAAACCATCAGTCAACATGTAGTAGTAAACACAACCTAATGAGAAAATGTCAATAGATTTTGTTAATCTTTTTCCGGACACACTTGATGGAGTATCAGGATGCGATGCGGAACCAACTGATGAAATGGTATCTGGTGAAATCTCCAGCAAGTCATGATTCAACAATAACTCTGGTGCCCTCCATCCTGATGTTCCCAGAGCAGCATTTTGTGTTGTTGCTCTAAACGAAGACTGATCATAATCCAACTTCTTACATAATCCGAAATCAGATATAAGCAAACGAATGTTATTATCCAGTTTCTCGATCTTGTTAGGGTTCTTCTTCTTGTCTGCAACTAATATATTCTGCGGCTTCAAATCACGATGAACAATCTTTAATGAGTGTAAGTAATCTAACCCACTGGCCAATTGATATAATGTGTCATTTATATCCTTGATTTGTTTGAATTGCTTTGGCTTTTCAAATATATCTGCCAAAGTTCCCAAACATAGCTCAACCGCAATATACAAAAACTTTTCGGTTTCACTTGATTGTGAACAAAAGTATCTAACGACATTTGGATGATCATCACTCTCTTGAAGAAGTCTGACTTCATGACTTGCAACATCAAAGTACTCTAATAACATTCTTTTAACTGCAACTGGACGGTTTTCAAATGTACCTTCGAAAACAATGGTTCCATGTGACCCATGTCCAAGGATTCTATCAGAAATCACCAAATTTTTCTCGATCTGTAATTTCCTGATTGGTTGCAATCTTGGAATGTTATTCAGTTGGATTAAGCTTTTTGTCGACAATGTAACTTCTTCTTCTTCAATTACTTCTTGCGTCTCTTCCTTTATGGAATCTTGATCGTTCAAACTCCTTTCGTTGGCTTCTCCGTCATCGGAGATTTTGTCAGGTAAGTCGGTTTTGTTTTTGTTGACCTTTTTACCGCCTCTTTTACCACCTCGGCTACCTCTCTTTCTTTTCTTTTTGGTGATTGTTTCATTTGCTTGAGTGTTATTATTGTTATCTTCGTTTTCAATGGTATCATCCTCAGAATTGTCATCCAAATTCTTGACAGGCACTTCCTGAATGCCGTCAGTAGATGATATCATTGTGACCTTGGGTGCCATCGCTACTTTCCTAGAACTGTCAGCTTCAGTTTTGAGGGTTTCTTCAGAGTCATCAGTGTTTGATACTTCTATTGTCTGAATCTGAACGTCATCAATAGGTTTAACTTTCTCTAGAATTGGCGCAGTATCAGATTTGTCTTGTTCAACTTTGACTTCTGGTTTTTCAACACCAAGTACTGATTTGAACTTGCTTTTAACTTCTTCTGGTTTTGAAAATGCAACGAATAACGCAAAGAGCACTAGAAGTACACCCAAATCTTCCAAAATTCTTCGAACAAGAGATGGTGTATATCGTGGTGGAATATCCTTGCCATGGGTATGTTGCGAATAATCATCACTATCAATATCTGAAATAGCATCAATTTCTTTAGAGTTGTCAACTATGATTAAATCAGAACCTATTGTATGAGCTGATTCAGGGAATTTTATCCCATCTATAATATTTTGTACAGTTTCGGAATTATCACCAACCCTAGGACTCACTAAATCAACCTCCATACTTCCATCACCTATTTTCTTAATCTTATAATTCGCAGAATCAAATCTTGAAATAGGTTGATACATAGTATCGCTAGACAAGTGATAAACTTTATGAATTCCATTTACTAGTTCATCAACTTCAAGTTCTGAGCTGCTCATTAAATTAAACGACTTTAAGCTTTCTGTATCTACTGGTAATCCATTTTGTGCCTTGTAAAGATCAAGTTGATATTTGGAAAATGGGGCAGATTTGATCAATGTAGGGTAGTTGCTGAAACTCATTGCAAACCACTCTTGTCCGTTTGTTGTTTTGTTAATGAAAACCAAGTCGTTATTTGCAGTGTTGTCGTAAATCTGTATTTGCAAGTCATTTAAAACTTTCAATGGGTGCGGTAAAATCACATATTCTGAAGTCTTAAGGTTGTTAAAAACATCAAAAACACTTACTATAAAGGATGGTAATTTGCTCATCCAAGTAGGTGTACCGAAATCCTTATTTATTCCAAGCAAAGACTTATCGTAAAATTGTGTGAAGTATAGTTTGTCCAAAGACTGCTGATTTTGCATAATCAAATCATTGTCTATATTATTTGGGCCCCATTGGGAATAGGTCACATTCCACACCACATTTGTATTCAGCTTGGAGTAAATAGACAACTCGTACGTTGTTTTCCCTATCATTATCGTGTCTTTGTTGTCTTGTTGATTATCATTGATCTTGTAGTGTGTGTTTGGAACAGGGCAGAAATCTTCAGTACCAAACGACGATTCTATTCGGCCAGTATGAATGTTAATTGTATACAACGCAGTTTTTCTCGTCCCCGTGTATATTTTGTCATCACCAGATAACGAGAATGGTGATTCCAAAACCAAATCTTTGATACTTGTAGGTAATTTGTTAAGACCAAATTTCGGAGTGAAATAGTACAAGGACCCATCTTGGTAGGGCTCAACAAACCACAAGATATTTGGTTGAGTTGAGTTTGCCGAACTGTTTGTCTGGATCTTTACTAAAGGCTCCTCGATCGGTAATGTCCACAACAAGGCTCCAGAATTACGTTCGATCCCATGTAAATTACCATCTATATCCGAAACGAGCAAAAGATCAGTTAACTTGCAGTCATTGATAGACCGCAAATCTAGAGGTAAAATCGAAGAAAATTTGGTCGATGGTTGTGCTTCGTGGCCACGTGGTTGGTTGTGGTGTTGGTATTGATAATCATCGGTTTGGTACTTGTCATATTGGTTGGGAGTCAATTTTTCCAATCGGGGAGTAGCTAAGATCCCAGCGATGGTGAAAAAGAATAGCCCAATATAAACGACGAGATTACGCATCCTCCATCGATATACGGATCAAGCAGATAACAACCACCTGTGGGATTTAAACTGGGAAAACAGGCTGGGTTCAATGGAGTTGGCAGTGATTTTTACCCAAGGTAAAATTAGAGAAAAACTGACAATGCGGTGTGTCGCACAATTCGACAGGGTGTGTCGTAAATTTCGACCAACTTTATTTGTCTATGTATGCCACTGCAACAAGAAGACTATTGTTTCGTGAAGGGTCCAGCAATGGAGAGAGGATGGCGACTACAAAGCAATGGGATGGCACCAGAGTATACTGATCACTTACTTTGGTTTTTCTTTGCTTCAATTCGGGCAATTTGGTGTGTTTCTGTTGCTACGTCTGGAATGCACAAGAGGCAAGTTTCATATATTGAAAATATACTATTTGAAGGCATTGCCTGAAACACATTGAAACAAGCCAGACACACTTGTGTGGCAGTATTAGTCCAAGTACATGAATGCTACTGTATGAAATGCACTATAATAGTACGGTTTCAGGGTAATTACATGACAATTGTAGCTACAATTGAAACCAATGCTAAACATGCCCACGGTGAAAAATTTTTGGTGATGGAAACGATATTTGGTCCTGGACTTGCGTTATTTGCTGCTACTGTGCTGTACGATCTCAATTGTCCAACAGTTCCAGTTAAAGAACCCAAGCCTATATTGCCCGACGATGGGGTGACAGCGTTCAGTAAGGGAGTTTTGAACGTTTGTGTAAATAAGGACTGGGTGACTGTAGTTCTGCCAAATTGGTCTGTTCCTGTAGCCCAGACTAAAGTAGGCTTGAGCGACGTTTTTGTACTTGTGGTGGAGGTGGTGGTTTCAGCACCAATAACGTAGGCGAGGAATGCAAAAATATGAACAACGAACCAAAGCTTCATCTCAGCTCAACCTCCCAGTGTTGGTTCCACCGTGACATCGGGACATAATTAAACTAAATACACGCAGACAAGAAATCAGGTCTATTCTGACGCATGCGCCCACATATTTAAAGGCATGGCCGCGGGTTGTGCTGCAGTTGCTAACGAGAACCAGACCAATTGGCTGGACTTCTTTGGAAGCAGAACATACTCGTATTGGTACTTGTAGATATGTCAACGCAAGAAGAGAAATACGACTAGTGCGATAATAAACCGTAATGCGTAGGCTCTAGGCAAGTCCCCGTAATTGTATGTAGCGAGCAGTATTTTTTACCTATTTCGGTCGCCTACAATAGTTTGGGATTAAGACATCACAACTTTCATTAGAAAAAATCATTATCAAGGTGGATCGTTTAACTACGGTTGTGTTTTGGAAGATCATGTTTTCACATTTCCTTGAGCCTTATACTGTTAGATGTAAGTGTGTTAGGATTGACATCATACCATGCGCAAAATTTCTTGGTGCTCCTATAAACCCCTAGCTGATCCGCAGGGTTGAAATGCTTACACAGCCATTGCCAAGGTATGTGTCATGTCTATTATACGTGAAAACGGGTATCTCTTGTGGAATCAAAAATGTATGTACATATTTGCTCCTTTGTGATTTTACAGGCTGTCTTGTGCATCCCTGCCTTTTTGAGGAACCTCAGTTGCCTCAATTTCGTAATATCCTCCGCGATGAGCTCTATAACTTCTCCTTCACGAACTTCTCCTTCACGAACTCCTCCTTCACGAACTCCTCCTTCGTGATTTTTCTCGCTTGTTCGTTTTGACGGCATTCATTAGTGACCGGCACAACTGTCTGGGATTGTATTTTGATGTGCTGGATTGTTTGTTGCCATTGCTTACAAACACTTCATCCATTACGGCTCTGTTGTACGGAGGAGGCATGTTTAGATTTGCGTCGTAGTTTGGTCTTAGGTTTTCCGATGTCGATCGGCTTGTGTAGAATGTATCAGGATTGTATCGACCACTTCTGCGTACTTCTGGGAGAAGAGCCAGTTGAAACGATGAACAGTGCGAATCAAAGGTATAGTTCCCTTCGTCTGCTTCTCTATTATATGTAGCATATGATTGTGGCATTTCTTGATATCTTTCATGTGGAGTCCATTCCTGGATAAGTACTGTACTGTCTTGCTCAGACAGTATTCGCGACTGCCCTAGATTTACTAACCATCCGGGAACACCTGGCAGAGCATTTTTCTGTGGTAAAAAGTACGATAATAGGCTGTATAGTGATTGTAGCTGGAGTTGGAAAGTGTCCTGAGGCACCCATTGTCGAACAAACGAGTTGCAGCTGCATAGTAATGCATGGTCAAGTATTAGTAGCACCTTGGAAACATCCAAAACTATAACTAGTACAGAATACTGTTCCAAATAGCTTTTGACCTTCTCGATGACTATAATGTATACTAACGAGTTGACAATATGACGGTACCCTTGGGGAGTGATGGGATGCCAATCCATGGAATTGTCGAGAGACTTCACCGCTATAACTAGTGGACTGCAAAAGCTCACAAAACTAAGTACGTGCAATAGCATCATCCACCGGTGTATGTCAAGCTGAACTTCTAATTCACGGAACATATTTTCATTTTATATTTCGTTCTGCAACCTCATGTACCACGCAATAATTGCCATGACGTCATTGGTACATTTTCGTCTGGCTGCAAAATTCCACTTACAGCGTAACGTCTTTGTTGCGTTGAAACGTCTTACGTACGACATTGTCCGACTATATCTAACAAAAGCCAGGGCTGACCCAATGCAGATTTCAACAAGTAGGAATGTTCGGAACACTCGGTGCTGGCAATATGTAGCTTGCATCTATGTTACGGAGGTTGTGTCTAGACCATACCTAAACGGTGAACCCACACACACCACTTACGAGGTCCTATAAAGGATAGTTATACGAGTTCGACCGTTTAAGACTACATTGCGTTCTTTTTGAGTCCGTAGATCCTGTCGTATTAAAGCTGCAACCAATACACTGGTGCTGTTTATACTCTATGTAAAATATCTATTTACCTCCATCAGTTGTTTAAATCTTCCGATAGTTTCCTTAACCTTGATTCTGTTATCTTAATGACGTCTCTAAGAACTTGATCATTGTATTCGTCTTTAACACCGTTTTCGTTGCTATTGGCAGGTCGGCTTACCGATAGTTTCATATCACTTCGTTCTTCCAACCATTTCCAGAGATTGACCTCGTTTTCCATTCGTAAATTTTCGTTTTTCAACGTTGTGTCTACCGTGGGCATAATCAAAAAGTCATGTTCATTAATTTTGACTTTTGAAATAAATGCATCACCTGGCAAGAACTGAATATTGGAGTTTGAGCCTGAATGAAGAAAAATCCGATTAAATAGTAGCGAGGAAATGATAAATCCCGTTACCATTATAACCACTCCAACAATGGTGTCACCAACCATTGGTACAGGCACAGCTTTTCCTAATGCTTCTGCAAGCCCCATCAAGCTCAGTCCTACGGTTTGAGGTTTAGCGACTTCTGCTGGTTTAGCTTCTTCTTTTTCTTCAACCTTCTTAGAAATGGTACTACGTCTGCTTCTGGGCTTTTTGGTTCCCTTCTTACTCTTTGCACCACCAGCTGAAACAACAGAATTCAAGAAATTAATCGTGGCTTTCATTGACTCTTTTTGTCCATCGATACTCCCTTTCTCAATTGCCCCTTTAATCCAAGATTTACCTGTCCAGTCAATTGCTGTTGTGCAATACACTCTTGTGGAATTGTTTGGGCCCCACGAAAAGTACTGTTTGGACCTCACTTTAAAAGAGTTACCACTAGGAACATCAGGTGTCTGGGTAATCGATTCAACGACAATGCATTTATTTAAATCATACTCTTCCAACTTATCGGTTAAAAGACATTTCGTCTGTTTCGGACCAATCGGACCAGATAGCGGTTTCACATATGAATACGATCTTTCCTTCTTTGTTTCAGTCAATTCGGTGATTCCTTCCTCGGTTACATCAAAGTTCTTTTGTTCCTTAACTAATTTAACATAGTATGATTTATCGGGACCATAAAGGAGCATGAAAACAACTCCCAAAGGGGCTTTTACAGTTTCATCGCAAATAAATGTATCTCCTGCTTGTTTAGTGTAACCATTATCCGTTGGTTCATGTGTCATGGGCCCAACTGAGGGAAGTCCGTTAAATCCGCCGCCACTATCACCACCATCACCGGTTTCCACTTTAAGCTCTGATTTCCCTCCCCAATTATCATCTTTAGACTCTGATAAGTTTGCTACGACACTATCATCATTAATGCCGCTACTTAGGGAAACGTCAGACTCGTCATCATCAAGGTCTTCATCGTCCAGTATTTCGTGCTGGCTATCAATATACTCCATATCATCGTCTATTTGACGGCCTGTTGATGAATCAATTGACCGGCGTATCCGCTTGTGTTTCAACTGCTTTGATGGATCATCTGACAATATTTGGTGCCATACGTTACGGATGACAGAAAACGCCGTATCTCTGCTCAAGAACGTTGCAAATACATATCTTTGGTGTAAGGTTCGAATTACAATCCCATTTGGAAACAAAACTGCAGTTGATCTTTTTTCAATTTGGATCACCTCCTGCAAGGGGATAACGAGATGTGTCACCCATCCTAAAATATTGGAGTTGAAACAAATATAGTTTTTCGTAAGAAACATTCTCCCTTGAACAAGTATATCTTTTGACAAAGCACAACTAAATGTGTCCACCAAAACCTCAGATTGGGGTACTTTTTTGAATAGTTGATGAAACTCCTTATTTCTCTTTTCAGAGGAAAATTTGATATTCGAAAACTCGTCATCTTCTTCAAAACCTTCACCAGAATCATCTATATTTGCCGATTGTGCACTCCGTACTGATTCTAATGGAGACCCGCTTGTAGATGCAACTGTTGATAGAGTGTTGCTGGAACGATTGACCAGTTTGGACCTCAATTCAGGATGCTTCACTTCTGTTAAATTCTCAGAACTGCCTCCTGGCGAAGTTAGTCTTTTCACTGATGTCGATTTTCTTCTGTCCATTGCGGGACTCAAGGTTCTTTGTCTTCGGATGGAGTTGTTGGCTGGCAGAGCATTGGCAGCTCTTTCAGGTGGCATTTTGTCGAAAATGTCCAAAGTTAAATTCCCTTGACCAAGAGTATTCAATGGGGATTCTCTTACTGATTCAAATTGAATTCTTGACGCCGATATCGCAGAAGGAAGTTCCCCGATTTTATTTTCTCCTTCTGCACTGTTCTCTTTGGATTTATCGTTGGTTTCTTCCTCATCTTTTTCATCTAGAGACCCCTTTGAACTATTATTTGTAATTATTGTGGGTTTAAGTAAGGATTCTAGTTTATGTGCAAAAGAATGTTCCTTACTTTCCTTCCCATTTGACTGTTTTGTATCTTGCTTCTGGTTGGCGTGACTTTCATCAGAATTTCCTGCTAGAGCATTTTGCGCAGCATTCAAAATGGTGGAAAGAAGACCTGTCGAGTCCGATTTCTTCATAGATTCATCTTTCGGATCTGCTTCCGCCTCGTCTTTCTTTTTGTCGTTGGAATGATGTAGATGGATCGTCGGAAGATGGGAAATATGGTGCAGTTTCTGACTGGTGGCATCGTCACCGTTCGTAGGAGAAAAGTCTATCTCGCTTATGGCAATTTTTGGAACTGTTCCTCTAGTAGAGTTTGTGGATATTTCCACAAGCGGACTATGCGAGAGTTTTATTGAGTTCGGCGTATCGGTAGCTTGTCGCACAGGAGCAATCGGTTCCGGCTGATGAATTTTCGCCGTACTCATTGCAAGTTTGGTTGGTTCTAGGTTCTAAGTTCTGGAATAATACACTGGTAAATTGACCCCAGCAGAACCAATGACTATCGCAGTAAATGTTGACCTGGTCAAACCCAAGTGTCCCGATCACAAACACGACCAGCACCCCGTACGAATGCAAACGACCAATTGAACCAACTCCGGTATAATTGGTAAAACAAAGACGGTAGGATTTTCTAACTGTGAGAAACTCCGTAGTCTAAAAAGCGAGCAAGTGACTTTGCACAATCAAAGCAATCTAATACCAGCAAAAGCGTACGAACGAAAAGAACCCCACGGTAACACTTCACTAACTAGCCGTATGGGTTGTGCTTAGGAATAGCGCCAATAATTTTGACTCAGTCGGTACTTTATATATGCATGGAACCGGAGTGCAAGCAAGCAATCCTGTAACAGAAATGTAAGTAATATGAAATTTTATGGTAGTAATTTTATTACCCAAGCAAAGAAATGAACGTGTAATTGAGACTCTACGCAATTTTAGGATTTTCCTTGTATTCTGCAACTATTCTATAACACAATGCACCAGGGTTCGATTTACTGCGAAAGCTGATTCCATGTTACTCCACTCCGTTCAACCCGTAGATATAGGCAGGAGCCCAACTTAAGCACTATAGCATGATTGTGTCGTACTAAAATTGTATTGCGTGTGGGTAGCAACCGACAAGCGGGTGTTGCTGGCCGTATGGAGTAGAGGCGACAGAAAAGTGTGTGTAAGGTTTAGTTCAAATGTGCGAATGCATACTCTAGAAGCATTACACTCTAGGATCCTTTTATAGACAGACGCAAATGTATATTAACTAAGAACAGAAAGAAGAAACGAAGAGAAGTCTAAATTTTTGTGTCGGCGGAATTAGTTGGAGATTGGTGCGACTAATCCTCCAACGAGCTGGGACAAGTGGGTATCGGCATCGTAATCAATGTCGAAGACAGAGTATGCGGTTTCGCAGCCACTGTGCTCAACAACCGTGTTTTCTGATGGTAATGAGCAGTCACCGTTTTCGCAAACGGTCAATGCTTCCCATTGGCTGGGGGTGTAGGAAAAAGAGTTGGATGTTTCGTTGTAGGCCAAGTCAGCACCGTATGCGTACTGGCCAGTCAATCTGGTGTGAACCCATTTTGGAGAAATGCAAGCTTCATCTTTGGATTGGTATCCAACTTTAGGGTAGTTGACGTTGATCCCAACTCCAAGTGGCAAGACTCGGTTGTCACCGGCAGCTTTGAAAAGCTGGTTGACGAATTCAGTGGTCTTTTCTGCATAAATGGTGGATGGAGACAATGGATCGTTCAAGTCCAAGTCATCGCTGTATAACGAGTTGTTTGAGTTTGATCCCGAGAATGCCACTGCTGGGATTCCTCTGTATACGGCGTTGTAGGTTGCTCCCATAGTTCCTGAAAGGGTAAACATACCTGGAGACATGTTGGTACCTTCATTTGGACCAGAAACTACCAAGTCCACGGACACATTTTGGAAATACTTTGGAGATACATATTTGAGCCAGAATGCAACACATGAAGCTGGGGTACCATTGAAGTACCAAATGTGGTCGTCTTCAGGCTCGTGGTCCCATGATGGAGCTCCAGCCTTAACGTAGGCAAATTCCCCGTCCGTTTGCAAGGTTGGAGAAGTTGGAACATCGAACTTCCCACCGAAACCAGATCTTTGTGAAACTGGTGCAACCAAGTACACTGTGTGGCCTATAGAGTTAGTACAAGAGCGAATTGAGTTTACAAACAGCAATAGTCGGCCATGCTTATACCATATGGCGTAAGCATTTAGTACGTACCAGCTTCTTTCAACTTGTAGTAGGTGGCTCTGATATTTGTGCTAACCCACCCGTCATCGTTGGTTAACAAAATTGTTTTCGCAAAGACGGTGGTTGCAAAGGCCAAGAAGAACAATTGAGCGAATTGCATATTGATGGGAACGGTGATGAAACAATTGTTCGAAATGGTGATTACTTCTGACGTATTTATAGTATTTTTGGCGTCGATTAGCTATCGAATGATGTATGGTGAGCACAATGGCTAGGGTACCACGTTGAGCAAACGGAAATGTATGGTGAAATATCAATTGGCACCATATGCACCGTGAACAAAAAATATTTCCAGGAACAATTACGACAAGAAAATAAATCAAAAGTGTGCTGAAGATGCCAGTCTTAGGGCACTCAAACCGTTGAGTTGATCTTGTAGCTCCCACGATAGAGCGTCTGCTTCAGCACTTGCGCAAGTGGAACTTCTGGAGTATAAAAAACTAGCACTACTCACTTGCTGCAGGCACTTCTCTGGGACAAGCCCAGATTTTAACGTTAAAGATTTCTACTCAGATGGCCTATCTACCCCTAATCCAAACTAACGAATGCATGGATTATATTGTACTTTCCATATGTAGATCGTCACATTCGCTACGAAAGTGACGAGCTAAAGTAAAATATTATGAGGCCCTTATGTACGTTTATGCACAAGGCCAGTCCTCGTGGTACAAATGATTTCATCGGGCAACTTAGCTCTGAGAGAATGCTATTTCTTCGATGTAAGTATTGTTGAATAGTACATCCTGTAGAAGATGGGAACTAACGCTGTCGTGACCGCTCAAGGTTTGTTTAGGGTCCCATTCTGGTGCTGTATGATAGTATTCGATCGTTCCACCAATAGTGCACCGCTGTTGGACAATAATGCTTGAAATTTATCCTATTGTCTGTACATCGGGATTGTGTCGGTTATTCACTTTGAGAGGCAGCCTATTTTGACCAATTGTGTCCTCTTTGAGCATCTACAAATTACGACTTTCCGAACAACAATGCAATGGCACTGTGCTTACAAACCTCGTGCATGTGTAAATCAAACTGTTCACTACAATAACACAAACAAGATATAACGAACAGAGGTTTTATGGCTGCTGTTTAATCCACAAGTTGCGTTTCACCTACAAATCCAATAGATTTCCCCTAGCAACGCAACCCAAAAAGCACCACTATACAACGAAAATTGCACATCACTCAGTCTAAATAGACAATTTGAGACGGGCAAATTGGTGAACTCGTCGCTCTATTCCTGTCAAATCACAACTATGCTATAACAAGCTAAAGAAAGTGTTTACGGCTCTAGGTGGAAGCGGCTCCTTATGGTAGCTCTCCATGGTAGCGCCCGCGACCCCATGTTGAGAATTACCACGGACGATTAACAACCGAGGTGGTATTCGGAGTAAACTCGGAGTGCATGTGGCGAGTGTCAAAACGCACTCCCCCGGCTCATTGACGTGCCATCCGCGTAATTGTGAGCACATTCAGTAAAATGTCGAGCACCGTCCCCACACATGTGAACAAAATCCTCTTTCGCATGCCACAACGCGATTTAATCCCAACATCCAAAGAAACCACTAAGCTGTAACAAGAGTTGATTCAACATGGCCGTGTTTTCCAGTTTAGCATCCTTCTTCAAGCGCCACAAGCGAAAGATTCTCATCACGGCGTCGGTTTCTGTTTCGGTTTATTACTTGGTTAATGAATTCGTTATAAAGAAGTTCAGAAATTTCCAAAATAGCTTGAAGCAGGAGTTGATCTTCAAGCAGCAAATCAAGCAACGGTTCATTCAGACTCAACAGGACTGTTATTACACGATTCTTGCCCTTTTACCGGTGATGACCACTCCGATTGTGGAGTATTTGCCAGTAGAACTCATCACCCAGGCGTTGAGAATGAAGAAATCTAACCAAGACTCGTCCAGCCATGTCAACGGAACAAACAATTTGACAGAAGATAACTTGAATTTGTTGGATAACGACCCTAAAATTTCCAGCTACCTTGAAAAATCGAAAATCGAGTTGTGGAACATGTTGAAAATTAAGACCATCACTAGAACTCTTACGTTGATTTACTCGTTGAGTGGGTTGTTGTTGATCACAAGATTACAGCTTAACATTTTGGCAAGAAGAAGTTATCTTGAAGCTGCCATCGAAATGGCAGGTGTGACCAATGTCAACCAGAATATTGATTCTGAAGAAAACTACATGATTGAGCAATCGTACTTGAGTTTGAGTTGGTGGTTGTTGAATAAAGGCTGGTTCAACATGGCAAACATTATTGAACCTTTGGTTATCAACAGATTCGGTTCTGTCAAACCAAAGACCGAATTGACAGTGCAAGACTTTGAAGACAGCTTGCTCGACATCGTGTCTCAAATATCACCAAACCAGTTATTGGCCGGCTTGTTCCCTAAAGACTACGAAGATTTAGTGGAAACTTTGTTGAACACCAACCCTGGTTTGATTGAGACCTTGGACGACCATTCGTCCAATTTAATGAAATTGATTAACGAAACCAATTCCATCATTTACGAAAACAGCTACGTTGAAAGTTTATTACATTCTCTCGTTGAAACTGCGGTTTCCACGTTATCGTTTAGTTTATCCAACAGCTTGAACGAAACCAGTAATAGCTTATTGGCATCATCAACCGAAGCTAGTGCCGGTGTACTACCACCATTTTCCGATAACTCACAAAACAAGTTCAAATTGGCGACATTTTTGGCGCAATTATCGGTTCAAAACAACATTTTGATCGATAACAACAACATCATGCCACAAACTGAAATTGACGAGGAAGACATAGAAGGGTTCATTAATAGTTTGACCAACAAAGATATCAACGAAAGCCATTTGACAGGTAATATTTATGTTAACAACATCAACCAGTTGGACGAATTGGACGAATTTAGTGCCGGAATCTACAGTAATTTTGAATGAGACGAAAATGCATTTCAGTCAGTGTGCAAGTGCCATGGTTGAGGTGGGATTCGGCTATAAAATTAACCCTGGAGAGCTTCATTTAGTTGACCATAGCTGCGACAGCTCTGATTGACGACCAAGGAGTTTTTCTTTATTAGCAGTTAGGTTATAGAAACGTTTATATATAATGTCAAATGTACTTTACTTCAGCACTTAGTGGCCAGTCCAAGTTAGACAAAATTAGTAGAAGAATCTCAGAGATTAGGAATAGATTATGTACAGAATGAGCCCTGTTTCTGCAATTTTCCATAGATTAGTGTGGGGCCCACAATGACAGAAGTGGGAAGCCGTGGCAAGGTTTGCGGAAAGTGAATCAATTGAAAGTCGTAGTAGGAATGTGCAGCAGACTGTAGAGGCTCGTGGTACGGCTTTCAAATTTAGTACGTCAAATATTGATAGGCAGCGCCCAAAGGGCCCTAAGACTTAGTTTTTCTACGTCGCACTTCGGCCGAGCACGCTGGTGGTGGCACCGGGCAGGACTTGCATCTTTCGCACCCTGATTTGTGAGGAAATAAAAGGCACAACACCACCGTTTGTAAACCTTCCAGTTTATTTATTCATCAGTAGCACAATGTCAGATTACAAGGTGATTCTTATTTCTGTTGACGACGAGAAGTTTCCCGTTGACGTCAAAGTTGCGGAAAAGTCGATTTTGATCAAGAACATGATCAGTGATTTGAATCCAGACGGATTACAGGAAGATTTCGAAATTCCCACCCCCAATGTCAAGGCCAATGTTTTGGCCAAGGTGTTAGAATGGTGCGAACACCACAAGAACACTGTTTTCCCCGACGATGACGATGAGGATTCGAGAAAAACTGCTCCTATTGACGAATGGGACAAAAACTTTTTAAAAGTCGACCAGGAAATGTTGTATGAAATCGTGTTGGCAGCAAACTACTTGAACATCAAGCCTCTTTTGGACTCGGGATGCAAAATTGTCGCTGAGATGATCAAAGGGAAGTCTCCTGAAGAATTGCGTAGAACTTTCAACATTGTCAACGACTTTAGTCCCGAAGAGGAGGCTGCCATCAGGACAGAAAACGAATGGGCTGAAGACAGATGATTTCTGTACCTATATCTGCGGTTTACGGTCTATGTTGTGTCTGTAGTTGCGGCACTAGAGGCGATCCAATGGCCCTATTTGCATGTTTTTGACTCCAACTCGGTGAAAAATCGGTCTTTTTTAATGAAAATTTGCCGAGTACACTCAGCAAAGCACCAAGAGTGTGATCAATGCCTCGATTGTCTAGGTCCCTTATATAATTTGTCTTGTTTATTGAATAGTATGGTTTAGTAATGTTCCTCAACGTAGTATGCAGACGGGCCCTCTACCACAAAACCTAATCAGGAAAGTTTTTTTACTGCTAAAAGTTAGCAACACCTGAACTCCTTCCCCCAGCTGGCGACGTTTGGTAGTAAATAAGTTGAATCCGTTGTGTTCTGGAGGACGTTTCATCGGGACGATTTTTGAAAAATTTACAAACACCTCGACTTCCATTCCACCGGTACCATGTCTGGAGCAGACGGCAACGAGGTCAATCCCCAAGCAATTCGGGAGCTTCCCAAGATGACCAGTGCTGAACTCGCGGGCCTCGAAAGACTGGTGGCGGCAGAGTTTCGTGATTTGGGCCGTTCATACATTCAGGCCCGGCTAGTCAGAATTAACCAAATGATTGAAAAATTGCTGCAACTGATAAAGCTAGCCACGGCCAACGATAAGAACTGGTTGAAAATATACAATTTCGAGATCGAGACAATCAACAATATCACAACAAATACCGAGGATTTGGTGTTGGTGAAGGACGGAGTGTTGCTTTCCAAGGCCGACTTGTTGAAGTCTGTAGATGAATATGAGGAGGAATTGAAGGAGATTTTTAAGAACCTACAGAGTCCGCTAGACTTTGATGAGTCGCTCAATAAGCCCGAGGAGTCGAGATTGCCGTTTCCGTACTTGTTTGACCAGGTTTTCCAGGACCATAAAACTGGGTTGAAGACGATCATAAATGAAAAGGATTACCAGACAAGACTATTGAAAACGTTGTCCAAGTCAAACTCGTCGATTATATGGAAGCAGTACTTTCACAAAATGTGTGCACGTAAACGGCAGCTTATAGACGAGACGATGGACGAGTTGTACCAGTTGGAAAGGCAGTACCGTCACCATGACTCTCGTGTTATCCATTACCGTAATCAGCACTACTACAGATCTGTGCTCAGTCCTAATGACTTGGTGAGGTCGTACGACGATAAACCATTCAACACTACGAAGGTCAACACCACCAATACCACCGATCTTGACGAAATTGTGCCGAACAATCGAGACCCAAACTACGCTAATTTGGACAATATGTACTTGCAGAAAAACAAAATCGAGATGACAAACATCAGAAGAGACATCTTGAACAAGTTCCACAATTTCAGCTATTCCCAGTGCTTTGATGACCAGGTCCCTAATAAACGCACTAAACTACAAACTTGTTCTGGTTTATCAGAAAACCAGATTGATCAGGACCTTTTTTTGATTTCAAAGGGGATACGCGAACAAGACGGTGAATCCGTTGACGACGTGGTGGATGTGCAGGAAGATGTAGAGGACGAGGAGGACGAGGACGAAGAAGACGAGGAAGACGAGGACGAAAGCAACGAGGAAGAAGATGATGATGATGAAGAAGATGAAGATGAAGACGTCTCGGAAAATGGCATGAATGAAGAACTTGCAGAGAAATATAGACATTTACTTGGTGTGGACAAATCGCCAGGGCTGCTATCTGCTGCACCTTTGAAGATGCCTCCTTTGGAAGCGTTTCCAAATTTGCTATGATTGCCACGAATTAATGATTACGAAAACCATTTATTAATAGTTCTATATATGATAAATAGTACCGAAGTGAAAACTCGCACCTTATTTGTATGTATTTTGCTGACCTGGATTATCGATGAAGTGGTTTGACATGCCATACGTCTTTGAGGTAGATTAGTTTACTTTGGTTCATAAGCTTGGATTACACGAGTTTACTCTTTTTCAAGTAATACGCTGGCATTCTTCAAGTTGGCATCGTCGATGGTACAAGTCAACGACTCGATGAATTTAAACGAACGGTTGGAGCTGTTTGTCAAGTTGAAACGTTCTGATGGCTCGATTCCGTACTTTTCGGGACTTTCTTGTAAAACAAATTTCAACCATTCATACAAGTTTACCACCTGGTCAGTCAATGCAAACTTGTGTACTAGTCTGGTTCCATTAGGGAATCTGACCTGAATTCTTGTGAAATTTTCGCTTGGTTCTACGTGTTCAACGGGTTTTATAGATTCAAATGGGTCTTCGGACTGGGGTTCTTCCACTTCTTCTACTGGCGATTCTTGTTCGTTGGCATTGTTTTGCGTGGCTAAATCCCCATTAGATGCCAACGAGTGTTTGATGGCAAATTCTATTTGCTGCTCCTCGGTCAAGGCATCGGGATCGAACTTTGTTTCGTGCTCTACGATTGGATTTTGCGACCCTGGGTTTAACGAGAAATTCTCCAAAAACTGCTCTACTTCTTGCAGCCATTTTGCCACGTCAGGAACCTCGCCGTCCTTCCAGGTTCTCAATCTTTCACCAGTCCATGAGTCCAAAATCGCAATGTGGGGGAAAGTGGTTGTATGATAGAAATTCTTGTAGTGCATCCCATTTGGTGAGTTTTCTTGATATTGCAAAAAAATGAAGTTATCCTTTACGATGTTTTTGATTTGAGGATTGGACCAAAAGTCTCTGTTTAACACTTGTGACTGGAACTCTGATGGATCTTGGATGTTGACCAAGATCCATTTTTTTTCGGCTTTTCCCTTTTGTTTGGCCGTGTCGAGATTGGCCACCGTCATGAGGTCAAATGGCGGCCTGAACAAGTTGGCAAGCCGTCTTTGTGTTGATGTCAACTGCTCCTGTCTTTCGTTTCTCATTCGTGCTCTTCTTGACATTGGTTGGTGGGGCCGATCAGTCTCATCGTCATCGCTATCGATGACGATTACGTTGTTTTCTTCGTCATCTTCTACATATTCATCGTCGTCGTCCAACTCTTCAAACCGGTCCTCGTAGTATCGGTTCTCCTCGTCAGTAAATCTCTGGTTAAATACCCCTACTCTACCGCCACCAAAGATATCGCCTGGCCGGTCAAAGTTGGGTGCTGTCCCAAATCCAAAACTGTCCACGAGTGTTTCGTGGCGATGGACACTTGCGTCGGCCTCTCTCACGTCGCCGTATGCTTCTTCTTGTAGTTTCCGTGCTAGTTCAGCGTCAGCATCGCTGGCTCCACCAGGGGCACCACCAGTGGCAGTAGGTGGAGGATGTGATTCCATGTATAACGTCACGGCGTAGTCCAAGTCACCGCCAGTGAGTTCTAAGTACTGCTTGGCCGTAGCCTCATCTGTGGTTCCTGTAACCCCCAAGAATACCGGTACCAATTGGTCCATAATCGATGGCGTTAGTTTTAGTTACAATCAGACCAATTATCAAATGGTACAGGAAGAAATTATATCTAAATAACAGACAGCGTCCCAGAACAAGGAATACTGAATAGAGGTATACGGCTGCCATACAGCACCAGTGCGGTCATCACGGGGAGAAAAGAAGATGCGGCACTATTAGGCACAAGAGACGACGTAAAAATACGTCACAGTAGGGACACCAGGCACAGTTACCAGGAGGACGTGATTTTAGCCAGGTATTTTGTGATTAGTATGGCAGTGGCTGTAGGGGACGAAGAGTGGTGGACGTAAAAGAAATAGATGTAGAAGTAGAACTAGGGAAAGCGGGTGGACAAGTAGCAGACCGTTGGTGACTGATGTTGTTGGTTGTGATGTACTGAGGGTTAAAGAGTACGAGAGGCACCATGTGGTGGGAGCACGGGATGTGTTCATGAGTATCAAGACCAAGAATGGAGCTACGCACTATTAGATACAAGTTAGTGAAGACACAAAGAGATCAAATGTCATCACGTCCACAGCAAAGGTCTGAAATTTGTAGGAACACAGACAACGATGTGCATGAGGAATACACCGTATTCCACCAGTTTCACGGCTCTTGTAGTGAATGCAACTATAGTATATTATCTATGCTAGTTATACGCTTTACTTGAAAATGAAACTTTCCAATAGTTGCCTAACGCGATTATCAACTGATCCGTTCAACAATAGCTGTTTAAGATACGCCCATAAGCATGTTTACTGGATGTCTAGATCTATTTCATTACTCTTGATAGCACTTGTTTATACTCCATTATCGGCGTGGTTACCTGTTCGTGGTTTCCTGTTCTTCGGCCTTCCGTTTGTACGTCGTATGTCTACTGAGTCGTCACCTAAAAGGTCATCTGGACAAAAACTACATAGGTTACTGCGATGGGTGCTTTTGAAGTTACCATGTCAATGTTTGCCGTGATTGCGACTAATTTTCACCACTTGAATGCCAAACTAAGCTGTCTTTTACTTGATAATTCCATTTCAACGTTCAAACATTCTGTCGACCTATTGCGAGCATAAGTTGTTCTCTTCGACGTAATGCGTGCTCCCTAGCCCGAAAGTTCTTTCTGCAATTGCATTTTTGAAAACTCACTTCTGAAACGTCTCACCGTTTCCAATTTCTTCAAGATGTCTATTGGTTTGAAGCATAACTTAAAGGGCGGAAAGTAATTTTCGAGACCCTGTATTAAGATTGTGGAGTAAGTTAGACTTTTTAAATGAATCAAATTCTCTTTGTCTGCCTTAGTTTGAGTATTCATATTGCAAAGTAACCCAAACCCCAAAGTTGTCGTTTGCTTTTGTTGGCGGCGGTCTTTTTGCAGCCAAATTCGGCATGTGCATGAGTGCGTACAGCAAACTTGCAGCAAATCAACACAAGGTCACCCACGTCAAAAGGGACAAAATATACATCAATGTGCAACGTTTTGTTTCCAGAATCACACCAGCACCAAATGAGGCTCCCCGCGTCTTACAAAGTAGCCAAGTCTGTATTTAGTTGACTTTCAATTTTCAGGGCCACAAAATAATTTGCAGCACCTATGCAACACAAATGCCAAACGTGCAACAAAGGTGTTGGTGCTTCCACAACACACCGTACTAAACCTTACAAATCATGGACGATAACTACACAACTACACAACTAACACTAGTGATAGAGCACTTCCACAGCCATACAGTTGAATACGTGGGACTACGTAACCTTGCTTCTCACGTGCCAGCCTTTGCTGACAAGTCTAAACATCAAACAAGAACAAACTGGCGTAGATTACCAATAAAGCACTGATGGACAGAAATACAGAGTCCTCGGTAACGAAAAGCCTTGTGTTTAATGTAGTTGAATTCAAATTTTAAAATTGCTCTACTGTTTGAGATGGTACATGATGTAGTCTTTAGAGACGGTGTGCAAACCCTGTAACTCTTAACTCGTAACTCTTCTGAGGAGTCGATACTCAACATGTCCAACGAGTTATCCACTCTAACCGAATATTCATACCCAGTTGCACTATTTTGCACACTTATTAGTCCTCAATATAATGTTGGTGCCACATCTCAGCCCAACACTCAATTATTGGGTGAACTGGAAATCAACGGCATAGCGTAAAATCTCACCCACTCTATATGCATAGAACGTAATAGTCACTTCATAGGCGGTAGGCGCTAGAGTTTGTCCAAGTAAAGGTATATCGTCAATTACTTGTGTGAGTCACCACCCCCGCCCTAATTTAGTGCGAGCCGTGGATTCTGTCGACCTAACCTAGTACCATACGGATCTGGTGCACCCACGACGTCTCATTTCTTGTGGTGCTGATAAAAATGATCACTAGTGCTGGAACTTACTTGTGGTAATACCTGAGTGATTTAAATCTAAATAAGCGTTTTTGTACCAGAGAATTTTGTGTTCCCTTTCTGTGGCGACTGCTGTTATTCTAGGTGTTTTTTCTGTGCCATTTTTTTACATCTTTCCGTCAGTTCGTGGTATTACAACAAGTTGCCAGATTCACCGTTACAAGTGATTCTTTGTTGTTTGATACAAATTTGTACTTGGTATTGAGCCATAGTGACTATAGTTTGTTTCAGGTGATACAATAGTGATTGTTTCCTTGATCGTGCTGAACTGTCCTCTAATTATCGAGTCAGACTACGTACATTTTCCCTTACATTGATCCACTGTTGAATCCTACTCCTTCCTTGATTGATTCCTCACATAGTATATTCCTTGTTATCGGTCAATTGTGTACATATTGAGTTATTGTTGTACACATTTCCACGGATTTTGAGTGTGTTTTATTTGTTGGTCTAGGTTTACCAGAGTCCTCAACATTTGGCTAGCCAAAAGCACATTTTATTCATTGTCGTTAGTAAAGCGTGTGACTACTGCGACATTCTTACACGTATACACCTTATTTGTACTGTCACATCCCATTAGCACTGGCTAATTTTTTGCATTTACCCGATTATTTCATTTATCTACGTTTGTTTATGTCCATTTAACGAAAATTTTACTAGCATTACCATTACTTCATATTTTGTTTGATTTGGTCTTTTAAATTGGTTCTATCTATTATTATTTTTATTTCAATCATTGGGTTACTATAGTTTACATCAGGAATACTCGTCAAATCGATTATTTGAATAGAGGTTTAATAATATCACTTTGCATTTTATACAATGGATGACTATGAGAATTATGAAAACGGTGGTTTATTACATGAC
This sequence comes from Suzukiozyma palmioleophila, assembly GCA_030560805.1. Lineage (NCBI taxonomy): Eukaryota > Fungi > Ascomycota > Pichiomycetes > Serinales > Debaryomycetaceae > Suzukiozyma > Suzukiozyma palmioleophila. The sequence goes on from JAKTVY010000004.1 coordinate 527,918, forward strand.
AGATACAAAAAAATCAGTGATATTAGTGAAGGATCCTATGGGATGGTATCAGTTGCTAAAGACACCAAAAGAGATGATAAAGTGGTAGCAATCAAGTACATTTATCCGGTTGATTACAAGAAAAAGTCGACTGGTAAATCATCTAGACCATTATCGAGTCCAGCAAAATTAAGATCACCTCCTACCAACGAACATTCTATCAAACCTTCAAAACAATCAATCTTGAAAACTTTAAAGGATGAAGCCCAAAAAGAAATCCGAATTCACAAGATTTTGGGGACACATCCTAATATCAGCACATTATATGATCATTTTGAATCATTCTTAGTCCTTGAATTTTGCAGTAGAGGTGATTTGTACGAAGCTATCCAAAATGGCAATGGTCCTTCCACTTCCCAAGATGTGAAAGATGTGTTCATGCAAATTATTAATGCGCTAGAATACTGTCATTCTCATCAGGTTTATCATAGAGATTTAAAACCAGAAAACATTTTAATTGCTGAAGACTGGTCGATCAAATTGTGTGATTGGGGTTTAGCAACAACTACGCAAATCATTACCAACCAAGATGAGTTCGATATTGGTTCAGAAAGATATATGGCACCAGAATTATTTGATAATGAGCTCGAAAGTTACGATGCTTCTAAAATTGATCTTTGGTCAATTGGTATCATTTTGTTAACATTGGTGTTCCACAAAAATCCATTTCAAGTTGCAAATTATTCTGACAAAAGGTTCATCCAGTTTGTCAACAACCGGGAGGCACTATTTGATATTTTCTCAACCATGAGTGGAGAAATGTTTTCCGTTTTGAGATTCTCATTAAACATCGATCCTACCAATAGAGATTTAGCCAGCATTAAATCTGAGTTAAATCTTTTGAAATACTTCACAATTGATGAAGAGTATTGGGGAAGTGAGATGGATGATGAGGAAGAAGAAGAATTAGAAGAGTCAGCAGATTCAGATTATGAAGACAATCGGTTCTACAATAGAGAAGAAGCTTCAAAGGAACCCTCCATCTCACCGGTTAAGAATATGGAAGTACCTGCTTTAGAGTTCACTGAACCAAAAGATGAAATTACTGAATCAGAACCAATGTATCAGTCCAATGAAAACGAATCTACGAAGCCCACTAAGCCTTCTGTTTGCATTGACGATTTCCCTATTCCTCATAATCATAGAGCAGATGCATTGCTTTCCGCAAATAGTTCGTTGAAACCTATTCCTATTGGGGGTTCAAATGTTAAATTTATTAGAAATACCCGGAAACCGTTCAATGTGGCATCATACAACCAGTCACACAGTAGTAAATTTAGTGGAAGCTATAGAAACTTCAACAGAGAGGATTTTTTCACCCCAAAATCGATTTTCAATCATTATATGGATAAGTATGGAGAGCAAAGATTCAACAATTCCGATAGACCATACAATGGATCGTACCATTCTCATCACCACTCTAGTAACAGTGGTAACAGAAAGTACAACGACAATTGGAAGCGTAATGGTAAGAAACCTAAGCGGAGAAAGAAGAGGAAAAACAGACAATTTAACGATGGACGTGGAATGGAAAATGGTGGAACTAACAGTATTGCAATTTCAGGGAATGGTTACTTGGGTGACGGGTCCGATCGTTTTAATGGTTTCGATCGCTTTAATGGTTTTGACCGTTTTAATGGTTTTGATCGTTTTAATCGTAGGAAGTCAACCCTGCATACTCTCAAACTAAGGAAGAATGTTGCCCCTGCCGCAAATATGTTAACTAGTACATCTGTGGGCACAGGCATGAATGGAACGGTTCCAACGCTCAACCCTCCACTTCCAAATGTCAATTCTTCAGCTCCGTATGGAAGTGCTGGAAAGTATATTCCACCTTTTTTACGCTCCCCAAATTACAATAAATCACCTGAAATTGAGCCATTGAATGAAGAGATCGAGAAGCTCAATTTGAATCGCGATTTAGACGAAGTGTTCCATCTTGAAGATGATTTTGAATTTCCACCAGTTTCCGATGTCAAAGAAGAGGTCGTGGCACCTGAACCTCATGATCCTTTATTCAAGAAGTTTTACTGCAAGGATGGATATCAGGATGAATCTCACGAGATTAACCACGCTAAACTGGGAAATAGCACGATGAACTATAATCCTGGCAGACGAGCAATGGCAATAAATAGAAGACCGCTCTCAACTGGACATTCATTATATGATGTGTCAACGTTGTCGTCTTCGGCTACACCTTCTGGAAAGTATGTTCCACCTTTTAGAAGAGGTTCCCATTGTTCAGCAAATCAATCGGTAAAACATAAACCTAAGCGAACTGCTAATGATGATTGCATTAATAGCGGATTTTCTTCTAGTGACGTCTCATCGTCAGTACCCAGTGATGGTGATTGGATGAAATTTAAGAAAGATTGGAGCGATTATGATTGACTTGAATCTACACACATGTATTTAGTCTCATTTAGTTTTAAGCGAATGTCACGAAGTTTTACTATAGTTTAGCAGATTTTGTACAAAAATGTAAATTATATATTAAAATTAATTACGATGTGAACTATACAAAGACTAAACGGAAAACGAGCCCATTATTCGAGAATCATCTGATTATGCTTTTCAATAATGGCATTCAATTCGAATTCGTTTGGAAGTGTTCTTACTTCTGTATTGTTTAGGGCTTTTCTCACTTGCAATATAATACTAGCTATCTTTTGGTTATGCTTTCTAACTAGTTTAGCGTAAAACAACCCACACGCGTTGCAGAGACAACGAGTACCATCTGGCCCTTTTCTCCATTCTGGAGTATCTCTACATGCGCATTGAACACAGTATGAAAATTCTTGATTTTTCTTTCTGACTGGAGCACTTTTCTTCTTTGGTGAAGTAGTCAATTTGGTTCGCGAAGCCGATGACTTAGATGTATGAAGACAAGACCGAATTGGAGTCAGAGTATTGACCTCTAATGCACACTGGGATCGATTTCCTTCAGTAGGATGTGTATCGTTTTGTTTTGAGACAGGATGATGAACTCTTCCCATTTCTAATGGAGATGGAGTCAAGTCGTTTTGTGACACACTTGGTGTTGCAGAATTGATTTCTGCCCAGGAAGACCGACTGGAGGAGGAATGTTGTGAACTAGTGACGTTCAGTTGGGTTCTTACATTGTTGACTTGAGTAGTTGTGTTGTAGATATGATGACGAGCTACAAGTAAATTATTCAAATCCGATAGACTATGATAAAGTGAAAAGAAGTTCTGTGGGAGTGTTTGCTTGAAATGATGGCACTGGGAAGCAGATAATTCGTCCCAAAGAAGACAATTAAAAGGAGTTGAGTGCAACCAGCTGGCCATTCTGTTCGTGGAGCTCGACAAGTTTTGGATATGGGTAGCTATATCATTGTATTTTGTGTTAATCAAACGATCAATATCTTCAAGTGAGTGATGAGAAGGATCAAACGAGTGGACTACATTTGTAAATTGGATCTCGTTGGTGTCGATATGCTTGACCAACTCCGTAAACGATGGTAAGATAGATTGTTGACTCATAATGAAAACAGAAAACTATCAACAGCAAAACATCGTGCCAACGGATTCATTTAAGTGGTACAATTACCAGATTGAAATCATTGATCTATGGTTTCCATGTTAAGATCCTATTATGGATGAATGATCCAGACCAATCTTTATAGGTGAAAAAATTCAAGCAGACTAGATTAAATTGGGGAAAAATCCTAATGAATGGATTTCAAATAGTCATCTGTTCTGAATTAGTATTTTGATGAAGATTCATAAAGCTTCATATCACGCTGCTTTTTTGTAGATACTACAAGTTTAGTTGAGTGGCTGCAAAAAAGTCGTGCCGAAATTTGCAACGATTCGTAAATTCTTTGGGTTTGTGTAATGTTTCAGATTGAGAATCTGAAACACAAATTTGACACACGAACGTTTCAAAAGTTTATATTTAAGTATCTATTTGTTTTGACAACTTTATTGTATCTTGTCTCAATATAGTACAAACGTGTTGTTGTAACATTCGCAAAGTTGGCTGTACATTTGTGAAGAGCTGTTTGAGACTGTTTTGACTCGCCGTCAAATTTCCAGTATTCCCCCCCACTTGATATCTCAAATTATACCGACTCACCACAACGTTGTATTTATACTTGTACTAGTCTGCTCACCTTTGTAATTGGAATCCTGGTCTAGACAATTGTCTACTTACATTACTAGCTTTATCAAATTTTGGTGTTCCTCCAAAAAAAATTCTGTTGGAGAGAAAGTCAAGACAAACTACAGCATTGAGCAACATTCTCTCGTTATTCGTTACATCTTGCATCCTACAAACTCAAAATGCATCCAAATGAGCAGGTTTCATACCCTGTTCCCAATCAAGTGAAGGAATCCTTGAGGTTAATTGAAGATTTGAAATTCTTTTTGGCTACTGCTCCAGCCAATTGGCAAGAAAACCAAGTGATTAGACGATATTATTTGAACCACGATGAAGGTTTTGTCAGTTGTGTGTTTTGGAATAATCTTTACTTTATTACTGGTACCGATATCGTCAGGTGTATTGTTTATAAATTCGAGAACTTTGGACGGAAAATTGTCGATAGAAAGAAGTTTGAGGAAGGTATCTTTTCTGACTTGAGAAACTTGAAATGTGGCACAGACGCTGTATTGGAGCCACCACGTTCTGAGTTTTTGGAGTTTCTATTCAAGAACAGTTGTTTGAGAACTCAAAAAAAGCAGAAGGTGTTTTTCTGGTTTAATGTCCCTCATGACAAATTGATGATAGATGCTTTAGAAAGAGATTTGAAAAAGGAGAAGCAGGGCCAAGCTCCCACAACAATTGCGGCCAGTGAACCGGCATTATCGTTCAAGTACGATGAAGACCAGAATTTGTTAGCTCAATTCCAGAAACATTTGGATTTGCAAAGTGACTTTGCGGCAACGTTGAGCCTGGAGACTGCTTCTGAAATCCAATCGCCAGGATATAAATCAACATTGGCGACAAACCCAACAAGTTCCATAAAACAGGAACGAATACCCAATCAAAATGGTTTTGCTCAAGACCCAAACGACAATACCGATGATGAAAATGATTTTCCACTAGATTACTTCACCAAAGAAACAGAGCAAATGGACTATATAAATTTAGACCCAAATTATCTACCTGGTAGCTATAACACTTTGGTGGACGAAAATTTTGATTCACTTGTTGACGATTCAATATTTGTGCCTGGTCAAAATACGGCTAGTAACCCAATAATTTATAACGATGAATATCTCATCGAGCAAGCACAACCATTAAAAGCTTCAATTCCAGTTTTGCCCAGTTCGAGACCAGCTAACTACATGACTGTACCACTTCCAAATGATGACTATACTCAAGTGAAACCATTGTCAGCTAAAAATCAAATGGCATTTTCAACTAATCCATCTAAAAATCAATTTCCATCACGACTACTTGTTGGCCAACCCGGAAGTCAATATTATCCTCAACCATATTATCAGCCTATGGCTGATGGAACATCAACGTTTGGCGTGCCAACACAGGATTACTGGACTCAACCAAATGCCGGAATGGATTCAGGGTATCAACCATATTATGAACAAGATTATTACCCCGTCAATAATATGTACCCAGTATTAACACCAGTAATGGTGCAACAACAACCATACCCAATTACTCCAACAACAAGACAACAATTTGCATCTTCTTTGAGTAAAAAGAAGCGCCCCGCCTATCCATCAAAAACCACTAGCAAGGTTTCAAAACTTTCTATAGACAAAGACAAATCTTCCAAAAAAATCACCTAACGCTTTGGAAGTGGTGAGGAGTTTACGTCAAACCATGTTTTTACCATGGTTATGTAACTAACATTTGTCATGTATTATCTACATAATTAAATGGACATCAAACGATTAATATTCATGGCTGTAATGCTTGATTAAATTCTTCTGTGGAATAGTCAATCTGTTCATAATTTCATTCATTGATTGAGACCCGTTCAAATTAGTAGCCTTGACCAATCTTGAGTAAATCTGGATTGTATACCTTCTTATTTCTACTTCGTCATGTGCAATCAAGTCTTTGATGGCATTATCGATCTCTGATACAATTTCGTCATTAATGATCAATTGAGCATAATCCTGTGAAAGGACTTTCAATAGGCAACTCAAAGCACCAATAATGTACTTCAATGAATAGTCACCGACATTGCTCAATGATCTTAAAACTGTAACAACGATATCACTACTACTGTAGACGCCCAGCAATACTTCATCAAAAACTTCCCCGATTGCGACGTTTACTTCATAGGTTGCTTGTGGACATTCATACAAGTCCATCAATGTTCCCCATAGTTTTGGAAGTGAAATTTCAATTTTGTTGACCAATAGCAGTTTGAATATTATCAACCCACTCAAAATAAGCGACGGAGAGATTTTATCTATTCCGTTGAAAAAGCTCCATAAAGCATTTTCTAGTTCTGTTTTTCCTTGGGATTCGAAGTACTCTGAAAATTGCTCTATCGATTTGTGTTCTTGGATATATTTCAAAACGGAAACGAACGTATCATCAAGTATTGTTTGCGTGCTTATTTGCTTGCATAAATATTTGAAATTATCTTCAGAAAACAGATGATCTGTATCTATATTTTCCCCAATATCTTCAGGTGTCAACTTAGAAAGCTGAAAGTTAAACCAGTTTACTTCGCCATAGTTGTAGTCTCTAACCTTTTGCGGAGAACCTGTGGAATCTTCAAAGATATTGATTTTTCTGTTTCTACTTGAAATTGCTCTCAATGGATCAACCTTTTCAATAAACGATTGCAAGGACTCTTTATCTTCAAATTTATTCCGTTGTGAAAGTTCTGTAATCTTGACTTGTGAAAAGTCTTCGACTAACCCTGTAGACTGATCTATTGTACTGTGTTGCAAAATGAAGCGATTATCTTCGGGTATGCTTACAGCAATTGTATTCAATTTACCCAGATGGTTTTCTTCCTCAAACTCGTTACGTTCAGCAGACTCTGATCTTTCCATTACAATATCATCTTGATTATTTTGAGATCTTAAATCGTCCGGGTTGGAGTTTACCTCATCTGAATCTGCTTGCACATTTGTATCTATTTCCATGGAATCTTTCTTCGATGGTTCTTCTTCCATATTTTGCTCTTGATTTGTTTCTGACACAGTTTCCATTGTACTTCCTTGATATGCTTCCAGATTATTTGAAGTTGATCTTTTAGGAATGAATGTGTACTCATTATTTTCCTTCATCACAGGAAGAATCATTGTAAAATCAGACTTAACTGGAGAAAAATCAACACTGGTTTCATTTTGAGCTGTAGACATACCATTTTGTGGTAAAGTCAAATCTCCGTAACCAGTTAAATCGTAGGATTTGTGTACTTGTCCGACACCTAAATGAACCTCGACTTCTTCTTTGGTACTTTTATCTGTCAACTCCAACTCTGCAAGAAATAATGTTGGATTGATCTTGTAAAGTTTTTCAACTAATTGGAAAAACGAGTTGTAAATCTTGGTTGACTTTAAAAGATGAACTAACTCTAAAAAGTTCGATGTTAGTTTCAGCACGTAACTATCACTGACAGGAATTTTGTCTAGGCCAGTCAACAAGAATTCTATTAATGATGTAACAATGACTGATTGATATTTTAAAATCTGCATGGCCAATTCACCATTATCATCATCCATAATGTATGACGGGTTTATAACGATAGACAAAAGTTTGATGATAGAATCGAGTAAATTGTAGACATTCATGACCGATATAATCAAGTCCACATGGTTTCCGTTAAGTGGGTTGATCAAGATACTACAAACCCGGAGAAAATCGTCGTCATCAAAGAACTTGTGACATTTTTTGAATAGGCTATCACTAGACAAGAACAATGGTCTCAAAAGCTCCGGTTCTCGGAAAGAGATTCTCTTTAACAAACCATTTATCTCTGTAGACATTTCTTCGTCTGCAATAAGTGCATACTTCAAAAGACTCATTCCTTCCTTGATATATTCGATTTGGTTCGATGATAGAAATTTTAAAATCGGGTCAATCGGTTTGTCAGTAGAAACGTCGATGATTGTTTCGCCCGAATCACTTAAAAGTTCCCTATCTTCAACTTCCAGTCTTGGTGTTGTATGATGCGAGTGGAGTTCAGGTTGGCTATCATTGTCACCTCCTGGTACTGTTGGAATCTCGACTTGACGCAATGTGGGAACAATAAAGTCATTCTGATTTCCACCAACTGGCGAACCATTGCTTTGTGATGTAGCGATTGATGTATCTTCTTTTAGAACTTGATTCATACGTGAAGTATGACGAGCATCTGAATTGTTGAATTGATGGTGATCTGGACCTCTATTCTTATTAGCAACTGTTGAGGTTTTGGTAGAGTTATTTACATCAGCCTCGAAATCAATACTTGCAGATCTAGATGACGTTCTTGAAGTTGATTTTTGCTTGAGTCGTAATTCTTTATTTCGTTCAATTATCGATTCTTTGAGTGATGGTCGAACCTTTTTTGTTGTTGCTGATGTTTTGATTTCCATTGGTGTTCCCATATTCGAAGGTTTTGATTTTTCTAAAGCTTTGACAACTTTCGGTTCTAATTTAAATATTAATGCTTCTGCGTTACTAGGGAACTTTTCCCAAAATGTCCAAAAGCATTCCCTTGCAACTTGTCTAACAGCTGGGTTTGCGTCACCTAAAAGTTTTTGGAGAACTTTGGAAGAAATATCCACTCCAGAAAATCCATTTGCACCGTGTGGTGATACAAATGCTTGATTATCATGAAAACGAATCAATAAAATCTGCATCCAGATTCCACTATACGATCTTGGCAGGACATTTTTTTCATTAGATGCTGCAACTATCTTTTGCAAGTATCTATGGCTAAACGGTAAATAGATAAACACAGAACATATTGCCATGTTAGCATTAGTGGATGCAATTTGTTTCGTTGCTGAGCATAACTTCATCATTGTTGGCATTATGGAATCGACGATGGAATCGAATTCTGAACCTACAATTATGCAACAATCTTTAACTAGTTGACAACCATTGGTGCTCAATGTGGTACGCAATGATGCCATGGATTTACAAAACCCATCAGTGAAATCTCGCAAATTCGACACCAATTCATCTTTGAAGTCCATAGAGACGTTTCCTCGCAAAATTGAACGGAGCTTGATGATATTTTTCTCTCGAAGATTCCAATTCTGTTCCGTTTCCTTTCCATTAAATGGCCGTATCAATTCTTCAAAAACGCTATGTAATTGTCGTGGACTATTGATGTAGACAGCTGGAATAGTATTATCAAGGGTATATTTAACTCTTTGTAGAATTTGCTCTAGTTGTGGATTAATACTTGATTCACTGGGTTGAAATTTGACAGGTGATTCTGGTAGTTCATCTATTCCTACAGGGGTCTTGGTACGGGGCGTTGCAGACGGATGAATATCAGAGCCTTGTCGACTTAATGATAATGGAGTTGTTGAGTTGGTGCTGGGAATAGATTTAGGTCGATTTGTATCGGAATGGATAGGTTTGTGAGACATTTTTGGGGTCAAATGGGTATCATTATTTATCTTGGAAGCACTGAGTGTATTGGATCCCGTAGGTTTACCACTGGATAAGATTTTGTTCATAATTTCATTAGTAATAGACGAATTGACGGAGTTTGATGATAACGATTTTTCTAGATCATGACGAAAGATCTTATTATGCTTCAAATTGTAGAAATCAACAAACAAGTCCTCGATTGCCACGTATGTATCTGGATTATTAGTGGCTAAAATCTTACATAGGTCGGGTATAAAGGGAAGTAACTTGAAATGGGGGTTTATATCGTTAACAATATGATTTAACCATGCGATAGATTGGACAACAATGCCGGTATTTCTATTCTGTAAGCCGATTTCCAACACTGCCTGTTCGACCTGCTGAGGTGCTGCTAGCCAGAAGGCCTCCAACGCCTTCGACGCAGATAGTCTCAGCGACTTTTTAGCACTAGATAGACGATTAATAATGATGGGAAGAATTAGATAACTTTGCAGTTTCAACACAACACCGTGGTTGTCTTGCATTGACACTCGTCTGACCAAATGGCAGAGAACAGAAAAGCTATTAGATGATATGTCTAAATCATCGATATCAACTCCGATGCTTAATGCTTGCAAATATTGTGGTACGTGATTCATATCAACGTAATCTTTTTTGATGTGGTTCTTCAACGACAAGATCATGCCCAACTTGATGTCATTGCTGACGTCTTCGGACGTGATTGCCAGAAACAACTCGCCCGAGTCCACCACTGTAGACTTCATGATGATGCTTAGGATAAATAAACAAAGAATTCTTACGCGTAAAGAAAAATACTAACAGAAACAGAAAGTGCAAGACGAAAGAAAAAGAATTGAACAAAAAGTGCGATAATGTAGTGCGAAGTGCGTGACAATTACAAGAACTGATGCAAGTTGAAGGAACAATATTGATGGGTGGGACCAAAGTGGAGCTTGCGTGTTTCAGATTGGTGCCACAAACCACAAGCTGACGGAACCTGAATGATGTGGACACAGTAGAGCCGGAGTAATCGAACAGTGATTGAATGTAGAGAGTTGTATCAGTGTAAGACAGTAGTGGAAGTGTTTGTGGACGACGGTCGTCCAGATCGTATACTTGTATTCATTTAAGCTCGAAGCTCTGTAGTACTACTTGTGGCACCATTGTCATGATACCTGGTGCCACGATTCCACGAGGTAGCAAGACTAAGACAGTGTAGTTGTAGTAAGGTAATGATATTTAGGGAACGTCGTGGTCGTAAAACGTATGGTTTAACACCTATCCTAAAAGAGTTTAAGATTTATTAAGACATAACCACTGTTCTCTTCTACAACATTGGCCTTTTATAGTGTCGGTTAACATAATCTAGTGTCTATATTACTGTACAGTTACTTTGCAATGAACCACAAAGCAGTTAAAAATACAAATGAAGCTCCCGTCATGATCTTCATCAAGTTTGGGGTTATGGCAATAAGAACATCGGCGGCGTCATCTTGTTCAAACACAAGTTTCCCCGGATGAAGATGTTTTGTGCCATGACACGCGGTTTGACTAGAGTTGATCATGTTACCTTCTTCGTCGTGGTTTGCAACATACAAGATGTCATCATCAGACTCGTCAACGACAACATTTTGGATGTTTCCAAAGAAGTCGGTCAACTTGACTTCGTTGACGTCCCGTTTGAAAAGATCAGTTCGTATTCCCGGGGTAGAATGGATGTTCTCGAAAGTATAAACATCAAATAACTTGTCCATAGTTTCAGTAGAATTCTTTTCTATTTTTTCAAGGTAATCAAGAGTATAATACGTGAATCTATCGATAACGGCTACTCCAATATCCAAGTCAGAGTGATGTGAGTATGAAGATTCTTCAATTGCTGATGACCCCACCGCCAAAATGTTAGGAGAGTAGAACCGTTCGTACATAGTGTTGGCCTGGCAGGTATCAATCATAAAGAAAATCTCGTTGTATCTCTTCTTCTCATACATCTGTTCGAATGCATCAGCAATATCATACGAGCCAATTTCTTCAGCATCCTGGAACTTCAAAAATTCATTTCCTCCGTGGCCAGTTAAGTATATAAAGATATTGGAATTCTCGTCAGTCAATAATCTTTTGGAACGTGGTTGGTCTTCGTCCCATCTATCAGTCAATAACCGGATGAAATTCTCAACTGTAACTTCGTATCCTCGATAATCAACCTCAATACTGTCCCCATACAAATCTAATGCTTGGTCCATATTGTTAAAAACGGTCCCAGGGAAGGCATTACGCGGATTGCAGGCAATATCATCAGCTAACATCAATATGATCTGTGAATCTGGAATCCCCAACCGTTTGACTGTTCTGTATAAGCTCAAAACATTGGCCATGTGTCTGTAGTTGAACCAGAATCTTGACGTGGATACCAAAATTGCCCAGTTGTTTGTGTGTCCTGAGTTTTCTATTATATGCTGGGCGTCTTCCGTGCTTCCATAGGTGACTTCTCCAACAATGACGGTGAGGAGCGCGAGAAATGCTCCAAAACAGCTCAAGAGTCTCATTAACGTTAGTTACTTTTGAGCTTTGTTTGTGGATTAGTGATTAACTAATATTTGAAAATTAACCCAAATAGTACGGCATATAACACATGATTAAGTAACACCAACTCGAGCTTTTATGGAAAGACAATGAACGCTAGGAAGGGACGCGGTTGTGGTGTGCTGGTATTTGGGCTTGTGGGAGATTGTGTTTTGTGCGGGTCGTTCAGATTTTGTTAGATTTCTCCAGCCCTTGCCAGTGGACTTCTTTCTACTGAAGAAATGTACTAGATTTGTAATTATAAATGGCTTACGCATACGAAGTGCAGAAGGAATTATGCAGAAAGTCGAAATTATGTCATGTATTGATACTCATGTGGTTTCCCAAGTCCGTTATAATTAACAACACTTCAATTGTACCGCTTTGAACCTTCTGCTTTTTCAAATCTTGCATCGCGAATGCTTGTACAACAGCAAGAAATGCTTTGGTTTTGCACTTGTACAATTGTCCTCTATCTTAACCTTAATTCTATATAAGACATCGCTATCGTAGTTCAGTTCAAGAACTCAGAACGCAAGTCCAAATCATTTATAATGCAATTACTCTATCCATAGCTCTAAAGTAGAACCAAACTCCCATATATTGTTTTCACAGGCTGAGCGTCACAAATGACATTTAAATTTCGATCCAACCGAGGTAAATGTTGATGTCGTCTAGTATGGAGTAGTCAATTTTAGACTAGGACAAGTTCATGTTTTGTGGTATGCTTGACCATTGTGTTTTCCATTTCAGAGAGTAACTTCTTATCGGGTCCTAATAGCTGAAGGAGTTGCCATCTGATGTGAAGTGATGTTATGGAGAATTTTATAGCAAATATCAAGTTCGATGCTTCTCGCTGATTATATGACAATAATTTCTCCTCGAGTTCTTCTTGATACCCTTCTCCATACAATCGCCTGACGGTCGCTCTCAATTTCCCGCGAATATAATTTACTTGTTTCTCTGTAATGTTTCGATTGAGAAAACTAGTGCTTCCGTCTTGGACTTTTACCTTGCTAAGCAATGGCTGAATGTCCCGATCTTTGCCAAATGTTGACACTTGAGAGAATTTCACGCACGCAAAACCGCTAGCAATCCTTTGATTCACCGTAGAGAACCTATTGTAAGTAAGATGAAATATTTTCCTGCCACCTTCTTCCATGCACTCAAGTAGATAGAAGTATTCACCCTTGGGATATCCCCAAACCCCATACCGCAATCTCACCCATGCAATTGCAGAGTTATTGATTGCATCTCTTACATTTTGCATATCATCGAATTCTTCGATCCTTTTCGCTTGCATTGCTGCGAATCCGTCTATGGTATTGAAATTGAAGGTAAAATCATCTGCGTTTGGATCCACCTTTCGAACAACTCGAGTAGTCTCATTTTGCAAAAACTGTCTTCCTATTTCTTTTTCCTTTTTCCTTTTTTCGCTTAGTTCATATTGTGCCTGTTCGTGTTCCTTTGCGCTTTCAATATAGCTCTTACCATTAATGAAATGGTTATTAGGAAATCCAAGTAATGTAGGAACTGACTGTGTTCCGGTACCAATAGTTTTTGCTATGTCTACAATATGACAAATACTCTTGCCTTCCTTCAACCGAAGACCCCGACCAATCATTTGAACCAACAACAGTCTTGATTTTGTAGGTCTGGCCAAAAACACGGAGTCTATATTAGGAACATCGGTTCCTTCAGTAAACACCTGGACATTACACAATACATCGATCTTGCCGTTTTTAAAATCTTCAACAATGGACTGACGTTCGTGCTTTGTCGTTTCGCCTGTAACGTATTGTGCATTTATATCTTGATCTTGTAACACTCCACACAAAGTTTTACAATGGTCAACATTGACACAGAATATCAACGTTGTTTTGAAGTTGAGCTTCTTTTTCAACTGGATGTACGATACGGCTATTCGACTGTTAATTTCAATATGGTTCATGGCATCCCCTAACTTCGAGATGACATAATCACCACCACGCAACAGAACGTCACTTAAGTCTACATTTACGTTAACTGTAGAAAATTTCATATCAACTAGCTCTCCATTTTGGACCATTTCTGACAAACTTCTTTCATATACAATTTTGTCGAAAACGGCCCCCAACGGTTTCCCATCACTTCTTTCCATGGTCGCTGTGAACCCAATGACGTTTATTTCCAGATTGGGGTGATCAGCACCGAAATACTTAAGGATCTTTAACCAGGAATTTGCTGTAGCATGGTGACATTCGTCTAAGATAATCGTCCTGAATTCTAACGGATCATACTCTTTTAGTCTTGTCATTCTGATCAAAGTGGGCACAGACGCAACAATGACATTGGATTCTGGTGTGGGTTTTGAAGAACGCATGTCGATTGCCACGTTTATTGTGGGGTTCAATTGTCTAATTGCCCTTGCAGCCTGATTAACTAGTTCTTCTTTATGGGCAAGTACCAATGTTTTAGTTCTAGTGGGCGACGTAGTAGGTAATTTTGGTATCATATAAGAAAACAATACCGTTTTGCCACCACCGGTCGCAAGGACCACTGCTGGACGTCGTATGCCCAGGTCTAAAGCCTCGAGAACCGCATCCATGGCATCTTGTTGGTAGTGCCGAAGGGTGAATTCTGGAGCTTTCACCGTGTTTAACGTCAATTCTCGAAGCTGGGACGTCACCAGCTTTACTGCTGACCGTTGTAGCTGCCCAGCCATGACAAAAGTACTTGGGCGATTCAAGAAAACTAAAATTGTAAGACTCAATTCCGCAGGTCTGATTTATATTTACATTTCTGTATATAAGAAAAGATTCAATCTCGTATATTTTAACTCTTGAAAATATCTACTCTGGATCGTTTGTATACGTTGTGGTAGTAGAGGTCTTGTGTTTGATCTACGGCCTCAACGTTGTTGTCGTTGGGCTCAGTAACACTGGGTGATTGGATGCATGTCACCACGTAGGATCCATCTTCTCTTGTAGGATCACGGTTGCTCCGAATAAAGTGCCCTGGGTTTATTACTAGTACTCCCTTTACCACTTTGGCGAAGAATTTCAACTCAGAGGGAATTATTAGGATATCTGGTAAGGAAGTACCCAACTCCGTTAACCCAAGATATGGCACTTCTAACGTAGAACCTCCAATACCAGCCTCGCTGACCTCTTTACCTAGATACCCTCCCGTGAGTTGTTCTAAAGCCTCGCTAGGAACACGACGCTTTAATGACCCAGGGAACACTGGGTAGTATCTTCTCTGGTCGAAAATATGATTAGTGATTCTTTCCAATCTATTGTTGAAGTTCTTGCTGTTGTTTAAATCTTGCTTCGACACCTCTATTAAATCCTTGTATATGTCGAGATTAGAGTTACCAATCAAGATTTCGTTTAATGAGAAACTACTTGGGTTTGGGAATATTTTGACGTTCTTGGGTAATCCAAACTTCTTCCTTTCAAACGCATCCTGGGGATATGAACAGCTCTTGACAGAAGTGTCCTTCACAGTCGGTATTAAAATCACTTGGATTCTGGAGTCAATAGTCTTCAAAATTGGAGAAAAGACATTCTTGAATAACTCATCTAATGTCTTTGGCTGTGGTTTGTTTTCGGGAACTTCTATGTCTCCCTTTGAGATTGCATCATTTGTGATGTCAATAAATGGTCCGTTCAATATCACAACATGTGGCTTGATATCGGAATTGATGTTTTCGATGAACTTTTCGAACTTTGTGAAGTTCAAGGTGTTGACGTTTGAATAAGGACCAGATGCAACAAGTAATTTTAATCCATTTCCTTGTGTTAACTCTTCATACTCTAGAAGTTCATCTTTAGGTGTCACTGGGGCACCTATCTGAGGTGCCTCCAACACTTCCTGAACAATGAAGGTGGATCCAGTTGGGTTTCTTCCTTTTAACAAGACTATTTGACCAGGGAAAAATGAATACAGGACCAATTGACTGATGTCTAACGGGATTCTCTGACCAATCCCTGACATTCTCGATGTCTCCAAGAACAACGACGAACTGTTTAATTGATGGAAATGATCGTAACTGGTGGAGTCAGGAACAATTCTTCCACAACATATAATATCAAACTGTGAGCTCAAACAGGGGTTTCCAAATTGAGTATCCTTTGTTAAATTGGTTTCTTGGTATAATTGGGCAAAACTGTCGATTTGATCGTCTAAAACATCAGCACTCTCTAACAATTTCATAGACATATTTCTAAACTTGTACTTTGAATTTTCGAAGTTAGACATCAATTTGAAAGGTTTTGTATCAGAAACTCCTTCCACTTCATCAATATGCGGATTCAAGGTCTCCAATACGGTACAAGACTCCTGCTGTAAGTTAGGCATGGAGGATAAGTCTGGCTTGTGGAATGTTCGTTTTGTGGGTGATGAGGATTGAAACGTACTATTGGCTGTTTCGTAGGACGGAGAGGAGTCGAACTTGGTAGCAGGAGTCTTGTAGGGTGTTGTACCGTCATCTGTAACCTTTCGTTTCTTCAAGCTAGGCGTGGACGGAATAGGACTCGAGGCATTAAAGTTATTATTGGCAAGTGGTTTTCTTGAAGAGGTGATATTTTTTTCCCGTTTGACGCTAGGAGTCGACTTTGAAATGATTTCCTGTAAATACTCTTGGAACTTGTCTAGGTTTTCTACTGTCAAATCCAAATCAGTTTGGACCTTGGTAACATTGAACGATTCCCAGTTGACATAAATATCATCTGTAGACAAGTTGAAAATCTGCTTAAAAGTCGTCAATTTTTCAATAACAGCATCTGTGAGGGTGTCTGACGGACCAAACGCGCTAACGATGTCGTTTCTATCGCTATCAGTAGTCATTATGTTGCTACTGTGCTTGTGTACTTTGCATCTATATTTACGCGTAATAATCATCGCGTACAAAATCATTAGTGTTCATACAGGCACTAACACAATATGATGAATTGTATATTACATGATTGTAGGCAATACTATGAGTATATGTGGCTATTTAAGTAGATTCTTTGAGTACTCGGGGTAGAAGGCCGTTGACGACATTGTTGTGGAATTCATTCGCTGAAATTCGACGAAATCTAGGCAGATTCTTCTGGTTTTTCAGTCTTTTCGGAAGACTCTTCAGCTTTTTCAGTCTTTTCAACAGATTCTTCTGGGTTTTCAGACTTTTCAGAGGATTCTGTTTGTTCAGCTGGTTGAGGTTTGTCGGAAGATTCTTGTTTTTGAGCGTCAGATTCCTCCTCTACAGCAGATCCGTTCTTCTTTTCGAACTTCTTGCCCTTCTTGAACTTTTTGTTACCACGATTGTCGTTGAAACTGTTACGTCTCTTGGTGACTTCATTAACACCAAATCTCTTGCCGGATTCTCTCATTTCTTGGAATGTCAAGAGGGACATCTTTTTCAATGCTTCCTTCTTGTCAATTGATTCATCGTCCTTCTTCGCAATTCCGCTAGGGTACAAGAGTTCCACATCGTTAAGAATAAATTGTGTGTCTTCGTTTGTCTTGAATTCTACATCAACAACCCCGAAAAATTCACGTTTAGCTCTTGATTTAACTCTACGCACGGAAGCAACTGCCTTGGTATTTGGTAATTCTGGAGCAATCTTGTCGTTGAACCAAGCTTCCATTTGCTCTTGGTCAATATCTTTAGGGAACCCTTCGATGTGCACGGTGTTTCTCTTTCTGTTGTTCTTGATTTCGTTGAAGTCCTTCAATGGATCCTTTCTTCTGATCATGTCTTCATTGGCAGACAAAACCAATTTCTCCGACTGCTTCAATGCACTGATCACGCGGTCTTCGGGACGGTATTGTCTCATTCTGCTGAAAGTCAAAATGGTCTTCAATTCAACCCACCCATCGTTGGCTTCGTAGATTTTCCAGAGAAATTTGTCGGTCTGCAAGTTGGAATCGGAAAAGTAGAACTCCACTTGTTTTCTAACTTTGTCTTCAAAGTCTTCCCCTTTGTATACAGAATCGGTCATGACGGTGTCTGCTGCTGTACCCAAAATTACCAACTTTTCCTTTCCTCATCGTTATATCACCATGTTGAAAATTTCATGGTCCTGCAGGGGGCTCAAAACTTTCGTACTGCACCTAACCCGAGATTTGCCCTAACTTCCCTCCTGTACATAACTTGTCGCCAACACACCGGATCGGTCTCCATAATGGCTTTCGTTTTTCACAATGGTGGATCAACCACACGGCACGGCACATCTCTGCACGTCTCCAGTATATCTGTCCGCGCAGAAATTTGGCTGGTGGGCATGGTGATATTTCTGGTAGCGCAACCGGGTGTTTTGTGGTGGTAGTTCTGTAGGGTCTGGTGGAAAGCAGGGTTGTAGAGCGTGAGGAATAAGGTAGAGCACGAGGAATAAGGTAGAGCATGTAGAGGGAGGTTTGTAAATGTAGCGTTGTAGGTCAAACGGACACTTTGGCAGCTGCCATTCATTTCGCTCAAGGAACACCATTTTAGGTGGTATTCTGGCTATCCTTGCCAGAGCAAGAAACCCGTAACCACATTATCTACCACTGGGGGTGTCCCACTATGAGCACAGAGAGAAGTACCGCAACATACAACGACATCTCGGAGCGTGTAGCGGTACGAAAAGTTTCTACACGTACATCCAGTTCTGGCTAAGTGGTTGCACAACACCATGGCTCATTTGACGTCTAAACATCAAACCCGACCTCGATCTTCACATATTCCCAGTTATCATGATTTGTATGCTCGAATAACGCACTTAATGGTGTCTAGAACGTGCATTTTATCTGGTAACGCTGGACTTGATATTTTGGTGCTGCTATTTGAAAATAAATTTCTCTGGCCTGTATGGATTTTTAAGACTTGAAAGATCGAATGAGTAAAGCAGGTGGCTTCCATCACATAATCCGTCGTTTATCAATGAGCACCTACCCTCAGCCTACAGCAGAACGTGCAAATGAGCTAGTTGCCAACTATAATCGGTGCTATGACTTGGTTCAGTCTATTGCCAAACAGTATAGGCCATCTCCAGTACGGTTGGTAGCAGTATCGAAATTGAAGCCTAGTAGCGATATCATGGGGCTTTATAATGCTGGAGTACGTCATTTTGGAGAGAACTACGTCCAGGAACTTATTTCCAAATCAAAAGAACTTCCTAAAGATATATGCTGGCACTTTATTGGAGGGTTACAATCAGGTAAGGTAAAAGACCTTGCTAAGCATATCGACAATATTTGGGCTATCGAGACTATGGACTCGTTGAAAAAGTGCAAGAAACTTGCTTCTCTTCTTGACGGCTCTCGTGCTCCAATTAATATTTATCTCCAGATTAACACTTCTGGTGAAGACCAAAAGTCGGGATTTTCCAAGGACGATTTGCAAGAGTTGTTCGACACTGTAGAGTTCTTGAAGTCAGACGATTGTAAGCACTTGAACTTGAAGGGTTTAATGACGATTGGATCGTTTGCAGAATCTACTTCGGGCGACGAAAATCAAGATTTCAGGTGCTTGGTCGACATCAAGGCTATCGTTGATGAAAAATTTAAGACCAACTTGGAATTGAGCATGGGAATGAGTTCGGATTACGAACAGGCTATTAAACAGGGAAGCACAAACGTTAGAATCGGTAGCTCAATCTTTGGGGCAAGACCACCAAAAGGTACTTAGATTTACAATTGAGTTATTTATTGAGTCTAAAGTTCAATGTATATAAACAAAATAAATATCGTCATACTAAACATTGTCATACGAAACTGGTCCATTGTATCACTTAGTAGCGTAGTTCCTATACCTTTAGCCTAAGTATGTTAAACAGTTTCAGGATTCTACACCTTTACCTTAGGTCTTTTTAAATAGTTTCTTGAAGGAAGACTTCTTTTTGGCGATTTTTTCTGCTCCATCGTCAACTGCCGCTTTTAAGTCGGTTTCTGGTGTTAATTGTTTCAACGATCCTGCTGCAGAGTTGACTTCTTCAGCAACCTTTGCAATGTCGACATTTGCGATTTTCTCAGTTGCAGAAGAAGCTTGTTCTTTCAAGTCCACGTTGGCTTTTTCTTTCAAGTCCACATTGGCTTTTTCTTTCAAGTCCACATTGGCTTTTTCATCGCTAGCCATAGCTGAACTGTCAGAATTTGGGGTTGATGTTTTTTGGTCTTTCAAAATCTTCTTGACATCTTCGTCAGAAGGAGGTTTGAAGTGTTCGTTGTGATCAATTGTAGATAAATGGGGTTCCCCTTTTTGAGTGCTTTCTATGATTTCATCTTTCGCGTCCTTGATAGATTCTAAGAAACGTCTTTCATCTTGCAATTTTTCATCAGACGATACAGCCTTTGAAGATTTATCAAATCTGTTGGTGACGCTAGAAGCACCTTTTTCTGAAGACGATGTGAAAGCAGTTGTTGGTTCGTCCTTAGCTGTGTTTGCCGAAGGTTTCTTCAGGGATAATTCTTGTGCTTGTTGCAAGGTTTGTTCAACAGTAACACTATTCCAGATCTCTTCACTTTTATCATCAGCAGCCTTGATAGTTGGTTTAACTTTACCTGTGTAGTAGTCATGTCTCAACTTGATATCATTATCAGTGAAATCATTCTTCCATTCAATTTCAGATTTAGATAAGCCCAAAAGTTTACTCAACACGTAGTATGCAACTAAGAATCCATGTTCGCAAACAAACAAAACCAATAAAAGTTTCACTGATGAAGAGACGTGAACACTTGCTTTGTCTAAGGCAAATTGGCCCAAAGTCTTTGGTGGTGCTGTACCATGTCTGTAGAATAAGGTGACGACAGGACCAATAACTGATCCAAACCAGGTCAATCCAAACAAAGCATAGTTCCATGGATGAATCGAGTCAACTCTGTTTGGAATTGGAGGTTTGAAATACTTTCCATTTACCAACTTCATGCTATCCATCTTGAAGGTAATCAAATTGAAAATCAAACTAATAATTGGAGCTAATGGCCATACAGCACCAAACATGATTAAGAAACCATACTGACTGACCAAACCTCTGAAATCAGCATCAACATTGTGAGTAGGCAACTTTTCGGCAGATCTGATATTGTCCAACCAGCTTGCTTCTTTCTCATCATCCTTTGGTTCGTATTTAGAATCAGATTTATTTAAGAACTTCTTGACGAGTTTTGGACCATTGTTCAAGACTAATGGCAAGACATATTTCAAACCTAATTGAATGACTTGATTAGTGACAACACTGAAAAAGAATTGTGCCGACAACCTTTGTTGGTTAACTTTGTAGTCTTCCATTCTTGTTAATTGAATCAAGTATTTGTAATAGAAAGCAGATTGATTGACATTAGCGTCAATGAGTGTTCTGATTTTAGGAATTTGTGGTTGAATGAAATGAGCAAATGGCAAGTAGATAAATGAGGTAATCAAAAGTGGAATGTAGCTTGTCAAAAAGTCCAAAACAAATTGTTTAACGATAATTGAGTTGTTCTTTGAGTAAGAATTATCGTGGTTTTCCCATTTAATTGCAATGCCGGCAACAATATTGTAAATGATGGACAAAATTGGAACAAACACTGCCATCATAACAATTGGAATTAACGAGACAAAGATCTTGAGAGGACCATTGTAGATTTCAGTCAAAAATATTTCAAGAACAAAACAAGTCAATTGGTATGATACCAAGATGGCTACGAAACCCAATGCAACTGGAACAAATGCCAATTGCTTAATAAATCTAGTCAATTCAAAGTTCTTACCTTTAGCATGCTGGTATGAGGACTTGGCTTCGAAGTTTTTGTTAATAACTGCCAACTCAGAGTAATGTTCATCCACCTTGTGACAATTCTGGACTCCCCAGGAATTGACCAAGAATTGTTGACGTTTATTCCAGAACGAAATGAAAAGTAAACCCCAAACAAGGTTTATAATGGTGTAGCTGAATGATAATACCCTGTGGTGGTGCAAGACGTATGTAAGAGTTGAAAACACTGACAACGCTGCCAACCAGACGATGTAGAACTTGAAGAATTCAAAATATAACCCGATCTGAGGACCAAAAGTGTTAACGACAACGTCGGTATTGAACACCTTTTGGTGGGAGATTCTGCCCCACTCTTGTTTGACGTCTTCAAATAAAGTAGTGTTGTCAAACGAATCGGTAACAGGCATGATGGAAGTGACAAAACTCCATGCACCGTCGCCAACAGTAACACCCAAGCCACCAAGGTCAGTAGGATTCGTCAAATAAGCGTAAATGATTCTCAATCTGGCACTATGTTGTACTACGGTACTGGTAACACCAAACTCATAATTTTTCACTAAATCAATCTCTGCTTGTTCGGCGAATTCGTACGATTTCAACTTAATAAAAACCAACAAATGAGATGCATCGGATCCTGATCTGACTTGGGTGGTGAAACCACCATCGTGTAACGTTTTCACTAATTTTTCAAACTGCCCACGGTTGCCTGATTTGGAATCGGTGTCATATTTCACCGACAAAACGTAATCAGCATGTAACGCTTGAATAGTACTCATGATTCAATGAATTCAAGAGAACAGACTCAATTCTACAACAAATGTCCTGAAAAGTTGTAAAATCAACCTCGTCAATTTGTCGTTTCAGGTCTTCTTTCGTTGTTTCGTAACAGATACCACCATAGTAACCGCGTTCGGGTAAATGGTAGCGCTGAAAGAAAGATGAAACGGTGCCTAAATTACACAAACAGTGAGGGAAGTGACACAAACTCAAACGCAGGTTTCAGGAAGTATCGTGCCGCAATGAGGCCCAGCGAGAGCTACAGAAACTTTACCTTGCTGTTTGGTCTAGTCAAAACCCGCCTACTGCAGTGGTTCTAGAATTGGCGTGCCCTTTAAGGAAATAGATCAATCTTGCTACTGCCATGTACACGCAACTCGAGTTCCTGGTGTCACGGCTCAGGGTTTGCCCAGTGGTTGCAACGTAACGAGGCTTGCTCTGGTCCTCTGTGCATTACGTGCACTGCCTGATTCTTCGGTGGAACTTCGTTTACCAGGTTTTGTGGACTGACGTAAATTACAGTGTTTCGTAGGAGAGCATGAAACCTTGCACACAGCAGGAAGTGGTGTTGCAACCAGGATTTTGGCAAAACCTGCATTGTACAGATTGCAGTAGTCATGGAAGTGGTGATATACACCTGATTTGCAATGTTGGCTCGTAGAACAGCTTGATGGCAGTATCTCCTAAACTAACGGAGCAGGTTTATTGCCGATAGACCTGCCGTGGCTGTTTGCAAACGACGCAGGAGACGTCATGTAGCGGTGTTCTTTGCATACTCGTACAGAAACTCCACAGCGATAGTCATGAAAGTTTATCTGCAGGATCTATTAGTGGTATATAAAGGGGTGGAGGGAAGGATTTTTGGGAGTTGTCATTGTGGTAGGTTCACAACACAATTATTCTCAAGACCAGAGTGGGGTTTTCAAGGGATTCGGCTTAAGTAGGTTTTACGATGTCTGAATTTACAGCTTTGAGTGTATAAGGTAAAACCTTGCTAGCCGTGATTTTAAGTATGGTCATGGTTTTGGTTTTGTGTATTTTAAATGCTACTGTGTGGTTTTGTTACATGCTTTGCGTTACATTGATCACTGATAGACCGTTTTAAATGCTTTCCTTGTTTTAGCCTCGCTTCCCTTTATCCAGTACGATTATTTGTTTATGTTGTTATCCATGATTTATGAAATGTTGATAATGTTCTTTTTATGTCCTGATGTGTTTACGATTTTTATGTGCTCCGTTGTACTACTTCTGGTTGATCCTTGCATAGTGAATTTTATTCCTAACTGCAATCCCACAGTCATATGCGAATTCAAATATAAATTGTTTCACTAGTATTGACATTTGGAATTATATTCTGGTTTAGTTTGAGATTCCTTACTACTGATCCTCTTAAATCGCATCCTCATAAAATCACTTCCCAAAAATCCGAAATTTATATTTGCCAATTTCTAGTAATTATTGTCCGTTGACTATTATAACAAAAATTAAACTTTAATTCTTTTTTTTTTTTATTTATACTTGGTTAGTTTTTTTCTTATAAAGATAAAAAATTGGTGTATAGGAATTAGGTCGAATCCCTTATTCTGGTCTTGGGAATAATTGTGAACCTGAATCTACTAACAAATAGGTATTTTATATTTATATAATCATAAAATAACGAAATTTGATAATACAAACAAAACAGTAGAAGCAAAATTGGTCTCTGGAGCAATCTGATAAGATTTTTATTCCAGTTCGACCTTCTTTTTTAACGCACTGTTCATATCAATGAAACCCTTAGTTGCGTTTGGAATCAAGTCGTAAAATTTGTTTAAAACGGTTAATAAAATACCAGAGAACGTTTCTGAATTTATAAATGTCGTTCCACTCACACCATTTTCAACAGTAGAAATAAATTCAAATTTGTGGACTCCATTAAAGATAAAGTCAAACCCAACTGTTCCCTTCCAGGAAAAACATTTGTCGCTATTTTCGACAATTTGTGGAGCCATATGCTGTTTTGATCCATTTATTGTCAATTCGACTTTCAATTTGTCGCCTACTTTAACTGGGACACTATCGCACTCAACTTTTGTGAACAATGGGTTCCAGGTTTCATGGTGGCTAAAGTCAAAAAATATTTCCTTCACCTTTTCTGGTGGGGCGGCGATGAAAACTGATTCACGTATAGAAGCCATGGTGATTACTTATAGTCTCTAATCAATTGAAGTTTTGTCTCTATATATTATTAATACCCCCACAGGCGATTATACAGGGTTCGGCTTAACTAGACTAAATCCGCATTTACAATATCCAGAATGAGGTTCCAAAATCGAGGTAGTGTGTATTGATTACGCTTCAAAGAATGGATCAATTCGACAACACCGTTGCTGTCTGCTGTTTTGTAATGGCTGCAAATTTTTGCAAATACGCATATGACGTCAAGTGAATTGGGTTCTGCAGTGTAAGACTTTATCAGCAACAGTCCAATTTATCCATTTTATTGGAGCTACCCCCTAACGATATTGACCCCCAAAAGCCTACCGTATCGTTATTTCACGGAACCGCACGGCTACAATACTTGTTGACTTGTTTCTATCATTTACGTGCTACTTCTACTGTCTTGTAACTCGCATTGTAAAACGTCCATTTCAACTTAAACATAATAAATTTATAATATTCAATCCCATTGAATATAATCTCTCCCAACGACTCTGAAAACTCTAATTTTTCCAGACTTAAAATCTCCGATTTTATAACTCTCTTTGACAACATGGCCAGCTGTATCCAGTTCGATCACTTTGAATTTCTCTTTCTTGTTGTCAAATTCGTAGATAATTCCACAGTACGCCTTGCTGTCTTTGCCATCATCGTTTCCAACTACGATCTTTTTAGACCCAATCAAATTCTTGTGGCTAACAAACTTGCCTTGCTTGACCCATAAGATGTCACCTGGCTTTATATCGTCAATCTTGGATATATTGACGTTGTTGAAATTCTTGTAAATAGTAACCCCAAATGACTTATCTCCGATTGGTCCTAACATACTACGTCCAGACTTGGATTCACTTTGTACGAGTTGGTGCAACACAATCAGCACAACATCATCGCTGATTTGTTTACCTACTAATTCAGCAGCTTTATTGATGATCAGATGACTGAAGTCCCGGTGGTATTTATCTAATAAGTCTTTCCGTATTATAGGAATTGGCTTGATAAAGTAGTTGACAAACTTGATGGTAGCCCGTGGATCCTCGCTCTCATACTCGAGTTCAAAAACTATTTGAGATAAGTCATAGAACGTAATGTAGTAGTCACGATAATTGATCACTCTTCCACCACGCTTTCTAATAGAGTTGGTATCAACTTCATAAATCAAGTCATGTCCTAATCTTTCTGACAAGACATCAGGCAAGTCACCCTTTAACCACCAACTCGATGATCCAGATATGTTTCCAATCTCATACTCCATGTCTTCTAAAGATAATTCTGCTTGGCTTTTTTCGGTTGCTCTAATAGATCTTGTTCTTGATACACCAATCTCACCAGACTTACGACCAGAATATTCATATGAACGTCTCAGTCCTGTAGATCCTCCAGTTGGTACATCCATAATTCGGCTATCAGAGACATCTGTTCTTGCACGGTTCAAACTTGGTGGAGCATCTGTTGGGATTGGAGGATGGAACAGTTCTGTTTTAGCTCTAGGTGCCTGTGTTGGTGTAAATTCGAACTCATCGTCTGATTCATTGTCACGAGAATCGCCAGTTTCTGATCTTGGTACTGGAATGCTGGATGCTGGTGGTGGTGGTGGTGGCAATTTAGGATGACTTTGTTCAGTTGCACTATCAGTACCAGGCACTGGTGGTGGTGGCGGTGGTGGTAACCTAGAATGCAATTTCTCTGTGCTACTGTCCGCACCAGGCATTGGTGGTGGTGGTGGTGGTGGTAACTTAGGAAGACTTCCTTCTACATCTTCCGTAGATGTTTCTGGAAGTTGTGGTGGTGGCGGAGGTGGAAGTTCGCTTGGTATCGAATCTTGGTCAATAGCAGATGATTTAATGCTTTGCAGGGCTTCTTCAAAGCCTTCTTCTGTAGAAGATTCGTCCTCTTGTCCTGGTGGTACAGGTGGAGCAGAAGGAAGAGGTGGTGGATGAGAAGTAAGAGATTCTTCGGAGCTTGTTGTTGACAACACTGGAGCACGAGGGATTGATGAGGCACCTGCACCATGTGGTACTGGCGGAATTGGTGGGACACGATGTCTTTGTGGAGTTTCTGGAGCTCTGACGTATTCTTCCTCAGTTTGTTTATGCGACTCTGGAGCAATGGCTCTTGCCATATCAGACGAATCTTCATCCGCTTCATAACCTGTCTCCAGGTTTGCTAATACTATGTGTCCAGAAGTATTGGCCAGAGACTCATTTTCGTCACCATGGGGAGCTTTGGTGCGAGTAGTGGCTGACAGAATACTTTCAGCGATGTTCTTGGACGTACTTTCTGCATCAAACTCTTGTTCTGATTTGAACACCATAGGTGCAGAAACTGGCTGCGTTGGACTCGAGTCAGGCTCTTGGTTCGGAGCATCGTTACGTCCTGAGTCTAAACTTTCTCTAGTCTTCTTTTTCGATACCTTCTTAGGTTCGTCAGAAAATGTACCGAATGGAGTGGCCATGCCCATCATACCAAACATATTACGGCCACCGGAGATCTTGGCCATACGTTCGACCAATTTTCTTCTCTTCAACTCTTCATCGTCAGATTCTGGTTCTTCTTCTTCATCTTCTTCATCAACCTCGTCCTCCTCGTCTCCGTCAACTTCTTCAGCTTCATCCTCAGAGTACTGTTTGGTATGTTCTGGAACTGAAGAAGGAACTGCAGGAGGAGCGTTATGAAGACTTTGTGCTGGTTCTTCTGAGCGAGCAGAGAATTGTGAATCTCCAGTGACAGAAGTAGCAAGCAGTTCTGGTGCACCTTCTCCTTGGTGTTCTACGTCATTTATCGCAGTTTCATTTTTGCGTTCTTTTGCTTTTTGTTTCTCTTCAGCAAGCCTTCTCTTACGTTCTTCCAGTTTTTTCAATGCAGCTGCTTCTCTTTCGGCTTCTTCTTTCTGTCTTTGTTGTAAAAGTGCAATTCGTTCTTTCAAGCTGACTTTCGGTGCTTCGTCTTCTTCATGCTGAACAATGTCAGTGCCTCGGATTATCTCGGAGTTGTTATGGGCGACGTCCTGACGAATGTGTGGAATTGTGCTGGTATCTCTAGGGGTGATTTTTGGAATATACGACGATTTTCCAGAAACCGACGATTGCCTTTTGACACTATAAGGATCATTAACTTTATCGGTTGGAAAAACAGGAATACCCAGGCCGGATTTAAAATCAGTTGGTGACGCCAAATTCGACGGAGATTTCGATTGGGTTGTCGAAGGAGTCGTATCCACAACCGGTGACTTCACTTGGTTAACTGGTGAAGAAGAAACAATATGATCGGTGGAAGTGGAAGTTTCAGAAACCGGTTCGTCTTTCTTTTTCAGTGTTGGACGAGCAGGTATAGGAATTGGCAGTGGTTCAGGAACAATCTCAACAAAATTCTTTGGAAACATTCCCGACTTGCCGTCATAAGTTCCTGAGTACCATTCTTCATCCTCGATTTCCGTCACGGTGATAAGTTGGCCCACGCCAAATGCCAAGTCATCTTCAAAATCGGACTTGTATTCATAAATTGCCTTTACCTTAAATGGAAGATTGGGTTCACTCATGTTCAAAACGGTGCTCCAACAATCAATTGGCTCGATTTAAGTATAAGTTTAAAGCGTGGTTCAATTTCAGGCCTGAGAATCTCACAAATCGTGACTTGTATGCCGGATTTCGCTGTGCCCTCCATTTATCAGTTTCTCTCCACCACGGCCGAGCATCTGTTCATATGATGCCCCACAACCGGAAAAAAAAGGGATTTGTCTTAGTATTAAGCTTGGCTTATTTTTGAATATGACTTTGCTTGTTTTTGTTTGTAGAAGTACAGGCGTTCGTCGGTGATACGAGAGGGACCAAATGTCCCACCATTTGTTATTGCATGCACCACCGCAACTCCTATATTGCGACCTGTGGTGACTCTTCGCCACGTCACGTAACGATGTCCCTCGTGGTACCAATGCAAACCTCCACCCGGACCCACCGGGGCCTGTGATGCCCCACTACCATCTTACTCAGGTCCCACTACTACCTCCATCAGGTCCCACTACTACCTCCATCAGGTCCCGCTACCACTTCCACTACCTCTCACTCCCTCCCCACCACCTCTCACTACTGCCTCCTCTACGTCCCACTACTACCTCCATCAGGTCCCACTACTACCCCGACCACCTCTCACCAGTATCCCCACTACCACCTCTACGTCCCACTACGTCTCAGTAGACCTCCACTACGACCCACTACCACCTCCATCCCTGTCCCACTCTTACCTCTTCTACGTCCCACTACCACCTCCATTACCTCTCACTACTACGCCGACCACCTCTCTCCAGTACCTCCACTACCTCCACTAGGTCCCACCACTACCTCCATCAGGTCCCACATTACTGCACTGTCCCTCCTTGCTTCTTCCCATAATACAATTCCTTCCTCCCTTTACATCTTCTGCCCCCACCACCTCAAGTCTTCTCCGCCTCCACTTCTACAACCAAATCTCACCACTACTTCCTACATTGCAAATTCATCTTTGCGTCTACAAAATACAATTTTCCCGTAAATAATACTATCACAATTAAACTCCAACTTCTTCTTCTCAATTACCCTGATAACTCTCATACCAAACCGCTGTCTAACTGTCTGTCTACCATCTAATCCAACCCAACTATCGGTGGCGCTACCATGTACATCCACTGATTTTCTGATGCCATATTGTATTGTATGCACACATATCAACTATTCTAAGTAATGCAGAACACTCGACCTTGGAACTACACCAGATGTCTAAAGGAAGTACTGTCAGTCTAACGGACTCGATCTTGGCCGCGTTGGAGCCAAATAAGAAGTTTAATTATCACCAAGAAGCAAGCATCACATCTCTAGACTTCGATGACAGTGGCCAATACCTAATCAGTTCTGGTATTGATAAGTCAATACAATTGTATGATGTTCACAAAGGAATCCACCACAAATCAATCCAATCACAGAAATATGGCGCCCATGCTGCAAAGTTCACTCACAAAGATTTAAATTGCTTGTATGCTTCTACCCCCACCGAGCAAGCAGATATCGACAATGCCATACGGTACTTGTCTCTAGTGAATAATCAGTATATCCGATATTTTAAGGGCCATAAAGCGCAGGTTATGTCAATAGAAGTGAATCCCTGTGAAGATGTGTTTCTTTCCTCGAGTCTAGACGGAACAGTCAAGTTGTGGGATTTGCAATCACCAACCCCAGTGGGGAATCTTGACATTGGTCTGCCTAGTCTAGTAGCTTTTGATCCCCAGGGTGTTGTATTTGCCGTGGGTAATAAGTATGCTGATGCAATTGAACTATACGACATTAAAACTTTTGATAAGGAGCCGTTCTTGACAATTAATCCACCAAAGATTGCTGATCAGATATGGACAAAAATCGAGTTTTCCAACAATGGTAAACTCTTGCTAGTGGTGACAAATTCATACGAGCATTACATATTCGACTCATTCCTGAGTCAGCTACTCACTACGTTGAAGACCGAATGTCGTGCAAATGGAGGCTGGCTCCACACGAAGTATCCTACGACCGGGTCGGGTACATTCTCTCCCTGTGGAAAGTTTGTCATCATTGGGTGTCCCGATAGTTCATTGCAATTGTTTGACCTCAGAAGCGTAAAGACCACCGACGGGAACAAGCACATATTGCACTCAGATGACAACCCAAAGTCCATACGTCCCTACAAGGTGCTTAAAAACTCTCCCAATCTACCAAGAATGGTCACGTTTGACCCCAAGTTGTTGGTACTTGCGACAGCAGACAACACGGTTGCGCTTTGGAAGCCTCCACTCGACTGATAGCCATCACCATTCGTAAAAACGTACTTTCCACAACATAAAATTGCCAGATCAAGGCAATTGAAACATTGAATGACGTTTAAGAAAATGTAACATGTTCCTGACGTCGTCATGTCTGTAATATATACCTACTAATCACACTAGACTATTGAAATGTATGTACGCACATACGATGGCCTACGCTGGCGATTTTTGTAAACGCGCACAGCTGGCTGTGTCGCAGATGCTCGCGCTTCTTGACATCTTTATTTTCACATCTTCTTTCCACTCCGGGCATTCATTATACATCAGCGTACCATTCCTTCGATTTTCTTCGTTGCATTCGACAACTATCCACCGTGAATATTGCACATAATCCAGAAATCATTTTGCTGCGACGTTCTATACTTCTAATATCTTCATAGGAGCATTAATCCAAAATCAAGTACATGTCATCTCATCACTAATGAATTACACTCGACGGTCTTTAACTACGCTTGCCAAATCAATGGCGACAAATCAACCTACACGGATCAATTACTCTTCACCTCAGTATGTTCGCTCCGAGTTCGTTCGAGATACTACGTTTGATTCGTATGATTGCAAGTACAAGAATAGCTCCGAATTCATAAACGAAAACTACACAAATTCTGTTCCAAGCTACAGCCAGCATGGAACACTTCCACAATCACCAACCGAAATTAAAGGTCTAGAGGCATTTATTGCAGGCAACATTAGACAAAGACAGTACAGAAACACACCTAATTTGGTTTATACCAAGTACTTTCTCTTGAAGTTCTTTCCGAAACAGCACCATTTGAGTCTATTCCGTAAATCTAATATAGCGTATTCGTTCACTAACAGAAGTGGTTTCAGGTTAAACGACAAAAAGTTGGACTCATCTTTGACGTCCTACAAAGGGAAATACGATAAAGAACCATGGTTCCAAACAAGGATGTTTCCCTTGGAGACAGCGTTTGGAAGAACAAGGTATAGAAAGTTGGTGAAACGATTGCTATTTGAATCGCTACACAAGCTAGTGAAAACTGAACAACAAATTGACTTAGTGGAAGGAATCTTCCAATTTCAGTTCACAGTTGTACCAGAATCTGAAACGGATATACTTGCAGCACGAAAAGCAATTGAAAAGGGAGTCAGGATCGTTCTAACCGACAAGTCATTCCGGAAATCACTAATGAATGAAACTAAACTTGCCAACAGATCAGTGCTGATTCCAAAATTAAAGAAACAGATTCAATTGTACAACTCAGTAGGAGAAACAAAACGACTAGGATACTTCCCAAAACTACCATTTCTCAATGACACTAAGTACTTGCTATAAACACATCAGAATGTACACCATTGTGGTGGAGAGTCTTCGAAATCAAAAGATGTCGTACCGTCATATTGGTACTTAAAAGCATGTAACATGATGCTCAGATCAGAAAGGTCTTTATCGGTGTCTAACAAGTCACGATGACAAACCGTACACGTAGTATCGAAGGTGTTTCGAAGGTTAGCAAACCAGTTGGCACGTTTCTGTCTTATCAAATCAACGTGTTGTAGAATTATGGGATCGCTATTCCATTCGGTAATACCAGCAACATCAATACATTCCGTTGTGGAAACTATACTTCGGTCTACGGGTAAAAACTCTTTGAATTTGGGATATTTCTCGAACAATCTCTCATACAACATGGTTTCAAGGTCATTGGTGATTTTCATTATCTCTTGGTTAAGTAATTGTTTGGCCGCAGGGTTGTACTTAAAATCATCCACGATTGGGTACCCCATATTTCTTAAATGAATTCGAATTTGGTGCATTTTTCCTGTAAGTGGTTGGCAAACCACAATGCTTTCGTTCAATGCTTCACTATATTTCACGGATTTGAATATGGTGGTAGAATTTCTTGGGATTTCAGTGGCATTGGAAGGATTCAAAAACGCTCCACATGAGTTGACAGAAAACACCGGACAATTTACCATGACCTCCTTCTGTGGAAATTTCCCACACACTCTTGCATAGTATAGCTTAGTTGTTGATACTTTGTCGTTTGTTAAAATCAGTTGATAGTCTATAGATGCTTGCTTGTTTTTGGCAAGAATGAGAATACCAGAGGTAACCTTATCCAAACGGTGGCATGGCCATATATTATCCAAGTTGAGGTCAAACTTCAAAATCTCAGTAATGGTGTTGTAGTAGTAGTTTCCTGTGGGGTGTGTTGGAATGCCTGGTGGTTTCGACACCACTAACAAATCAGGGCTTTCAAATACTATCTTTATACTAGTTTTCAATTGACTTGGATAGTTCGATAATGTGCGACGGTATTCTTCAACAGTTGCAGGATTGCTGGTTCCAGCCCAGTCTGGTACACTTGGTTCGTGTCTGTGTCTTTGGATATGAATTACGTCGAACCGGTCAATGGGTCGATCCTTCAAGAGATCCCAGCCCTCAAGCCTCTCCTGGAGGTTCTTGCGTTTTCCGTGGTTTGTCCAGATATATATCAACCTATTTGTTATCTCGTGGCATATAATCGTGGGAGACTCGTTAAACTCATTCTTCATAACATCACACAACGTTCTGCCTACCCACCTGTGTTTTGCATGAATCTCGCTTTTGTGGAAAAATGGCTGAACCTTACGTAGGCCATTTTCAAAGATGTATGTCGGACGCGTGTTCATTACCTCGATACTGCTCTTACTCGCACAGTGAATATTCTCACCCAAAGATGTTTGTAGGTAAGCAAGTTAATCTAAGAAGGTCGCGATGCTCATCGCGTCGGATGAATGGCACTTTATATATAGTATCAAATACATTTTATTGAAATCAACTATCAAACTATATCAAGAAGAATTAAAGGTATATTTATAATGATCTCGGGTCTAGTTACCGACTGGACGCAAGACATTTTGAGCTTCGTATCCAATAACGTTACCTGGTGGGTCATATTCACAAACAATGTATCTTCCCCAGTTTTCAGCAGAACAGTCTTTCCATGCACAACCAACTGAAGTCGACGACTTCCACACCACTTGAGTGAAATGGTTGTATTCGCTTTCAGTTCCGTATGGGAAGTTGTCACCTTCAACGTACCAGGCTTGGAGTGCATCGAGACCCTGGTATCCAGCAGCAAGGTTTTCTCCAAATGGACCACCAGTATGAGTCAAGACACCAGAACAGTCGTAGGCATCAGCAACTTTTTGGGCGTATTGGAATGCAGCATTGGACCATGATAATGGGCCAGCTTGGTGTTTTGCTCTGTCGACATTGTGGCCATCAACCATTTTTTTGGCCCATTTGACATCGACTCTAGAGTCAAGAGACATTTCTGCGTAAAGACCAGAACCGCCACTGGTGGCAGTGGAGGAGGATCTGGTGGACGTAGAAACAGTAGTTGGGACGTAAGACTTTGTAGAAGGCGAGCTAGTTGCTGGTAAAGCAAAAGCAACCGAGGTAGAAGATGGAGTGTTGGCTGCTGCTGGGGTTGATGGTGTGGAAGAGGTAGAGGTCAGATCTCCAAGGTCGAAGAAACTTAACAATTTAGCGAAAAATCCTTCACCGCCGGATGAGTTTGAAGAGGTGGAGGTGGAGGTGGAGGAAGTGGAAGGAGCAGCTGAATTGGAACCAGAATCGAAGAAGTTCAATATCTTGGAAAATAAATCTTCAAATGAGTTGTTGGTGGTACTAGCAGCTGGGGTGGTGGCTGCTGGTGCTGGTGCTGGTGATGCTGGTGCAACAGGCTGGGCAGCAGGAGAAGCAACTGGTGTAGAACCCGCTACAGCAGAAGCTTCAACCACTTCAGTCTGGTACACAGTAACTATGGGAGCAGCTCCAGCTAAGTGGAAGAATGCCAATAAAAGCACGAACAAATGGCTTGCTTCGCTCAACATCGCCTAAAAAGTCTTTGCTGGTGACAAAGATTAGGAATTCGTACCAATGCATTGTTTATAAACTATTTAGTGCCATTTTCATCCAAATCGCCCATTTAGTTCATTTCAGAACATTTCCTAATTAGGTTATGATTCGTCTCGTATGTATATGCAGGTTTATCCATTTTAGGTAAATTGATGAAATGAATTAGTTAAGAAACAGTAATTTGTGGGACACAGAGGATCTAGAAGAGCACCGCATAAGCACTTCAGGTCGTGACCGTACATATTGTTGCTAAGTGGTTCATACGAATTTTTGTTAATTTCTGCTTTGAGGTTAATACCAAGGCGTTGTCAACAACAGTCAATGACAATGAAATTTTAATTCATTTTACACCGTTACAGACGTTGCTATTGGAATGATACCCCACTTATAAGCCGATTGCCTGACATCAGTAGATACGAACCAGAAACCTCGAGGGTTATTTGCTGGTGTACATCCTGATAATTTAATATGTAGTCGAGGTTTGCTTCACGGTATTCAGTAGGAAACGTGCAGATAATAGAACTTAGTTCTGAACCAAATTGGGGCAAGTGCTTGCATCATCTAATCCGTTAACTTAGATGTTACCTTCAAGAATTTCTTTTAATTCAAGAGAAATAATCTCAGCTACCCCACCACCGGTACATCTGATATCGATAGCAAACTGGCGACCAATATCATCTGTGGATTGTATAGACGCAAGTACCCCATAGTTGGCATTTTGCGTATGCAATATCCCTGCAGCCAATACTAAGATTTCCTTTTGTGAATCATCATGTGTTTCATGGACTATAGCAAACCCTGACCGACTCAACATTCTTGAGATATTAGACGAGTTGTATCTATGACCGGAGGTTACGTTGGTCAAATACCCACCTTTTTCTACTCCGAGTTGTTCGGAAATTTGCACCCATCTTTTGTTGAATTCGTCCACCGTCGGAGTAGAAGACGACCTAATGCATTTCAACAAATTAACAGGAAATTTTAAATTAAGTTGGTTAAATGAACCTCCACACGTAAACGTAAATGACATAATTGGATTCTCCTTGAGCTCAACAATATTTCTAATCTTAATTTCAACATCCATCGCACTCTTATTACTAAATGATGGTTCTGGAGATTCGACCACTTTTAGTACATAGGATGGATTCTCTTTGTGAGTACCACTTTCGAGATTTAGTATGTTGAACCCAGTGATATTTGTTCCTGCTGACTTTAATGAATTGTTTATAAACGTTAGCTTCATTCTCAAAGTATAACCCTCCTTGACAAACCTATACGTTATCTTTATCAATTGATTCTCGTAAAATATACCGGCATCGTAATGTAACATTCTATGAAATCCAGCATACCAGTTTGACGATAAGTTGATTACCTCTTCCTGTTGTGTTTCGAAAGGATTCAAATTGTCGTCGCTTAGTTCATTTTGGGTTTGGTCACTATTGATGTACTTGCTCAAGACCATAGAATTAGATCTGTTTCTTGTGAGCAACTTCTGACTCAACCCAATTCTTGTCATTAATGGACTTGCTTTCTGTGAGAAAAATGGTAATGGTTTAACAACTTCCGCTGCCAACCCTTTTGAATCCATTGTTGCAAGTCGTAAATATTCAAAAGCTCTAGTTTGAATTTCTAAATCAATCGATTGACTCTCAGCTTCGAATAAATCCACAATATCAGGGACAAACTCTTCGTCAGGGAACTTGACTAAAAACTTCAAAAATGTCGATAATATCATTGCTCTAGTTACCAATGATACTCTGATGTAATTCACGTAAAGTAATCTGAACTGCGTCGACACTTTATATTCAGGGAAGCAGTCTACTTGGTTCCCAAACTCTCCCAAAATAATAGCAGCAACTTTGATCAACGCTTCTGATGTGGTCGCCGTTTGAGGTGTTTCGGAGTTTGTCGACTTCTTCAAAAGATTTATGATCAACTTGCAAGTTTTCTCTTGCAATTGTTCATTATTAATCACAATTTGAACAATCCTTTCCCACACCTCATTACTGATATATGATAATCCATTAGAGTTGATTCCTCCGCCAATTGAAAGCAATTTCAACATAGTTGTGACGTACCATGTTGAATCTGTAGCGAAATTCTCTGCTAAAACAGCGATTTTGATTGCCAAATCGGGTTTAATCGAAAAGTCACTAACAGGAAAGTATTCCAATAGCTCGTTAATGATCTTGTTATATGATTGTGGGTTACAAACAGTGCAAATTAGATCCAACGACTTCCTCCGTACCGATATATCTCTATCGTTCAACAAGCGAAGTATACGCAGCAAATTTGCGTCAAATCTCAACTCCTGGCTATCCAGTCTTGATGCCAATTTGATCAATGCGTCCAATGCTAAGTATTTAGTGTTGCTTTCATTTGAGTCAAGCAACATGACCAATGCGTTCTTTGCACCAACAATGGCATCTGGTGACGCATCCAAGAACACGGCCAAAGAAACAGCCTGGAACAAAATGGCCGAATAACAATTTCTTGTTTGCAAACTCTTGTTAGATTGTGACGCATTTTGAATTGATCTGGCAACTACTTGCTGTAAATGGTTCAAGCAATTAGCATCAAAATCACTTATTGATACAATAGAATCCAAAAAGAACGACTCAATCATTTGTAATAGTTTTATAGAAAGCCATGGAGCTGGACAGTTGTAGTAGAAGTAAGTCTCGGGGCACTTTTCTTCAACTACTAAAGAATACAACCGGGACGAAATCGACGGAAGAATCGATTTGGCAAACTTTGGCTGTAAAGAAACAACGTATTGCACTAAAGGAGTCGATGCTGTGATCACCCCCAAGTCCTCATTCTCCACTAGAGAGAGCAATCTTGGGATCCAACTGCTGTTAGTTACCACTACGTTGGGGTACAATTTGAACAACGAATGCAACGCTAGTGATGACTTCCGTTTAACTGTGTGTGATGTAATTGGTGATGTGCAAGTAGAATACACCATATCAATGACCTGAAGCCAATTGGCATTTGGTGCTGTTGCCAATGGCTTGTA
This sequence comes from Suzukiozyma palmioleophila, assembly GCA_030560805.1. Lineage (NCBI taxonomy): Eukaryota > Fungi > Ascomycota > Pichiomycetes > Serinales > Debaryomycetaceae > Suzukiozyma > Suzukiozyma palmioleophila. The sequence continues at coordinate 565,450 of JAKTVY010000004.1, forward strand.
TTCAATGGAATTGAATTGGTTAGCAATAAACTGAATCGCCAAACAATTGAATCTCTCGTCGGTAGATTGCAAGTCTGCAATCAACAGGGTATACACTAGATCCAACAAATCTTCAAAATGCTCATGAAGTGGCTGTCCTGGCTTCACATTGACCAATATCGAATACGAAAGGTACCCCAACAGTTTCTCGGAATAGTCTGACGACGATAACAATTGCTTACACTGCGAGAGACAAAAGTCCACCATATCGGTGTATCCGAGCAAATAGATGTAAATTAGCTTGCAAATGTACTTCTTCCGTTGGTACCCATTTATCCCACCAGAGAACTTGGTCTGGATGTTATTGATTTCGAGGTTGATCCGTTGGTTTTCTTCATGGGAGTCCTGTGTGTTTCTCAAGTCGATGATGAACGTCGTCAATCCCTTCATTTGCGGCGCCATCTTCCCGGGTGGAGAGTGTGGTGGATGATTGGTATTGTGTTCTTCAGATCAAGTCGTGGGAGGAAGAGAAAACCGCCGCGACTTTGCGGCCGTCGCAACGCGTCGGCCCAGTCGGGACGCGAGGGTGGAACGTCGCGGCGGTAGTGCCAGATTTACCACGAGAATAGCAGCGGTGACTCGCGTTTACCACCATAACCACCTACGGTATAGATACACATACGTTTGGTCGACGGCCGTCTCTCTCGCCTTTGGCCTCTTTCACGCTGCTCTAAACTGCCTCGATGAAATATTCTGCATACACCCGGACGGGACCCCAAAAATCTGTCACGTGACCTCTCATGTGATCCCGGGTAGTGTCGCCACCGGGCCAATTTTCACCATCCGCTCTGATTGGCCGTGGTCCAGTGCGCAAGCCGGATTTGGTTGACAAAAAACTATCAGAAAACTCCCATCGACATCACAACATTCATACCAATGTCATCTGTAGCTAAGACCACTGTTACCAAAGTCGACTGGACCAAAATCATCTCGTCCTTGGGGTTGACCGGAACCACTGCTTCGTCATTGACTGCCTTCAAGAAGAGATACGATGAAGCCTCCAAGCAACAAGTTCTTTTGAGCCAACAATCCACCGAAGTTGACTTCAACCACTACAGATCCGTGTTGAAGAACAAGAAGGTCGTCGATGAAATTGAAGCCAAGGTTGCTTCTTTCAAGCCAATCACCTACGACGTGTCCAAGAACTTGAAAAACATTGAAATTTTCGAAGAAAAGGCCATTGAAAACGCCAAATTGACCGAAAAATCGGTGTTGGAAGAAATCAAGCAATTGCAAGTCACATTGAAAGACATCGAAAACGCCAGACCTTTTGACCAATTGACAGTAGACGACGTTGCTGCTGCCAGACCAGACTTGGATGAAAAGGTTGACTACATGGTCAAGAACGGTAAATGGGAAGTCCCAGGTTACAAGGAAAAGTTCGGTGACTTGACTGTTATGTAAACGATCCTAGACGGTTTTTCATTAATCCATATTCATTATTTAAATATACACTCATACATAACGTTTTGTAGCTGTCGACGAGAAGAAGCAGACACGCCGTTTGTCGTGCTATTTAACGTCGTACAGGCTCCTGCCAGAGCTGGGACACTTTGTTGAAGAAGCGTACGTTGGCTTTGTCGTCGACGTGGACCAATTGGTCTGTTTTCATTAAGTATGGTGCTGGTAGGTCTGTCAATGACGACAAGGAAGACGAATTATCCCGGTTTCTGGCGTAGGTTTTGTACTTGTAGCCTCGGTCGAAGTTTATATCGTACGAGACCACGATGATATTGCATCTATATAGCCTTTTGATGGAGTTGATCGCTTCAACCAAGTTACGGTACATTTCAAATGGAGTACTATATGACTTCATGCCAAAAGATCGGTAATTATCTTGTGTAATTGACTTCAAATCCCAGTACAATAGCGATAGATTTGATACAACTAGCGTGTTCAACACGGTTTTCGAGCTCAAGTTGCGTAATTCGTCTAGAATTGTGGTGAAATCATGGTAACATTCAACAGTTAAGCACTGGGAAAGATCTAGACCTTTCAAGAATCCTTGCAATTCGCATCTGCTGCTGAATAGTATATGGCAGAACTCGTTATTTAAAGTGATAGTGTAACCTTTATTGCCAATTGCTATAGTTTTATGTTGAATCGGTACAGAAACTATATCCAACAACGGTTTTGATTTCATTGTAACCAACGAGTCAAAACTATATGCATAATTATAGTGATATTTCACTGACTAAGCGGACTTCTAGAAGGTTTGAATCTTACAGTAGAGGTGAACCTAATTAAGTAATTCACTAATGCTATAAAAATTTCCCCAGTAATTCTCCACGGTCCAGATTCAAAGACGGAATGAAAGTAAAATCCAACCTGTGGATCGTTTTTTGTACTCAATTGCCTGCTCTGTTGGAATAAATGCAAAATATACATTAATTGACACAATAAATTTCGGTGCCTCTAAAATGGCGTTACTGTATACATAAATGGCTGCAAATTTGCAACCACGTTTGGATGTTGAACCTGAGGGGCCAAGTGACCGTAAAACAGCCAGATTGCAATCTTGTATTGACCTAGTGAGTTTGGTTGGTTTGGGAGCCTCAAAAGCAGGGATGCCAAGTTCATTTATTTCAAATTGGTGTTTAAGTTTATTGTAGTGAAAACGTTAAGATGTCTGGAATGAGCTACTTACGTCGAAAAAACTACATTCTCCGTTACACTTGGGATACTCAGTCAAGTTTCGTTTATTAAGATTTGCAATCCTTCAATTCTACGATGTCTAATACAACAGGAGTACACTGTGCTCCTATCGATTCATCGTATAAGTTATAGAAATCGCCAGAAGCGCATTGATAGAATTTCGTGCAATTTCCAAGAGCTAACTGCCCATTACTTGTAACAGACCATCCTGCTGCGTAGATTGCACCGTGTTGGGGAACAGGGCCGTCAAATTGGAACTGACGGCCGGAAACAATCGACCCAATACGACCGTCGCAATCCGTCAAGATCGAATCACGAAGTTTCATCGATAATGTGGACGATTTTTTACATGCCACTCCGGTTACAGGGTAATCAGTGTGATCGTCACTATCACCGTGGTGGTTTTGTTCCCTTCTTTTCTGGATATAGTTTGCAGGGTCGATTCTGAGATCTTGATTAATTCCATAACCTCCATAATTGTCAGATTTCTTGTGTGGATACCGTTGTACTTGTCCGTCCTGTTGTTGATACACTTCGATTGACTTTGTGGGCAATGGAGCTTGCGTAACAGTGACAATGGAAGTTGTATACGTGGTTGTCATCGACCTTTTGAGTGAAGAAATGGGTGGCCGGTCCAAGTTTCCGTCATTATTCAAAACGTAGGGAGTCACAATGATTCCAAACTCAAATGGTAAATTTTGAAAACTACCTGGTAAGTAGTCACAATCAGGTTTCAACAATGTCCAATCAGAACCAGACTCGGGAATGAATAAACCCCAAATCATAGGGATCATAGTGGAAAGGAGTAGAACAGAAGAGGACGATAAATGTCTCATATTGTAAATTTGGGTGCAAATTGTGAATGAAAAGATATGAGTTTGAGTTTTCATTTGTGATTGCAAAAAGAATCCTTTAAAAATACCACATTTCTACAAAATTACACAAAATCATTAACAACTTCATACCCCAGTTTTACTTATAATTCACTGAGGTCAAAGTCAGCATCAACGGACGCCATGAACCACCCAAGAACAGTAAAACAAACTACCGAACTTTCAGAAGATGTATTTATTACCGGTATCAGTTATCTGGTCCTGTCTATTAATTTCTGTGCTAAGACAGCAGGTGGATCTTTCAGACAGAAATAGTAAAAATAACCCAGTTATTAAGCCATAGTCTCCACATTAGCACCAACCACTAGAACACTTCCAGATAGAGTCCGGTTCCTTTTGTCAGATATGATCGGATCTTTACCCTGTCAGATTATAAACCTGTACATAAGACCTGTCAAAGATGCTTGATGCTGCCTTGAAATCATTTTTAAACCCGCTACAAAATGACTAAAGCTCCCAGTCCCTTCTACCACGACTACAATACCATCCTAACTCGCATTACTCAACCATATTGGGTTTATTTTGCAAACTGGAAACCACATTAAATTTCTCTTTAATTACTGTATACAGGCAAAGTAATGAAAACTGACAAGTTAAAATTGAACTAATCTGGCTTACAAATTATATTTCATATCGAATACCACCATGTTTAGATCGGTTATAAACAGTGCAAGACTTGTAAGTAGCGATATATGACCATCCATGTTGAAAGTTACTAACAAATTTCCCATTTAGAACAGAAGCTTCTTAGCTAGACCACAAATTAGATTCATCTCTACAGAAATCAAGGAAGCTATCGACAAAGCCGTTGCTTCGTCGAAAGTTGTGTTGTTCATGAAGGGGACGCCTGAATTTCCACAATGCGGTTTCTCCAGAGCTACCATTCAAACTTTGGGCCAACAAGGTGTTGACCCTGAAAAGTTTGCCGCATACAATGTTTTGGAAGATGCTGAGTTAAGAGACGGAATTAAGGAATATTCCGAATGGCCAACTATCCCCCAGTTATACGTTAACGGTGACTTTATTGGAGGTTGCGACATTGTTATGAGCATGGCTCAATCTGGGGAATTAGCAGAATTATTGGAATCCAGCGGTGCTTTGGTTCCAGAAGAAGACGATGTAGAACCATCTTCTGCTAACGTCACTCCTGCCGAAAGAAATTAAGGTGGTTTTCGACCTTCATTTGTTTGTACACTGTAATTTTACTTAAAGCTGAATTGTATATATGTCATTGTTATAATATTCTACACTGTTTATGATTACACCGACTTTTGATAAATAGACGTAGTACATTGAATGTTAAATACAATTTTAACAATAGTAATATAACACAAAAAACGAGAAACTAAAAGCAATCTCGTAGTGATAACCAGATCACTACCCTGCTGTAGTTATAATGCAAAATAGAAGTAGAATATCATGCTTCTCATGATGTCGACTAATACCCAAGGTAACGTCGATTATGCAAAGGTTAAACTGTCAAAGTTTAGAAATCAGCATACACACTTGCTAATTTCGTTTTCTTGCGCATGCTTTTTGGAAATCGTCGATGACCGTCTTCTTGATAACAAGTTTGAATCGTTCAAGTTGAGGGTGAACTTGAAGTCGCCAGCTATTCCCGAGATTATACTGGATGATCTCGTTTGGTATTCACTGTCCTCACTAGTTGCTGCTTCATCATCATCTTCGATGGTGCTTGACAATCCATCATCATCGTCAGACATTCCAGGTGGTTCCAATTTCGATTTAGACAACAGGTCTCCAGCACCAACCAATTTAACTTGGAATTTGTTCAAACTGGTAAGTTCATCGGTTGCATCGGAGTCTGTTCCGTCATAATCGGAATTGTCCTCATCATCAAGATTTTCATCAAAAACGTTTCTGAATTTCACTTCGTGGATTTTATCTGGGAAAGGTGATTTCATAGCCTTAACCAGGGATTTTCTTCTGGTACAGAAAGGTTCGTCAGATTCATAATCTTCTTCTGATATGTTCTCAATGAAATGGACAGTTGATTGATTATAGTTGTTGTCGTTGTTACCAGTCATAGCAGGATTATCAAACACTTTCTTAATAGCAGTTGCTTGGGGAGATAAAAGTGGTTGGTTTGAAAGATTAAGACCCAAAAACGTATTGGAATAATCTTCATCAACCAATTCTTGTTCGAATTCTTCTTCGGTCTCACTAGTTGGAACAACCTTGTAAAAGTATGACTGCTTGACTTCCTCACCAGAAGTATCATTCCCAACTACCCATGGATGTTCCCAAATTTCAGCAATGGAAATTCTCTTCATAGGATTCGTATCTAACATCTTTGTAATCAAATCTTTGACCTCATCAGATATTTCATCCCACCAAGGCTTCAAGAAAACATAATCTCCATTCAAAATTTTCATCGTCAACTGGTTAGGATCATCGTCATAAAACGGTGGAAAACCACAAAGCATAGTGTAGAGAAAGCAACCCAAACTCCAAATATCCACAGATTTGTTATAATAATTCTTCTTATCAACAGAGAACCTCGTTGGTACATTTGAATCATTACATGAAATGACTTCAGGAGCAGTGTATCCTGCTGTTCCGCATGGAGTTTTGAGTGCGTTATGAGTAATATGCAACTGTTTGGCAAGGCCAAAGTCTGCTAATTTGATACGGCCAATAGTACCTCCACCGACAAATGGTTTAAACCGGCCCTCATCTTTCTTGTTAGCGTCGTCTGACTTTCTTAACGATTTAGTGAATTCTTCTTTGTCTCTTGGAAAGTAGGGAATCTTTGTAAATAACAAATTTTCGGGCTTTATATCTCTATGGACAATATCACGAGAATGCAAATAATCTATCGATGACAACAATTGTAAAAACACATGTCTTGATAAAGGTTCCGAGAAATAGGTGTATTCGAGAATCTTGTTGAAAATTTCACCTCCGTTTGAGTATTCCAAAACCAAAAAGGCATGAGTTCTCGATGAGAATGAATCGAGTAACTGGAGAATATTGGGGTGGTTCTTCAACTTCTTCATGATTGTGATTTCATTGTTGATATTTTTCAATTGCTTTTGCGACAAGTTGACTTTATTGATGATTTTAATGGCCACTGTGATATTTTCTTCGCTGTCCCATGCACTGTAGACGGTGGAGAATGCTCCTTCTCCCAATATGGACTGCAACTTGTACCGGGTAGGCAAATCTGGATACATGTCAAAGGCGAACGAGGACTTGGCAGGAAGGTTGGAAAGATCAAAGTTCTCTTCTGGAGACACGGGAGAGTGCAGTTTCATTGTCACGCCATCGACTTGGATTTCTGGCGTCATAGGAAATCCCGAAGAGTGCTGTTGCTTACCGTTCTTTTTTGGAGGTTCCAGAGGTTGCTTATGGTGGGGTTCCCCACCATCGAGATGGAAACGCGAGAAAATGTTCATACTTCTGTTTTCAATCACACCCTCTATATTAGTATCGGAGATACCAGTACTGGTGCTAGTGGCTGTTGGGGGATATTTGAGACTTAAAACTTTTGAAAAATTCTAGATGGTTAGTTCCGTATGTCGTACAATGTCGTGGAGGATTTATATCCACACAATCCCGTCGGGAGATTTGCGTCCCTATGCACACCGCAAATGGGTTCATATTGTGGAACGAGATAGAATTCTGCCGAACACCACGTAGACCAATGAGGTGTTGCGGCGACAGCAGCTGTAGCACCACCGTACCAATGTGGTAGTCAGGCTTGCCAGCAAAGTAGTCAGGCTTGCCAATTGCTGGCATCGGCTGACGGAGTGCTGGAAGTGGCCGTGGTGCCGGCAGCGGGCCAGAGTAACATACAACACAGTAGTGCATGTTACTGGCCATGAAAAAGACAAAGACTAGGGAGCAACTATCTGGGGTCAAGTAGACAAGGACTACGACAGCAAAAGACCGCAGCAAACTACGGTCCTAATTATGGCAATACATACTAGTTTCATGGCTAGGGAATTTTTCAAGAAAACAAAAACACAACTATATATATAACCCCTCACCCTAGTAAACTGTATGTCATTTGAGCCATGATGCAAAAAATTCCCAGATACTGCGTAGTTGCTACGCGACAGATGAAGACGCACAATGTGTTTTAGGTAATTGTGATGTAATCCAACAGTAACGGAGTTGATTGTCGGAACGATTGCAACATGGACAAGGTGCGGACAGATATCGATGCAGCAGGAGGCCGAGTACCAGATCTTGACGGGAAGTAGGGAAGGGTGTGCTGCTGTTGATAAAGGGATGTTTTCTCGGTCATTGATGGACCCCGGTTCTACGAAGATTTTTGTATTGGTGCACGGAAAATTTTTTAGAGGGGTACTTATCGTGTTTTATTATTGTTTCCATATCTAGTATTTATGGTGTACAGTCTCGCAGTGGAATTTATGCTGCGCATAGTTACGTGTGGGCTATGGCACGATGGCACTGTGGAAGGACAAAGTGCGACGTCGCTCTTACAGTATCGAGAAGGAAACATCACCAAACACCGTAAACTATTGGGGTACGGGAGTTTCAGGGATATTTACGATAAGCAAGGGTAATCATTGGACAATAGATATTTTCGGTATGGTACAAAATTTGTCGTAGAGTGGGTCATCATGGCACAGGCTAATGCTTATGTCAACCAAACCATACTCGTTCTGGAAGTGGCTCTGGGAGCCACCAGTTCGCGACCCCAAGAATTTGACGTCTACATGTGAGTTGGTGTTTCAGGTAACCTCAAAATGAAATGGAAAACATTGACTTCAAGCCTCGCCCACACACATACACAGTGGGTTTGTTCCCCACACCATTGGTTATTGTTGATACTCCCGTCGCTGTTACATAATGCGGATCGCCAACTTTGAAATTTACTGCTGCTACAAAAATAGCCCTCTATTTACGTATGGCGTAATAATGCATGGGAACAAAAATGGTTTCATGTTCGCTGTTATCAAATCAAGCTCCGTAAGACTCTCCGATCTCCATTGATCAGTCTCGTGGTGCAGCATGATCTGACTCCCCTGATGTGCACCTGCAATTTGACCGTGTGCATATTCCTCATATTCCAGCTTCGATTTCCATGTGTCAAGTGGGATGTAACGTATATTGATCTATAATTCCAGATCATCGGTGAGGTTGATGGTCCTGTATTTGCAATCACTATCCTGATCCCACCATTGTAATTCTTCTGTAGTGACCTGATTATGTTGAGTATCCATTGTATTGGCATCTATTGTCCTCGCTCGTTGTTGGCCCTGGATCTATGTCGACCTTGCACTCAGATTGTTTGATCCTTAATGCTCAATGCCAATATTATCTATTGTATCTCGTATTGTTGTTTCATGGGCACATCAGTCAATGGCATCCTAGGGGTTCCTAGGGAGCTTTGCAAATGCACTACATCATTACTCCTGTTTTTCTAATGTAGACTCCTTAGTAATCTCCTCAATCATTCTATCCTGTTGCTCCTTGACAAACTGCTGCGTTTCCTGCGGACTCTTAAAATAATGTTCTCTATACCATTTTAATTGATTTATTGATTCGATAATATCCGATCTTGCAGTGTGGCTTCCAACCTTCTTTGGAGTCACCTTCATCAAATTGGGATTGTGACGATGTCCAAACTCCATGATTGTAGAAACGTCAACTAGCCTGTAATGCAAGTGGTTGATGACTTCAGAAAATTCTCGGTACATGAAAAACTTGTCCATATGAATCGAGTTTCCCGCTAATACCCCCTTCCGTTCCTCAGGAATGTACCGTTTTATGTAATCAAATAACTCTTGCTGCACTTTCGATAACGTTTGCTGCGGGTTTTGTAAAATCTTCTCCGTCAACCCAGATTTCCCATGCTGGTTGATGCACCATTCGTTCATGTTATCCAACACTGATTTGTCGTAGTATACTGTCGACTCGTACCCAGTTTCGTCGACTATGTTGAGATCACCATCGGTGATCAAACAACAGATTTCGATGATGTGGTCGTTGTTGATATCGAGCCCTGTCATCTCACAGTCGATCCAAACTAATGGCTTCTTGGGCCTGATTATTGGTGTTTCTGATGATCCATCAGTTGGAGGTACTCCTTTGTTAATGATGGATTGCATTTCTTGTACCAACTTTATCTTCTTGCTGGGTGGCTCAATAGTAGACATTCTGCACCGTATCGACTTGTTGATTAATACTGAATAGCCTATATTCGCTCTAATCAACCTAGAAATCATTGTTTGGTGATGAGTGAAAAATTTACTGTACCGAAATATTGCTATACGACGCACTATTGTGAATACTAATCTTTTATCATTTGATCTTTTCAGGAATCCACACCGAAACCAGCCTCTATCTTGTAAACTTCAAGTATGAATAAGCTAGACAAGTTCTACTTGGCGTATTTTCTTCTCCATATTCCGATCACGGTGTTGATTGACTCCAATATTGTCGTCCCCGAAGAACACCAGTTAGCCATTAGTAAAGCCATTTTGGAATTCCACATTTCCACCAACAACGACATTTTGTTGATCAACAACCCGTTATGGTTCAAATTGTTTGGATTGGTCGAATTGGTCTTCCAGTTGCCATTGTTTTTTTACTGTAGCTTGCTGTTGTATAACCAGGTCTCGAAATCGTATTATGTCTACATGATACTTTACGGCTTCAACGCAAGCTTCACGACATTTGTCTGTCTTGGGTACATCTACTTTGAGGGATTTGCCTCGGGAATGTCCAATTTTGAAATTTACAATTTGCTAGCAATATACTCACCGTACTTGTTCATTCCATTGGTGATGTTGGTAGACTACGGCAGAAGAACAATCAAGTTGCTCAACGAAAAAGTCAAAACAAACTGAAGTCAATATCGCTCCGAATACTGTGTGAGATATGTAGCTTCATTTCTTTCCCATTCAGCAAATACCTTCCTATGTAGTGCTATGTATTTTGATCAGGAATCACACACAAAATCTAAACACATAAAAAAATATTTAGTAATTTCATACACGTAATCGAATGGAATGTCTAGTAATACTGTGGGAATGATTACGAGCACATTCACCTTCAGTTCTGGGTTTAACCATGCTGGTGCACTTTTTTGGTATTTGTCGTTCGTACATTCTAATGGCCTGCCTATTTAGACTTATATTGATGGTGGACCGAGAACCCCAAAAATTAGTATAAAATCAAAACCATACACCAGTATGGTCCACATATACTATATCGTTGAGACGTGAACACTGCCGCCTACTTGTAAAGAAACGCATTTTCTTATCGTATTTATGTACTTTTTGCAGCCAAAACTTATATATACACCGCATCTCATCTCGTTTTTTTCACTAGTAAATATACTAATCTAGTTGTGGTACTGGTGTTTTCACGATAGCCTATGACGGAAATCAAGTATTCGAAACCACGATCTGGTGTATCGTCTAATGTGGATACTGATTTGCTTGAAAAAGCCGCAGCTATTGTCAATGACAATTCCAAATCGTTGTTGATTGAGTTTATCACAAAAGACTTACTCACAAAATTATTGTCAAACTGGTCGTACTTCTCCTCGATAAATGACCATGGACACTTTGTCGATGTTTCAGTCAAGTTGTCCAAGTTGACTAATTTGGTCAATGTGTGTTCTGGAGCCTACCACTCAGTGCCTGAGTCCGATTTAGTATACCAAGTCCAGATCACAGAGTTGCGTCCAAAGATATTACAAATTTATAAGGACATTTTGAACAACTACTTGAAAGTCATTTACAGAGCACTAAGTAACAATAAACCATCGTTAACTAATCCGGTTTTGCGGGTATTGTCTCATATGGTTACCTATGATCAATCCATTGCTGTTGAGTTATTAAACACTTTCGACTTGACATTGTCAATTTTACCAAAGTTATTAATCCCCACTAAGCAAGAATTGGACACAGGTGTTTCGAAGCAAACTGGTAAGGAACATTTGTCTGTAAGATACAATTTTATAAAATTTTGGATAGAGTTAAGTTCCCAATTGCCTTACTTCCACAGGAAGGATTTATTGTCGAACAACTTCAAAATCATGAATAACTTCTGGAAACATATGATCGACGCCGACTCATTGCCAACATTGTCATTAATTATAACTTTTATTGACCAAAAGATTCTTCAGGAAGTCAACTTCAAACGGTCAACTAAATGTAAAATCTTGAATGAAAACTTTATGCACAAGATTCAACCATTGTTTTCGAGAATTGATAAGAAATCTGATGAAAAGTTATACGATTTGTATCTCAAGTTTTTGGAGACTCTTACTTGTGACTCAAAAGCAGGTCTTGTGTTCCCAAACGAAAAGTTATGGCAGACCAATGTTACTACTGGAATTACCGTGCAATTGAATAATAAGAGCTTCAAGATTCATAATAACTTAATTTATATTTTCATAACCACATTGAAACCTTGGGATGCATTCAATCAAATGCTGTTATTGCTAAAAATCTTAGAAGCAAATCCTGAGTTGGTTCCTGTTTACATGAATTGGATGATTCAACATGGTGGGGGATATCATGATCCCTCGTTGACTTCATGGTGGATCGGCCATACGTTGTTATATACAAACATTCTCCAATTGCCAATACCGAAGTCCATAACCAACACTTTTGTCAGTTTGGACTCAAAATTTAACTCAAAACTCATACTGGAAAATATTGCATTAGCTCCCATTTCGAAAAGCTCACTCATTAAGGCGTTAGAATGTGATGAGAAGATTCTCATCCAATTCGCATTACAGTTGATTATGTTCACTTTGAAGAAACTCAAATCAATCGTTGAATCAAATATTACTTGCAACAAGCAAGAAGTAGTTGGTTTGGTTTTTGCCAACTTGCCAGATATTGCAAACATTGTTGAACTTTACAACAAAATTATTGCGAAGTATCCACAAAAGTCTGATCAAAAGTTAACTAAATTGACCATTCTTTCTATATTAAAGGAATATGAGTTGTTGCTCCCCAATACTTCTTCTGCAAGTCAAATCTTGATCAAACTTGCAAACGCTGGTGTTTCTGGTATTATACAAAACATCGATACCAGCTCAGATTTTGATTTGGCACAACTTGATTGCTTCTTGTCCATTTTATCTGTTCAAGATAAAGAACAGGAATTAAAATGGTGGAACTCTACACCTAAATCAAACTCGTTTTTTACATGTTTAGTCAAGCTCTCGACAAATGAATATATTGGATCATCATTTGGTGGAAAAATCTACAGTATTTTATCAAAATTGACTTCCAACAGTTTAATGTTTAACGATTCATTAATATTATCTCCTATTTTAGCATTGATCCAATCTTTTAAAGGAACACAAGTTGACGAAGAAGTATGGAAACTATTGGATGAAGTTATTTCACGAGCAAGCAGAACACCTTACAAATACCTCGATTTATCAAACAGAAAGTACCACGATATAAGTCTTTTTGTTGTGGTAATGTTTGAACAATTGAAATTTTTTTTTGGTAATGATAGTTCAGATATGATGTTTAAGTGGTTTTTCAAATTTTTACAATATTCAATTATTTCAGGGGAATCCAAAGAGGCGATTCAAACGTTGATAAAAGACTACTTGTCTAACTTCCAAATTGAAAGTCACTTGGATTCGTTAAATTTTTCATCTTCATTGCCTTACAATGACCATGACTCGTTGTCAAGCTTGATGATCAGTACGTCAAATAACGACCTTGTTTCAAAGCTGCTGGTGGTTGAAAAGAAAGTCTTGATTACAAAGCTAGATCTTGCTTCTACATTATTGCGGTTGAAATTAATTTTGTCTGATGATCTGATCAAGAATGCTGATTCGTTGATAATTGAATTGGCTTCGAAAATCAGCAATTATATTCTCTCAAGTGACTCTGAGTTACAAAAGTTTACATTCACCAAAAAATTCTGGGAGACTCTTTTGTTCACTGAAACAGAAATTACAGAAGGGGAGATTTCACCGAACAAAGTTCTCTCATGTGAATTATTTAATGAGTTATACAAATTGATTCCTCCTGGTTCTGCTGATGCTGAAAATGACCTCAAAGCTCATATAGTTTCTGCAATTAATCTTAAAATGGATGCAAAATTTCAAAACATTGTTTCGAATTTCATCTGGATTCTCTCAAATCAAGACATCAAGGATATTACAGAGAGCTGTGAAGGCAATGACACAGTTTGTTTGAAGTTGGCACAGTTGTCACTCCAACGTAAGGTATCGGTCAGCCCAATTTTCTTCCACAAATTGCTAAGACTTCCAAATGATGATCTCAAAACTGAAGTTACTTGTCAGTTGATTGAATTAGACTTGGTCGCCTTTGATAACGATCATTTGATTGATGAAGTTAAAACTATTTGTGCAAACAAGGAGAACTACAACTTGATAAAGAGTTTCATCAACTCGACTAACCCGAGACGAGAAGATGTTTTGCTTTATTTAATCAACGAAAAGATTGAAGACGAGTTGTTGCTATGCTATATTTCCTACTCGATCTGTTTGATTGATGGTTATATTAATGAAGAGGTTGAAGGGTTTTTACAGAAGGCAACAAATATTGCAGTTGGATTATTGTCAGCCAAAGACGAAAGAATTGATTGGTCTCAATTACTTGTGATCTTGAAAAGAGGTATCAAATATGTCCACGATGACACCAAACGATCCATAATTTCGAATGTGTTGGGTTACGTACAGAAAAATGGTGATAAGTTTGGTTTCATCAGTGAATTTGCTGCATTGATGAATGAAGTAATCGATTTTCTCGATAAAGGTGTATCTACTTGGATCCACAAATCCATGCTATACATTACAAAAATGTTTGCTGAGGCTGCTGAATTGAGTAAATCTTTCGATTCATTTGTAGAACAAATGCAACTGATTATAATGAAGGTACAATCTTCGAAATCGGTTTGGAATTTTGTTCCACAAGCAATCTTGAATACTCAGTTGGAAGTCTTTTTGAACCATAAACAATGGATCAAAAATGAGAACTATTTAGCATATGCTAATGTTTTGATTCTTTCTGCATCACCATCCACCATTCAATACGAAAAGTTGCTCCAAATCTTTGCAAACAATGAAATGAACATTTTGACACAATTGCCTACTAAAAATACCAGCAAGGCTAGATTCTTATCCAGTTTGATACTTTACAACTTGTTCAATTTTAACCACTCAAAATGCTCTAACTCTTTACTTTTGGACCAATTGTTAGTCTTGTATTTAGGGTCAATTAGAGCTGAGGATGTATTGTTGAAGGCTATTCTTACCAAGATTGAAGCAAAAATTTCAAAATCATGGATCACCAAAGTGAGAAATTGGGAAGTCAATGAAGAATTGAAGAATGATGAGTACTTGATTGTTGGTGAACCAAGATTAATTACCAAAGATAAATCTAGTCTTGTTGTTTCCATCAGTAAAAATTATATCAACAACTCCATAAATCATGGTGACAAGGCATTACAGATTCCTGACTCTAAGGGCTCGATCGAAGAAAATTGGAACAAATTCAATACGATGTATTGTGAAAGTGAAGTTTCCATAGATCAAGAATATGAAAATACTGTTTATGACCCTGAATTCTTTTTATTATTGATCTTGAACAATGAGGAACTAGTCAAGATTGATAAGGTTGAAGATGAAAGTGGTAAGCCAAAATTTGACGTTGTACGACTTATTAACTCTGGTATCCTTCAGTATATTGTTGCAAATGTTGGCAATTCAAACAAAAACGTTGGCACAATTGTAAAAATGTTGCTTCAAGGAGTCTTACAAACACTTGAGACTATTGAGAACTTTAAAGATGCTAATGTCTACAAGGTTTACATTTCCAATATTCTATTTACTTTGAGAGGTGACACATCTTCAATTCCTAATATTATTTGGTACATGTATTCTGCATTTGCCAATATATTGAGCAATCCTGGCCATTTCTTATATGAGAAGACATTTAGATATGTTTTATCAACTCCCCAACTTAAATCTAATGATATTCCAATTTATACGCTGATTGTGCTTGCAATTGATGCACAATCAGAAGAGGAATCATACTATAAGCAAGTACCATGGTTGATTGAACACCTAACTAAGGCTCTACATGACACGTCAGATTTGAACTTGATTAAGAATAAAGGTGTTATTGAATGGGTAATGAATTTGATGAACTCCCCGTTTATTTCGATCAGAATTAAAACATTGATTTTCAAATTTATCGAAAGAATCGAAGCAATAGATCAAGGATCTGATTTAATTATCACAAGATTTGGTATGCTCAGCAACCTAGAACAGCAGAGCCAAAATTATCCAGATAAAGACTCATTATTGGATTCACAAATCAAGTTGAATCTCGACCAATTAATGGTTAGAATGGGCATTAGTGTAGGTTCAAGTAAAAGAATTTTACATTGGACAGAAAATGATTTGCCAAACGCCATAAAAAGGGTTTGTACCAGATCCGATTAAAGCATCAGTACATAGTTTCACTTATAATTTAAATGCATATATACTTTCGAGTACTTGACTTCTTCTAGGAGAAATTAACACCATGATAGTCGAATTTATGCTAATGAAATCTCTCTGTTCTATTGTTGTTAACTATTTGAAATTATCTTAGTACTGAGGATACTATTGGTATGAATTTCTACAAAAAGTTTCGAACGTCAATTATTGTGGTTAGAAAATGAATACACAAACCAAACAAATAAATAAAGCGCTAGTTTAACGAGTGAAAAAAAAAACATGTTAGTTCACTCTGAAAAGATTTAAAGTAGATGTCTCTCCTGTTAATTACATTATTTATCATTAATGATCACGTTTAAGGTATTACAACGTGGAGTACTTGCAAAAAAAGTAGGATAAAGGTATTATGGAGATTTATTTAGCAATACATATTATCTCCACAAAGGTTGGTCTACATTTAATGAACTAAACAATTTTTGACCGCCTAACTACAAGCTATGTTTTGAGACAAGAGTATATTTTTTGCAGCACAAATAATGTAGTTCTCGTAAAAGCACTTTGCAGGATTTTCAGGTTGTCTGGCAGTAGTGACGTGGATTTTCCATAAAACCAAAGGTTCTGAGTTATGAGTATCTTCATAAAAGGACCTCATAATCCAATTATTTTCTGACTGAATGTATTGCGATCCAGATACTAAGCTTACCAGTTCAAATTAGTTTAGCAAAACCTATCCTGTTCCATGATCATCACCTGGCACCACAATTCTTAGAAATACGATTTATCGATACAAGCAATTGATTGCTATTATCTTTGAATAAATGTTAATTCTAACTTTAAAATTTATCTTGATAAGAAATGCATTCATCGCATTAAATACACAGAAGATACACTGTAGGTATGATTATTGTGCAGGTAAACCGTCGCCCGCGATTAGATATTAGCACGCTTTTCTAAAATATCATCTGTGGCGCAGTCAGTGGACCTTATTACACAGCAACGGTTCGAATCCCAATAAGTACAATTTCATAAGTGAACCTCACGGGAAATTTGAAACACAAGTAAGAATTATTATCAACCAGATTGCTACACTGAAAATGGGAGTATGTACGAGTGAAAGCTTCGACTTTGTGAGTAATTACTAACAAGAAAGTTGGGTAAATTAGTTCATTATGGTTTTGACCTTTTATTGGTTTCGATAATTTTGGCCGCTGTTCATAAAAACACTGGCTTGCAATTCGATACCAGTCATTTCAGTTCAGTTGACTTTAGAAGATGGTTTGGGAAGTACCTTGCAATTGGAGAAAAAGGTTACGAGACTACAGTATCGATATTGAGAATGTCTGGATACTTCAAACAACGTAATTTGATTGTAGACTATGCTAGAACTGAGTCTGCCAAGTTCTTGAAAGATCAAACAGGAATTGACCTTGACGAAATCAAAAAACGCACCTGAACAGTGTGTGTGGACTTTCGCAGAAACTCCCTGAGTTGAAGTTCTGTGTCCACTATGTAAAGTAAACCTTAGTTGATACTAGTACGGTTATAGGTTTAGATGTAGTATAATATAAGTAAGAAAGTGGTATCACGATAATATGTCACGAAACCGTAGAAATATCAACCACGGGCCAGATGACGTAATGCTCGCTACTCATCAACAGAACAATTGAGAGAAATCATCTACGCACAACTGGCACCGATATTAGACAGTCAATTGCCACACTACACCAGACAAAAACAACACAGGTACCCCAGAAAAACTATACAATGACGACATCGTTTGTTGAGCCGTTCTTAAATGCTATCGATGTCGAGCAGAAAGCCGACACTGTGTTTGCCGACTCATACACCAAGTCTTATAGTCCAAAGAAGTTAGCCCAGTTGGGGTTAGCCATCACCAACTTGGTCATTACGAGCGGCAGAACTGGTCTTGGAGGGAAATCAATTATTGAGTTCGAGTTGGACTCTGCGGTGAAGAATGGGAACGAAATTATACCGGGGTCAATCAGGGTTGGTGATATTGTGAAGGTGTTGAAGATGGGAAACACCAATGAAGTTGTCAAGAAACAAAAGGCAATTAGCAATTCCTCCAAGAAATCGGAAACTTCTGATGCTGAAGGATCGACTGGATCTATCGACGGTGTAGTAATCAAAATCAATGCCAATGGTATCAGTATAACTATAGAGGATTCGAACTTTGACGAGAATTCCCTCTACAATGATTCAAGCAAGTTTTGGTTAGTCAAAACTGCCAACTCGATAACCTATAAAAGAATGATATCTACGATGAAGAAGTTGAGAGAAATGGAAGATAAAAACGATATCATCAAGATTTTGCTCGGAGAATCAAAGTATCTTGCCAAACCGAACAGCCATGGTAAACCAATTAAGTTCTTCAATCTGGATTTGAATGAATCACAAAAGAATGCTATAAATTTTGCAATCAATGATTCTCCAATAACGATTATTCATGGTCCTCCAGGAACCGGTAAAACATACACCCTAATCGAATTAATCAATCAACTTACATTCAACGACAACGAAAGAGTCCTAGTATGTGGTCCATCAAATATTTCTGTCGATACGATTTTGGAGCGGCTTTCAGGGACGTTTGATATGAACAAGAAAAAGTCCAAACCAGAACAGTTGATAAGAATAGGGCATCCTGCTAGATTGTTACCTGGTAATTTACGGCACTCGCTTGACATATTATCAAAGTCCGGAGATCTGGACGGTAGAAAGATTTTGAACGATATAGAGAAGGATATATCAACAACAATCTTGAAGACAAAAAAGTGCAAGAATTATGGCGAACGGAAAGCCCTTTGGGGCGAAGTTAAACAGTTGAGAAAGGAACTTCGCCAGAAAGAAAAGAAAGTTGTAAGCGAGTTAATAACTGGCGCAAAGGTTGTGTTGTCTACGTTGCACGGGGCTGGGTCTTACGAGTTGACATCATTGTACAAAGACGAGAGTTTGAACTTGGGTAAACAGAATCCCTTGTTTGACACCATCATCATTGATGAAGTTTCACAGTCATTGGAGCCTCAATGTTGGATACCGTTAATTAATCATTACGGATTTAAACGGTTAGTTATTGCTGGGGATAACATGCAATTACCACCAACAATTAAATCTAAGGATATTCCTAAGCAAGAAAAGCCGGAATCGATGAAAATTGCAGATTTAGAAGTTACTCTTTTCGATCGATTAGTCAAGTTTCATGATGGAAATGAGTATAAGAAGTTATTGGATACACAATACCGGATGAACGAGTTAATAATGAGATTTCCCAGTGAGGAACTTTACGAAAAGAAACTAAAGGCGGATCAGTCGGTAAAGTCCATTAGTTTGGCAGACTTCGATATCGACGGCGAAGATACCGGAGAATTAATATGGTACGATACTCAAGGGGGTGATTTCCCGGAGCAATGGGACGATGACGCATTGGGAGACACAGGGTCGAAATACAATGAGATGGAAAGCTTGATTGTGATGAAACATCTTCGGTCGTTGTTAGAGAGTGGTGTAAAGCATGAGGATATTGGGATCATCAGTCCTTACAATGCTCAAGTTAGTTTAATAAAGCAAAAGTTGTTCCTGGAGCAAATAGAAGGCATTGAAGTATCTACGGTGGATGGGTTTCAAGGACGAGAAAAGCAAGTGATAATCATTACGTTAGTGCGGTCCAACGAAAACCATGAGCCAGGGTTTTTACGAGACAAACGAAGACTCAACGTTGCCATGACAAGAAGTAAACGGCAATTATGTGTAATAGGGGACATAGAGATGTTGCAGCGAAGCGGCAGCAAATTCTTGACCCACTGGGGCGAATTTGTTGACAACGGCGAAGATTATGATTTACGGTATCCTGATCTAGGTGATTATTAACTTCGTTAGGTACGTCTAGAATCGAATTTGGTTTCTTTTGGCACAGTGCGCTTAATTTTACTTTCACACTAACGATGAATAAGGCTGTCTCCTTCATCGTATAGGAGTCAAGCCATACCTTGGATCTGACCTCACGTAATCAGATTGCAGATATGAATCCTAAATTACAAACATGAATGGACAGAAAATACCCATTCCGCTAAAAGTAGTTATAAATTACGTACATGGAACAAATTTGCTAAAAATACGTCCGTCTGGAAGTGATTCAAGAACACATCTTTTAGGAGCCGATCAAATGTAGGTAATTATACCCTTGATCTAGAATCGTGTGTCCAAAAACAGAAAATTAATAAATACTTAACCGAAGGACAATGGAATAATACGCACTACTCACCTCCTACGGTTGTCGATCCAAGAAAAAACCACTTCAATGCACAAAGGGAAATATCGATACGATCTTCTACTACAACGTCAACATGCAACAGACATGGACCAGAGCGTCCCACGGAACCGATTGGCGGCCACATTCTCTTCAACTTCAAACAAATTTGGCACCGATACATTCTGGAACCGAAACACAGTATGCATTACATGCGCATTACCAGTCCATGCTGATCCAAGCTGATACACCAGTATCCCCACGATCCAACGCAGATGCACTCTTGGGACAGCGTTGTTTCATCCAAGAAATACTGGACTGCTGAGGGAGCCAGATCACAACGACAACTACCATAAACAACCATAAACAACCACAAATAACCACAAACAACTCCATTGTAAACTCCCTAGTTTTCCTTTCTGGAACAATTTGACAACAGGTAGCACCCACAACGACCGATGGCTGCTTAGTACCGTTTGTATTCTTGTTGGCTAGAAAAGCAATTTTGTTTATTGTTGCACAAGCATATGTAGTCGCATTGTGGTGTATTATTTACAGTTTCCGATACCACCCCTTTGGCTCGTTTCACATATTATTGACGCGAATTTGTATCCTGCATCCAACCGTGATTTCTTAATTTCACAAATTGTTTACGTTAACCTGTTTGGCCGGTGCATATGGCCGCATGTAGCTGGTCGCCAGAATAACGGAAGGGCGATTTTTTATATAAATGGCGGACAATAGACTTTTTTTGTTTTTGATTTCTCAACTCATTCATTCCTTAGGGTCTATTCCTTCATTATATCCGTGGAGTTGGTTCTTTTCGTTCATTCATTATGAAGTTGTTGTCCTTGTCTGTGCTCGCTACCATCGCGTCTCAAGTCGCGGCCAAAACTGTTTACGTAACCTCCACTACTATCATTACTGTTGATGCCTTGCCAACCAACCAAGCTCCACAACCTAAACCAGTGGTTGTTGAACAAAAGGGTAATAACAAGAACTCTGCCCCTTCTGTTGACAACTCCAAACCAACCACTTTGACCCAAGTCGCTGCTGTTGTCACCACCGGTACTCCTGCATCTTCTCCAGCTACCACGACGCAATCCACAAACTCGGCTGCAGCCTCGAGTTCCACCGGCAGCTCCACTGGCGACGCGTTTGCAGATGAAATGTTGGATGCACACAACGGCTACAGAGCAAAACATCATGCACCAGACTTGGAATGGTCGTCCACTTTACAACAATACGCTCAAAACTATGCTGACAACTTCAACTGTGCTTCCGGTGACTTGAAACACTCCGGTGGCCCATACGGGGAAAACTTGTACCTCGGTGCTACCAGTGGTAAAAACGCCGTTGACGGGTGGTACAGCGAAAGCAAGACCTACAACTGGAACACCCAGTCCACCTACGACCACTTTACTGCCATGATCTGGAAATCCACCACTAAGTTGGGATGTGGGATTAAAGACTGTCGTGCAAACAACTGGGGCTACTACGTCATCTGTAGCTACAACGACGCTGTTCCAAACATGGTCGGTGAAGCCAAACAAAATGTCTTGCCAATCTAGTTCTCTTCGTTTCATTTCCTGTTTGCATTATTAGTCAGTTACGTTTTTAGTTGAATACATTAAAACCCCGATTCCGGTACGAAACAATGTAATCCAAGAGTGCACTAGCTCAGTAGACTCAATGGTAGATTCACAGGCGAGTGGCCCGAACCAACGGACCCGAATACTCCCACAAGAGGGTACAAGTAAATCTAAGCGAAACCCCCGTTCTGCATCGCCTGTATTATCCCAGTAGAGTTTCTGCCGTCCTGTAGCCATCTGATAACTTATTTACCCCAGTGAGCCAGATGCCCACTGCTGCCCCAACAAGTTTTCCGGTTACCGCCCAGTGCAGTTCCGGAACGTCTACGTAATCACTACATCACCCTACTGCCGTTCTGCCCCACCGCGTTCAGTCTCCAAACCGGTGGAGAAACTGCCTGAAATCGTCCCACATTTGCCCAATTTGCACCCATAAACTCACGAACCGGTAGCGCCGCTTGTATACAGTACGCCATCAAACTTTTACTAGAGTCAGAATTGTGAGTAATGGTAACACCCGCTTTGGTGTTTACTACTCCTGGAGATTGTTGTATATAGTGCCTGAACAAGTGTTGTTTCCAATTACAGGCGGTATATGAGTAACTTTGTCAAACCAGAAGTGGCAGCGGCGCCCGGTGCTGTGCCGGTTTCGGAGTTCCCGTCGTCATCGCAAATGAGTGGTGATGGCCAACAAGGAGATTCCGAGGCGTCGCAACAGCCAACCAAACTCAAGCGAACTTCGCTTGCATGTATTCGGTGTCGTACCCGTCATATTCGGTGTCCGGGAGGTGATCCATGTAAAAAGTGTCAGTTGGCTAAAGCCAAGTGTGAGTACGTGGTGGTGGATAAGAAGATTGTGGTTTCCATGAAATACTTGTCGAAATTGCACGATGATATTGCCCGGTTGAAGAAGGATAATGCCATGTTGCGCAATAAGCTCAATGGAGGCGAGACTCTGTCGACGTTTTCTGACACCATGAAGGAGCACCGTCAAGCTAGAGCACAGCAGAACCCGGTAGATTTGCAACAATCAGCCCTGATGCAATCGGCACCAAGCTTGAATTCGTTTGCCAATAACATTTATTCCCATCAGCAGATCAATAACGATATCCATACCCAGCAACAGCTCCACACGGTGGACACCAATGAAGTAATACATCCGTCGTTAGACAAACACGGAAGACTAGTGGAATCAAGAACAGGAGAAAAGGTTTATGTCGGGTCGTCGAGTATGACGCTTTTTGGGTTGGAAATCCAAAATATGGTGCCTCCATCTAATTTACTTCCCGATGCCAGTTCTCCAGAGGAGTTGGCTACCACCCCCAAATCGTCAACTTCAGACCATCCTCAAAAACGTGAAACGGAGATTCTTGAGAAAGAAGGTAATGCGTACAAAATCACCCTTGCAAAGACCAATACTCGACCTGGTCTTTCGATTAACTTCACCTTACCATCGTACTCGTACGCAATGTTATTAGTAGACACGTTCATCAACTATAACGATGGATGTTTCTACTTCTTCAACGAAGGTCTAGTCAAACGGTTCCTTATGAATTTGTATTCTGGTAAAATCCAAGAAAATAAGCGTATCTTGAAGAGAAACCTGACACCAAAACCTACCAATCTAGAACCATCATTGGACGAAAATACCATCAAGAAAGACGCTGATGACGATACTATTTTGGAAACTATTTGGTTCTGTAAAATTCTTTTGATTTTTGCAATTGGTGAAATGTATCTTGGAACGGAAAGTGATATCCATATAAAGTCACGCAATATGCTGGAGAAAGCAAGAAAGAAATCAACATCCAACAAACACAAAGAACGCAGAAATACATTACCGGGAGCTGGATTTTTCTACCAGGCATCTGAATTGTTTACTGGGTTATTTGCAAGTGGTGCTATAGATAACATCACCAAAGATGGGGGGATTGAAGTCATGTTATTGTACGCATTTTACTTGCAAGTGGCAGACTGTACCATAGCATCGTATTTCTACTTTGGTTTGGCGTTACGGTCCACGCTTATTTTGGGTTGGCACGTTGATGCTGACAAGGAGAACTTGAACCGATTTGAATTGGAGCATCGGAGAAGAATCTGGTGGACCGTTTACATGTATGAAAGAATGTTGAGTTCTAAAGCTGGCCTACCTTTGAGTTTTGCCGATGATAGTGTTTCTACAGAATTACCCATTGATTTCAAGATTGATTTACATGACTTTCCTCGAGATGAAAACGATGTCAGAGGATATTATATCTTCCCAAGCGCAGAATACATCAACAATTGTGTCACCATTACTCAAATTAATGCGATTATCTTATCTTCATTGTATACTAAACAACCCACGGTGAACATTTTACCTGTTGTATCTGATCTTGTCCACAAATTGATGTCATGGAAGAACTCATTACCCGAGTTTTTGAAGGTTGATTTCTCAGTGGAGCCATTACGAGTATCGCGTTTAATTGTGAATTTAATGACGGAATATTTCCAAGGAATGAATTTGGCAGTGAGACCATTGTTGTTCCATTTTGCTACCAAAAAATTGAAAGAACTTCATCAGCAAAATTCCGTTAATAAATACGTTGATTTGACCAAATTCTCCAAAAATGTACTCTCATTATTAAATGCATCATTTCAGGCATCGATAAACACCATCAAATCAATTTGGGCTTTGATGCCAGAGAATATGGTTGCATTATTTGGCTGGATGGATCGTGAATACTTATTCACATCAGCCTCCACATTAATTTTGTTTAATGCATCTTTTGGGGTCCATGAAGCCACAAAAGAGCATCTCGACCATGCATTGATTTTGTTCACCAAGATGAAGAAATTGGGTAATTATCCTGCTGCATTAAGAAGAGCGCAACTTTTGAAATTGATAAGAGTATTGGACTTTAATGGAGTGACCAGCGACTTGCTTGCTAAACATGACACAGAAAGAAAAGAATCGTTGGATCCTAAAGGATTTGAAATCAACCCTATGAACATCAGTAACGACCATTTGAACCAAATCAACGACATCACAGAATTAAATCCTGCCAACGATTTGGAGTTTTTGGAGTTCAACAACTCGCGAGAACGACCACCACTGTCTCGTTCAGTATCACCTCGATCAAGATCTGAACTGCAACATCGGGGGAAAACCCCACAACCCGATTATTCGACGTCTAATTTGAATAGTGAAAGCTTCAATTTCAACATTTCCGTACCGCATGATGGGCCACAACAAGGAGATATATATACTAATTCCGATTTGGCAGGAATTGAAGGGTTAACTTATTTGGACGAAGAACAAAAGTTGTGGAACGAAATCACAAACGACGCTGTGTGGTTGAATGTGGCTGGAGGAAACCCCAACCAGCCACCAGCAAGCATTGAGCAGAATGACCTAATGAAACCGAATGACAGAAAATTAGATTTTCTTGATTTCAACAACTCTAGCACCACAAACATGTTGAATTTCTCTTCAGGAGGATACACCGACATCATCAATCAAGAATTCCAGGACATGATGGAATAGAGATCTTTGGCTACACCAAGTGTTAGATACCACCTGGCAACAGGATTATGAGATACAACATGGTATGTATTGTTTATGAATAATTTATGTGTATATATAGTTAATATTAGCGTTTTATTTGGACCATTAATAGATTACAAAGTAAATATACAAGGGTATAACACCACCGTGTAAAGGATATAAAAATACAAAGGTATGAAAGAAATAAAGTGTTAGATGAACCAACAATGCCTATTGAAAGTAATCCATCAAACTCGATTGATTGGAATTGTTTGCCTGTTGTAATATTTGCTGTGGCGACATCGCCTGTGCTGGGATGTTTGTGTTATTTCCATTACTGTTGAAGCCATTATATTGATTTTGGAAGTTCTGTGATGGTTTATTTTGGTTGTTATTCATCACAGGAGAGTACATGTTGTTCTGAGTGCTCATTTGGGCGCTTGCCGGGAAATTCTGTTGGTTTGGTTGCTGACTAGGCTGCTGGTTGGGGATATTTTGCGTAGTTTGGTTTAACTGAGGGTGCTGTTGAAACTGAAGATTTTGCTGGCCCAACGACAGGTTCATCCCTTGCTGGTTTATCGACAGATTCATTCCTTGCTGGTTCAAACCCGGATTCATGCCTGGATTCATGCCAGGGTTCAACAAAGCAGTATTCATTCCTGTTGTCACTCCTGGCTGGTTCATGGCTTGCTGGAACTGAGATTGCTGTTGCAGTGTCAGGGAAGGATTACCCTGGTTTTGGAACTGTTTTTGTCTCATCTGCTGAATTTTCAGCTTAAGGAACTGAATTGCTTCGGGATAAAGCTCCTGTAACTTGCTATAGAACTGATTCAATTCGGGCATGTCTTGCGGTGGAGACATGATGATGGGGAATGATGCCTTGTTGAAACTGGCAGAAGGATTTCCGTGGTACTTTTCGTGGATGTATGTTAACACGCTCAAGTTACAGTGGAGCCGTCTAGTGCAGTTTTGGTACGACTCCATCAACGACTTCTGAGCTTGTGGTGGTAATGATTGGAAGGAGGTGCCGTTACACAAAACGTTGTTGTACAAGTTGATTGCTTTGCGCATTAGCTGGGTATTTATGAGCAAGAGGCACGTCACCCGTTCTCGATCCAACTCTAATTGTTTGTTCGCGGTGTTCATCGTACTACCGGGTTTCCGTTCCTGAGATTGTTGTTAGGAATGAAGATAATATCGGTGTGGAAAAATTCAGGCTGCGACATTGTCCGAGGCCGCACGCCAAAATGTCGCGCCGCAAAAACGGTTATTCGCAACCGTGTGTGAGATGGTAGCGCGGCGGTTCCGGTAAGGAACTTTATGGTTGGAGTGGGACTGGTGCTGGAAATTGGCGTACATGGGATAGGGGGGACGCTTATGTAAACCAAAATTGTAAAGTGCTGGGACACCTTTTCCAGCTTAACACAAAGTACTTGCTTGTTGATCTGTGTACCTTGATCGATCGGGTATCGCTACATGGTAGCACCACGGTTCCAGGTACCATTTTCTCGAACCTAACGGCACCAACGTAACACACGGCTGTGCAATGGCTATGTACGAGTTCTATTTTCTTCTATTTACAGTTACACAATGTGGAATTCGCCGGCAATTGAGTTTGCTCTGGCTTTTGTTGCACGTCTCATGCCAATGTACGACATATCAAACGTAGCTCTTCCCTGACTGAGGGAACGTAATCGTGAAAGGTACCCAACCATTTCCCGCAACGGGGTTTCTGCCACAATGATCTTTTTGTTCTTGAAATCAACATGTGTTTCTGATTTCATGGTGTAGTCCGGTGGTAAGTAGACTTTCTCTGCTTCGTCATTGGCCCATGCCTGCGTATCAAGATTTTGTGCTGACTCGTCTTCAATGGATGTAATGATTGCGTGACATCTTTGTGTCAAATCGTGTGACACTTCTCCTAATACATCAGAATTGACGTACACTTTTGTCTCCATGATAGGTTCCAAGAGACCAAAAGAACCCTCATTCTGCTGAACAAACGATGAGATCGCCTGTCTCACCAAATTATTCAAAACCGCACTGGACTGTTCTGTCTGGTCAACTGGGAAGTCCCATTTTTTGATCCGTACAGCCATAGAGTGCAACGAAAGTCCAAATAAAGGTCCACCAATTTGGAGAGCAGTTAAACATCCTTGTACCACACTGTCTTGTAATTCTTCCAATGTAAGTTCTGACTTCCATCTACGTTCCTTGATGGCAGTTTCAATCTTCTCAGATGTAGAACCAGGTTCCAAAATTATCACATTGTTTTCTTGTTCAAACACAAGGGAGCCGTCTTCTTCAGCATAAGTTGATTCGGCTGCTGGTCCTTCAAATGAGCTCAATTCCAATTCTACAGAAATAGCTTTGTCTTCGCTAGCTGCCTTGATAGATGGTGTCGAAGATCCAGTTAAAGTTTCTTTGTATGATACGGCAACTTCTCTCAATCTGACTTTAGCCTTCATATCTTTCACCAACCGCTCTTTGACAATATCAAGGTGTAATTCACCCATACCACCCAACACGGTTTGTCCCAAATCTTCATCAACAGTAACAGTCAATGATGGATCTTCACGAATTAAAGTTTTGATACACTCATTCATATATCTTTCATCCCCAGCACTTAATGGTTCAATTCCCGAATTGAATAATGATGGGGGGATCTCAATTGGTAAAAGCTTCAAGTTGGATTCCAAATCGGAAAAGTTCTTTTTCGATCCAACTCCGTGGCTTACAATTGTGTCACCAGTGATGATATCATCTTCATTACCAATAATGACCCCGATATTACCAGATGCAATTGATTTGACTTCTTCTGGCTCGTCACCGTACATGATCATGAGCTTTTTCAATTGTAACTTTTTTCCTGTTCTGGTATTGACTACAGTAGAGTTGGCAAGGAGTTTTCCACTGTAAACCCGGAAAAAAATCATGATACCTTTCGTTGCATGGGTCATAACTTTGAAGGCTAATGATACCGTAAGAGATGGATTTTTGTTAATTATCAAGCCTTTTGAAGTGTTTAACTCAGCTGCAACCTCAACATTTTCTGCTAGTTTCTGACTCAGTTTTTTCTTCGATTTGAATTTATTGGTTCTATTCGAAGAAGAAATTTCAGGAATATTAATCTGTAATGGAGAAGGCAAGTAGTTCACTACGGAGTCCATTAATGGCTGCACCCCAATGTTTCTGAAAGAGGCACCACATAAAACTGGGGTAACCTGATTTGCCAAAGTCGCATTCCTAATTGCATTGTTCAAAATCGACACAGGAATCTTGGTATAGTCTTCATCGTGTTCAAGAAACGCATCAATGATGGATTCATCAAATTCCCCCAAAGTCTCGACCATAGACTCACGAGACTTTTCAACCATTTCATACAAATCTGGAAATTCGTCCCTTTTCGACTCAATATCTACAACCTCGATTGTTTTACCTGTAGAATCAACATCTGAGTTCCATTTAAGTAGCTTTTTGTGAATGATATCCACCACCCCAGCAAAAATAGGGTCGTTTGATGCTGAAGTCTCGAAATACGGCACATTGACCAAAACTACCCTAGTTTGTAATTTCTGAATAATTTCTTTTACTGTTCTTGAAAATCCTGCTCCTGGACGGTCCATTTTATTTACAAAGGCTATCTTTGGGATCTTCAAGGCATCGGCCTGTTTCCATACTTTTTCAGTTTGAGCTTCTACACCTGCAACAGCATCCAAAATAGTGACAGCTCCGTCCAATACTCGCAACGACCTAATGACTTCGAAGGTGAAATCGGCGTGGCCAGGTGTGTCGATGATGTTGATTTTACGATTGTTCCAAGGAATAGTGATAGCAGCAGATTGAATAGTAATTCCACGCTGTCTCTCAGAAGGCAAGTAGTCTGTAACCGTATCACCTTCATCTACGTTTCCAATACGGCTGGTTTTACCAGAAAAGTATAACATTCGCTCTGTGGTTGTAGTCTTACCAGCGTCAATATGGGCAATAATACCAATATTCCGGATTTTATCAATAGGAATATCATTTAGCCTGTTCTCTGCTAACAGACGAACACAGCCGTGGAAATACCGTTGGAACAGCCGTACTCCATTCCGCAAACTTGGTACCATCTTTGGTGGTTGTATTTGCAACTGCTAAAGAATAATTTTTCAGTCTGTGTAATGTAGTGTACATGGAAATGATTGCAAATTTATAAATGTCTAAAATTACTTGGATGAATGGCTAGTGAAAGTTGGTCAAAATGAGCATATTCTGTGGTGAGCAAGAAGCTTGGTCGTTGTAGTCGATTTTGAAATTTACAATCGGCGAGAAGTTGCACAATATTAGACGTCCTAACTGAGAGCTAGCACGAAGTTAAACCGACAGCGTCAGTAGATGAAAATTTGACTGCATTAAAAGAGTAGATATATGATGTGATATTTCCCAAATAGACTGCGACATTGTTGCAAAATGTTCAAAAGTTTGGTTGTTTCGAACTTAGAAGTTTGACAAAAAAAGTGAGAAATATTTGTAAAAATGTATTTTTTCACCAATCTACATATATAAAGGGTATAAATACTTGTATTCACAAGTTCAATTCAACTCAAAAACAACCCGATTGATAAATAACGGTATGCTTAATGTGGTGTAGCTTAGAAGAAAATTGAGCACTTGATCCAATATGTGCTGTGTGATTTTTTATTTTTGTGTGATTGCTCAGAAAGTTTATTTTGAAAGTGACAAAAATGTGCCTCTCTCTATTTTTGTACTATTAGCATCGTATTATGTCAAGTCTCCATCACAACAACGCCCCAATGCTCTCCTCAATTTGAAGTTTAGTTCTTTCGTATTTTCCTTATCTTCCGTATTTTTCTCACAGTTGTGTTTTTATACCGCAAAATTGCGCTTTTTTGCTTTATGCAATTGTTGCTTTAATTTTCGTTAATTTTGAATGAAAATAAACCAGGATATAAATGCACGCATTAAATGTCTGTGGAATTAGTTTGTGTTTACGCAGACGCGTTTTGGGTCCAATATCGTTGATTTTGCCAAAGTTGTAATAACTTACCACATTCTTATTTTCAATACTTCATCATACTGTGGGCATGTGGTCTAGTGGTATGATTCATGCTTAGGGTTGACAACTTCAAGTCTAATTTGCGTGCGGTCCCGGGTTCGATTCCCGGCTTGCCCCTGGTATATTTTTTTTTCCCTTTCTAAAGGCTGAAAATAAAGTTGTGCGGTTGTGCCGCTTACTGATGGAAATATACTCCATACGGGATTATCCAGTACATACATTAAAACACACGCATATTATTTCCATGAGAAATCTCGTTCATTATTGTTTATCTCCGTTCATACGGAACATTTCCACCACTACAACATGTCCAGCAATGTGATTTCGGATCCGTGTTAGTAATAACTTCGTTTGCTGATCCCTTTCTATGTGGTCGAGGAATATGCCGTGGCTTATCCGAGCCGGAAAACAAACCGGTCCGGTCCATGAGGCAGAAAACGCATTCATTTTATGCCTTCGTAATCTTTACATACACTCCATGCTGCATTCACAGAGATGGAGTTAACGATATCAGATTATAGATGATGAATTGCATGGCGGAAAAGTTTAGTTTTTTTCCTAATATAAATAGCTATCTAGTACTCATCTATTCATATTATCGATTGAAAAATTACTATGTATCATGTCATCGCCTAGTCCAACTGATACTGTAATGGTGTCTGATTCTGAGCACCAGATGGAGCTTAATGAGAAATCCGAAATCCGTGGAGTCAAGTTTGATAAACTTGAGGGTCCTATTGACGAGGGCTATTCTTGGGTTATCTGTGCATGTGTAGCAACATTAAATTTCTGTACATGGGGTATGAATTCTGGGTTTGCCATTTACCTTGCTTACTACCTTGATCATGATACATTTGACAATATGTCAAAGATCGATTATAGTTATATAGGTGGGATGGCGTTTGGAATTGGGCTCTTTTTTAGTCCATTGGTCAACTCATTATACAATTCGATTGGCATAAAACCAATGATTATCTTGGGTAACTGCATTCAATTCACTGCTCTTATGTTGGCTAGTTTTGCGACCAACAGATGGCAAATATTTTGCACCCAAGGATTGTTGCAATCTTTTGGGTTGGCGGTTCTTTCCATCCCAATGATGACTATTATTCCTCAGTACTTTGATAAACACAGAATATTGGCAGGAGGACTCGGAACTTGTGGGTCTGGTTTAGGTGGGTTAGTCTTCAATTTGGGTATGTACAAGGTCACCCAGAAAGTTTCCGTGTTCTGGGCTCTCAGAGCACAATCCATCATCTCGTTTGGAATGATCTGGATTGCCACATTCTTCTTGAAATCAAAAGTAAAGCGTGGTTCGTCCACGGTGAGGTTGTTAGATAATTTAGATGTGTACTTCAAAGTGGACTTTTGGCTATTGAGTGCATTTATTACAACTTGCATCTTAGGATATGTCATCTTACTTTATACTTTGGCAGCATTTACTGTTAGTTTAGGCTACACGGCACACCAGGGATCAATTGTCTCTGCCATGGTGCAATTAGGACTGCTTATTGGTCGGCCCTGCGTGGGGTTACTTTCAGATCGAATAGGTCCAGTAACTATGGCATTCATTTGCTACGGTATCTGCGGGATCTTATGCTTTGCCATGTGGATTCCCGCTAGAAACTATGCTACTGTGATCGTGTTTGCCCTCTTCGAAGGTGCCATGATGGGGTGCATCTACGGTATGTTATCACCAACAGTACAAAGAATTTACGGACAACACAAAATGACATCGGTGTTCAGTAAGTTGTGGATGTTTGTTGGTGTTGCCGGGGTATTTTCCCCCGTCATTGGAATTAAACTTACTAAAGGAAATGGGATTGAAGTCGACCCCACATCATATCTTAATTGTTCTATATTTGCAGGAAGTACTTTTTTGGGAGCAGCCATGTTCTTACTCTTGCTCCGGGGACACGTTAATGCCAGAGAACATATGATCGTTGCCTTGAACAAAGAAAGCGACGTCAGCGACGTTTTATCTATCCATAGTGACATGAAGGTAACTCTCCCCATGATCTTGGCCTCATGCATCAAATCCCCAATAAAGAGGCAGTTTGACAAAGTCGTTTCGATCTCTCACACTGAAGAAGGAGAAGAGTTCGAGGAAAAGATAGTAGAGTTTAGATCGGCGGTGATCTAATCTGTTACATCCCTCATTATATTACTAATGTCGCTCATGTGTGTCCGTCAATGACGGATTCCACCCGCATAAAATACTTTCGTGAAGTAAGTACTAAGTACACAATTACACACCATAACTTGAAAATATTTACCGGGCCGTGATGTCGTATTCCGCACCACGGCGTTAGTTCGTTGTAGAATTAGGAAGTACAAAACGGAATTTTCCTACCTTACATGAAATGCCTCGTAATATTATTAATACATGAAGGATCGACCATGATGACTCTTACTCGTTAAAAGTGAACTCAACCCCAGCAGGGTACGATTTTGCTTCAAGATTGACACGCGCTCTGTCTGTTGACTCTACTGGTTAATCTGGACCTGTTCTTTGTGATATCTGGGGTATGTCCGGAGTTGTGAAAAATCTTCCATCGGAGAACTATTCTAGTTCTCCAGACGAGCAGAAGTTGAGCAAGACTGATGTTGAAAGCTATTTCGAAGTCAAGGATGAAGTATTGATAGCAGAAGAACATGTAGACCTCGCAATGGACCAGGGGTTTGCCTGGGTGGTGTGCTTTTGTTGCTTTATAATGAACTTTTGTACGTGGGGTATGAATGCTGATTATGGGATATTTTTGTCCCACTACTTGAACCAAGGGATGTTTGGTGGAACAAAGCTCGATTTCAGTTTCATTGGAGGCATTGCGTTTGGAGTTGGTATCGTCTTCTCTCCCGTCTACAATTATATTATGGGAAAAATCGGGGTCAATTTTTGTATTCTATTGGGGGCCTGTTTTCAATTTACAGGATTGATGCTCGCGAGCTTTTCTACGCAGTTATGGCAGTTGTACTTAACGCAGGGTGTTTTACAGAGTATTGGGATGGCCGTAGTGTCAATTCCGTGCCAAACTTTGCTACCCCAGTATTTTAAGAAAAAGAGAATTTTGGCCACGGGGATAGCCAGTGCCGGCAGTGGTGCTGGCGGGATTGCATTCAATTTGGGAATGAGAAAGATCATGAGCTCCAAATCGGTATTTTGGGCACTTCGGGCCCAGGCAATTATTGGGTTCTGTTTATTGTTCATTCCGACACTAGTGGTCAGAACAAGAGCCCACAACCACAAAATCAAGCACAATCTTATTGATAAGACTATCTACACCTGTGCAGCCTTCTGGTTGATAATAATGTTTATTATCACTTGCATGTTTGGGTACGTTATTTTATTCTATACATTAGCCAATTACTCCACTACATTGGGATTTTCCGAAAACCAAGGGGCCATTGTTCTGACATTAGTGCAAGTCGGCGCAACATTTGGCCGACCCTTGGTGGGTTATATCTCCGACAAGTACGGTGCTGTCACCGTGGCTACTGGTGCATATGCCATTTGTGGTATTTTCAGTTTAGCCATGTGGATTCCTGCAAGAAACTATGCCCTGATTTTGGTCTTTGGGTTCATTGAAGGAGCCCTAATGGGCACAGTATACGGAATCGTGTCACCTATTAGTGCAAAAACGTTTGGCATGTCGAGAATGTCGATTGCATTTTCCAATTTCTGGTCCATTCTCGGGATGGCGGGCATATTCGCTCCAGTTATCGGTCTCGAGTTGAAGAAAGGAGGAGGAAACTTCCTTGATCCTACACAATACTTGAACTGTCAGATATTTACCGGGATTTGCTTGCTTGCGACTTCGGCATTCCTCTTATTTCTCCGAGGCTTCTTAAAGGCAAGAGACCACATGCTAGAATCACTAGGTGACTCAGATAAGATCGACTACTCCCAAGTGTCGGTTCCATTCACTCTGGCAATTGCAAACTGCTTTGCCAAAAGTCATGAAAAGACTTAGCATAGAGATATTATTTACGACAAGTTGATCAAACTAGATGAAAATTATGAATCACATTATATATCAGCATACAATGTCCAATATAGTCACAGCCTAGCTCATACTAGGCTTGATGGACCTTAGGCATTTTTCATATACATAGCTTAGATAACATAGTAAATGTTAGTCGCATTAGCCATATACCACCACAGAAGCACACGTTATCGCACCGGCCACAGTACCAGTCGTCTCTCGCTCCGCAGGAACACATCCACGATGGCTGCAAATCGGTTGCAAATCGTGACAGCCAGTGGGACAATATCACATGGTAGCGCTCACGAACAATTATCGCATCAAGTAAAAATCCAAACATTATAGGTGGTAGAAGATCCAGAGTAGATATGACATCATATCCGGACAATAATGGGGGAGAGGAGTCGATTAGAGAAGATAGTTTGGGGACTGGAGAAAGCATTAGCACGACATTGCACGAAAATCGCGTAGAAGACAATGATATTCTTAGTTCTGGAGCTGGGGCATCGCAAACTCATCGCAACAAAAGCAGTGATGCAATTGATATTACAAATAGCGAAAGGATACTGGAACTGAACGATATAAAAGTAGACAATGAGAATTCATCATCCGTGGTCCAAAACCAAGCCGTTGATGTCACGTTAAGCCCGAATGTGGCAGTCAAGAATGAACCAATACTCGGCACAAGAGAGCATCCCATGGACTTGTCAGACTCAAACATGGACATCGATACAGATACGATGGTTGTGAATGATTCTGTTAAAAGTCTGGAAGTGGCATCGTCAACATCGGGGCCCGTACCCATAATAAATAATTCAACAACAACAGTCGAGAGCCAAATGAAATCTGAACACACAAACCCGCAATCGTCATCATACGCAACATCAAGTAGCGAGCAACCTGTAAATATCATCAAACACGAAAAACCGGTGTCAGAATCCAATCCCATAGAAATTGATAGTGATGAGCCAATCCAGATTAATATGGAAAATACGATACACGAACCACAAAATAGCATTACTTCGTCGGATATGCCACAGGTTGAAGGTGCAGCTCAAAATCATTCAGAAAACCACGAAAGTTTAAATACTAGCAATACCTATTTAAAATCGGAGTCTCAGGATCCATTTTCAAACACGTATGAGCAAAACGAAGGGAATAATGGATACAATGAGTACCACGATACCCACGAAATACATTCAGATACTGGAATTTCAGCATCAGGTAATACTAACTTTGAGGCCGAGATTGCTAAACTCGAGGAAGAATCCAAAAAGTTCTCTTCGACATTACCACCAGCACCGCAACCACATATTCCCCCAAAGACTACAATTCCATCACTCCAAGCATCATCACACCAAGCATCAACACTCCCTATTGCAAACGCACCTAAAAAGAACCGACTAGTGATATTATACGATAAGTTACGATACTACCATCTGATTATGCATTTGAGTGAACTTAGAAGGAACATACATGAGAACCTTATTATAATCGAACTTCCACAAATACAAAAGTTGATTGAGGATCCTTATGTTTCCAAAGTTGCATATGATTTTTTGAATATCAGTATTGAGTACAACGTAGACTTTGAGCAAAACTTGAAGAAGCTTAGTGATTTTATGGAAAAGCACTCCAATGTGATAAAGAAAATACCAGATATCTCATACCACGTCCATTTTGCTCCTGACAAAAAATGGAAAACTGATTATTCCTCGGAAGAGAAACAGCAGTATCGTCGATTCCTTGACGTGCTTAACAAAACAGCAAGTGAAAATGTTCGTCAATGTTCAGTAATTAATAAGTACGATATGGATACTGTTTATTTGACAGAAAAAGAAGATTTGGAAACGTTGGGTGAAGAAATACAACTGGACGTAGCATACTGGAAAAACCTCAAGATCTTTGATTATGGAGAAAGCAGTATCCGATTTCTTCCAGGAGTAAAGTTTCCAGATACACTTGAAATATTGAATATCGGTGGTGGATATGCGTTGGAAACATTGACAGGATTCAAAATGCCACCTAAATTGAAAACCTTATTGGCTGGCCAAGGGGCTTTATACACTATAGACAATGTCAGTTTTCCTGCCAGTTTAGAACGATTAGAATTGTCTGATAACAAAATTTATTTCTTAACATATGTTGAATTTCCACCGAATCTCCAGCATCTTGACGTATCGCAGAATCGAATCGAGAGTTTACGAGGAGTCAATTTCCCTAGATCGTTAATTTCGTTGAATTTGGGTTATAACCCAATTGATTCCATTAAAGGAGTTAGATTTCCCGAAGGATTAAAATACTTAGATGTTGGGAATATCCCCAACGAGTCCATGACTGGCGTAAAATTTCCTGATCTGTTAATCAACTTGAACCTTCAGGCATCCATGACAAATACTCGAGGATTAAAGTTACCACCAGGTTTATTACATTTGAGTTTATGTGACAACGGCGTGAACAGCATAAACCCACTAAAATTACCCAACAGCATTACCGTGTTGTATTTGAACAACAACAACATCAAGACATTAAATAAGGTCCAATTTCCCACCAATTTGCGAGAACTTTACTTGGGAAATAACATGATTACCACGTTCAAGAACGTGCAATTTCCACCCACGTTAGAAGTATTGGATATGGAGATGGACCCGGAGTATGACGAGCAAGAAAAACATATCACAACGTTGAAGGATGTCATCTTTCCACCCAACTTGAAAGTGCTTAAATTGGGGTACCATTCTATAAAGCTAGTTGAAGCAATTGAGTTTCCATACTCTCTTGTTACTTTGAGCTTGCCATACAACGAGATCAAAGTGATACGCAACGTGAGGTTCGGAAACAACCTCAAAACGCTTGATTTGAGTGGTAACAAAGAGCTCACAAATATCGACCATTTGGCAATTCCTGAATCGGTTTCTGAGTTGAGAATCCCACCAGAATTGGTCGAAAACTTGCCAGCTTACATCATCGAAAGAGCCAACAAGAAACAGTTACTCCTCAAGCAATCCTTGCCATTTTGACCAGTTATATACTTGTATACTAGAACTCAATAGAAGTGTAACATTATTATTATACAGTGAATAAGGCTAATCAACTAATTAAATAAATACATATACTACAGATTTTCAACAAGTTGATTGAACCCACGGTGGATGACTTTATCAGAAAGTGCTAATGCAATTATCACAAGTCGCTTATCTATGCTAGATGGGAGAAATGGAGCCACGGTTTGGCATTAGTAGAAATTGAAGAACTAACAACCCATTTATTCTTCTTCTTCTTCGTCGGAAGATTCTTTATCTTCTTGTTCTTTTCTTTCCAATAATGCTTGTAACTCTGCATCTTCAGTAGCAGTGACAGCCTTAGGTGCCATGGTGACTTTACAGCTACCACCTTTAGCTTCGATGGTTTGTTGAATCTTTTCAATGGCTACTTGTAAAAGAGCAATACCCTGGTTTTTGTCCAAAGCTTGCACCAAAATAACGTACAAAGGAGCAGCAACCAACTTGGCTTTCACTTGCATTTGTTCCGTCGACACTGATTCGGCTGCCTTCAATGCTTCTTTGATGGCATCAATACCTTCGTAGGCAAAACACGAAACTTCGACATCGGCTCTCACCTTTATGGCTTGAGGAGTCAATCTTCTCGAAATGTACAACTTTAACTCTTCCAAAATGTCTTCCGATGGTGCTTCGATTTCGTCAAAGATCGAAGGATCAGTGATGGACAATTTGAATGCATCGAACGAATGGCCGTACTTTCTCGATAATGGCCATCCAATGGTCTTGTATAACGTTTCCAAGCTGACGTTGAATTTCTCAGCACAGTGTCTCAAAATCGAGTGCACGGCCTTCGACTTGTTGTATCTCTCATCACACTTGACAATGTCTTCAGCAGAGACTCTTCTCTTGGATAAATCAATATAACCTTTTTCTTTGTCGACTCTCAACACAACAGCAACTTCGTTCTTTCCGACTCTGATCAACTTCTGAATCGATCTGATACGTCTTCTAGACAATTCTGATAACAACACCATCCCTTCAATATTGTCATATTCCAACAACTTGACATACGCCCCCATTTCGGCAATTTCTTGCACGTTCACCATAACCACCTCATCCACTTCGGGATACTTGTTTTCGTAGAATCTGAAACTCGAAGAACTCATGACGAATACTCTTTCTGTAGTGAACTATCTGATGATATTTGTGAATTTTTCATTACCAAGTGAAAAAAAATTTTTATAATCCGCTATACAACCAGGGTCTTTATTTCTACACCAAATTATCGTGGCGATTGCTGCCGACAATTGTATACCAATGGGGCATGTTTGTGCTACGTGTGTATTCATAAACATATAAACAATCTTCTATTGGAAATTCAGAGAAAAAGCTAGGGAAAAACCTTGTGAATTGGCCCATATATGGCTGACTTGTCTCATCCATTAATCAGATGGACATGGAGACAAATGGTCGTAAATGGGCCAGTTTAGGTATTCTAGTCGATTGTTGTGTATCAGGACAATCTTGAGCTGATGTTGCGGTACCAAATACGGTTAAAGCCGGTTTCCATGGTGTTCATGGCACCATATCGTAAATCATAAGTCGTTATTCCGAGCAACTCTCGTCTGTGCTCGTATTCATCATTCCATCGTGTTCATCATTTGTTCCAATCCGTCATATTCTCTTGGATTTGGTGTTCTTATACTCATAATATTCTCTTGGATTCATATTTGCCTTGAGTTCATATTTGCTCTGCCATTACTTGGTCACTTGGGGTCCATTCGGACGTACCCACTGGCATAACTCACACTGGAGTCGGACGGTCTTCTCGCCCTGTTCGACTGCGAGTACCCAATCCACTCAAACACTCGAGGTTTCCTACTACCGTCTTCGTGACCATGGGTTTTTCTGTACTCTTGTATCATTCTCAACAATAACGCAATGGGTTTCTGCCCACAAATGGTATTTCCAGTCCGGGAAATGTAGTCGACCCACTCGCCGTAGCTGCCTTCTGACGCAATGTCCATTGCCTGCTGATCAAGCAACTCAATTGACTTGTAAACTGGTAAATCGTTGTAGTTGTTATTGGCAAATCCATGAGAACTTAACGTTATCAACTCCGATTTGGCACTGGGATAGTACTTGGTGTAAGCAAATCTGGCACCCCAATGGCAGAAATCCGACGATATGATGAAATGGTACTTTTTATCGTGCAAGTATGGCAAAAGACTGGTCAAAAGGTCCTGGCACAACTTGTCGTCCATGGAACTAATAAGAATAGGCACCAACTTGGGCATTTGCGACTCAGAATAGAACGGCTTGAGACGATGGTAGATGAAGGGAGCATGCAATTCAAACGAATGCTCATCATCATCAACGTCGGAGTCCATGAACTTAAAGATGGGAGCTTTTCTTGATGACGACGAAAGGGTGGTCAAGTGGCGACAAATGGCGTTGTTGATGGGCAAGTTACCGAATGGAGTTTCATAGTAATCGTACTGCGACACCAACGCCGAGTGTTTGAATGCTACATGGTGGGATGGGCCCAAAATAAAGATGGTATCGATGGGCAGGGAGACGTCCCAACTGGCAAACGTTTCTGCCAACCTCTGGCCAGAATACGTGTAGCCGGCGTGGGGGCCAACTAACACTCTAGCCCCGGGGACACCAGTGGTGGTATCAAAGTCGACGTTAGCTGATGCGAGAGCGAAGAAGTCGTTCAATTGTCTGGCCAACCTATCAGCGTCATCGGTGTACCAGCTCCCACTGTGGGTGGCTGGACGAACATTATGATGTAGCACCGCCATGATCACCAGGAATAAATGGTTGGGAATAAAACACTGAAGTAACTACGAGTGGGAGTTGATATAGTCTATACACCTAAGGAGAAAACAAGTCAATAATGAAACCCCACCACAGCAGACCCGAGCATCACGATCAGGAAATAATAGGAAAGTAATGGAACCAGACGGTGTAAGGAAATATTGCGGCGGTGGCAAGGCACAGGATCTAGATGAAAATGGGAAGGGCCGGTGACTAATGTGGTCAATGACGTAAAGTATTTCTGGAACAGGAACTGGATTCGGAAATGGTCACTGGGTCAGAACTGCCACGGGGCACAAGTCCAAAACGGTGAATACTGGGATTAGAACTGGGCTTTGGAGGTACGGTTCGAAAGTAGTACCAGACCCTTGCCACTATGGCTGGATCTAGCATTAGTGTAAAACATATTATGTACGGCTCGTAGACTTCCTGTTCTAGAATGCTGGCGACGGGACGACGATGGCTTATAAACATGTCACGTTACGAGCATCAAGTGGCAGGGGTGCGAGGAATGCCTGTGACGGAGTATTTTGCAACCACAACCAAGTCTAGCTTGCGTCTCGTTGTACAGCCTTTACCTGAGTTGTAGTATGGACAAACTTAGTGAGAACCGATTGGCAATCGTCGAACTTTCAGGTGGTGTGAAAAACAGGAGAAAACCACATTTCTGAGAAAATCGAGATCCAAATCAAACATCCAGAAAAGAGGATACTGTCTACTTTTAAACCACGCATTTGCTGACGCATCACAAGAAAACAGATTGCACCCCAGAAAATCCTGTGCTCCACTTGCTTGCATGTTCTCGTGGGAACCTACACTTCATCATCCATTCTGTTAGTGTATGTATAATCTATATGGTATGTATCTATTTCTTGGTAACTTCAGTGACCCATTCAACGACTAAAAGTTCTTCCCCGTTAGCACAGTAAGTGGAAACAGCTGGGAATTGACCTCTGAACAAGAACCCACCAGGGGTTGTGTCTTCTGGGAATTCCTTGGTGTAAATTTCGTCCTTGGCTTCGTAGTCACCCAATTCGATTTCTCTGGACTTGACAACAATACCGGCCTTCTTGACTTGTTGCTTGTAAGTGAACCCTTTCAAGTCTTTATGCACCTTGAAGTGAATGGTGGTGACGTACTTGGAGTTTTCTGGAATCTTGATGTGGATGGATTCAGCATCTTTGACTGGAACATCAAAAGCTTGACCACCTTCGACGGTAACTGAAAACTTAATGACTTCGAAATCTGGACAAGTTGGTAATGGCATCGTGATTGTTGTATAGAACACAGGACAAACCCTTCCACTCCCAGTGGATATATGCTATATATATACCATCGGTCCTCGGGAATACTCACTAGAACGGAATCGCAATATTGGTTATGATAATGTTCCTCGGCAACGAACCATCTACCGTTTGTGGGGAAGCCACACGAAACCGACGCGATATTATTTCATTTTTTCGCCTATTTTCCTGATTGGGTTCGATTTACTATACTTCTAAACGTTCGTTTCTATTGTCGTGTAAGATGTGACTGTGATTTTGACTATTTCCGCCGTCCATTTCATCGTTGGAGGTGCGGGTGCCCCACTATCCGCGACTATTTTGTTCGATTGGTTGTCGTTGTGCGGCCAAGGTCGTACAAGCAATGTCATTTGTCGGATCCCATGTGTAATTGCACAGCTATTGAAAAATTACCTTGCTGTGAACACAGATTGCTAATCGACTTTCCTAAACCGGATATGCCGTAAATGATAAGAAATCGGGACCAGGTGTGTACGATTGTGGCTACAGGAGTCTGGACTACTATGGTACCATTCAGTGTGATAGGAGGTCTACATTGAATTACTGACAATGTGGTGTTTACTTGCTCATGAGATCTACTCACTGGCACCTCCGTCTCGAACCGTTTTAAACGACTTGATTTCGTTCACGAGAAGCAGTTGCAAGTCGCTGATCGAACGATACTCCTTCTCCCACTTGAAGTCAAAAATATTGCTGCATTTAGCCTCTGAATGCCGGCTTTCGTCTCTCACATATTGGAGGTACTCTGACGCAAATATCTCGTCAATCGTAATTCTCTCGTTTGGATCCCATCTTAAGATCCCGTCCATTAATTTGTACACTTGCTTGTCGGCGAACGGGTATATTTGTCTCCAAGGAACCTTGGAGTACGTCGGCTTCGTCGGAGGGTATTTCCATCTTAACTTGGTGACGGTTTCTGGCATGGGGGTGCCCAAAACCTTCATGATCTCGTGGATCTGGTGCACTTGGTCCTTGCCCGCAAAAATCGGCTTTCTGCCATACAACTCGCACAAGATGCATCCCACTGCCCAGATATCCACTGACTTATTGTAGTTCTTGTTACTCAAGATCAATTCTGGTGCGCGGTACCATCTCGTAGCCACGTAGTTCGTAATTGGTAACAGATTCGATTTGAAAAAATCGCTACCAATGCCCCGAGCCAACCCAAAGTCACAGATTTTCAAGATTCCATCTGGAGTTACTAAAATATTGCCCGGCTTCAAGTCGCGATGGATAACATTAGCACTGTGAATATAATTCAACCCACACAACATCTGGTACAAAAAGCTCTGAATATGAAATTCAGAAAACTGGATCGACGAGTAAATAACCCGAGCCAAGTCGTACTCAACCAACTCCTGGTAGCAATAGAGCCCGTCGTATGGCTTACAGTAGCTGAGATCCACATCAATTAAATTAACAATCTAATGGTTAGTAACACAAATAGTAATCACCATCCTTCACGGTTTACGTACATTCAGATGTCCTCTGAAATGACTCATCAACTTCAACTCCCGTATCGATCGTTTCAACAACACCTCTTTGCGAAACACATCGGTCACCTTCTTGATGGCGATCTTGTTCGCCTCACCATGGTGCTCAGAACCCAACTCAATCGCACTACAAACAGTACCGTAGCTCCCCTTTCCGAGGATCTCGTGAACTCTGTAACGACTGTCGATGGAGAAATGGGCGTTTCCTTCGGAGTAATTGGTTCTCGTAGTCATTGTCAGTAAAGTTAAATCTTGAAATAATAATGGCTGCAAAAATTTTGTTTGTGGTTCCAGCTGCAAGTTCCTAATTAAGACACCCACAACGTCGGCAATTTTTCTCAACGAAATTGCTCGATAAAGCAGCACGAATTGCACTTGCACTTTACTACACTCAAGCTGCACCACGATCCCCTACCGACCGCCCCAACCACCGTCTATGCCAACAAGTTCACTTCATGGCATTATCGGGGCCAACATGGTAGCGCCCAGACCGCGATTTATATTAACCCTACGGATCAAAGTGATAAACGGCAGTTTCTGGAAACACCAACGATGAGTGATGGCAAGAGTTTTAGCAAGTCGAAGTCACTGGAGCTACGTGTGGAATTAGAACAGGCATTCAAAAAAACAAAACCCCATGGACGAGTCAAGGTGGTACTAAAGAAGGTGGTAGCCAACATAATCCTCAACAACAACGAGCTTGTCAACTTAATGGGGGACGTGATCCCCTTGATGAAAATCAATGATTTGGAGATCCGGAAAATGTGCTGTTATTATCTCAGTAGTTACGCGCACTTGAACCCTCCGGTAGCATCCGATGGTATTCCGTTCATGAAGAGGTTTTGTCAGGAATCATCACCAATGTTGAGAACAATTGCCATTCGAACAATGAGTTCCATCAGCAACCGCGACTATGTCGATTTGACATTTGTGGTTGTGCGCACGTTGCTCAAAGATACTGATGCGAATGTCCGGAAAACTGCTGCGTTCTCGGTGTCTAGACTATTTGAAAATGATCCGGAACGGACGCAGAAATCTGGGTTGATTGACGATTTGAACAGCTTGCTATATGATGGAAATCCATTTGTAGTGTCGAATTCGTTAGCAGCTTTAGGGTATGTTGTAGAGAACTCGAAATCATTGTCGTTGACTATAGACAAGGCCCACAGTTTGAAATTAATTGGGTACTTGTCCAATACTAATGAGTGGTGTCAGATATATCTTTTGAATTCGCTAATGTCGTATGTTCCGCAAACTAGTGAAGAGGCGTTGGATTTGATAGAAGCAATGATCCCAAGTCTTCAGCACGAGAATTCGGCTGTGGTGTTAAATGCTATTAAAATC
This sequence comes from Suzukiozyma palmioleophila, assembly GCA_030560805.1. Lineage (NCBI taxonomy): Eukaryota > Fungi > Ascomycota > Pichiomycetes > Serinales > Debaryomycetaceae > Suzukiozyma > Suzukiozyma palmioleophila. Next base: position 609,875 of record JAKTVY010000004.1, read on the forward strand.
ATAGTTTACTACTCAAATTATGTTAAGAATCCTGAGCTTATCCTTCCTGGTCTCTCGAGTCGTTTGGGATCAGCGTTGAGTTCTTTACTTACAAAGTCACCAGAAATCCAATTCTTGACGTTACGTAATGTCATCTTGCTCTTGGTGGGAAACCGCAAGTTGGTGACTTTTGATATCGAAAGCTTCTTTTGTCATTATGATGATCCAATTTATGTCAAAGATACAAAATTGGAAATCATCTATTTACTAGCAAACGAGTCCAACGTTCACGTTGTATTACGTGAACTAGAAGAATACGCAACAGAAGTTGATATTTCCATGTCGAGAAAATCCATTCGAGCTTTTGGAAATTTGGCAGTGAAGTTACCAAGCGTTGCCGATGAATGCGTTGAGGTGCTTTGCGATTTGTGTTCAAATGGAATCCCCTATATTATACAAGAAGCTTCTATAGTGTTCAAGAACATTCTTCGAAAGTACCCTGGCAGATTTAATTATGCTATCAATGAGCTTATTAAGCATCATAAACTTATAGAAGAACCAGACTCTAAAACTTCCTTGATTTGGATACTAGGGCAATATGGTGAAACGTTAGACAATGCCATTCCAATATTTCAAGAATTAACTTCGTCATTTAAAGAAGAACCATTAGTTGTACAATATGCCACATTAACAGCAGCTACAAGGTTGTATCTAAAGATGCCACAAGAAGGAGAAGCAGTGGTCTTAAGAGTTTTGAAATGTGCTACAGAAGAAATTGATAACCCAGATGTTCGTGATAGAGCATACATATACTGGAGACTCATATCATCACCAAACGCAAGTTCAAATGATCAATTTCAAAGTAACACGAAGGAGGTTTTATTAGTTTCCAACCCTCTTATTACCAGTGAAAATGATAATATTGATCCGGAAATAGTAGAAGAACTTGAACTTAATATAGGAACATTGGCTTCAATTTACTTGAAACCAATTAATCAAGTTTTCAGAACAGCTAAACCTCAAAAATTGCCAGCTAGCCCGGCCTTACAACCAAAAAATTTACCCACTCCACCACAGTCAAGCCAAACAAAAGCTGCCCCAAAAAACCAAGTTCCTGTTCCTCCAAAGTCAAGATCGCCAACCAAACTCGATTTGATCAGAAGAAACTCGTCAAGATCCAGCAAACTTTCTAATCCACCAATAACACCAGATTCATCTTCATTCACAAAAGATACATCCCCAGAAAAGAAGGAGAACTTTGTACGAAGGTTTTCTCGAAAATCTTCTATTATATCCAAGATCAACATACATTGAGTGTACAATAAGTACATGAGTAAATATCTATACAAATATATACTTCAGCTATCGGTATCTTCTTCCTTTATTTCAGTCTCTTGTTTAATCTCGCCAGCTCTATCAGAGTCTGTTTTGACAACTGTACGCTTGGGTAACTTTCTGTATTTGACTATCTCGACATCAGATGCAAACTTAACTTGTGACGCACTTTCAATAGTTTCAGTGTCCACTTGAGGAATATTTGCTTCTGGACCATCCCGAACTTGACTTCTAACAAGATCCATATCCATTCCCAATATTGCAGCCAAGATAATAATCGATGCCGGCTTTGACATAACTATTGAGTTTTCTGGGCACGAACTGGCCGTTACACAGCTGGGGCAACCCCATTCACATTCACATTTGCTCACCCTATCGTATGTCGCACCAATAATTGCATCAATGTATTCAAACGTTTTGGCAGACATTCCCGAACCCCTTTCACCACCCTTAGAGTCAATAAATATCAATCTACCAGGACGCTTTCTCTTGGATTGTCTTTGAGCAAACTCCTTTTCTGGTGCTTTGCATTCCGTAGTCAACTCCGCATCACCAACATTCGATGTAAACTTTGCATTGGGATTAGTTGTTGCACCACCACTTATAAACATTGGTAACATGTTCATGATTGCATGTTGTGCAGCATGAATCCCGCCAGCAGGATTCAAGCTTTTCTCCTTTACAATTTCGATAGCAGAAAGGGGGATATCAATCCAAAACCCTTTGGACTTCATCAATATCGGGGGATTATCCACTTCAACGGCTTCCACAATCTCACCTCTTCTATTCACTTTGAAGTACCCAAAAACGGTAACTCTGGACTCAACTTTACCATAGAAAACTGGTATATCGCTTGGCTCCGATACTGTGGGAGGGTGAAATTGTTTGACATATTCTATCTCATACGGGTTAATATCGGTGAAATCTCTCTGCTGTGTAATCCAATCAACATTGACTCTTTCCACAGTAGCAAAATGTTCAGTAGAATTGAATTCTTTGATTAGATAAGGGAATCCCTGATGTAGAAAGATACCTCCCTCATACAAGGTGAAAGGAGTTCTCAGTTCCTCAACTTCTTCTATGACAATATTTCTCTTGTTCGTAATATCTACTACCGCATACGTTATTTGTTCAATGTTTCGAATTGACACTTTTTCAGAAGGCCATGGTAAATATTTCGGATCTGTGCGATACGTCCCATCAATGTCCTTGTGAAGTCGCTTTTCACAAACCTTGATAAACCTGTCTGGGCCAGAATACTGGTTAGTGAACCATTGCACATCATCAATCAAATGAATTGGTGATTCAAACGCGGCACATTGTAAATGCTGTTCTAATGACATTGTATTTGATCCCATCTCAATAAGCCCAGCCACACATAAATCTTCATATTGTCTAACTAGTAATTCTTGCCAATTTTTTAGGTAGTACGAATCCAATGGATTTGAACCTCCTACAAAGATGGCTAGACTACCTTGTGAATCTCTAGCTCGGCCAGCTCTTCCAAATTGTTGATGCAAATTCAGCTTCAGTCCAGGAAACCCACAGGTAATCACGACGTCCAAGTCAGACAAATCAATTCCCAATTCCAAAGCATTTGTTGCAACAATTGCTCTAAGTTTGCCACTGAACATTTTTTCTTCAATAACTCTTCTGTCTGATTTAGAGTAGCCACCTCTATAAGACATGATATCTGTATCTACAACACCAGTTAAATTTTCATAGTCACCTTTCTTCAATAATGTACGAACTTCCTTCATCATAATTTCACAAACTTTACGAATTGTACAAAACACTAGAACTTTGATGTTGGGTAATGATGTCAATAGTTTAACCAAGATCTTTGCCAGCTCAGTAATAATACTTTCACGAGGATTAAATTTAGACATTGAGTCTTTTGATGCAATCTGACCCTTTTTATTCATCAAAGCAGGTGGTCTCCACACCAATAGTTTCTTATCTTTAGTTGGACTTCCATCATTTGAAATATGAACAATATTCTCATCACGAGGTATAGAGCAAACAACTCGAAAATGATTTTGAGGCTCTTGAATTGTTGCTGAACAAGATACAAATCGAACATTGGCATTTCCTTGCTTATAAGCTATTCTCAATAATCGAGCCATAATGTAACTAACATTGATCCCAAAGATCCCTTTATAGATATGGATTTCGTCCATAACCACATACTTTAACCCTGCCAAATAAGACGTCCACCCAAGTTCGTAATTGGGCAAGATAGACGCATGAATAGCGTCAGGATTGGTAAAAATAATTTCAGCATTACTTCGTATAAATTTCCTATCATCTTTTGGGGTATCGCCGTCATAAGTCGCAACTTGTGTTCCAGCTAGTGAGGGTAAGTACCGTAGAAAGTCCTCCAAGTGACGTTTTTGATCCTGTGCTAATGCTTTCGTAGGAAAGATAAAACAAGCCGTAGAAGATCTTTTGGGCCAGTTATTCATTCGATCCCACAATAGATCATTTAGAATCGGAAGTTGATAAATCAATGACTTTCCTGAGCCGGTAGAAGTGCTAACAATTATATGGTTCTTTTGATCTTGATCCAATAATGCTTCTAATGCCTCAGTCTGATGGGTATACAAATGTGTTTCAATATCTACACCTTTGTAGTCTAGCAAACCTTGTTTCAACTCAGGATGTATTTGGTTCGTCACCAATGGAGAATACTGTGAACCTCTAGCACGAGACAAGAAGTTGGAACCTACAAGCTGATCACGATAGAATGGTCCCATGGTCAACGATTTCACCATTTCTTCTAGACTCGGCTGCTCCGTGCTAGTTGGAGTCTGCGACCTTTTGCTCTTCAACACCTCTACAGGGTCCTCAAAGCTTGGGGGAACTGGAACAGACGATGTACTAGATTCAAGCAACGATTCCTGAGCCAAGTTTACCAGACCAAACTTTAGTATATATTCTGAAACGAGTCGCCGGAACTTTTCGTTTCGGCCGGTAATCATCAGCATTAATTGTTCATGGGTTAAAGTCTGAATATTGATGTTAGAAGAGGTAAGAAAAAACAGACTATTCTCCTTCTGAGGCACATTTCGCTTACGTTTGACACCCTTTATGACGGCCTGAATACCATCGATCTTTGTGTCTTGAAAATCAAACACCAAAATGTGCTTGGAGGCATTATCATGTAACGTTCCATCCTCGCAAGGAAGTAGGTAATCTTCACCGGGAGGCTTGTGTTGAGAATAACCTGACGTGAAGTCGAACTTCAACGGCTCTACTTTAGCTAACAACAATTGATTTTCGTCGACATAGTCAAAAAATACCTCGCCTGGAGGGTACAACTGTTTGATGCATTGCAAATCTACGGCAGAGATGTCAGGATTCAATTTCTGGATTAGGTCTAGCGATGGGATCGTTGACCGTGAATGCGACGCGAGAAACGTAAAATGGGTATTGATCTGGCGGAATATTCGCTCGAGTCGCTCGAAAAACTCGTTCAAAACAACATTCTCCATCGGCTTGAAAATGGTTCTTTCAAGAAGCTGGATCGACTTATACATTTATGCGGGCGCTACCATCGAACAGCCAACACTAAGCGAAACGAAACGAAACTTGCTCGAGAAATCAGGTTCATAAGGGCACAAGAGGAAGTTCGCTGGCCATGGGCCTGATGTGTCGTTGCCCAGTTCAGCGGTGTTTCTGTGGCAATAGAATCATTTTGAAGGCGCAGTAGCTGTTTTATTAGCCAGTGCCAGATTGGTGCAAACTACGAATACCCAGGCCAGCCAGTCAACATGAAGTCAACTCCCTTCACACCAATTGCTGGGTTACATCTCGGAAACACCAGAATCAGGGCATTTCCCACGATTATTTCGCCTATTTTGGCTGTTCACTGGTTTGGTCTACAGGCAAATTCCATAGTGTATATAACAGGAATTTGCAGCCATTGTTTCCTATAGAAAGCAACCAGTCCTTCTTTACACTTCATTTGCTGTGACTTGTTACTTTTATCTATTCGAGATGTTTGACAAAATCAGATTGAAGTCCAAGGGAAATCCATTAGTGCTGGCTGCACTGGCGACTTCGCCCGGCTCAGCACCAGATAAGAAGCAAATCTACCGCAATCGGTACAATTACGGAGTCAATATTGGGGGATGCTTTATTTGTGAACGGTGGATTTTTGATCAATTGGCTCCCGATGGTTGTAACTGTGAGTTGGAAGCTGTTTCGAGACATGTCAAAGACTCTGGATCAGACTCCACTAGGGAGAAATATGAATCCTTCTGGTCCCTGTTCCTTAGTGACGCAGATTGGGATTGGCTTCAGCAGCACTCTGTCAAGTCAATTAGGGTTCCTGTAGGATACTGGCAAATTCCAGGCTATGCAAAGAACACAAAGTTTGCTTCACACGCCGAGGTGTACAAGAATGCTTGGTCGATTGTAAAGTCTAAATTTATTGAACCGGCAGGCGAAAAGAATATTAGTGTGCTTATTGATCTACACGGTGTTCCCGGTGGTGCAAATGGGTCAGACCATTCCGGAGAGGTATCCTCAGGTAGTGCTCACTTTTGGTCGAACTCTGATTTCCAATTGCAAGTTGTCGAGTTGCTTCAGTTTATAGCTAAGGACTTGAAACCTTACGATAACATTGCAGGAATCCAGGTTGTCAACGAGTCCGAATTTGCCAACGATAATAAAGCCCAAATCAGATTTTATTCTGCTGCGATTAATTCCATTCGAGAGGTTGACCAGACGATTCCTATTGTCATTTCTGATGGATGGTGGCCAGACCAATGGGTCAAGTGGGTTCAACACGAACAAAGTGACTCCAAGTCTCTTGGAGTTGTTGTAGACCACCACGTTTACCGATGCTTTGATGACAGGGATAAGCAAAAGTCTCCTCAACAAATCATCGATGACTTGGACAAGGACGTGTTGACAAACTTGACAAATAACGGAGACGGAGTTGATTTCATGGTGGGGGAGTTTTCGTGTGTTTTGGACGGTGAGTCGTGGAAACGTGATGGGGCAGATGCTCACCGTGACGACTTGGTGATCCAGTACGGAAAACGCCAGCTTGACATCATAAAAGACCGGGCCTCATTTGGGAACTATTTCTGGACCTACAAATTTCAGTCAGGAAATGGAGGGGAATGGGATTTCAAAACCATGACCGACAAGGGAGCAATTTCTAACCCGTATGATTTGAGAAACAAGCAGTTACCAGACTCATCAGTGTTTGACAACGAATTGAACGAAAATGCCAAAAACCACGAGGAGTACTGGAACAACCAAAACCCCAAGGAAAAATACGAACATGACCGTTACAAGGACGGATTCACCACAGGGTGGATGGACTCGTTGGAGTTTGCCAAATTCGAGGGCTCTGTCATAGGAAGAATCCAGGCATGGAAGCAGTCGAGACTAGCTGAACATATTAAAGCCAAGGGCACCTCCAAACACATTTGGGAATGGCAACAAGGGTTTGATACTGGAGTCAAACAATTCAAGAACAATGTTCACTAGGATATCTGAGCAACAAGTACCTTGTGTTTAGTTTATGGTGCACCATGTGCTCACAAGAGATTGATTTATTTTACCGTTTAGGATTTTTTCCGTAGCAACTCTTGAATACCAAATAAATAAGTCTCATACAATCGTAGTGTCGTGCTCTACAAGTTTCCTGCCAGTTTCACTGTATTTCTGGGGCCGATTTTACCCAGATTTTGCAACCATTTGTGATGCAGTTCATGTGCACTCTAGAAACGTCTCGCCACTACAGAAATATAATGTGATTCCTTATCGGATTTCTTAAACAACCACGTAAAAACCACATTAATAGCACGATGATCAAGCAGTTGCTTGGAAGTCCTGACAGTCTACGCTCCATAGTGGAGCTAGACGGTATAACTACGCTGGTTGTGCTGGATATATCACTGGACCACTCGAACTCTAACCTGATCAAGTACCTGATAACGTTGCTAGAGATGTTCAACTACGAGTCTAAGAAGCTTCAGAGTCTTAACTACTGTGATTACGAGTTGGCATATGTTGTTTATTCTGTTGTTTTGCGATTAATTTCCAAAATTGATGTGAACGATGTCACGAAAGATTTCGTCAGCTCTATCAAACTGGCAGTAGCAAAGAAGGCAGATCCATTTCAGCAAGTGCGGTCATTTTTGCGCACTTCTGTCTCACCGGAGTCATCGGGCCTAGCTGCAGATGATCCGCTTATGGCAAGATTCAACTCGTTAAAAGAGCCAGTTTCCAAACCATCAAATGCATTTATAACAACCGATTCCATATCTCCCCAGCTTCTAAAACCTAAGTTGAGCGATTCTGTTCTTTTGATAGACTTCCGAGAACTGAAAGATTTCAACCACAATCATATTAATCACCAGCAAGTCATAAATATCCAGCCCAACTTGTTGACGTACGAATACTCAAACGACCAGGATTTGGAAGCAAAATTGAAATTACACCTTCCTCAAGATCAGTTCACAAGATTTCAAAACAGGTACAAGTACGATCTCGTAGTTCTTTACAATTTTCGATACGATTTTGATTTGACAAAATTGGGCGAATATTTGACCTCTGGCCATTCGGAGCCCCTTCAGTCGGCGGGTCCTTTTTACAAATTGATCGACCTAATTATGTTCAAAAACAAGTACATTTCGTCAAAATTGAAACATTACCCAGTATTTTTAAAGGGTGGTATACTCAATTGGTACAATACATTTGGCGAAAAGGCAATCACAAAGACAGAGGCATCTCCACTATTACCCCCACCTGTATCATTGTCGAGAAACGGGAGTGCTCACGTAGTTAAAATGGACCAGGAAAGATCATCGAATTCACCATCACCTTATTTGAAACATTTTGGCGAATATCTATCTACTGCTAAAACAGAACCAATTAGGAGAAATTCCTACTCGCAATCAACCGGCAATTTAGAGACTACTTTATCATTTAATTCTCACAGATCACCATCATCACCAACTTCTTACATTCGACCCTCGCAGGATTTACACAAATCGTCCACAAATGCTATTGTTTCAAACAATCATGTTGCGACACATCCGATGCCAGTTCAACAACCAGCTACTCCAAAAAGATCACTTTCTTATTCGAAAAGTTCCTCCTCATCATTGGTTAAATCGACTCCTGCAAAAACAAAGGACTCTGGAAGTGATCCAAACAAGTTCTTGGAAAAGTATACTACCGGTTTAGTAAACTTGGGAAACTCTTGCTATATGAATTGTATTGTTCAATGTCTTGGTTCTACGCACCATTTAACACGGTTTTTCTTTCCGAACTTGTCGACCAGTTCAAATTCCCTGTCATACCGTCAACACATCAATATCAATAACAAATTAGGAACGAAAGGTATTTTAACAAACAACTTTGTGGGATTACTAATAAATATGTTTACCAACAATTCCAAATATTTCACTCCAACTGAGTTCAAAAAAGTTATTGGTTCGTTATCACCAGGACATCAGTTTGCTACATCAGACCAACAAGATTGTAATGAATTTTTGACATTTATATTGGACGGATTACATGAAGACTTGAACCAGATGGCAATTCTTAGTCCTGAAGAAAAGAAACAAATCTCTGAATTGACTCCGGAGCAGGAAAAGACGAGAGAATACTTGCCGGTCAGGTTAGCATCAACCATTGAATGGGAGAGATACCTCAAACTTAATTTCTCTGTAATTGTTGATTATTTCCAGGGACAATATTTGTCGCAGTTGAAGTGTCTAGAATGTCGAAATACTTCGACCACATACAATGCATTTTCCGTGTTGTCATTACCGATTCCTAACAAGATGAATGGCCACGTTCTGTTAGACGACTGCTTAGAAGCATTCACTACTACTGAACTACTTGATGATAACAATAGATGGAGATGCCCTAAATGTAAGAGACAAACGAAGCTGACAAAGAAAATCACAATTACAAGATTGCCGCAAGTTCTCATAATTCATTTCAAACGGTTCAAAATATCACCCCAGGGATATTTCAACAAATTGGACACATTTATCAAGTACCCAGTTTCCGATGTATTAGATTTGACGAAATACTGGCCCGAGGTTGGCACGTCAATGAGCTCAGATTCTGCGTATCCACCAGAAAAGGAATCGCAAATTCTTTCCACGTTGCCAACAAGAAACCAAGTTCCACCATTCAGATACAAATTGAATGGTGTGGCCAATCATTTTGGAAACTTAACCACTGGTCATTACACTGCTTATGTATACAAACAAAGCGATTCGAAAAAGACTCGAGAATGGTGCTATTTCGACGATGCTAAAATCACGTATAACTGTCCTGAAAGTCAAGTATTGAACAAAAATGCTTACTGTTTGTTTTACAATCGACTTTAGACTTGAATCCAGTGGATTTCTATATTTTATTTATGCATTATACTAGACGTATTAATTACATGAGCATACAAAGTACCATTCGATGTAGATGTGTTTACTCTGGAGCTTGAAAACTAACCAAAGATGAAGACCATTACTTGTGAAGCATAGAAAGACTCGCCAAACAAATACTCCATATGACAGTCTGAGTTTTCTGGGAACTATCTGTCTCCAGAACATAAAGTCGTTTTGGAAAAAGTATTGTGGGAACTTTGGGTTGTCGATCTTTACTGTTAGTTATTATTTGATTCGTATTCTTCATGCATTGTAGAGACCACGTAACTTGTTCAAACAAATCATCAACTATGCATACGAGACAATTTTGACCGCAGTTTTCAATTAACCAGCCAAAAGTAACGTTCATGAATTCAATAAATTTAAACCAGTATGTCAATAATATACCCATTTATTGAATCTACGACGTAGAATTGACCTTTATTCGAGGAAGGTCTTCAATCTGTTCTTTAGAAATTCCCATCCAGAGCCAGTCTGGTTTGTCTCGGGGGTTGATATCAACTTCCCCATTGAACCCTTCGACAAAGTTTCTATCATTGACTGTGATGTTGGTAGTGAAGTTTATAAACTCGTTGAAAATGGAGATGGAGTTCCACAATTGCAATTTACGTAAACAAGCCACCACCAATGACGTGACTTGTCCTCCATTGTAACAATGAATATACACTGGTGAGTTGACATTATGAACCATGTAGTTTAATGCCATCACCAAAGTAGGGTAGTCCATAGGAACACCACGTTTCTTCCCCTTCCCGGCCTGAGCACATTCCAAATGAACCAATGCTATACCATTGGATTTGGCAAAGTTATATAGCTTACTATCTGATTCCTGGGTTATTGGATTTGGTGTTAGCGATATTATTGTTCTTAATTGTAAGGTGCGTAGGAAAGGAAAGCTCACTTCTCGTGGGTACGCTCCTCGGTATAGATTGGGTTCAACGGTGTTGAATCTTAACGGAGGCACAAAATCGTTTGGGATCACTGGAGACAGCATAGCACCTTCCACTGGGAAATGGTATTGGTTTCTTGTTGGGTAGATATGATGGTGATTCAGCACTTGACTCTAGCCAGGAAATACCACGGGGCCCATGCAAATTACAGCCAAACTGAAAACGGTTACTTCGGCGCTACCATCGTTACCACCTCGAGTTGCTGCCGTTCTGGCGGTATGCTGCGGTGGTTTTTGATTTATATTCGCTACATACTGTAATTGTTGCCATTAGCTTCTTCTAACCTCGTCGAAATGAACATATATTAGGATTTGGCTATTAAATTAAGTATTAAAAGAAATAGTGAAGCATCTATTGTGAAAATAAATACATCTATCATGCATTATTGTAATTCATAATCACAAGTATATGAAATTGGTTGTCCAACGTCGTTGACAATAGCTGCAATATTGTCGATTTGTTGGATGCTAGAGTTGTGATTTCAAGCTGCAACCCACCCGTTGTCTCTGGCGACAAACAGACCATTACCCAAGTTGATGATGGTTTGGTGTATACTTGTAGTTTGAGCATATCCTGCTCTAGTGGATGGCATTGTAATGAAAACCCAGCCGGGGATGCGGGTTGAATTTACCCTAGTTTTGGTTTCTTACAATCCTCAACATTGGTAGCAATTACGTCTTCAATCGACCATCTTGGTGGTTTGCCTGGGACTTTTGACCCCCCAGCAATTCCACTGGAGAATTTCAAGTAAACTTCGTCACCAACTTCAGAAAATCTTGCTAATACATAGTCTAAATCTTCTTTGGTCAACGCAGAACTGACACACAATCTAACTCTAGCAGAAATCAATGGGGTTGCTGGGTAACTCACAATGACTACAGCAATACCCTTTTCATATAACATTTTCGATACTGCTGGCATTTTTGCAGGCAAGAACACCAATAATGGAATAACTGGCGAGTCATCCGCACCATATACGATGAAACCTAATTTTTTCAATCCCAATCTCAAGTATCTTGAGTTAAATGCAATTCTTTGTAACCGTTCTTTACCTTCACCAGGGTTGATTTTGCCTTCAATAACTTGCAAACTCGAGATGATTTGCGCCAAAACTGGTGGTGGAACTGATTCAGAGTAATTTTGAGTGATGTAATTGTTTCTCAATCTCTCGATCAAAACTTTGTCTCCAGCAATGTACCCACCAGTTGCACCGAATGATTTGGTGAAAGTACCCATCAAAATATCTACATCTTTGGGATCTACACCAAAATAGTCACAGATCCCTTTTCCTTCAGGTCCTAAAGCCCCAATCGAGTGAGCCTCATCGACGAAAAGATAGCAGTTGTACTTCTTTTTCAACTCAATAAGTTTGGGCAAATTACACATGTTACCTTCCATGGAGTAAAGACCTTCCACGGCAATGATGATCTTGTTCCAAGGTCTGTGGGTCTTAGGTTGACCTTGAGCGATTTGGTTTCTTAACAACTTTTCCAAATCCTTAATGTCGTTATGCTTGAAAACTTTTACTGATGCCGACGACAATCTGATCCCGAATCTGATAGAGGCGTGGTTCAATTCATCGGAGATAATCAATGTTTTTTGATCGGCAAGTGACGAGAACAAGTTAGCGTTGGTCCCGTAACCCTGACTTACAATGATGGAATCTTCTTTTCCTACAAATTCGGCGATAACTTTCTCACATTCCAAGTGCAAATCGGTGGTTCCACAGCAGTTACGAGGAGAGCATGCTGATGTCCCGTACTTGTGGACAAAGTCAACTGCCACCTCAGTACATGCCCCTTTCGACTGGGCAAAACCCAAGTAATTATACGATGAAAGGTTAAGACACTCTTTACTGGTGTTGTCGTAGTAAAATTCTGGGGTGTTACATCCGTTTTCCACGGTTCTTTCTCTGTTGAAACAGTTGATGAATCTACCAGGAACACCATGAATAGGTCTAGCAAAACAGTCATCGATTCTGGCTTTCAAACGTCTCACGTAGAACGACTCCATAGCGTCAAACCAAGGAGCGTAGCCATCGGATTCTTGTAAATAGGAGTATTTTTCTGGTGTTAAAAGCTTGCCAAAAAAGTCCCGAAAGTGCCCAATCCCAATCAAAATGATATATGAAAAGTACGTTGCCAAGTAGATAATATATGGAGGTTCATCATCGATAGGTGTGGGCAATGGTTCGCCTGCTGGGTGTTTGGAGGTGTAAAGATACTCTTTCGAGGTTAACTTCCCAAACTCATGGTCTGCCACAACGTCAACAGGACGGTCGTCGGGCACGGAGTCAGGAACAGTGGTGGAACGATAGACAAACGGTTTCATGGAATTACGGGAACGACACTGGGCAATTATTCCTGGTGGCCGTACCGTGAAATATAGTAGAAAAGAAAAAGAGAAAAATGAACTTGTTGCAAAATGGGCCGGATTTTTTTGTAGTGTGAGAAAATCCAATTTCTTGTCTTAGTAAAAACAGTTGTGGTGCAACGCCGCCAGTTTGGGATGGAGCGTGGTGGTAGTGCCTGGGGAGGTGTGGGGAGGTGGTGACTTACGGTCTACGTTGTTTGCGGTCAATTCGGTTACGATTTGAGGATTTTGACGCGTATTGTTATTTCCCACCGTTTGTTGCTATGTAATTTTTCATATAATCCGTGTGGGCCGGCCGACGTACCTGGTTCGTTCGGCCCAGAAACTGATTCGGTGCTACCGGTGGGTCGACGTGGACTTTGGTGCTGCTGCCGTGTGAGTTGTACCTTGGTACCTGGTGCGGTGGTGAGGTTGGGTGGTGTTGTAGGTTTCCCCTATCCGGCCATTTCGTAACCAATCTTGGGGGCCGCATTTGAGGCTAAGTGCCTGTTTTTTCGCGTAAATTCTACACCAAAGCTCTTGATTAGAGGCTTCATTAGGCTACATTCTACGGCTTTCCGCTAAGTCCTATGTTACTGACGGCCTTGTGCGTGCTCCCTCTCTACTGTTCTCTCGTATTGCTTCTTCGGTGTTCGGTTGCTTCGGATTTGGAACTTTCCGGTGGTTCGAAATTTAGTGTCACGTGATCTGGGTTTAATTGGGAAGCAGGATTAGTTACTTGGCGTAGGAACTGGCCGTAAGTCACACAGTGGTATCGGAGAAGCGGACGTAAACATTTTTTGTCACACCCAGTAGGGTATAGATATATACTCTCGTTTGTTTCGGCGTTAGGCGTCGGACTAATTGTGCCCTTCCAAGAAAGCTATAGTAAAACACAAAAATGGATTCCCACGTGATCTGCATCTTCCCAAATTGGGACAGGTAGATCTCGATTAAGTAAGAATTGATTCACGGTGGAGTTTGCGAATTTGCAGCCATTCCTGGGACGTTATGAAATCAAGTGCAAATGAGTTTGGGATACCAAGACATTAGCGCAAAAATCACCGTGACAGTTAGTAAGATATAGCCTAGTCTCTTTTACCAAGCCAATTGGGTCAAATAAGTAGCATTGGCGTTCCTAATATTGTTTAATGTAATGCTGGGCTACAATGAATCTGACAACTTAACAAAAACGGATGGAGGGTATAACTTTGTAAGCTTTTAAGAATTGCTAGAGTAATGACAGTGAATGAAATACTGAATTGTGGACGAAGCATTTATGGTTTGAACTGAACAAAAGCTGTAAATACTGTTATGTGAAGACACGCCAACCCTGAAGCTGGTAAGACTTTCCTACTCTCTGCATCCGTTACCAATTCTAATTTTTATTCACATGGCATCGATAAACTCCTCTTGTATCTTTCCAGTCTGGTAAGTCGAACTTTATCCTGAGCTCTCCAGTTGATCATGCCATGTTAGAATTCTGAGTGAAAATTCGATTAATGTTCAACGGATGATGTAATATAATTAAAACTTCAGATGTGACCAGTCGTGGGTCCTTACAGAATGATAACCATGCACCAGGAATGAGTTGTTGCCAATTTGGACTTATTTTTCATTTTAAGTCTACAGTTAGACCCACTATTAATCATTCTATTGATTATATAGTCTATTTTGTCGATGCAATTTTCCGTCCTTCTACTGACGAGTTATCATGCGTTTAGTTGCTCCATTTGACCATTCCAGTGGTCTATATTTGCAAAAAAATATAGTGTATCATTGACCATTCCTGTGGTCATAATTTATATGTAAATATTGCAGCTTATTTATTCAGCTTTCAAAATCTGGTAGTTTCTGTCCTCATCACCTACCAATTTCAACACATAATCGTAACGAGGCAATTCCCAGTCAATATGTCCAATTGCAAGTACAGTCATATCCCCTAAGTCATTAGCAACCACTTCATGGCATTGCTTCATTGCAGATACGTCGTCCATACAAGAGAATGCCTCATCGAGAATCAACAACCTTGGTTGCTTGACGATAGCCCGCAAGAATAAAGCAAGTTTTTGCTCTGAAATTGTCAATTCAGAAAACAACTTGTCGCCGTTTTGCTGTAATCGATCAGAAAACTTGTCCAAGATCCTTCTAGCCCATTCATTTGGTACTTGATCTTTTGGCTTATACATAAAATTAGAATTTCCAATATCAGGTACGAGCCCATTAAGAATCACTTCTTTCATTGTCTTTGTGTGCATTGGAACCAACGCATGTAACTCTGGAGAACTGATTCCAATATCGTTGTTGATATCAAAGAACGTAACACCACTACCAGTTTTTCTCAACTTTCCGTCAATGCTGATAACACCTCTCCATGACTGCGGATGGTCACCAGTAATTATTGACAAAAGAGTGGTCTTACCAGTACCATTGTCACCCAAGATTCTCCATTTACTTCCCTGAGGAATTTTCCAATAGAAATCTTCAAAGATCTTCAACCCTTTGTATGCAACCGATGCATTGGTGAATTCAAGATGAATTGGACCTGACAAAGACTGGTTAGAGATTTCTACAAGTGTTGGTTCTTGATGTTGTGGAGTTTCAACGTTTGCTTGAGAGGATTCAATGGACTTTCTGTCGACCTCAGTCACTCCAGAATCATCAACAAAAGCAGTTCTCTCAATCCAATCAGGGATTTTATCTTGACTTCTCAAACCAATGACAATTCCTAAGTTCAATTCCTTACTGATCTGGTGAAGAGAATTAGACACCAAGTCAGTGGCCTGGGGGTCTAAACCTAAGAAAGGATCATCAATTACTAACAAACTGGGCTTGTTGATCAACGCTTTCGCAATTCTCGATCTTCTCATCTGACCATTAGATAATGAATTAATCCATTTCAGCTGTAAGTGTTTGAGATTGAAAAGACTTAACAACTCTTGAATATACTCTTTGTCCAATTGAACATGCAGATTATTGTAGTTGTTGGCACCAATAATGTAGTTCAATACGGAGTTTGTATCATCATTCATTTCCAACTTACCTTTGTGACTGTAAGTCTCATATCTTGCTGAAAGGTGGACCTTATCAAGCCCGGAATTATCAGTAAAATTCAAAAATTGGACCGACTTGAAATCATGCGATTCTACCACTGATGGATAAGTACGCCCAGTAGGAGGAACAGCCAAATATTTACCAGCAATAATGTTCAAAAAAACCGATTTTTTCTTCCCAACAATTGACCATAAACTTGCTTTTGAATTCAGTTCAGGCTTGTAGATGGAGAAGTTGATAGGATTAGTGAAAATTGACGGACCCTTGAAATCCTGTTTGAACACACCATCAGAAATCTTCAACAAGCACTGTTGAAGCCTTCTGTTCAGAGCAAACATTGCGATGTTACCGTTCGTTTGGGAAATACCTTAGGAGGTATTTTTTTCTTTTGAGTCACAATTATCATTATGTAACGTACTCTCGTTACTGTAGGTGAACATTTGCAACTACCAGTTTTCCTTGATTTGAAGGGATTTGAATGATCAAAGAGACTGACATTGACTAGAAGATTATTGGATTTGGCTTATTGGTAGGCGAACGTTGATTGTAATGATTTTATTGAGTTCCTATTTAGAGTTGGCTTGTGGAACTGTAAGGTTTTGATTTGATCAACATTCGTGTCTTGTCATTTTCAATGAAAGAGTATCGGAATCAGTTAGAGTCAATGGTTCTCATACACACAGTTACCGTTTCTATATTTAGCTGTTTCTCTTGAATCACCCGTACTCCTCATGTGCCCCTCATGATTTATTTTCATGTTATCAAAAGAATCAGTTTTAGAGGTACTTGTATTAAAACAATGACAAGATTATGTTCTAGCCGTATTCTTTAGGCGATACAACGATTGCTTTCATGAGTCCACTTTCGTGGCTGGCAAGAAGCATATTTTGACCCTTGTAAAGGTGTTCTCTTCAGTGTCGTACAGTTTAGTCTTCGATGATGTAATAAAAACTAAAGAGGCAGTATTCGCTACTTTTTCTTGTGGTAACTTTACTCGAATGATTCTTCCATTTATTACTGGAACATGCTGGGTTGTTTTCAAGAAGTGTTCGCACAATTCTAAATTTTGCAGCCATTCAATTCATATCAGATTATATCCAAATATAAGATTATAAAGCCATTTGCATATTTCCAAATAGTTAAAATACACAATATGTCACTCCCATTTGAAGCCCCTGGTTTTCAGACTCCTTTTCGTCATTTTTGAGTAAAGTACCATGCTAAAGTCAGCAATTGGACCACAAATGCAACCAAAACTCGACACATTTTAGCCAGCGTTATCGGCTAATTATAGCATACTACTACTTAGCCTTCTATTGCACCATATTCCTAGAAATCTGCTATCTTTAACAGCTTCTGATAAAATCGGTTTCAGTAACATGTTCACAACCTGCACAATTTCCCAAGTCAAAATTAGATGTTACATTAAATATTATAATCAACAACCACAATGGAGTTTGCAGAGCCAATTCCATCGCAAGTAACAAATGCGGATGGTGAATCTGATAAAAGGGATGACGTTCCTGAGTCTGGTACAGAAAAAGCCGTTCACTTACTAGAAGAAGAAGTCGATCAATTATATGGTACTATTGAGACCAAGTTTCAACAGCTCTGGCAATCGGCATCAAAAGAAGCCGGCGAAATCAACGAAAAGTTCAATTTGGATGAACGTAAGAACAAGCTACTTGAACAGTTGACTAATTTTAAGAACAACCCGACAATTACAGAAAACTTACAAGCTGTGGAACAACAGTTGACAAAGTTGAATATTGATTCTACACAACTACAGACCAGAGCAAAAGAGGCATATAACTCATTAGATCTCAGCAAAACAGCAGGAAATGCTCTTAAGACAGTTGAAAACCTCGATTTGAAGTCCACAGCCAATAATGCGTTGGACTCTTTGGATAGTCAGTTGGAGAAGGTAGAGAATGCTGCGGCAAATTACGTTTCTTCGTTCGCCAGCTTCTTCTCCAATGTTATATCTGTAGCACCTGAAGCTACGACAGCATCGGAAGACAAATCTGAATCGAAAAAGACCCTATTTGTGTCACCGTTAAAATACGGCACCACGAGATACCAGCAGGACTTGTACAAATTGTACACAGACGAAGCAGGATACTTTGAGAAGTCGACTAGTAGCGAGAAGTTCGATGTGGATGCCAAAACGAAGGAAATCAGCGACTTGTTGCAAGAATATCCCGAGTTGAATAATCTCATGAACAAGTTAGTTCCTGTTAAATTGGCGTATGGGGCCTTCTGGGAACGTTATTTCCAGCAACATGCTGTTATAGAAGAGGCTGAGGCCAAAAGAAATCAGTTGAAGAAGGAACACCTGGGTGCTGCTGACGAAGATGAGTTCAACTGGGACGACGATGAAGAAGAAACCGAAGCTGACGACAGCAAAAATTCCGTTAAACCAGATTCTGATCAGAAGGAAGCAACCAACAACAAAGATTCTGCCAAACCAGACGCACAAGTGTCGGAAAATGCTAAAAAAGACGACGTTGAAGACGACGACGACGATGACTGGGAATGATTTTTTAGGAAACTAGTATTTATTGGTACCGAGCGACTGTAATGAATGTATTAATTGAGTCAATGAATGTATTTATTGAGTGTGACGCTTTAATGGTCATTTTAGGCTCCCAGAGGATAATTGTAGACCCTTCATTCACTTGAATTGGGACGAACAGTATCTCCACAGATAGCCGTAGGGCGAAGGTGTCGGTACAAGTAGCACGAACTGGCGGTAAGTTAAGCGGACGCGCATCAGCAGTCGTGGTAAGTTTCGATTTTTCCGCGGTATCATACGATGAAGTAGGCATACATGAAGTTCCGAAAAATTAAGGATACTGCAATAAAACCAGTGGTTCTTTCTCCGATAACTGAATTGAATCAGAGCATGAACTCGAGCCACGGGTTCCAACGTGGCCAGGCCATTTCCAGTAACTTTATGAAACCGTTTCAATTTGGCGCTCCGTCGACCGAGGCCAACGGCACGGCGAAATTTGTGCCTACTCATGACAGCAGCATAAACTCGACTTTTTTCACCAACAAACGGGTGTGGGTCAGACTAGCCCACGGAAACCCCACCACCATCGTGGTACACCAGAACGATATAGTGGATGACTTGAAATCGGCCATTGTCGCCAAGTATCCCAACACCATTGGACGAACGTATGATTCAGCGGACTTAGTGATAAAGCTCGGATTGTCGTCTCGCTCTTCAGGAAATAGTGCTGCCGCTAAGAAACCAAGTTTATCAGTATCACCGGACCGAAAATCGCCTATTTCTGCCCAATTTCATGTCCCAATTAGTACTCGATATATTACTCTTGAATCGGACCAAAATGTGTATGCAATAATAGATACGCATTTTCCCAACGGAATGACTATTAACGACGCACTTTTGATCGAACTTCCACTTTCGCACCAACAGAGCGACCAACAATCGCCCACGGTCGCGCAGACTTTGCCCCAGGTACAGGCCAAGACCCTGGCGCCACAAACACACTCACCGTCATACTACCAACCGAAACCGCAATATACCACGAACCATCGGCACCACCATCTGAATAGTAGTGGGTCGATTCACAACTTCAATGCATACGAAGAAATGTCGGTGTCACCAGCACCAACAAACGCAGTAAATAGAGCCTCACCACTTCTGTACCCACAACAATCACCAGTGCCCCACGCAACGGTGCACCGAAGGTCACAATCGAATCCTCCGCAGTCGCCAGCATCGCAGGCGGTGTTGCTCTTGCCAAAGAACTTTTCGTTGACGAACTCAAATAATGTCAGTAGTACTGGGTTGGGCAAGAAACGGTTGTCGTTGGACGAAAATCAGGTGAAGGAGATCCACAAGGCAGATTCCTTGAATAGCATACAGAACGATAATGTCTCGCTTAATAGCGAGGTGCCCACGCCGTTTCCGATGTCGTCGAACCGAAAAGCTAAGACGCTCCCGAAACTAAACATATCTGATGTTCCAGTAATTTCAGAATCGGCATCTTCAGAGATGCTTTCGTCGAGTTCTGGCGGCCCGAATGTACCGGTTGGTGGGCTTCTGGTACCGAAAGGGTACCAGCAGTTGAATTCGCCTTCTCGAACACCAGTTACTGCGACATCGAAGTCGAAGCAGCTTCTCGAAGAGGCGGTAGAAAAGTCTGGAGTAGAGTATGACAACGGGTCACATAAGAGTAATAACGGTAGTTTGTCAGGCAGCACAGATGAACCAAACAAGTCGACAGATACCGTTACAAATTCCAAGCTGGTCAGTTCGAATAAAAGCAATGGCAAGGTTGGAGGTGATAGTGAGAAAGGGAAAGCTTCATCGGATTCGCTTCGACAAAACTCGCGAGCCACTACCACCGAAAAGGTGTTACCTTCTATTTCTGTGCTAGTAGTTGAAGATAATGCCATTAATCAAGCAATTTTGGGGGCGTTTTTACGTAAACACAAGATACATTATCAAATTGCAAAGAATGGACAAGAAGCTATAGACAAGTGGAGAAAAGGAGGGTTTCATTTGGTATTGATGGACATTCAATTACCAGTCAAGTCAGGAATTGAGGCAACAAAGGCCATCAGACAATTGGAAAAAATTAACGGTATTGGGGTATTTGCACAATCAGAGTTGAACAACACCACGCTACCGAAGATTAAGGATGAAGAAAGGCTCGATTTGCGAGTTTTCCGAAGTCCTGTTATTATTGTGGCATTGACTGCGTCATCGAACAGTTCGGTTGATAGACAAAATGCGTTGATGGCAGGATGCAATGATTATTTGACCAAACCAGTCAACCTTGTTTGGTTACAGAATAAGATTACAGAATGGGGGTGTATGCAAGCGTTAATTGACTTTGAAGGATGGAAGAGCAAGAGCGTTACTTTTCAACAAGGAAAGCATAAACCTCAAGTTAAAGCAGCAGCAAGATAAATAAGTGACTAGGTTATTTTTTCGATGCCGGTCCATACCAACTGCATCGATATTAGCTGTATCGTGTTCGTATAGTACTTTGTGCTATGATAGACCTCATTAATGTACGTTTCAAACATGGTCTAAACTATAACCATTTACATTAGCAGTATAGTATTCTGCGTCGTTCTCATTAGATCCTATACAATTTAGATGTCCTCGGAACCGCTTTTTGCCCAATAGATACACAAGTTATAGACTACTATATAGAATCATTATATTTGACACTGGTTGTAACACGGAAAACATTACCGCAGTGCGTCGACTGGCTTCCACGGCCACGTCCCGTGGTTACCACGAAAGTGCGAAATTCGCACCACGGACGCTACGTGTATTACATCTATTTAATAAATGCGAAGTGAAAATTTTGGTTCCCAACCCAAACCAACACACCATGGCAGAAGAGATCAATACTATATTACCGTTGGAAGTCATTGACAGAGCCGTCGGCAACAAAATCACCGTGTTGATGACAAATGACAAGGAATTTTCCGGAACCCTCGTAGGATTTGACGATTTCGTCAACATCGTTTTGGAAGATGTCGAAGAAAAAGACACAAACGGAACCACCAAAATTAAAAAAATGTTGTTAAACAACGGCCACATCGCCATGATCATCCCACAAGTGTGAACGCTCTAGCCAATAAGCGAAAACGTCCCAACAACGCTAGTAGAGGTAATGTATCATGTGCCGACCAACATCTGACCCTCATCACTTACTACAATAGTCGATTATGTCATGGGATTTGTGACAGTGACAATGTAGGCTGCGGATGGCACAACTGTGGTTAGCAACACGGTACCATTTCAGCGGCATGGAACAAGGTTTTCTATTGGCGACGTGGTCTGCTTGTGCTGTTATCCCGGCTCGTTGTGGCCATCTTCATTTGTATACTAGAAATTAACGTTTAATTGAGTCTCATCAGAGCGCCTTCATGGTGTTGTAGCGCCACTGTAGTGGCAACGTAGCCGCAGGATGGTGGCAACGTAGTGTTTTTCTGACTCGTTCGTCGTGCCACCGCATTTGTAAGCCAAGTTCGCTGGGGTTCCATTAAGCTTTATTCCGCGCCGTCGATAAGCGTTTAATTCGTATTTAACCTGCGAAACATAAATATCTCTTTCTTTATTTCTACACTTATCTTTCTTTACATGAAATTGACCATAAATAACGAAGCCACCGGAGCAATAATATCAGTCGACATTCCGGAATCTCTCACGCTAGACGACTTCAAGGCGTACTTGGAAGCAGAGACGGGGATCGACCCCAGCCATCAGATCTTGAAATACAACGGCCACCTGCTTCATGACAACAAGCTGTTGGCTGAGTTGGGTATTTCTGACAACGATTTGATTGCGGTGGCGAAGATGAATTCGCTGGCACCAACGTCAGCACCAACGTCGGCACCACCGTCCCACGACCAGTTCGAAGTGGCACGGCAGCAATTGTTAGCCAACCGTCAGTTGGCAGACCAGTTGACGTCAACAAACCCAGAATTGGCATCAGTGCTTCACGACCCCAATAGATTCAAGCAGTTGATGTTGGAGCAGATGAATAGCCAGTATGGATTGCAACAACAGGAATTACAGAAACTACAACAGAACCCTGATGACCCAGAATCACAGGCAAAGATCTTGGATCTTATCAGACAAGAGCAGATTGAAGAAAACATGAAGTTAGCATACGATATCACCCCCGAATCGTTTGCATCAGTTACAATGTTGTATATCGACATGGTGGTAAACGGCCATAAAGTTCAGGCGTTTGTAGACTCGGGGGCACAGACGACAATTATTTCGTCTGGGTTGGCGGAAAAAGTAGGAATCGATAGACTTATCGACAAAAGATTCCAGGGTGAGGCCCGAGGAGTAGGGTCGCAGAAGATCCAGGGAAAAATCCACTCCACGCCTATCAAAATCGGCGATTCTGATATTGAATTGCCATGTAGTTTTGTAGTCATCGACACTCAGGTCGATTTGCTTTTTGGATTGGACATGTTGAGACGTCACAAATGTGTTATAGATTTGGAGCACGACCAATTGGTTGTAGGTGGCCATATTACCACCAGGTTCTTGCCCGAGTCGCAGATTGAAAACAAGATGTTTGGTGGTGGCCAGGCTGTGTCGAATAATGGTCCAGGATTTGGTGGTAATATCTTCAGTGAACCTTCCAAGCCACCAGCTTCTGCGGTTTCTGCAGCAGGAGCAGCGGCCGTGAAAAGACAAAATACCGGGAAATCAACCACATCGTCAGCGTCGACTCCCTCGACATCATCGTCGAATTCCTACGTGCCCAGCGATTCAGAAATTAAACAGTTGGTTGATTTAGGTTTTACCAGGTCTGAAGCCGTCAAGGCACTTCAAGCGACCAACGGGAACATAGATATGGCAGCGTCATTATTGTTTCAATGAAGGAAAGATGAAGGTAATATCATATTAACGATATGGATGGAAATGATGAAGGTATTATCATAACGATATATATGGAAAGGATGAAATTAATATCATAACGATATAAATGGAATAGAGATCTCACAAGTTTAATGAAGGTTATGGAAGAAATAATACGGTGCTTAATTGATAGCTAACGATAGCGGAATCGTCAGTTTCAAAGAATGCAAAGTGCACAAAACCATTCAATAAAGAATCCACAATTATTCGATAAATCCTTAATAGGTATCGAAACAGGACAATGAACCAAGAATTTACGTACAAGAACGATTTAATAGTTTAATATAGGAACCTCAGCTCAATGACACCATCATTGAAACAGAGGCATTACCAAGAATACATGCGATTTGTAACGTTACCATCACTACTTCAACAACGTATCTCTCTAATCTTATTATAGATATTTACTATTTAAAATGTATCAACAGTCTATCTAGTCGTATTTATCAGCAAAGAAGTTACGTTGTTTGAACTTTGCACCTTCAGAGTCTATCAAAGCAACATCCTCTTCGGCAATTTGGAATTGGTACACTTCCAAGGACTGTTTTATTCTTTCTTCCTTGGCCGAAGTAGTAATTGGCAAAAGACCCTTTTGCAAGGTGTACCTCAACAAGATTTGTGCTGGAGTCTTGTCGTATTTTTCCGACAACTTAGGCAACAAGTGCTTCAATGGATGATCTACAGACTTTCCGTCTACTTCAACTCTGGAAATTGCCGTCAACGGAGAATAAGCTTCCAAAAGAATGTTGTTTTCTTTAGCAAATTCTATAATTCCTGGAGTTTGTTCTTGCAAGTAAGGATGGAATTCAATCTGGTTCACTACAGGGTACAAATCACGCAGGCCGGAGATATCAAACACAGTCTTCAAGTGTTCTACTGCAAAGTTCGACACTCCAATGTATCTCACTTTTCCGGATTTCTTGATCTCCAACATTTCCTTCCAGGCCCTCTCCAAAGTTTGGCCCTTAGAAAGCTTCTCATCGAAGAATGGAGCATGAATCAAGAACAAATCTATGTAGTCGGTTTGCAAATCCTTTAAAGCGTTTTCAAGACACTCAATTGGGCCATTGGAAACTGCTTCAAATACGTGGAATCCAGGTGAATACTTGGTTGTCACAAACAAGTCGTTTCTATCAACTCCGGATTGTTTAATGGCAGCACCAATTTCTGGCTGAGTAGAGTAGAATTCAGCGGTGTCTAAATGGTTGTAACCATTCTTGATAGCCAAAAGTAACAGATCCACCAAGTCTTGGTGAATGGTGTCTTGTTCTTCTTCGGCTCTACCTTTTTTGGACCATTGCCATTTGGTTCCCGACCCAGTACCAATGGTAATTGGAAGTCCAGACACGGTGGTGAAGTTGCGGGTCAAGTTGACGGAGTTTACATTTGGAACAGTCATTTTCAGATTACGTGGCACTGCCGAGTTCAGAGTGTAAAAAGAATGTAAAAGTATAAATCGTGGGGTTGTAACTTCTCGGTGAAATTTAAATTTCGTAAATGCCTAGCATCGGAGGACTGACTCATTTTTCCGTGGCTGCAAAATGTTGCAGCTCGCTAACGTATTATAAAAGCTGGACTTTGCAGAGTTTCGTAGACATTTTTGGAACTGATCACTGCTGTCAGTTGCCATGTTGTTTTGGTGAGTCTAGTTGAGGTTTGTGTTTGGTTTGTGGTTTGTTGTTGCATTTGCATAAATGTAGTTCCATAGCTGTTGGATTGATTGAGAATACAGTTGTTGCGGGAACTTGTTTGTCTGATTTGCAACATCAAGTTGTTTAGCAAACAAGCAAGGTTATTCCGATACCTTTTAATCGAGGTTCTTAGATCATGGATGAACAGGGGGAGAGTTATTTGTGAAGAGTTGATTCGACCAGTTGACTTCGAGAAAATGATTCTTTTGGCACTTTTGGGCAATTGACATCAATGTAATCGTTCTGTTCAAACCCTCCATTGCTCTAAAACCTACTTTCAAGTTGAAGACCACATTCTACTCGACAGTGACGGGCTACAATTCCAACAATTTGCGCTACTGAAAGCTCGTTGAGAAAATAATCGTATCAATGTTCAATCGATTTTATTTATACTCGTAATATCGCTCATCCTTTTAACAATTCCCTACAATAAAACTGGTCCATTCCTGGATGTTTTCTTTCTTTAACTAGTTAATGTATTCGTTATTTATCACTGTAGAGTCAATCGGCTAATTTTCCACGTTAATTCCTCCTTCCTCTTCTTCTTCAGCCGTTGGTCTTTGTTTCAAAACAAGTGGCTTACCGGTGATTCTGAAATACAAATCTTTCACGTCATCAGTCATGGATTCAAAGTGCGATGATGCATCAAATGACTTGGACAAGTAAATTCCGTCTTTGGTTCCATCTTCGATTGGTTCATACAATTCAGCAATTCCCATCAAAGTGTCCAATCTTGGACCAAGTAATTTGAAAGCTGGCTCCAATTCTACGTGGGGCTGGTCGGTTTCAATCACAGTCGACACAATTGCTAAATGGTATCCCTTTGGCACAACATTGTGAACACTGGACACACTAGCAATGTATATATCGTGTTTTCTTCCCACTTGGTTTTGTGGTATGATGATTTGTACCGAATCTAATTCCTTGGTGTTTGGAATTGGATGGTTCAAAATACACATGGCTCTAATTACCTTGTGGCCAGTTTTCTTCACCTTCTCTGGGAAATAGGTTGGGTCTGCAATGACAATTGGTGCTTTTGCAGTACCTTCTTTAGTTTTAACCCCAGCAAAACTGCCATCTTCGTTGTACAACACCTCATCGATTGGCGTGTCTAACATGTAAGTACCACCGTAAATGGCCGATAATCTAGCAAAACCTTGTGGTAACTCACCCAACCCGTATAACGGGTAGATATATGGCGATTTACCATACTTGGCTACAGATTGGACGTACAAAATGATTCTTTCGTAGGTTGGTCTTGCGACTTCGTTAAGGTAATCGTCAGTAGACCATAAGGCCATGGCATGGCCAATGAAATCTTTAGTACCACTTTCCAAACCAAAATAGCTGTAAATTTCGTTCATGGTGTTCTTGTCCAAATCGAACCCTTTATGTGTGGAAACAATTTCATCGTCGTAGGCAGCAATAAACTCCAAAAAGTTCTTCATTCTTCGTTTTTCAAAAATTCCCATCAATGAAGAGCTGATGGCTTCAGCAGTGCTGGTGGGAACCTTGGCGATTCTCCCACTACGGTAAACATAAGAACCACCAATTTGCTTGAATTCAATGTATCTTGTAACGTCGGTGTGGACCAAAATATTAGTCAATTCACCATTGGACATCAAGAATTTCGGAATTAAATCCACACACCAGTCCCGGGATCTTCCTGTCAATGTATCAGGTTTCTGGCCAGATGGTCTAAATTTCTTGTACAATTGGTCAAGATTTAACGAAGCAGACTCACCACCATAGAAGTCTTGTCTGTCAATATGTAACACCTTCTTCCCTTCTACTGATAACAACCCCGACAAAATACATTCGGTTAGGCCGGTACCCAACACTATAACATCATAATTTTCATCCATTGTGGAAACACTAAGTAGTTTAGTTGTGGTATTTAGCTCCGTGATCAAAGGTTGTTAAATTGTGCCGTACTGCATAATGCCAGTGTTCGCCACGTCGACGTAAAGTTAGGTCGGCGCCGCTCCAGGGACTTGGTGTGGGGCCAACTGCGGTGATAAATTTTACATTATTAAGTCTTACATTTCCATATTTGTTCTATTTGTGTTCTTCTGTAACCATTTGGTTTCAGTCTCTGTGAATTGCCATATTTTCGCCATGTTGTAGAAAGACAGCTCCATTGTGCTAGAGTAGTCTACAGAGGATCGCAATTTTCGCACTCCCAGTTGTTTATATTCTGACTTTACGTCACATTTTCAATTTATGCCTTATTTTCTTTCTTTTATCTTTACTTTTATCTACTTTTGGTCTTCTACATTTCTATTCTTTGTTCCTTATTTATATTCCGGTCTATGCACAATTAAACAACGTTGTGGAACTTCTTTTGTAAGCCCCTTTGGACGATAGCTTCAATTTCCTTGGGGTCTGAAGTGACACCAGTGAAGTTTTCGTAACCATCTTTGGTGATCAAAATATCGTCTTCAATTCTGACCCCGCCAATGTACCAGTACTTTTCAAGGACGTCTTTGTTGATGTATTTGGATTTCTCACCTTCCAAGATCTCCTTCAATAAAGTAGGTGAAAAGTAGATACCTGGTTCGTTAGTGACCACCATACCTGGTAATAACTTTCTTCTCAATCTGAGGTAAGCCAACATTGGGTCTGGGTCTTCGTAGTTAGGGTATCCAGCAGTGTCGTGAGTATCCAACCCCAAGACGTGACCTAACCCGTGTGGGAAGAACTTGGCAGATACCTTGGAGTCGAAGATTTCTTCTTTGGTAAAGTCAGATTTAAAGATCCCCAACTCCAAGAATTGCTCAATCAAGATCTTGTGGGCCAAAAGATGTAAATCATCCCACAAGGCACCTGGTTTCATCAACTTCATGGTTTCAGATTGCATTCTCAATACCGAGTTGTAAATGTCCAAGTGTTCTTTGGTCCAAGAACCGTTTATAGGGAAACATCTGGTAACGTCAGATGCGTAACAGTGCCATTCGGCACCAGCATCAATCAAAACAGTGTGCTTTCCATCGGTAGGTTGGTCGTTGGTGACGTAGTGTAATGTGGAACCGTGTTCACCAGCGCAGCAAATAGGATCGTACGATTGGTTCTTTGATCCTTGTCTCAACGCATGGTACATGAATTCTGCGTGGATGTGGCATTCGTTGGTAGTAATTGGAGTAGCTTCCATGGTAGCAATGTGGCAGTTGTCAGTGATCTTAGCTGCATGTTTCATCATAGCAATTTCGAAATCGTCCTTGATTAATCTGGATTCATCGAGGGCATAAAAGAAGTCTGGATCACTAACTATAGGAGCGTAGTGGTGGAACTGTTTGTTAAATTCGTTCAAGTCGAGAGTGTAGATTTGGTTTTTGTTAGCAAAACCATCGAATCTCTTTGGTAACTCGGTGACATATTGCACATCATCAACATTGAATCTTTCCTTGGCTTGTTCAATAGATAATGGCATTCCGGACCACATCACATCTTCCCAGTCGATATCCGGCAAATAAAGCGTCAAATGATCGCCAACTGTGTCGTAAAATAAATGCGCACCTGGAACTTCACATCCTGATAAATAAAAAAAGTATCTGTTTTGTCTAAATCCTTTAGTTTGGTCACAGTATTTGATCATCTCCAAACCATCACCGGCAATGTAGAACGCTGAGCCCTTGGCTTTGGTTGGGTTTTTTTCCAAAAAGTGATTGTAGACTCTTTTTGCGTGCTCCTTGGCAGGATACTTGACTCCCTTGAGAGATTCTACACCCCAAACCATGTTAATCTTTGTTGTTGTTTGAATATCTTGAATTTCATTTTGTAAAGAAATTCTTGTTATCTATATAAGTTACGTTAAGCGAGATACTGCGTACTGCCAAATAAATGCCTAACGAAAATGCCATCGGAGTATATGGCACGAGTCCGGCTAACTGGCACTGATGGTTACACACAAACGCACAGCGATGTCACTGGAGTAGTGTTTAAGCCTACCTGATGCGTTTGTTAACTTGCATAGAGTTTGGTACGTCTCAACATTTGTGGCTCGGAGTCATAGTACTTGCATTGCAAGTAGAAATGAAAGGGCGTTAGAAATTGATAAGAATGGCCTTCTGAGGTAGATACTACCTAGGGCTAATAGCACTGGTTGCAAGCTTCTTTTGTATAATCAATTATGACCTGTATTTTTTACTGGTATTGTAGTGCTTGGTACTGAGAGAGATTAACCATTTCTGTCAAGCCACTCATCGGCACACTGTAGGTATTAGACCGAATACATGCAATATTGTCAACCATAACTTAGCTTAGTTGTTGACGCAAATTTGTCTTTCTGTTTCGGAAGTGGTTTCAATGCGTCTTCAGACTCCGAGAATTTGAAATATGGTGCGAGAGGTATGCCAGCACAGAAACATTAGTTGCACTTCTACAAGTAGAGAATCGTTGTCTCTTGTAAGATATTCAATCCATTTATATACTGTAGAAAGTCAAATCTTGCCATACCGTTCTTTTCAGAGATGATGCTTACGCTACCACATGAGTAGAATTGCAACTCTAAATTGTTACTCTAAATGATTTCAAGCTAGTGAACACATCAAACAAGTTAAGTACCTTAATACGAGCTGATACCTACAGATGTGGAAAAATTGCAACGTTATAGTTCTGAACCTGAGAAGATTCCAAATATCCAGAAGACAACACTTTCATGATCAATTAATTGATCAAATATAGAAGAAGCAGAAAGAATCTGAATCAATATTATCACACACTGAAATCAGCTGATTAACCTATAAGATCAAAGTGGTAACAGCTATTTTCTTTTGAGTCATAATACAACGAGATGGATGCATCAACCATTACAAATAGTAGCAAAATTATTTATATGATGTGGATACTTACTACCAGTGAACGGTCGCTATTCCCTCGTACAGAAAAGTAATATACCTGGCTGATTGGGGCAAGCTCTTTCGGTAATTCCACCAGAATTAAATCAAAAACGTAGGAACCGTCTCTTGGGAAATTTGATCAATAATTAAACCGTCATGGTTTTAATAAACATGTGTTTAATGGTTTCACACTTGTTCTAGGTATAATCATGTACTTTGATTATGATAATCTTTGAATCGTCTTTGTCCTTGTATTCTTTTCTTATTACGAATTTTATGAACATGAGAGTACAGTAATTTTGTGCTTTTTTCTCGTTTTCTGTTAAATATGAATATTTATTAAAATGGAAGGTAGGCTACAAAACACATTCCATGCTATATTTCTTTCCTATCAAACAGTCTATCTTTGTTAGTATAGCTTGAAATTCCTCTGTGAAGATCCAAACACTATGCATGTTTCTGTATCTTGAAAATTACTTGCATGGAATATTTAAAAAATATTCGTGTATCCAGAATCTGAGTTTTTGTGTACCCGTCCATAGGTTCAGACTAGCAAAAGCCGTACGTCGACATCTTGTAGGTATGCCACTTCAAGTCATCATGAAAATTCATGCTGAGAAGAAAAACTGGTTAGTGATGGTGAGGGTACAAGAATAGCGCATTGGTGGGGCGGGGGAAGCATATTCAGCGAAATATTTACTTTTTTGCACCCATCCATAAGATGCGGTTGAATTTCGTCTTTGATATAATAGTGTTACTTTGATTCAAATTGAGAATCAAGTAGGGATTTATTCTGAAAAGCAGGTAACTATGGTTGCTTCCACTGGTTCTCCATACACTAGTTAACACGGTCAAGCGTTTATAATCAGCAAATTTCGTAGAAAGATGGCCTTGTATTTACGGTTAGGTTATTTGACTCGACTACATTTGTAATCACAATAGGAGTATTTGTTTTGGCAAGAGTTTGTTTAGAATGCCCTGAATTCCAGACCGAGTTCAAATTGAGCATAGAAAGAATCAAGATCTGAGTAAATAAGCTTGGACACAACAGCACTAAAGCCTGGTACCTCGATTCGACACAGCCCAGAGAAAATATATGCAACCGAGAAGATTGGTTTGTAACAATTGTACGCAGCTAGACACAAACTCCAACACTTACTGGTAATTTGACCACCTAAAATACCAGAAACAGGTATGTCTCATGTGTATCCATTGCTGGGTTGTTATTTGTTTGCCCCGCGGTGCTGCACCGGTATTTTGCACCCATTTAAAAAAAGGTGGTCAGCAATTGAGATGCCAACACAAATATATGGCAGGTAGAAATAAACTGTAACGGCGTGCTATCTAAACGTGGCCATGTACCGAATACGCCATCACGCAGACAATGAAACAGCGTCGGCATCGGGGCCAAAATCGATACCAGACAAGTTTGCTCCCAGCGCCACCACGAAGCAACATATCTACCACCATGCTCAACCCAAATCCACCGCCACCCTTGACCCAAACCCACCACCGTCTTGCCCCTACCTCCTACCAACTCCCCGACGCATTTCTCGTTCCACCGATACTCAAAAATCCATCCTGCACACATTTCCCACTACAAAAGTTGTTCACTTGCCACTATCGATTTTATCACCAACAAACCATGGAGAGATTACAAAGAATGTTAGGGGCTGGTGCCTCATTGCGTGGTGGCCCTCCACAAGCAGACGGACCTGCCATTGACAATTCCGAAACCGTTTACATTTCATCATTAGCATTATTAAAGATGTTGAAACACGCTAGGGCTGGGGTGCCCATGGAAGTAATGGGATTGATGTTGGGAGAATTTGTTGACGAATTCACCATTCACGTCATAGACGTATTTGCCATGCCACAGTCTGGTACTGGTGTTTCTGTTGAGGCGGTGGACGATGTTTTCCAGACCAAAATGATGGACATGTTAAGACAAACTGGACGGGACCAAATGGTGGTAGGGTGGTACCATTCACACCCTGGTTTTGGGTGTTGGTTATCTTCTGTGGACGTAAATACACAGAGGTCATTTGAACAGTTGAACAAGCGGGCTGTAGCGGTGGTGGTAGACCCTATTCAGTCTGTCAAGGGTAAAGTGGTGATTGATGCCTTCAGAACTATCGACACCACCACGTTGATGATGGGCCAGGAGCCAAGACAGACCACGTCTAATATCGGTCATTTGAACAAACCATCGATTCAGGCACTTATTCACGGATTAAACCGTCATTACTACTCGTTAAATATTGATTACCACAAGACATCGTACGAAACTAACATGTTGTTGAACTTGCACAAAAAGACGTGGCAATCTGGGTTGAAGCTCGTGGAATTTGACCACAATGAGCACGAGAACTTGGAGGCCACCAGCAAGATGGTTAAAATCGCAGAATTGTACAACCAAAGAGTCCAGGAAGAACAAGAGCTAACAGAAGAGCAGTTGAAAACAAGATACGTCGGAAAACAGGACCCTAAGAAGCACTTGAGTGACACCGCAGAGAAGTTGATCGAAGATAACATCTCCAGCTTGTTAACCAGTAACTTGAACGCTCTAGCCATTCAGTAGATAGACTGAGGGCTAACAAGTACAGTTGTTGGCAGTTTAATGCTCAATAATGCCCAAGAATGGCGCCAAGTTGGAAAAAACGAAGACAGCAGGGCAAAACGACCAATATTTCTACGGCTCTGTGTAGAAATTGACCAAAACTACAAGAATTTCGTGAGTTTAGGGCAATTTCTTGCTTCACCACATCTAAATATTTAGTCAATGTAAATTAGTACCATAGAGAGGAACTGTAGAACGAGGCTTTCACTAAGAATAGTGGTGAGGCTGCAGACATACCTGGCTTGAGCTCATGAGACTGAAGTGTATCTTTGCGCTTCTCACCGTGAGATCATTTACTCTAGTGAACTGGCCAGAGAAAGACTCGGAGATGCCGTTCCAGCATCACCACGACATCGTTCTACCGCTACCACGGACCCCGATGAGTTACCCGGACACAATTCCACACCCCAAAAGCTGCAAAATTACCGTTCAAAAGATACTGCAACATCATCAATACAATGGAAGCAAAGCGACTGACGGGCAATCCAACTGATCCAATTGAAACTGCGACCCAAAATTCTGTAGCCCAAGAAGCACCACCACGTAAAAAAACTAAAATCCAGGCTGATCCAGACTCTTCAGACGATGAAATACCAGAATATATGATAAATACAAGTAATAATGGCAGCAACGCCATACTGAAATCACATTATCTTGACACTATTAATCGCCAAGTACTTGATTTTGACTCAGAAAAGGTGTGTCTGGTGACATTGTCTAATGCCAATGTCTATTGTTGCTTAGTATGTGGGAAGTACTTTCAAGGCAAATCATCCAATTCGCCAGCTTACTTGCACTCGATTGACCAGGGTCATTATGTCTATTTGAACTTGAGCACGGAAAAGTGCTATATTTTGCCTGAAAATTACGAGATTGGCACCGAGAGTATAAGTGATATTCTTCAAGTGCTAAACCCAAAGTACTCAATAAAAGATATCGAGCCCGTATCGTACGATTTGCGTCGTTCAGAATACAGAGTTGGATACGTTGGGTTGGATAATATATCGAAAAATGACTATTCTAACGTTGTTCTACAGCTATTAAGTCATATAGAACCGATACGAGATTTCTACATAAACCTAACGCAAAAGCCTAAATTGACAGATGTTCTAACGAGAAGAGCCCCGTTGAACACGAAATTGGCATTATTGGTGCGAAAATTGTGGTCCAAATACCTTTTTCGGAACCATGTTTCTCCGCATGAGTTTCTCCAGTACGTTTCTCTAATCACCAAAAACACATTTCCCATCACAGAACAGCGATCTCCAAAGAAGTTTCTTGTGTGGCTTTTGAATTCGTTAAATCATGAGTTGGTAAAGTCCACCAAAATTGGAGTTTTGTCTCAAACGTTACAGGGAAACATAGAAGTGACAAAAACAACCATAGCCACAGAACAAGTGCAATCACAAGTGAGATTTGTCGAGCAAAAAGATACAAAAGTTGCTGAGAATCACAAATTCTGGATCATTCAGCTTGATTTACCTCCTCATTCCGTGTTTGACGAGACAAAGATCCAGGAAGTAGAATTAGAAGCCTTGCTCATGAAGTACAACGGACACCGAACCACAATGATTTCCAGCTCTCAAAGTGCCACGTACAACCTAATAGCACCATTGCCACCATATATCCTAATTCATATTGACCGAAAGCTCGAAGATGGGCAAACTAGAGGAAACCCTACTGTTGTCAAGTTTCCATCAAAAATCGATTTTGGAAAGTAC
Source organism: Suzukiozyma palmioleophila (assembly GCA_030560805.1). Taxonomy (NCBI): domain Eukaryota; kingdom Fungi; phylum Ascomycota; class Pichiomycetes; order Serinales; family Debaryomycetaceae; genus Suzukiozyma; species Suzukiozyma palmioleophila. The sequence goes on from JAKTVY010000004.1 coordinate 644,270, forward strand.
ACAAAAGATGCTACGACTGAACTCAACTATGAGCTCGTAGCGAACATCAGACACGAGTTGACGACAGGACTAGAGATTGACCACAAGGACGACAAGCAGAACTGGTCTATTGACTTGAAGAAGGACGATATTTCGTGGGTTACATTGAACAATTCGGAATTAGGATCTTGTGAACGAGAGCTACTATTCTTGAATGAGAACTATATACAATTATGGAAACGGTGTGCGTAGTCGCAGAAGCTCAAATACGCTGGATCTGGGCGTAGCATTCTGCGAGATACGCAGGGTGTGCTGCTATGATCTGGCCAAGTTTTGTTGATGCGAGGGTCTCGTTAATTGTGACGAAATACGCCAACAACTTAGTAGTAATAACCGCAGAGTCCTTATACGTCACCAACAAGTCCAATTCGTTGGCCACATCGTCTAGTTTAGTATTGTAATAGCTTTGTAGTGCCCCAGAATTTCTTCCCAATAGATGATTGTTAGGGTTATAGTGGGCATCAAAGAGCGTAGGGTGTCTTGTTTTAAACGCCTGCCACAGGGGGATCTGGTGATACAAGTCCATGGTGTCTAGTGACGCAGTCTCTACGTCGACATGGAAGATTTTGTGCAAGGTTTCAGAAGTTAAGTCTTCGCATAGCAAACACAAAATCCAACAATCGTATAAACTGGTGAAAAGTTGGTCTACAACGACGTCTTTCCCAGATAATTTCTTCGTTATCAAGGTGCCAATGGCAGAACTGGAGTTTATAGTACGAGAATCCCCGGTGGTTTCTATTAAAATTGGCAATTGGTTATCGACCGCACTATAGGGAGAAACAACAACGAGACAGTTGCCGCTTTTGACGTCTGAGTTGCGTTGTGGGATCTTTAGATTGTTCTTCTGGGCCAATATTAAGCTGTAGAAGCAGCAGATTGGGTCTGACGGTATCATCTTTCCATGTACTTCCATGACATTGTGGATGCCTAGTTGAAAATTATCATTTGTGGTTCCAGTGTAGTAGAATTTGCACGAATCGACAGCTTTTTGCTTTTCTGAAGTAGTACTTGGTACTGGTGGGTACGATGCTAGCGGAAATGCGTCGAAAACTGCCTTTATTGGTGGTGGAACTTTCATTTTGAGCACGCTATAAACTAAGACTTTATTTTCATGGTGAATTTTTCAAATCGCATTATGGTGGGAGAACAGCCAGAGTCCACCACGAGGAATGCGCTGGAGCTGGGACAATATAAGTAGAGATCTAGCTAATTGTAGTGGGGAATACCGTGAATTTATTGTTAAAAGCAGAGAAATCGGCATGGATTTCGAGTTCGAGACTTTGTTTCCTATACCCTGTCTAAATAACTATAATAGTGCTACACGCAAATTTGTTTATGGAGTAGGCAGTCCTTTTTCAGTAATTACGATGAAACCAAGTGTTGCTTACAAATCGTCCTCTGCAACCAAGTCAATCGACAAGTCGTACCAGGTTTCCCCGGCAAATTTGCACTCAGACTTGCCGAGGTTAGTGAACCCAATCTTTTCGTAGAATGGAATCAACTTATCGTGGGCAATGATAACGACCTTATCACCCAAGTCTTGGTTGGACAATTTCTGTATGTAGTCGTGGAGCAAGAGAGTACCCAAGTTCTTGCCCTGCCATTCTGGGTCAATAACTACAGAGTGGACACCAATATAACGAGACGTTTCAAAGTGTCCGGCATCCGGATTGGACTCAGACGGTAATTCCATACTGGCCTCGTTGATTGTCAGGTTCTTGATTCTCGTGGCTATTATGTGGCCGATTAATGTTTCCTTTGTCACCGACGACTTGACGGGCAATTGGTCTTCCTCGTCGTCCTCGGCCGACGATTGGGTCCGGCTAAGCTTGTCTGCCACTTCAGGCAAGTTGATTGCGTTGTACCGTGCGGTGTAGTCTCTGATGAACAACCCCGAGCACAACTCAGGGCACACCGTGAGCCGGTATTTGAATTTTTCCTCGCTACATCGTTCGTCTGGCGGGAATCCTTTGGTTTCTAACTCGACACATTTGGTCACATCCTCGATTGTGAGGGGTCTGATCGACAAATTCGGTGGGAAATCGGACATGTCGAATGATTGGGAAACGAAATGTTTCGTTCATGAGATTTGTTCTTGTGTGAGACTCGTGTCGAAAACTGTGTCTAAAAGTGCGACACCGCGTTTGCGACAACCACCGAATTGGGTTCATGTGCCACAGATGGGTTTGAACGTCCGTAAGGCTCGGACCGCGTGTGTGGTGCCAATTAGAGTTAACGGTAGTGGTGACTGTGCCAGCGTACTCGTAGTTTATTTCGTTGTAATTATTTTCGTGTATCAGTAGTTTCCAGAGGGAATGATGTGTAGAAATGCTGAAACTGCGAGACATTGACACAATACTGTGTATGTCTACAGTTGGGTTTGCATTGTCCAAACCTATGTAGTTGATGCTACAAAATGCCGGAGTGTTGTTGAGTGCTTGGTACTTGCTACATTCAACGAGGTAAACGATGGCATCTCTACTTGACATGTTTTGTTGCAACCCACATTGCATGTCCCTGTACTTTTATGTAGCATTTGCTTGACGTTGAATAGCCAAATAAGCATAAAATCTCACTCAGTGTGCGTGTTCAATGCAATGCTAGTTTCCGTCAAACACCACATTCCTCTAATGGCACTCCAGCAAGCATTGCTCTGTTAAGAAGCTAGAGTGAGCAATAATATTTTTTGTGCATAATGCGACTGTGCAGCAACTATCACCACATCGTTGATTTTAATGAAGTTCAGCAATGGCTACTACGATACAAGATCACGTTCTAGATACAGAATGTCGTATCAAGCTGTAGCCGATGCCAAATTGTGCCAAAAATAAACCCGACATAAAGTTTAGTGTGGCTGCAAACGAATTTCTGATTCGCAACCACATCTTGGTAAGACAGAACAACTTTGCTGTGCTGTCGTGTGCTTCTCGATGACGATACGCTACAGTGAGGATTAATCACAGGACACAATACTGCAAGAAGGTGTCCTGTTGTTTGTGGTAGAACCATTTATACAACAGTATAATCACCTCTGCATGCCCATGCACCAAGTTTGATATTTTTACTGGAGTGTTCTACGTTCTTATTCCATGATGATCAATTTCAGCTTACTCCGGGTTATATCTTGCCTATATTGTGCAAGTGAACATTACATTGTATTTATTCCAAGCCAAATATTTTTTGAATGCTAAAAAACTCTACAAGCCTTCAGTTTTCGATACATGAATAATAATGCACGATTAAATGCTAGACATTACAATTCCTAGATTGGTTTTGTGAAACCAATTTGTCTGGTACCAATTTGCAACATATGCAACACAATAGCACAAAGTATGCTACAGAATTGTCATCTTCTCTTCATTAATATCACAAATTTCAATCGAATACATACTCGCCCAAACCAAGCTATAGTTTCTCAACCCTCTTTAGGTTAGACTTCCCAAAATAATCCACTATATGGAATTTGACCTTTATAAATTTATATTTGGAACATACTTGCACTAAAGTACATCCAGACTCAATCAATTCGCTCGGTGTCTCGTTTTCTACTTTTCGTCTACATGTAATGCGTCCTCCCCTCTCCTTTTATTCATACACAGATCTATTCTAGATCATCATCATTAAGGTCTTCTTGTTTATCAGCATTCAAAATAGATTGCCCAACTTCCCATACATGGACCAAGTTATCGTCAGCAACACTGGCTAATGTCCATGGCTTGTAAGGACACCAACTCAAGTCAGTGACGGCTCCTGTGTGTCCAGCATGCATCATATACAACTCGGGACATCCATCCTCGGCATCTTCTTGCTGTTGTTCTTCACCAACCTTAAACAAATCCCAAATGATCAATCTTCTATCTTGGGACCCTGATGCTAAAACCCCGTCGTTGTGTGGAGAGAACTCCAACGATGTAATTGCATCAGAGTGACCCATCATTGAGTGAAGTAACCCTGCCTTCAGCCCAGTCTTGTCAGACATCTTTCTCATGTCCAATAAGTTGATATTAGAGTTTGTACCTCCAATAGCAAGCAAGTTATGGGAAAACGTGGAAAACGATAAACAATTGATTTCGTCAGCTCCGTAGTACCGTGAAACAGGATCTTTTGTCCGTGCATCAAATAAAATCGTATACTTATCATCAGAAACGGACGCAAATAAATTACTATCGAAACTGTGCCATTTGGCATCGTTTACAATTTGCTGGTGGTCGTTTGTAGACCGGAAAATTGACGTAGTTCCGCCATTATTAGTGTCAGTAATGACCACAGATTTGTCGTCCGACGCAGTTAACAATAATCCCTTAGAATGGGGACTCCATGCTAGCCCATACCCATTTTCGCTGTGTGGTGTAAAGTGACTAAACGACAATTTACTATCATCTGTAGATCCTTCAAGGTTGTACAAATCAATCTCCCCGCCACCATTGATGGTGGCTACTATTTCTGGCTGCTGTGGCATATACCTAGCTCTATTAATTTCAAAGTTATTTTCAAACTTCTTGATAATTTTCAACCTAGTATTAGCCTTGACAGATTTATTAGACGGCAATTGAGTATTTGCAAGTTTCAAGTAGTTGGTGTCTTCACCAGAAGTGTGTGTTCCAAGCAAAAGTCGCGAGTTTATCACTCCTTCCTCGTCTACGTGGTCTGGCAACCACTGTATAGTTAAAGACGGCCATGTTAACGCAGTCTCGGCAACAAACTCGTACATGTACCGACAGTTTTTCCGCCACAATTCATATTCCTCTTTGATTGTAACTTCTGTCTGGATCTCGTCGTCTTGTATTCCGTCTGTGTCAGCCATTGTGGTGTAGTTGAAGTTTGTGTAGCTAAAAGTAGTATTTTTCAATGTCGCGATTTTGAAATAATTTCGGCGCTACCATCGACGTTTGTGATTCGGATCCACTATTGTAGCAGCTCGAAGGATGTGGTCAATTGGGTCTACAGCTTTTGTTGGCAGCTAGAAATGTGCTTGGTTTGGGATTTGGCTTGAAAAGAAAAAAAACTTTTGGGTTTGAAATGCAAATCCTCTCCTTCCGTTTATAATAACCAATAAAATAAATACTCTGTATAATCTATACTTATGCTTCTAAATCAGAGATTTGGCGAGAGTGCCCGCCGCGCTCGTAGTTCTCAATCACTTGTAATGCGTCTTGAATGTGGGAAAAGTACGGACTCGCCATACTTTCAATTAGGCCCCTTTCATTTGACCCAGAGTTTGTTGAAAAGTAGTTCACATCTTGTAAGTCTTGTAATAATGCATCCACCATTCCAATGTTTTTCAATCTAGTACGAAGACTCTTGTCTTTGTATGTTCTTACAAAGAATGAATGGATACCTCTCTTTCTGTATCCGTTTACGATATCCATTAAAATCTGAGCAGCGGAGCTATCCAACTCCGTCATTCCATTAAGGTCGAATATGATGTACTGTGTCATCGCTTCAGACCTACAGCGTCTTTGTGCTGGGTGAGCTTTTGTTGAACCGTAAATTTCGACACGTCTCAATCTAGCCCGTAAATCACAACAGTTGGTAAACGTTAATGGTTCCGGAATCTTGATGATCAAACAACCTTCAATTTCTTCCAACAACGCGGTGTTTAATTTGGTGGAATACTCATCAACAAAGAATGATTTTTGCTTCTCGTCGTTGAAGATGTTGACGTCAGCATTAAGGAACCTATTTGTTCCGGGTTGTCTTCCCAAGATTTGGATTCTTGACTTGGCAGAGTTCCTGATCACCCTAATCAACAGGTATATGATTCCAACGGCAATACCAGCTTCCATTGAAAAGAATATAGTTGTAGTAACTGTGACAAAAAACGTAATTAGCTCGCTCCATCCTCTACTTCTCCAATGGAACCGCAATTCAAATGGTGCTTCCTCGATTAATGATATTCCAATGACCGCAGAAACCACACTAAGCATACATTCCGGAACAAAATAGAGATAGTCTAGCAAATAGCATACTGTTAACAACGTGATTATCCCCATTATCCCGCCGGAAAATGTAGTTTTAGCAGAAATCGCATTGATTTTACTTCTTCCGTATCCTCCAAACGCCGGTAATGCTCCCAATATGGACCCACAAATGTTGATACAGCCTAATGCCACCAATTCCCTGTTCGACGAAATAGGAAGATTATAAGTTGAACCTAAAGTTTTCGAGGCAGTGGTAGATTCAAAGAAACCCAACATTGCACACAAGAAACCCGGTACATATAAAGCTCTGATCAATGGTAAAATCCTCGTGGAAAAAGGATTGTAAATTACCAAATCACCATCGTTTTTGATTTTACCAATAATCTTCAAATCTTGCTGATCCCACCTGTTTATCGAACACAAGATGGTGGAAATTCCAACAACAAGAAGAATTTCAGGAATGTAAACCGCATTTTGGTATCTCCCTGGTTTCTTCATTGCAAATTTCTTCGCAGTTCTTATGGTCATAATTATAGCAAATCCAATAATACTCACTTTAAAAGACAAAGGATTATACTTGGGATAAAAGTTGAACAAAAATCTTAATTTGTCAAATGGCGAGTGGATATCCATTTCGCTGGGGTCTTGCGATATTTGCTTCAAGAGGTCTTCCAATCCCAATGCCGTGATGCTTGAGCTTATGACCATGACAATACCCACCCCGCAAATAAATCCTTTCAAGAGTGATGCACTCAAAACGTTATCCAAGAACCCAAATCTTCCAAGGCCAAATCCTAGTAACGTAGCTCCACTAACAAATGTGATGGCTACTACGTACTCTAATGGGTCCAAATTATGTTTCTTCGAATGGTGCAATAATGGCTCCACTGCTTGTCCCACAACAAGCGAAATTGGTGCTTCTGGTCCCACCACCATCTGGGGAACAGACCCAAACACCATATATATTAATGGAGACACTCCAAGGGAAAAGAGCCCTGAAATCACAGGCACATGTGCCAAAGTTGTGGCATAAGAAAGACACAACGGCAACTGGAAAAAAACTAGCGTGAGTCCTCCTATCAAATCTCCCACAAAGCACGAAAAATTATAATGGTTTATCCATGATAAAATGGGAAAATAATATGGAAGCAACTCATTCCAGGGCAAGTTCTCTATCTTGGTGACCAAATTAGCAGGATACTCGTCCTGGGAGTCGGATTGGGCGTATTCCACGGAGTATTCAGACGGTGTTGAATTAAGGTGCTGGTAATCTATCAGGTCCACATCAGCATTGTCTTGCTTGTAGTCAGCTAAAAGGTACTTGGGAATGCCGGGAGGGATGTGACTGGACTGGGAAACGGACGTATCTAAAAGTGTCGATCTCTCGTTAACAACTCTGTTTCTCGAAATATGTCTAAAACTGGGCGATGGACTCTTCATTCGAGTATCATTGGAGGCCCGCTTGGCATGGTCTATTCGATCTGTCATGTTGGGGTATAAATTGTGCTACTGATCCGGGTGTCTATGTAACTTTAATGATATTCCGTTTAGTTCTACTCGTTAAACTCGCTGAATCAAAGTAAACTACAACTTTCTCGCTTATTGGTGATTTATGCCTCAGCCAAGCTTTGGCACTTTGTGACCTTATTTATACTGGGTTGATAAAACGGCGCTACCATCATCTAACCGTTGTGTTCGATGCACTCCAGAAAATATCGGCAAAATCGTGGGGCGCTACCTTTTTGGAAAGTTCTCTCGCCCAATGATGGTCTACATAAACGTCATCGGTGTAGAGGGTTGCCGCTGGGACTTGGTTGCTGCGATGCGATATTGTCGTAGTGTTCTGTACTTGACGATACGAGATTTTATCTGGCACGCTGTGGCTCGTACAGTCATTTGCATGACTGTGGCGCCTGCTGCGTACGTTTTTTGCAGCCAACGTGGCCAGGCGAAGTCTGGCTCAAAAGTGCCCAGTAAGGGTGGCTTTCTTGTGGTAAGTGCCTGTGGGATATATTTTGCATCCATCATGCTGTTTGCGGATGGACTTTATTGGTTGCAAATACTGTGGCCGCCCTCCAAATAAGTTGTCTCGGTTCTTTTTTGGTGCCGAAAAAGCATCCTGTTGGAAAGGATGTGGACGGAGTATTCTAGGATTCTTGTTGCAATGGAACGAAATGATGGCAGGCTACGCTGGATGTTACGGACAGGTTCTGTACCAGTGGAAAATGGTACCCATCGTTGGTAGCGCGACAATACAGATGAGGAAGTATAAATAGGAAGTACAACTGACAGAAGAATCAGAGCAGGGAACGCGTGTCATAAAATCATGGTACAGGGATCACAAGGCAAAGACCGCGCTCGCTGTGTGTGTGTCCCGGTATCAGAGCACTTCACATGGAAATATATTTGTGGCAGAACCGTTGGAGTCAAATATTGACAATCAAGCTGGGACCTATTTTGATCGATACGACCTCCGACTAGAATACAAGAGCGAAGTGCTATTTGCGTACTCGTCGCACGTCTGTAGTATCCTTTCAGACCACAGCAGGGTCTCGTGGTAGCGCCACTCAACTTCTACTGCCATCTGCCCGGGATCGCTCCGGTAGCGCCAGGATGAATATCAGATTAATTAAGTGCTGGTAGCGCCGCGGTTTCTATTAATTTCGTATCGGAGACTCTGAACGAAAAATCGATAACGAACCAGACACAACGCCATGTTACGTTTTGGAAGATTATTCAGTACCAGTAGAGCAAGATTAGACACGCTTGCGTTTGTTGAAACCGCTGGGTCGAAAATTTCCCCAGCAGCATTATCTACCATAACTGCTGCCAGTCAAATCGGCGAGCCAGTGGTGGCTCTTGTGGTGGGATCATCAGGAAAAGCAGTAGCTGAAGACGTCAGCAAGATTCCTGAAGTGTCAAAGGTGATTGTTGCCGAAAATGCACAATACGATCACTACCTAGCCGAAGAAGTATCGCCATTAGTAGCAAAAATTTTGCAGTCCAACACCGACTTGACCAAGTTCTTTATTAGTGCCAGTGCTGTAGGAAAGTCGATTTTACCTCGTGCTGGTGCATTGTTGGATGTTCAGCCAGTTAGTGACATCATTAAGGTGGAATCTCCAACGACATTTGTAAGACCAATCTACGCCGGTAATGCGTTAGCTACGGTTGAATCATCAGATTCGATCATCATGGCCAGTGTTAGATCTTCAGCATTTGCTCCTGCGGCAGTTGGTAGTGGAAGCGCACCAATTGAGCCATTTACAGAACAAATCGACTCTAAGTGTAGAACTACGTTTGTTTCCGAGCAGTTGGTTACGTCAGAAAGACCAGAATTAGGGTCTGCTACTAAGGTTGTCGCCGGTGGTAGAGGGTTGAAAAATAAAGAGACTTTTGAAAAATTGATTGAGCCCTTGGCAGAAAAATTGGGCGCGGCCATCGGTGCGTCTAGAGCGGCAGTAGACTCAGGGTTCTGCGACAACTCGCTCCAAGTCGGTCAGACCGGGAAGATTGTTGCACCAGAGTTGTATGTCGCCGTGGGTATTTCTGGTGCCATCCAACATTTGGCCGGGATGAAGGACTCCAAAACCATTGTTGCGATCAACAAGGACGGAGAAGCTCCGATTTTCAATGTCGCCGACATCGGGTTGGTGGCCGACTTGAACGAGGTTGTTCCTGAATTGACTGAAAAGTTGTAGGCTCACTCATACACAAAAATCCAGCTCAGAAACCGTACCTGCCATTGATTAAACGGTATGTCTTTTGGAGCTAACTCACATCATAAATACTATCCATAGAGGTTTTACATAAATTTACCAAATAGTTTCGAACTACAAACTAAACGTGCCAGACCGTTTCTGGCCAGAGCTAGCGTGGATTTCGCCTTAGCTGGCACGGCTAACGACGACGTTTATACTACCGTAGATCTGATCTTCATATGCACGTCCACACTAAAACGAGGAATTTCTCCAACATATGATTTTACTATGAAAAGAACACGATTTCTTCTTTGAAGCGGCAGATATTGCAGTAATTTGTGAGTGAAATGGCGGAACCTACTCCTACTAGCTACGATATGGTGGAGAACGACGGCAATTCCGGCCATCTTAGTGCCAGGACGTCGTCTTCTTCGTCGTTTGAGCCAATTGAGGCCCAGGAAGCATTGCAAATAATCAACGAGGACAAAGTGTTTAACAATGGCATATTGGATTATATCAACAAAACGGCTCCAAGCTCTGTCGGCAACAATTACCACATCATTTCCGTGTTTGGGTCTCAATCCACTGGTAAATCGACGTTGTTGAACAAGTTGTTCAACACCAATTTCGACGTCATGAACGAGAGCAAACGTCAACAGACCACTCGTGGGATCTGGATGGCATATTCGCCATTGATTTCCACCAGCTCCAAGTACGCAAAGTCGTCAGAAAACATTTTTGTCATGGATGTGGAAGGTACTGACGGAAGAGAAAGAGGTGAAGACCAGGACTTTGAACGTAAAGCAGCATTGTTTGCGTTATCCACGTCGGAAATTTTGATTGTAAACATCTGGGAAACCCAAGTTGGGCTTTACCAGGGTGCAAATATGGGGTTGTTGAAGACAGTGTTTGAAGTGAATCTCTCGTTGTTTGGGAAAAATAAGTTGAACTCAAGCGACAACCACAAAGTGTTGCTTTTGTTTGTCATTAGAGACCATGTAGGCGTTACTCCGTTATCTGCGTTATCAGAGACATTGACTCAAGATTTGATCAAAATGTGGGACACTTTGAACAAACCAGCCGATTTGGCCCATTTCAAATTTGAAGACTTTTTTGATGTCAATTTCCACGGATTACCACATAAAGTTTTACAGCCAAAAGAGTTTGAAACTGAGGTACAAAAATTGGGAGATAGATTAGTTGTTAGCCACGAGTTGTGGAAACCAAACTACCACCATAATATCCCTATTGATGGGTGGACAATGTACGCAGACAGCTGTTGGGACCAAATTGATAACAATAAAGATTTAGACTTGCCTACTCAGCAAATTCTTGTTGCCAAGTTCAAGTGTGACGAGATCTTGAACGAGGTATACGGCCAATTTAGTGCCAAGTTTGATGAGATTGCGAAGCAATTTGCACCCTCTGATGCCACAGATCATCAGGATTTGGGTAAATATTTACAAGATTTGACCAATGATGTTTTGGAAGACTATGATGTCGATGCATCAAGATATAACAAAACGGTATACTTGCAAAGACGGGATGTTTTACAGGATAAAATCACTGTCAAATTGCAAGAGTTAGTTGATTCGCACTTGAAGTATGTTGTATCAGCTAACTTGACTCAATTTGAAGCCAACTTGAAACAGTTGAAAGGAAAGAACTTCAAGACTAGCGTAGATAAATACATTGAGGATTTGAATCAAGATTTCCATACCAAAGCACGCTATGTTTCTCGTGATGCATCGTATGAAACGCATACTAAAGCGTTATCTGAAAAGGTCGAGGAATTAGTGACTAAGCAAAGAGCTATTGAACTTAACAACAAGGTAAACAAGGGTATCAAGAAAGTCAGTTCGGGCTTAACCAAATCAATTCAAGTCGAGTTGGCTGATCCATCAGCTGAAACATGGGACATTATTTTGGAAGTATTCCAAGGATTAGCCAAAGACTTTATAGAGAAGTATCAATTGGAAGATTCAACGATTGATTTTGGATTAGGATCCTCAGAAGAAGACAATACTTTTGCAATTGAAAAGTTTAACTTCAGATCGTGGACCACATTTTATGATGTAATCCATAAGCAAGTTACTAAGGAGAGTGTTGCAACAATGTTGAAGGACAGGTTTGATGACAAATTCAGATATGACGAGCAAGGCTTACCAAGATTATACCAAAATGCCACTGAATTAGAGCAAGCATTCGAAAAATCTAAAGCCTATGCATTAAAGGCAATGCCAATTTTCACTTACGCCAAGTTGAGTGATGACAGTGAAATTATTCCTGATTACAATATTTTCGATAAGAAATTGAAAGCAAAGTATTTGGGGGTTTCTGTAGATGATGATGATGATGACGAAGACGACGAGGATGTGGAGACCATCAGTAAATTCGATGAAATCTTGACGGAACAAGAGAAATCTGTTATCTTGAGCAAGTTCAAGAAAGAAATCGACGCACAATTTATTGAAACCAAGAGATCAATTATTCAACATGTTACGCAAATTCCATACTACATCTATTTGGTGATTATGGTATTAGGGTGGAACGAGTTTATGGCTATTGTTCGTAATCCATTCTTCTTCTCATTGCTTCTTATTATGGGTGCTGGAACCTATGTTTTGTATTCTATGAACATGTTGAAGCCAGCCATGATGGTAGTCCAACGATTGGTAGACGAATGTGTAGCTGTTGGTAAGGAGAAGTTACGGGAAATCCTTGTTGATGACCATATGACGCATGGTGAAAATCTACAGAAGATAAGTGGTGTAAAGAAAGAGCCTGAAGATGAGTCGATTGAATTGCAGGACAGTTAGCTATACAAATAGTATTTAATATTTATGAGACTGAAACACAGTAGTATTACGAGTAGGCGATGGACTAACGTAACTCATAGAATAAACAAAACGGCATCTACCTATGAATCTCAAGTAGCTTGATTTCAGAAAATTGCAACCACCTTAAAAAATATTGTAATAGCAATTTTAGGAAACAGATGAGTAAGACCTTGAAGTCGACAAGAAGAGTACATCAAGTACGTTTAATGTCATTGTACACATTCTACGACACTATCAACGGTCTATTTGTGGCAGTTTCCATGTATCACCAGAATGCAGTTCGTAGTGCTAATTTTGCAACTAAAGCCGAGCCAAAGCTGAATTAGTATATGAAGTAACATGTACACTCATCTACGAAAATCCGTCCGAACTGCGGGCCTGAGTGTGTTGCTTCAGCGATTACGCTCCAAATCTGTTACATCGATGTTCCTGATGCAAAATTACCCAACTAAAAGTACAGCCAGCTATTGGAACATGGAGAAGATGCATGGTGTGAGGGGTTTCAGAGATGACTTTTGACACAAGCTAACAATGGGTTTTCTACTGAAGGAATGTTTGTGGTATCAGCTTGCCATATATACTATCAATATCAAACCTATACGAAAAGATGGCAAAAGTACAGAAGAGCAGGAGAGCAATGACATGCAACCAAAAAACAGGAAGGGGTCATCGCCGGTATATGGGGCATCTTTTTGGACATGCACAAACGGTTGACGTATACTGGAGTTTCGATGTCGTATTCCCCATGGTGTCAGTGCAACAACTAATGTAAACAATGGAACGCTACATAAAACGAAAAAATACGAGAGCCGAATAAACGAAACGACGCCCCCACCACAGTGTGGATCTGACAGAAGATCGCAACATTGTGGAGGTCCACGACATGTGGAGCAATCGTGACAGTCTGTCTACAGAAGTGACAAATACAAAGATATTACTTTTTAAGTGATCATAATAGTAATGGCAATTATTTTATAGTCGTTGTAACAGAGTGGCTCTTGACCACTTTTGTATGACCAGCTCCTGCTACAGTAATGGTTGTTTGCGGCCAGCCCAAGTGCGATCTAGTGCTCAAGTGTCGCTCTTGTTGGCACTAAAATAAGACTTGCCGCATATTTTACACAAACAGAGCCACTGTATTAATTCCATTGATACCGAATGTCCCACCCTTTATATCCGTCTGTGAATGGAGTATATCTTTCACAGATTAACCTAGCTAGCTACTAATATTGTAAGAGAAAGAAGTATTTACATTGGAAGATGCGGATTTAATCTATAATCGGAAATTCTTTTTTCCCAGTTTAAGACTCTACTATTAAAATATTTATCTTATTTCCATTTAATACCACTTGCGAATACCGAGTTCCAAGAAATCCACTTCGGCTACAATAGCACCGATACTAGTGGAGAAGACAATTAGGCGTAGCGGCGAAGCAATCACCGACAACAGGCAATTGCTCAAAGTAACAAATGTACGCAACAAATGTATGTCACAAACACAGACGTAACAAAATGTCACCGTTGTAGTGGCCCCTTTTGACGTGGGACGAGTAGTATGCATGTGTGGACGAGGATGAGGTTGTATCGATCGCCGTGGCACCACGATGTCGTAGTAGTGTGAGGTAATGTGGAGGATGGTTCCATCGAGTATTTCGGTTGCAGAAAAAATGCAACATTGCAGTGCACTATGTAACATTTAGCCTGGTTGTTACATTAGGCATGGAGCTGAGATTCAACTATATAAGCGAAGCAAACCGGGACTGAAAGGTTTTCTTGTTGATATACTTGTATCTCTGTAGATTGTCGTCAAACCTTTAGTTTGTTGTTTACTCTTACCGTTCAAACCTTTAGTTTCACTGGGATAATATATACTCAAGGTCGGTTTTGATCATCGTTTTAGTCTGATTTAACATCGTTTGAAATCATTGGTACCTATAGTTAGCTGCTGTGTTGGTTGAAGTGCTCGTCGTGTTATTCCCGTTCTGTTACAAATCTTTCATTTAGTCATTCAAGTGCATCAAGCAAGCATGATTTCGTCAAAGGCTACAACACCATCTTTGATTTCCAAGTCTCCGTTAGACGTTGACGAACTGTTGGTTTCGTCGTCGGAGTCGTTGACAAACTCACCAAACGATTCGTTTTCGTCCACCGACGTTGTGTTTGAAAAATTTACTGAAAATATTCCCGACAACTCCATTCAAGTCCAGTCGGATAATCTTTTCGTAGACGTCAACGAGGCGTTGATTGAGAATTCGTCTATTTCAATGTTGTCCAACTACAATATCCAACCTACCGGGGATGAATTTGGTGATTATCTTGTGATCGATTTAGGTGGTTCTACTTTGAGAATCGCTGTTGTTTCAATTGATCCTAGACCCTCTAACTCCGATTCGTCTGACTCTCTCAACTCATGCGCTGACGGAAGATCAGACAGAGTTCACATTATTGCTGAAAATTCATGGATTGTTCCAAACGATTTTAAGACTATTGACTTGAACTTTTTCAAGTTTATTGGTGATAAAATCAACACGATCATTTCTCTGCAATCGGTGATTAACCCCAAAAACTTGATCAAGACTGGTATTACTTGGTCATTTCCTTTAGTTACAACCACTTACAATAGAGGAAAAATCGTTTGTGTGTCTAAAGGGTTCACTATTTCTGATGAAATTTATGATAAAGACTTAAAAGATATTCTAGAACTGGTGTTGTTGGACCACTTTAATTTACAAATTGATGTGAGAGTGATTGTGAACGATTCTCTTGCTGTTTATGCTGCTGGTGCGTTTGTTGACAAATACATGAAGCTAGCATTAGTCTTGGGAACAGGGTTCAATTTGTGCTGCTCATTGAACTCGAGCGATAAAATGCACCAGGATAAAACTTTGCAAAACCAACCAAGGCTTTTGTACAATGCCGAAATTTCGGTGTTTGGTCACAAAATCCTTGAAACTTTTACCACAAAGTATGATGAAATTATCGAACCAAGATTCGCCAGTTTCGACAACAGTTACCGTCCGTTCATGGAAGTTGAGCCAGTATCGAAATTGGTTTTGCAACCATCCGAATTGATGACTTCGGGTAGATACTTACCTGAATTGGCCAGATTAGTTTTGGTAGACTTGATTAACTCAAATGGCATTTTTGTTAACTTGGCCAAGAATAAGGAATACTTGTTACCATTGACCAAGCCATACGAAGGGTTTTCTGGAGAATTGTTGTGCTTTATTGACGAAACAGAAGACTTGCAACAGATTATTGCAAAGTTGCACGAAACATACAATTGGCCAGTAGAGTTATTAGCATTTGACGACATCATTTTATTGAAGAATATTCTGAGCAACATCGTCAAGAGAGCAGCAATAATTGTGTCGATTGTCATTATTGCATTTATCAAATTGTTAAAATACCACAACCCTGAGGATGATTTAGGGTCTAAATTGGATATAGGATTCATTGGAAGTGTCTTGCATTATTTCAAAAATTACCGTGAGTTGATTACCAATATGGTTAACAACAACGACGAGGTGAAACAATTAGGATTGCATGTCGATTTCAAATTGATCGAAAATAGTAGTCTTCTTGGAGCTGCTATTGGAGCTGCTTACTATTCCTAAGTATTTTCTTTTGCATACCCTTTCAGTTCTTAGGTACCAAGCGTACCATGTATATGTTAAAACAACGAAAACATTGAGATTTACTGTAGACAATGGATCAAGTAATGCGGATTACCTGACGGAAGAACTTAATCTGTTGTGAATACATCATTGTTAAGGTTGTTTCTGTGAGGTTTTATTGTGGTGTATTGTGTGTTTGTGTCCAAGAGTTCACGATTGGTCTCCAAGTCTTGATGTTCTTCTATAATTTGGCCTACGAAGTCGATTTTATCAAAGTCGTTAGTTGTGTATTAGAATGAAATGGATGTAGATGAGATATATAGATTAAAGTTTAGAGTTCAACCCAGCAGCTTGATTGTCGCAAACAACCAAGACATTGCTGTGGTCTTGTAAGTAGGAAGAAGGAAAGTCAGGGTCGTTCTTCAAACCGTTAATGGTTTTATCTAAAGCATAATGTTTAGCCTTTCCGAGCACAATGATAGCGATTTCTTGGGAATTGTCCAAGATGGTGGAAATCCCAACACTAAGTGCGTGTTTAGGAACTTTATTTTCGTCATTGTCAAAGAATCTCGAGTTGGCCTTGATGGTGGAAGGAACCAAATCGACTTTTCTTGTGACAGAGTCTCTCAACGAGCCAGCTTCGTTGAAAGCCAAGTGACCTTCAGGACCCAAACCACCTAAAAAGAGATGGATAGGACCCACGGCCTTGATCTTATTTTCGTAATTACGGCATTCTTGTTCAATGTCGGTTGCCAATCCGTTCAAGATGTTGATGTTTTCTCTTGGAATGTCAATGTGGTTGAACAACTTGTCAAACATGAAGTAGTGGTACGATTGGCGATTGGTTGGTTCCAAGCCTAAGTACTCGTCCATGTTGAATGTGATAACATTTTTAAAAGAAATCCGTCCAGCTTTGTAAGCAGCAACTAATCTTTCGTAGATTCCTTCTGGTGAAGATCCAGTGGGCAATCCAAGCACAAACGGTTTTGCTGGGGTAGGGCCAAATGCATTGATCTTGTTAATAATGTACTCAGCTAAATAGTTTGAGGCATCGCTGGTAACAGAAAAAGTAGCTTGTCTAATCATGATGTATATTCTATATCAAGCAGGCTGATTGTAGACATACTGCCTATGCTCCAGGTTTAAATACTGGTGTGGGCATCGCTATAATCATCTAAGGTTGTATAGGTTCCAATGCAACATCTCGCGAAGCTGCATGAGGTTGCATTGGGGCCATGTTCCATATTGTCACCATTTCCGTCGGTCGTTCCAAGACCACAACGTGACACCGATTCAGGCCACACTTTCCCCTATCTCACGCTAACCGTCCTAATGCTACCGCTGCCGTCCCATCCGGGTTCCATCACTACATGGTTCCATTCGGTCCCAGTTTCTGGTAGCGCCGTTTTTGACGGGAAATGGTTCAATTGGTGTGGTGGGCGGCGTAGTATGGCAATGGTGATGCCGTTGGTGAGTGTGTGTATGGTGAAGTTACTTGGAGGAACTGGTTACAGGGGCCACTTGGTATTGTGCCAGCGTTGTTGTGTCTCATTTGGAGCATGGCCTGTGTGTAGGATTTCATTGTTACTGCAACCTCAAAAAATGTAACGTTCCTTTTGGGTTTCAATACATAGGTTGCGATGACATCCAAGAAGTCGGGCTCTTATATATTAAGTGATGCAATGAACGATATTCACTGCTAACGTGGTATAAGCTTCGTTCCAGGTTGAATTCAATAGCTGCTTAGTGTTTTTCCAATTGATATCTACTGATATTCTATTCTAACTTGATTACTATGGTTACTAAATTTACGAACGGATACTTGTGTGATAACGGAGTTTTGGTAAAGCAAGATCTTTACATTGATGATGCTACCCACCGTATCATCGACCGTCCAGTCGATTCCTCAGTTGTTACCTCGGTGGTCGACTTAAAAAACCAGATATTGGCACCAGGTTACCTCGATATTCAAAATAATGGGATTTATGGGGTAAATTTTTCAAACTTGTCAAGCAATTCGACCGCCACTGATGTTGCAAATTTCAAGGCTAAATATCACGATGCTATGCATAAATACTTGTCGACCGGTGTTACTGCCATCTGTCCTACTGTGACGTCAAACTTCCCCGATGTGTACCCTAAGGTATTACCAATATACCGTAAGAACTATTCCACCGAGGAATGCGATTCTTTGGGAGCTCACTTGGAAGGTCCATTTATCAATTTAAAGAAAAAAGGCTGTCATCCAACTGAAACTTTTGTTGATGCTTCTAAAGGACAATCAAGTTTGAACGCCATTTACGGTGACGACGCTAACTTGAAAAACGTTTGTATCATTACTGCTGCTCCGGAAGTTCCAGGTATGTTACAATTGATTCCACAAATCACAAAACACAACATCACATTTTCTATCGGCCATACTATGGCTGATTATGATACCTCTGTTGCTGCTGTTCAAAGCGGTGCTACTATGATTACTCATCTTTACAATGCTATGCCACAACCACATCACCGTGATGTAGGAGTCGTTGGATTGATTACGTCACCAAAAGTCAAGGAAACTCCATACTTTGGTATGATTTGTGACGACGTCCATGTTGCACCATCTATGGCTATACTCGCATACAAATCCAATCCGGATAAAACCATCTTGGTCACCGATACCATGCATTTGATTGGTTTGCCAGACGGTACCTACAAGTGGGATAACCAAACGTTAGTGAAGGAAGGGTTCAAGATCTACTTGCAGGGCACTTCTACTTTGGCTGGTGCGGCTACTACGTTGGCACAATGTGTCAGAAACTTGATGGCTTGGTGTGAGATCTCATTAGCCGAGGCCGTCAAAACTGTAACCAACAACCCTGCAGAATCTCTTGGGTTGCAAAACGAGAGAGGATTTTTGAAGCCAGGTTGTGTTGCCGACTTTGTTGTGTTGGACAACAGTGGTTACGTGCAATCGGTGTACAAAGCCGGGAAAAGATTCAATTCTTCAGACATTCCTGATTCTAAGACTTTAAGAGCCGCTTTATAAGTAATATATACCAAGTATTTACAGCAATTACAAGCATTTACCATTTGATTATTTCTTTCATTGTAGGGTTTATATGTATTTATTCACAAATACATTACTATATACAAGTAGTAAATACTTACCAATTATATATGAGTCACTTGGGAATAGGCTGGCATCCCAACCACATGTCCATATCGGCGAAAATTTGGTTTAATTCTGTATGTATTGGGTACCCATGCAACAGTAACAATGGAAGTGGTGGAACAAAGCCCTCTTGGTAGTACTTTATACCCTGCAATTGATAAGTTTGCTTTTGTAATGCGAATGATGACTGGATTAAAAACGACGGCATATCTGGAATAGTAATGAGCTTGTTGTTGGTGTGTAAAATTGCTCTAATAGCCAGTCTGAATTCTTTGTAGAATACGAACCCAATTTGGCGATTCGAATCGTTGATATTCTTTCCACCTTCTCGGTTGATAATTTTCGCCGATGTGATGTCACCAAATTGGCGCCAGAATTTACACCATAGTTCGTCATCATCATGGAATAATTGTGCGACATTGATCACGTAGATATTCGTTTCCTGATAACTGGTCGTCTTGGCAAATAATCCCACTTGTAACCAAGGATTGGGGTAGCAAATGGTGAATGGTAATGAGATGTATGGACAATTTGCATATTTCAACAAGTAATGGTTATGCTTCTGTTGGGCAATGTTAACTCCCAAGCCATGAGTATGGTCTTCGTTGACGTCAGGGTGGTCTTTGTTGACAAACTCGTTTATTTCATCGAGTTTGTACTTTGAGATTTCTGGCCAGGTTAATCCGTTAAATGCTAGTAAGATCTTGAGGCCAATTTCGGTGATATTTGGCACTTTCTTGAATTTGATGTAACCAATTGAAAATGACCCGTTTGCTATAGGGAAGTAAATGCTATCGACCGGTGACAATCGTGCAAACAAGTTAATAAAGTGCTGGAATTTGTTCAATGGCAAGTCCGGAGGGAAAAAGTGAGACAAGTTGGTCAAAAGAAGAGTGTCACAAATGAAATTTCCATTGTTGTATGGTTTGTTGATGTACCTGTTCGCATACAAAGGGATATTCTCGTTGTGGTTGAATTTGTTTGGTTGCAGGGAAATGTTCTTGATCAAAAAGTCTACATCGAGATGGTTGTCTAATTTGACCAAGCAAAATGGAGGTGAGTTCAGCCGGACAAACAACTTAATTTCTGCCAAGCTCTTGAAGTACGTGTTTGAGTTCAAATACTCGAAAAACTTATTTTCCTTGTCGTGAATAATGACTGGTTTGGCATCAAGCATAGAAACATCGCACACCAAGTCTGGTGAGAAATTTTTAATGAATACAACTAGACCAGGGTTTTTCGTAAAATCATTTTTGAACCGGTTGTAGTCGACAGTGAACCCAATCTCATTGTCATACAACCGGAACATCAACGACTCGATGGCGAACTTCTCCCCAGTAATGGAAGTGCCGTCTACACAGAGGTTGTTGGTCAACAACGGACGAATTTTGCCAAGATCATTGCCATCAACATCAACTGCCAACTCCAACTGATGGCATTTAATACTGTCGTTCAACACAGAAATCACGTCGATGGCATTCTTGCAAAGTGGTGCTTCATGGCCATGATGGTGATTTTCACGTTCACTCCGATCACGGTCATCGTCGCAGTCCTGTTCGATGGTAGTGGTGGGGGTAATTATGTCACACTGGGATCTCGCGGAACAGTGGCATTGTTTGCAGTCGCAATGTGTCGACTCGCACTGTTTTGGGATATTTTGCACGTCGTCCGGTGTAGGTTCGCATTGAGCCACTAACATCACCAGATTATATGATTATATAACGCGCAAACCCCGGATAATTAGTAATCTAGATGGCTGGACGCGGATGATGGAGGAATGACAAGCCGAAGATGGATATTGGTGTGACTGCCCCTACGACCACACGGCTATTACGTCCGACGAATGTAGGGAAACAATTGCACTTGTACTACTCAGCTCACCACGGTCCCGTACTAAGTTGACGGAAGACGGTATGGGCTGGCAAAAATGACAACGGGCAAAGGGTGGATTGGGCTGTAGTAGTCCAAAGTAGGGATTGGATAGTACTTTGTAGTGTTAAGTAAAAAACTCTTGGGGGACGTACTGACGGCACCAAACATGAAAATATCACGCCAATATATATGTCTCGATAGTAAATTTTTATTGGGTGTATATAGACTCATCGGTTCCATGGTGTGATCTGGTAACCAATGAATATTTTACGATTTAATATTTTTCTGGACTCACGATTTCAGCATAAGACTGCCGCCGGTTCGCCCCACTAAGAAAGTTATTACATCATTATTCATATTTCTATAGCAAACTGTTACCCCATTTTCCCCTGCTCTCCCACTATTACTTTTTTCGTCAATGCACCGTACTGAACAAATCACAATTAGTGGCGTGGACTACACCGTTGCGGTGACGTTCGGGGCAAACTGTCCTGTCACAGTGTTTCTAAATCAGATTGGTAATCATATTATGGGTAACTTTATTTACACCATTCAGGGGTATTCATCTCATTTGTACCAGAATAGCCTTGCCGACTTGCATCAGCTCTCATCCTTGTTAAACAAGAAATTTGGCCGTCCCGTGTACTTGAATGTGAATGGTCACGTCCCGGATACAGTTGCGGCATTTAAGGAAATCACTGCTCTTGTTGATATTTAAGTTCGCTGCTGGGGTTTCCTTTTTTTTATGGCATACAGACGGGACATTACAAATATTATTTCTTATTATTTCTAGTCATCTCTCGTATATTATTATGTACATGTAATTAAAATGTTCGACATGTCCTGGGTAAATGTCCAGGGTCCAATAAATAACACCAATTTGGCAAATGTAAATTTTCTATTTCATAAATTTCGTTGTTTATACAACAACTGGACCAAAGAATTCGAGCTTTGGAGTGATGGATCTCTTGACCAAGTGGTCTCTCATGTCGGTCATGAAAGAAACTGGACCCAATAAGTAGACTTCATCTTCGTGATCAGCGTCGATGTCTTCTGGGTTAAGTTTACCATATTTGACTTCATCGATAGCTTGGTCGATAGATGGTTCGTCAGAAATGTGTTCAATGACTTTGAAGTGTGGGTATCTTTCTTTGTAACCGGCTAAGATGTCAACGAAAGCTCTGTCTTCACCTCTGTTGGCGTAGTATAAAGTAACTGGTAAACTGTCTGGTAAGGCCTTTTCTAACATTGGCATAACTGGAGTAATACCAATACCACCAATGATGAATTTGATTGGTTTCTTAGCTTCGGCGTTGTAGACGAATTCACCACTTGGTGGGGCAACTCTAAGAATGTCACCGACTTTCAAGTGTTCGTGAATGTAACCGGAAACTTTACCGAATGGAGCACGCTTAACCGAGATTCTGTATTCGTTGGCTTTGGTAAGTTGAGACAAAGAGTAAGATCTGGTACATTCGTAGTCATCACCTGGGATTTGGAATCTGATGGAAACATATTGACCTGGAAGACCTGGAGTCAATTTACCGTCTAATGGAGCAAAGTATACGGATTTGACGTCAGAACATTCGTTTTCAATCTTGACGACTTTGAATGGCTTGAAACCACTCCATTCTTGGTGAGAGTATTCTTCAGCCTCCAAGTCAATCAAAATTTTGGCTAAGTTACCATAAGCCACAGTCCAGGCTTCAATGAACTCTTCAGTGGCCATGTCACCTAGTAATTGCTTCATGGTTTTGATCAAAGAAGCACCAACAACGTGGTAGTCTTCGGCTCTAACTTGTAAACCAACGTGTTTGGCAACGATGGTCTTGACAAAGGTAAGTAATGGAGTCAAATCATCGATGTTTTCAGCGTATTTCAAGATGGCATAAGCCAAAATCTTTGGTTGAGCCGACGAGGCTTGGTTAGATTGGTTAAAGAAAGATCTAACTTCAGGGAAATCTGCAAACATGTTTTTGTAGAAAGCGGTGGTTAAAGCTTCACCGGCAGATCTTAAGACTGGAACGGAGTCTTTGATGATTTGCTTTTGAGCTGGAGTGAGTTCGACAATTTTGTAATCAGACATGATTGAGTATTGAATGTGTTTTGATAATGATGAAAAGGTATTTGATTTGACTCGCTATCTGTCTATATTTATATGAATATTCTTTTCAAAGTTCTATGCGATGAGGTGAGGTCGTTAAACACCGGCATATTTTTCACACAAATCTGATCTGATAACTTTTGGGTGCAAACCCGTTTTGGACCGTTGCAGAAATTTTTCATGCATGGACATTCTTCGCAGCAGCGCTAGAGGAAAGCCGGTTTCGCCCTTGGAGGTATTTTTGGGTGTAGTTCTTCAATTATGTGTGCTAGAAAACTCAAAGTTGCATAGCATTATTCAGAGAAAGCCATTGAAGATTCCTATCTAAGTAGATTGAGGAAAATCGACAACTTTACTAACAACATTCAAAGCCCAAACTTCGGATTTATTCGGGTTTGCTGTCATTTCAAAAAAGAAATATTTTCACCGTGTCACAGTTTAACCTTGGAATCATGCGATCGTGACTCTATGCGTACTACAAAATATCGTTCGGCAAATCATCGGCTTTCTATATTCCATTACTAAGCAAATTCCTATTGGTCAAGACTTTACTGGCCAGTTTTCACCGTCCGCCAGATTGGCAGACAATGCTGAATTTTGGTCTGTAAGCACGTTTTTTCTTTTGTCTATTGGACAGGTGGCGTTTTGCATGTACGGTCAAGTACAACATCCCATTTTTACAATAAATTGCTTTTGTACCCAATAACGTCTTTCTTACTTATGATTACTTGTGGCGTTATCATTGTTGAAGGTGTACTCCTGATACTTCATGCATGCCACATCATGACTACTTTAAACCCTTAAACTCGTACAACCTGATGTGTCATTTCTATTTCTAGTACCGTCACTGGATCCGAATGTTGAGTCTCCGTCGATGGTCACCCGTGTGCACTAATTCTGGTAATTTCCTTCGCAATCCCTTGAATACTATGGCGTGACTGTCACCTTTCGCTTCATTCCTCCTTTAACATCTGTTCTGACTCCTAGTTACGCCAACATGCACAATGTTGGTTACACATTTTTGACAATTCATACTAAAATTAGGTGCATGCGCATTCCACCTCTCCAGATTTCTAGTTTCATCTACTAAACTCTGGACTACGTTTCCGTGTGTGACTCTTTGCTTACTCTTGGTCATAACTGGTTGCATCTGTACTACTGTATTACTCTTACTGTGTTCTTGTTGTGATACTTTTTGCTTCTCCGTGTACGGAACCAAATCAAATTTCATTTGAGCCTCTATAGCCTTCTTTCAGATCTCATTGAACCTGCCTGAACCGCACTCATTTCACCTTGTCGTAATTTGTACTTTGTCGGTTTGGCTGTTCCGTTTCATGTAGTTGACATTGTTCTACATCCCTCCACCGTAAAAGCACCTTCACAACGTGGCGATATTGTGGCTCAACACAATGCTTAACCACATGGGTCTCATTTGAGTCCCTGTCGCTCATTTTCGTTTCTTTTGCGGAGCATTTACACAGTTACTACTGTCACAAGCAATTCAACCTACACAACCTCGCCGTTCAACCCGATTCGGAATTCATTAAGGATCAATCGTACTCATTACAGTTTCTGTATATGGCATGCCTTTGCATGTTGAACTATGACTACTGTTTCACATGTTTTGCATTTCTATTCACAATACCTTGTCGCATCATCTTAATGCTACACTTCGCTACAAACCAAAACTACCCAACATTGAATTTCTTAGAATTCTTCAACGCTAAGAACCAACTTATGGTCCTTTTCTTTCAATTCCTTCATGTACGACTTGGTGTGCTTGTTTCTCCAGTCAACCACATGATCCACCTTGAATTTCAATCTCCCATTGAGCATCATTTGTAACCCTTCTTCCATCCATTCAGGCTGGATTCTGATATTGATTTCGTCGTACCAGCTGTAGCCAGAAAATGTGTTTCCCCAGATCTTATTCCACACAGATTGCTGTTGGAACAAGTTGGTAATGGAATACGTAGGCACAGAGACGTCAAACCTGCACCCACTAACAGCAGATCCTCTACCTTTTGGTTTCAACAACTTGGCAAAGAATGGCTCATTGACTTGTCCGTGGAATAACGTAGTCACAGGTTCCAGGACGTGCTCATGCAATGGTAACTGAATTTCATCAATGTTTTCAAATTTGACGTTTTTCTGGAACAACTTTTTGCACCCAATTAAATCTATAAATAGATCCAATTGGAATTTTTCCAAATTCTTGAAATTGATCTTTTCGTCTGTTTCTGATCTAATGGAGAATAATGCTTCGATGATTTCAATTGCGATGAAATCGGGCTTCTTGTAATGGACGGGGATCTTTTCGTTTTTCAATATGATATCATTGTTTTCCACATCGAAGGGAATCACATTGATTTTACAACTAACAGACGGATCATACGGCAAGTTATTGACCATATATTGCACTTCCTTGGCACTAGATTCTCTAACAACAAGAATTATGTTGCTTTTGGCATACTTTGTCGATAAGATTTGCAACAACGTGTACCCCAAGTTAGTATCTGCACCGTTTATGAGGACGTTGACGGAGTCAATACCGTTATTTTTGATGTGAGACAATATTTGGCTGGCACGACAGTATAATGATGGATATGTGACTAATTTCCCCAAGTTTGGGAGTTCATCGGGAATTTCGTAGTTGAATAGATGTTTTTTCCGATAGGATGGCTTTTTCGGTTCTTCTGCTGGAGGGGTTTCTACTTCTGTCTTGGATGCTTCTTCCGAATCGGAATCAATTTCAAAGTCTCCGTCTTTAGCTTGCTTTTCGGAAAACGACAAGCTGATATCGATGGAGTTCAATTTCTCTAGCATCTCATCGTCGACACGCAAAAGCACGTCGTATGCGGGATTGATCAACAAGCTTGTAGACAAACTACCTTTCTTATCGTTAGGATGGACGATCCCCACCACTTTGTCTCCCACGTCGAAATTTTCGTTGTTCAGGATTTGCACCTCCCCCACGAATTCGTATCCCAATCCGATCTTTTTATTACTTAAATTGAGCCCAAATTGGTAAATTTTGAACAAATCTCGAGAGTTCAAGCCCGCGTATTTTACATTGACCATGACATTGCCCTGCTGGATCGGCAAGTGAATTGTCGGATAGTCAAAGTTGATCTCTGTTTCCTGGTTGGCGATGGAAATGACCTTGATTGGCATGTTTCTCAAATCCCCCAACTCCTTGCCAGGCTTCTTATTTGAGACCGGGAACGGGTCATGCTGAACGATGGGTTTTGGGTACGGGGTATTTCTCTTTTCCAAGTAGGCCAACTCTGGCGGGATCCGGTGGAACGGATTGGACTTGGCCCTCTCTGCCTCCTTCTTCTTGATTGTCCGGTGGTGTTCCCGCAAGTCTTCCTCTGGTAATGCGGAAAACCCCACGGACTTTTTGCGAGGTTTTGGGGGCTCTGGGGAATTTACCGCAGGCTGCGTGGTATCATCGACCAAATCCACCTCGGTGGTACCATCGATGGCACTGGGTTCTGGCTTGGGCTCAGACAGTGACATTTTGCATTCAATTAATGGCAAATTCACACTTGGAAAAAAGACGACTTAAATACTTTTCTCACCGGTTGAGCCTTTTTTCACGGGTAATAAATATCGTTTTTTGTGTGATTGCACTCTAAGCCAAATTTTCCACTACTAACACTACCAATTCCTACCGATTGTTTGTTGATTTCTATTGTGACACACGGGCTGGAGCGACGGGCGAAATCTCATTGAATTCCCCCGGTTCAAAAGTAAACAAGCGATCACGTCCATATATTGCTGCCATTGCCGATTTGATGTGGTTGATCCCTGGCTTATGCTATGCCTTTCTTTTGGGGTTCACGGTTCTAGCGATCCAGTTCCATATAAACCTATCGCAGTACGCGGCGTATCTCACGGTGCCGATTGTTTTGGCGGTGTACATCCCCATATCCATCATTATCTTATTGCCGATCGATTATACCAAACACAACTTTGACGTCATTTCGTGGTTCAACTTCTCGGACGACACGATCTTGGTGCTCTGGAGATGTACCTACTGGATTACGTTCTTGTTGACGTGGATTTTATTGCCGATGCTTCAGGAATATTACCGTTCCGGCTACTACGACAAGTTGGCCAAGTTGAAAGATGCGTTTAGACAGAACTTGAAGTTCCAGTTGACGATGTTGGCGATTTCTGTGGCGGCGATGTTGTACCTTACGTTCGAAGTGGGGCTTTCATTTGGCCATTTGAAGTCTATGGTCATTGGGTTGACGCATATTTATTCGCTTATTCTTGCGTTGTGGTTGATGGCGCATGGGCTCATTGCGATTCCACGTCACCGGTGGACCGAAGGCAATGTGGTTCTTCATTTGAATAATTTGTACTTGAAAGTTCCCAAATTGGTTGACAGCTTGGAGGATTGTAAAATTTCCTTCAAGGAAGACGTGTTGAAAGTGATCATTTTGACGAAGAATTATACAAACAACCCCGAGGATTTTGAGTTCAGAGACTGGATCTTGCAATTGAACAACCAGATTCCGCGGGAGTTGATGATGATGATGGACCAGCAGTATTTACATGGGGAAAATCATATCAGTAGAGACCAATTAACCGCATCGTACATGAGGAAACTTACACGGACTTTCCAGGATAATTTGCACAAATTGGTTGCGTACGAATCAGAGTATGAGAGCTTGTTCAGAAAGATTGTCAAGTTGGAAGATGTATTGACGAGTCATATCAACAATACAGAATTAAACTTTCGATTAGATGAGCACCGTCAACTATTACCCCCCAAATTTGCTGTGGCTTACTACTACTATGTTCGCCCAATTATCAGTAGGATTCTGTCAGTTTTGTTGTTTGTGCTTTCGTTCGGCATCCTCGAGTCAGAGTTTTGTCATTCAACTAAATTATCGTTAGTAAATTTGCTGGTGGGGTACTTTGAGAGCCACAGCTTTATTCAGTTGTTGATCACGCAAGTGTTGTTTTCGTACATGCTATTTGCTGCGTTGACATCACTCACATCGTTGAAGATCTTCAATATGTATCATTTAGTGCCTAAAAACTCCGATCCCGTAAGCGCAACATGGTACGCCATGTATATTGCGAGATTAACTATCCCATTGTCATACAACTTCATCACGTTGTTCATATCGAGAAAGTCGGTATTTGAAGACTGGTTTGGAAGTTCAATTCACTTGACTGGATTGTTCAACTTGCTCAATAACTGGCTTCCACGATTTGTATTACTTCCTGTACTATTGACATTGTTCAATGTTTATGATAGATTAAAGAAAAGACTAGGATTTACTGATTTCTATAGTTATTGGGGGTTTTCAGATGAAGAGGAAGATGGTATTGTTAGTGAGGATAATACTCCCTCAAAGCGCAAGGACTTGATAATTGTTGAAGCAAAGAGAATTATTGACAGAGACATTAACAAACGGGCATCGGAACACAATTTGCGCCCATTCAATTTGACCAGTGCCGCAAATATCAACTACGAAAATAACCGGAGAGACTTTCACCAGGGGTTGGCTAGGCCATACCATGATGACGCCAATTTGGAAGCAAACATCGACAATTCGTTGAACCAATTGCACAATCAGCCCAATATCTGGGATAGAATAAACGGTACTGTCAACGGTATTCGAGACTCGATTGCTGGACGGTTTGGACGTCACGGGTACAGAGACGATCCCCTCGATTTTAATTTTGACGCAGATGCAGAGCAAAATTTGGTAATTTAGTGTGCTCTATGTAGTATAGTTATAGAATTTTTTACAAGTGTATACAAATGGTCCCATACCGTGTCAAAAGTGTAAGATTCCGAATGATTCTTGTTGAATGATTTTTATTACGTTACTACCTTCCTATATAGGAAAATATTGCGGGTCTAAACTCCTAAATGAGAATTTTTGCAACCGTGCGGCGCGAGGTTGAGCATAAAAATGGCTGCTAAAAACTAATGATTATGCTCAGACCCCGGTTGAGCGCAATTATAAGAATAAATCCAGAAGGTACAAGACATAATTGCGTCTGCCGTTGTAAATACGATGCATGTGGTGGATGCGGTGCTTGAACGTGGTGTCATAATCCTACATGGCAGCACGGGTCACCTTACCATTACAGGTAATTGTGAACGATGAGTCAAGGCTATATAAGAAGGCAGTTTCTCGTGCTACAAGATGAGTCTCACAAAATATTCATTAACTCACTATACAAATAAATATGAAAACCGATCTGAACTGAAAACAAAACTGGAAGTTTTAGATTATATTCATTCCTGATGAAATAATTCTATTTGGAGGTGTGGATTAGCTCTTCTTTTCCATCAAGGATTTCGTCATCAAAAGACATATCACTCTCGTTGATGTTGGCTTTTGGACCCTTGTAGAACTTGTGTGCATATGTGAAGTACCAGATTGAGGATAAGAGCATTGGCCCGAAATACACCACGACCGTCCAGTTCATCATATCTAATGTCAAATCAGATCCAGACACGGTTGGGAAACACAAGATTGGAATCATCACCAACACGAATGACACAGATACCCACCCGATTGGTTCAGAAAATTTTCCCAAGTTCCATGGCCCTGGACGGAATATATCTCTGGCGTAGGTAATTTTTAAAAGCGTTGGCATTGTGAAGGAAACAAACCCAGAAATACCTCCAACAGAGAAAATGGCACCAATTGCTGTATCACCTGCAAACATTAATAATAATAATAATTGACCAACAAACCAGTTTACCCAAACTGCGTAGATTGGGGTTTGGGTCAACGGACTCACTTTTTTCCAAATTCTTGATAATGGGAACATCCCATCACGAGAGTATGCAAATGTAACTCTGGATGCAGCCAACATACATGAACATCCCATAAACCAAGATGAGATAATTGTCAAACTGGTAGCAGCAAGCACCAATTCCTTCTTTAAAATTTGTGATAAGTATGTTACAAATGGTTGGCCCAAACCTTGTGGGTCATTGATGATTTCATTCATGTCAACTAAAGTGTAGGAAATAGCAATCATGAACAAAAACCCAACCATACCACCGACACTGGAAGTCAACACGATTGCAGTTGGTGCGGCGGTAGCGGCGTTGGAACATTCTTCGGCCAAGTGGAAAGGTGAATCATATCCTGACATCGACCAAATAACACCCAAAAAGGAAATCAACATGGCAATCCCGGTAGGGAAGTCGGTGTAATTTGTCAATCCCCATGCCACCGAATTGGTGTTAAATTTGGTGGTGACACCTTCGTTAAGACTGATCCGGTCGTTTCCACCCAAAATCATCACGAACACAATAACCAAGAAAACTATGTTACAAGTGGTACCAGCAGAATTGAACTGGGCCAACCATTTAGTGGGTAATGAACTGATGAATGAATGGGAAACGGTGATACCTGTGGTTAAAAGGTATACATGCCAAGTCTTAGGTGTATAGCTAGGATCAGTGTAGGATTTTAACGCAAGCATCATTGACGCACCGGAGTAGTTGACCGAAGGTGCGGCGGTGATCTGGCATAACCAATTAGACCAACAGGTTAACCATGTTAAATATGCTTTCCATTTTGGGGGAGACAATTGCGAAACCGCGTATGGCGTACCTGAACTAACAGGAAATGCGGAGGCAGTCTCCGCCAAAGAAAGTGCGACCGAAGTGACAAAAAATACTGCAATCAACCATGGAACTGGCGACATACCAATCACCTCTTGTTGATAATAGAAGCATGCTGCGATGGAGGGAAGTAACCCCAACACCGAGAAAGAAACAGCAAAAACGGTAAAAAGCGAAAACTCACGTCTAAACTCTTGTTTGTACCCCATGGCAATGATCATGGCCTCATCGTTATCGATCTCATGGTCAACGTTCACGGTGATGCCTCGGTTGGATAAGATCGACTGGATATTCAACTCATCGACATGGACCTGGGACGTGACTGGATGCAACTCTGGATCGCGCTTCAACGACGGGGTAGTTGAAACCGGACTGGAAACGAATCCAAACTTCATAGCAAATAGCCTGTGGTGTAGGGTATGGTGGAAGTGATAAGTAGAACGAAACTAACAGGTAGTACCTAGCTTGATTCACGAATGTTGCAAAGATGAATCAAAGTGCAAAGGTCACACTAGTTAATTTTCAAGAATAGATGATATAGTATTGTGGATGATACTATATAAACAGAAACTAACAACGTTAACTGTCACGATCTGTCAAAAGATGATCTTTACTTCTAGGAATCCCGTCTTATATATATATTCATCATGCGTTAGCGCTACGATAGATAAGCTATGATGGGGTAAATATAAAATAAAAAAATTCAGTGTCAAGTGGCCGTCGTCCCCACTAGTAGAAAATTACGCAACAAAAAACTACCACCTAACAACGCCAATTGTTTTCCAATTTCGTACAGCCTTTGCCGGTTGTTTTAATTACATCAAATGTTGATGCCTTGTTGCTATACTCACTGAAGCTCTAGCCATAGACCTCGTAGGCATTTATTGTCGTTATTTCCATAACCATCTTTGGCTCGGTATTGTTATCTAAAATTCCTCGTTACTTGTTACAGAAATCGCCTTGCGCTTTTTCCGTCACCGGTGACAATAATAAACTTACGTAATCGTAAAATAAGATAGATTTTGACACAGTCTGGAGAAGACGAAACCAGCGTGGGAGGGTCAGTCTGTAATCCCGACAAGAGTCGGACTGTGGCTTGATATCAACTACAGTTTCAGTAGCGACGTTTGTGTCTGCTAGGGATTGGATATCATACGGTCCTCCGCGATTAGCGAAGGCAGCGAAGGCAGCGATAGCAGCGATAATCACACAACAAAATGCTTGTTTTGGAACTTGGCGGAGTCCTTGCCGCTATTCATATCTAGGATTTCTCCGATCTATCCTGTTATCGTAATGTGTATCAGTCTCTCCATCCCTTTGATTTCTACATTTTCATTCCAGGAAATGCGTTCTGTTACTGTTTCGGGAAATGCGCATTGTCCAAAGTGGTAGTTGAGAATTGTTGAACCCGCTGTTTGCAACCCATGAACCCGTCACAAGAGATTGCTTGCACCATAAGGTGTAGCGGGTGGGCCCCTGATTGAAAGCTTTCAGGATAATGAGATTGAGGCACTTCGCTCTCAAGACTGACAACAGAATTTTGTCCTCTTTTCTGATCATAATCGTTTCCTCGGAGCCAATCGGCCAGTCCTTGGCGACAAAGTGTCGGATCTGATAACGAACAATTGCAACAATGGATTCGGGAAAAGGAAGCTTACACGGGCCCGAATAATTGTTGTTTTCAAAAGCGACATGTTGGGACGGCAAACTCACATTGTCGATGTAATGAGAACATTCCAGTAAATGGTTAGAACGCCTGATCCGTCATGTTGCACTCATTATCATCATTTGGGAAGCGTGGTGGGCACAACGCTGTCGAGACGTATTTGATATTACATTGGATTCAAGACACCAGACACAAACTGAACATGTCACTACAATCTGAAATTCTGGTCCAGTGTGATGACCCTCTAACGTTAATATACTAAAGGCTAGGCGTCAGGTCGTAAAGACAGCTGATTTTGTCATACGATTCTACTGCGAAAACGCAGTATTTGCCAGTAACATGTCGTACTACAGATCTGCAAAGGTGCAAGATTCTTCAACTACACAGAAACACAAATAGTTCGAGCGAGTCCCCCACACCTCTCTAGTCGGTTCAGACTTCATTTACAGCAAGAACCAAACAACCGCGCCGCCGCAAACGTGCAACTTTGCCTACTGGTAAACGGCTATAGTGATTATAATCTCTTATGTAATCAAGGATACAACTCCGAATATTACATTTACCCCCTAATTTCCGGCCGCAAATCCTTGGTAGCACTACCAGCAAAGAAGTATGGTGAGCATCTGGGGAAGAATTAGCACTGGAGGTGGTGGCTACGGCTGTGGATGAGTTGATTGCAAAGGTGTTAATGGCAGTGTAGAAATGAGTACAAAATCAGGCGGCGCAGTTGAAGAATTTTGTGGTCATCAGATATTCATTTTGATGGTTAGAAGTATTCCATATTTTTCATGAACGGCTGATTATTGCGTATATGTGTTAAGTGGAGTAACTGCAAATCTGACTATTTAAGCCGGTGTACTGAACATGAAATAGCAATTTGGTCAGTATTTCCATTAGAAAGAACTGTATTGCAATTGTATAAGCAATGGATTTTACCAAGTTTGGAGAGGAAAGAATTATTGAGTACGACTTGGACTTGTCCAAGTTTGAGGACCATATCACCAACACGTACAAATTGTTAAAGACACTGGACTTTGCTAGTGATTCATTGTACGAGCATGAACTACAGATAGTGGCCAAGATCTGTCTTTTTGACTATTATATTATCAATTTCGACAAGTTTCGGGACATTCTCGAGGAATCAAATGAGTTTACTCCCATTCCTGATTTGAAGGTTCCTAGATTTTGGTACCAGATGATTCAGCAAATCTGCAGGCCAATGTACTACGGAAATGAGATATACATCCCAAAAGTCAAGTTGTATGACAACTATCTGTTACTTCAACAGCCGGGTACAGAGGTTTCTGCCGAGACGTTCAACAGCGTAATTGAAATACTACAAGAGTACTACGCAAATTTTTCCAAGTCAAAACATGCCAATCCAGTAGTTTTAATTGGCAAAGATCCGTTTATTTTGGCCACTCCATTTACTAGTTTTCGGTTGACAGATCCCTACGAAGTTAGACTCAGACATTACCACCAGAAACAATCTAGAACCAATAAAGTTTTGCAAAGTTACATTGACAAGACCAATGTCGATATTCCTGTGGAGAACATTGATCATGGTATAATTGAGACGGGGGTGGTATTGACACCAGATTTGCAAATTCCCCAGGCAAGAAGCAAGGCGTTTTCTGCGTTATTGCACTGTAGATTCAACCAGATCGACGAGCCTACAATTGAACAATTGCTTAACGACGAGACAGATGTGAACATCCAATTCAGCAGCGAGTTGATCCACCAATTTAATTTAACGCAGGGGTTTGCTACAGGCGAGCTTATCAACTGCACCAGGGTGTGGAGTTTACCGGTTGAGTTCGATGGGGGGATGACGTATGCCATCTACAACGAGTTTCCTTCGATTGAAGAAGAGTTAGAGACGGAGAAAAAACGCAAGTTGACATCAAAGCCCAGCTCCAACCTGATTTTGACGTCGAACGACGCCAAAGTCAGCATTGTCAAAGACTCGATCACTGACACTACTGGATTAAAAGAACTCGTGCACAGCACTAACGAAATGACTCTCTCGGCGAAAGATGGATCAGCTGCAGCCGGCGAGTCACATGGAACCCGACACACCCCACTGCAGGCCGTTGGCACCGACAGCGGGCCAGTTGACACGGTTGGGCACGATGACGGAACGGTTGTCACTCCTGCAGTCACGGCCGACCCTAGTGCAGACCGACAAGAAATTGACGGCGACCAGAACACCATCCAATCAGACATCAGTCTGATCCATCGCGAAACCCCAGTCAAGAGCTAGCCCCCGTACGTAATGAATTGATTCCATAATCGTACCAACATTGTGTAGCTTGACCCCATGACCCGTGTAGGCCATACCAGGAACTGTGGCCAGACACCCTGTAGAAAAATGTACCTCAGCATTACAGGTGCATAACCGCAAGTACCCGCATGGCAGTATGCTTTTGGCAGTTGATGCCCCTCACTACAACGTAATAGCTACTACGAATCTAAACCTAGTGCTAGATTCTGTTCCCACAACTGCTTCCTTGTGGTGGGTGTTTAGGTGACGTCGTTGTCGATGGCGCACCTCGTCTCCGTAGTGCACTCCGCCGGCCTCCCGGGCAGGGTTTTGCCCGGTGAAACCTGAGCTCATCGCGAGGGGCCGCGTGTTGCCGTGTACACTATGGAGATTATAATCCGTAAACTCTAAACGTCAATTGTTGGTCTTTGTTGTCGTCCAAGTATACGTTGTTCATATCGGTTAAATCGTTTCTTTACCAGTTTTCTTTCTTCAGTGTAGCGGTTATTTGAAAATTGCAATTTGGTGGCATCCTGTGATTTGTCATTAAGTGTAAATTGGTTATCTTGATTTGCATCTGCTGATTACGTGCTCATCGTGGCCGTTGTGATTGTTTTGTTTGCTGGCCCGTTTGGCAATCGCTATCATGAGGTTTGCTTTTCCTCCGAGACTCGTTCAATCGAGACATGTTTCCTCATCCATCACGATAAATGCTGTCGACAGACGAATATCACTGCCCCCAGCAAGATTACGGGTGCCGTTGATGAAGTCACCAAGCTATTTTGGCCATGCCACCCAGAGAGTGAACCGTCCCTACAACGAAGATCGTTACAGTGCCGCTGTCATTGACGTCGACAACCACAAGTTGTTTAATTTCAATATTTACGATGGTCATGGTGGGTCCCAGTGCTCGAGCTACTTGGCCAACAACCTCTCGAAGTCGATCGAACAGTTCGACTACGACCAGTGTGACGAGATCGTGAGCCAGTACGGCGTGAAAGTCGGTGGGTACTGGCGGAGATGGGCCAGGTCCAAAGATGACCATTACGCTGCCATGAACAAGAACACATTGTCACTAACAAATGTGCCTGTAGAGCCTAAATTGAAGCTTACGGTGCCATTGAGCTTTTTGAAAACTGACTTTGATTTCATGAATTCGGAAGATAACAGATCGGGGTCGACTTGTACCTCCACTTTCATCAACACATTGTGCTCGGAAGAGGTGGACGAAGACTACTATTTCAACCGAGGAACGGTCAATTTGCTCACCGTGGCCCATGTTGGTGATACCAAGGCGATTTTGGTGGACAATTCCGGGTTGGCCCACGCATTGACTATTCCTCATCATCCTTCCAACCCGTTAGAAGCAGCCAGATTACGGAAATACGCCACAAACTTCATGACAGACTCATTTGGAGAAGAAAGATTCATTTCACTTGCCAACACTAGAGCGTTCGGTGACATCAATTTCAAGCAACAGGGGGTTTCTGCCGAGCCAGATGTTTCTCAGTACATTATTGGTGATAAGGCCACCATTTCGAAAAAATTGTCGGAAGAGGAGATTGGAAAGTACACCGTTGCGGGCACAGGCGGTGATGAATCGTTCTTGATCCTTTGTAGCGACGGTGTTACTGGCATTTTGACCGACCAGGAGATCGCCGATATCATCATGACCAACTACAACAACAAAGGCATTGCGGGCACACCACAACTGGGAGCAGAAGAAGTGTTGAAATTTGTCGAGTATGTTGGTGGTGACGACAATGCCACGGTATTGGTTGTGAGATTGAACGGGTGGGGGAAATGGCCCATTCTTGATCGGACCGGTGAGTTGAGACAGTCTAGATTAGATGATTACAACCCCAGAGATAGACGTGGGTAGACAAACGATAGAGAAGTATGCATAACCTGGCACGGCAACGTTTATATAGTAGTGTTGTTTGGTCCGTGGTGCGGTTGGACGGGCCTACAAAAATGATCTGGCATGATTTTTGTTAATTTACATGAACCGCAAACCAAATTCGATTGCAATGTCGAAAGTCGTATTCTAACATATACGGTCTATATACACGGAATGAGCCATTAGACGTTACCTTGATGGTATGATATAATTTAGTAGGAAATGCCCGCATTAGTGAACGTAACTTAGCTAAGTAGTGAGCCAGCGTAGTGCTGACATCGCCCAAAGTCGTACAGAAACTACGTCGCAAGCGTACGAGTCCGCACATGGCCAATACAGAAAGTAGCTTGCAATTGTATGACGAAAAGATGGCCCCACGACCCTAATTCTTGGAGAACTTATACATGAATCTCTTTCTGGTGGCAGCAAATTCCCCCAACTTGGACCCCACCATGTCATCGGTGATCTCTACTTCGACATACTCCTTCCCGTTGTGGATTTGGAATTTCAACCCAACGAATTGTGGTAAAATGGTACAACTACGGGCATTAGTTCTGATGGCAGTACCGTTTTTCATGGCCTCGGCAATAGGCAACGGTACCACGTGTGGTCCTTTCCACGCTGCCCTCTTCAACAATGTAAATCCCGCCTTCATTATTGCTTGGTAGCTGGTGTTCTTGTAGTGGTTGGTTTTTGACTAGTGAAAAATTTATTGAGATTTCGTCCTGCAGAAAACCAAGTGGTTCTCTCCTGCACGATATCTGGTAGTGGTGTGCATATGGATTTTTCAAAATGTACCCAGCGAGATGAGAGATGAGAAGCAGGAGAGATCAGTGCTAAGTAGGCGGTATGTTTGGGGCCAGGTATGATCCGAGCGGTGGTTTTGCCGGCACAAAGTCTAAGATCAGCATTGATGAGATTTTGAACCGAAAACGGCGTCTCAGTGGAAGTGATAGTGACAGTGATGGAGATGAGGAAGACAAGAAGGACAGTGGTAGCGAAAACGACAGCGAAAATGACACAAGTAGTGGCGAGAGTCTGAGCGATAGCAGTAGCGAAAGCGATAATGATAGTCAAAGTGACAGTGATAGCGAAAGTGACAGTGGTAGCGAAAGTGACAGTGAGAGTGATAGAAGCCAGGCTGAAGTACCTAGGTCAACAATAGATATCGACACCACAAAAGAGCCACCAAAGCAAGTCGACTCAATGGACGTAGATGTTGTTGAAAACGATGAGGACTATGTGGCGAAGCACCTGACTATCTTCAGCAAGCTTAAAAAAGTGTCTGACTTACAAAAGACCAATTCTGAGGAGGACAAAGACGTCGAGATGGAAAGTGCTGAGGAGGTGGAAAAACGAGATTTGCAGCCATTGCCGCAACCTGCTCTCCCTCGTGATAAACGGTTGAATTCCAACTCGACTCATCTCAAAAACTTGAACTGGTTAGCATCTCCAATATACTCATTACCAGACGAGACAGAACCTTTTGAGAAATTTGGGTTATCGGAATTTATGATGAAGAATTTGGCATCGCAAGGGTTTGTAAAGGCATTTTCTGTTCAGATTGCAGTACTTAATCTTATGTTGAAAGACCAATTGAGGAATAAATTACGGCCAGATATCGCTGGTGACATCCTAGTAAATGCATCGACCGGTTCCGGTAAAACATTAGCATATTCGATACCTATCATTGAAGCATTACACACACGAACAGTTCCACGAGTACGAGCAATCATTTTAGTTCCCACAAAGCCGTTGATCAACCAAGTGAAAACTACCCTAGTCCAATTATCGAAGGGAACAAGTTTGAATATAGCCAGTTTAAAAAACGATATTTCAATCAAGGAAGAAGGAGAAAAGTTATTAGATAATCCTCCTGATATCATTGTCTCCACCCCCGGTAGATTAGTTGATCACATCACCAATGAGTCTGTGAACTTGAATAGTTTGCGGTATCTTGTTATAGACGAAGCCGATAGGCTTTTAAATCAATCGTTTCAAAATTGGGCCAATGTGTTGATAAGCAGGTTGCCTACTCCAGTAAACATTTCTGAGAAATGGAGACTCCCAGTGCAAAAGTTGATCTTTTCAGCAACATTGACGACAGATGCCGGGAAGTTATCGGTTTTGAACTTTGTGAAGCCGAGACTAATTATTGTTAACCAAGAAAAAGAGTTGGTGAACGAGTTGTTCACTGTTCCAGCCACATTGAGCGAGTATAAGATCAGGTTAGGAAGTGCCAAGAGTAGCATCAAACCACTTATACTAGCAAAATACATGATCCTGACAAACAAGCTATTTAATGTGTTAATATTTACCAAGTCCAACGAAGCATCGTTACGTTTAAGCAGGTTATTGGAGATGATGATGCGCAAACTCACAAACCGCGACATCAATGTTGGCTACATCAACTCCACCAACAACAAGACGATGGTGAGAAAAAAGATATTGCAGCAATTTGCCGACCAAAACATCAACATAATCGTAGCCACCGATCTTATCGCCAGAGGGATTGATATCCTCAGTATCACCGATATAATCAACTATGATATGCCCAACTCGTCTCGAGAATATGTTCACAGAGTGGGAAGAACTGCCAGAGCCAACCAGGAAGGTAATGCGTACAATCTTGTATTTGGTAAAGGGGAAGATAAATGGTTCACCAGTCTTATGAAGGACATTGGCCGTGGAGGGAACGGGATCAATGACGTTGATGTGAACTTGGCAGAGATGATAACCAGTGAGGACGAGCAAGTGTTCCAGCAATGTCTACAAGAATTGCAGGACCAAATCACATCGAAGAAATGAACAGTAGCATGGTAGTTATTTGTATATAATAAAGGTGTATAATATAATGGTAGAATAACTAGAAACAAATGAGTACAAGATATCAGTTAGAAATCGCAATAGAAATCGCAATAGTAGCCGTATACAGAAGAGATGCGATGGCAGATAAAAGATTGCTAGGTAAATGAGAAATTACTTATCGTAGAAAAACTATAGTAGTATATCGCGAGTATCGCGCCATCACGAAAGCATTGTGCGAGAGCAGGTAGTTGTTGCACGGAGAGTAGGACATGATGAGCGACGCCAACGAGCACACCGGGACTAGTGATCAGCAAGATGTGGCTAGTTTTGGGGTAAAGTTGGTTGATCAGGATCAGTTAGCAAACGAGATTACCAGACGGGCACACCAGGCGTTGGTCTCCAAGGATCAGGAACTAGATGAGAAACGGTTGGAAAAGGCCCAGCGCCAGTTGCAGAAGACATTAGACAAGATATCTGTGTTGAAGCGAAGGCTACATGACTCCAGAACCAAGATCAGCCAAAAGAAACAGTTGAAACAAGAGATAGAATGGTACGAGCAGAATGATTTACGATCGCATCAACAGGATGTTGATGATATTGTTGGACGGTTGAAACAATCAAAAGCAGAGTCGTACGTAGATCCGAATCAGATTTCCGTTGACAGGCTCCCAGGTGAGACGGAAAATGAGTTTCTTATAAGAACCGGTAAAATCACTGCGTTTGGTACCCTGAATCAGTTTCAGCATGAAGGAACTGATTCAAGTAAAAGTCATGTGTTTTTACACCAGCCAGGGTTTGAGGACGTTCCCACCGTAAAGCAAGAAGTCGACACGGCCGGTTTACTAGGAGATGAAAGTGGCCATGATATCAGGCAAAATGAGGGAAGCGATGACGACAACGACTACGACAACAATGACAATGACAATGACGACGACGATTTCAACATGGACGACTACAATGATGTGGAGGAAGATGATATGGATTTGAAAGATGACGTAAAGGATGAATTGAGTGAGTTGAGGTCTGAATCGCATCTGCCAGTTCGTGCAAATAGCGAACGGAATATTGATGACGGTGACGAGTTGGTGTACCAGACTCGTTTGAAGTCATGGCTGGCAAGACGATCTAGTTTGAGGGGGCAAAGTGGTTCCCGAAACGATGATAATACTCCAGAATATTTCAAACCACATCCTACCATTAGTGATGCTGTCTTGGACGGAAAATTCAAGTTACCTGGTGATATCTATCCTTCTCTTTTTGATTACCAAAAAACATGTGTACAATGGTTGTGGGAGTTGTACAACCAAAAGACAGGAGGAATCATTGGTGATGAAATGGGGTTGGGGAAAACAATTCAGGTCATTTCATTCTTAGCGGGTTTGCACTATTCACAATTGCTAGATAAGCCAATATTGATTGTGGTTCCTGCTACTGTTCTAAATCAATGGGTGAATGAGTTTCACAAGTGGTGGCCACCGATGAGATGCGTTATATTACATGGAATTGGATCTGGAATGGGGAACAAAATCTCTGAGGACAAGTTGGAGGAATATTTGGAAAGTCACGATCCTGAAAACTCTTCTTCCAAAGCCTTGAATGTTCATAATCAGATTAATGCTCAAGAAATAGTCGACAGAGTTCAATCAAAAGGACACGTTCTTGTTACTACCTACGTCGGGTTAAAGATATATTCCAAGTATATTCTTCCAAGACAATGGGGATATTGTGTTTTAGACGAAGGTCACAAGATACGGAATCCTGACTCTATAATATCCTTGACATGTAAACAGATCAAAACCTACAATAGAATCATCTTGTCTGGTACACCAATTCAAAACAATCTACTCGAACTATGGTCTCTATTTGATTTTGTTTTCCCAGGAAGATTGGGAACGTTACCTGTGTTTCAGCAACAATTCTCTATACCTATTAATATGGGAGGTTATGCTAATGCATCAAATGTTCAAGTGCAAACAGGGTATAAATGTGCGGTCATATTGCGTGATTTGATTTCGCCTTACTTACTACGGAGGTTGAAAAGTGATGTTGCACAAGATTTGCCAAAAAAGAATGAAATGGTTCTTTTTGTGAAATTAACTCAAGTTCAGCAAGACCTTTATGAGAAGTTTTTACATTCAGAAGAATTAAACTCGATTTTAAAAGGTAAACGAAACGTTTTGATGGGGGTGGATATTTTACGGAAATTGTGTAATCACCCAGATTTGGTGAGTAGAGACATTTTGATGCACAAGCGAGGATATGATTATGGTAACCCAAGTAAGTCGGGAAAAATGCAAGTATTGAAAAATCTACTACAATTGTGGCAACAGGGAAAGCATAAAACTTTATTGTTTTGTCAAACACGTCAAATGTTGGATATACTTGAAAAATTTGTTGCCAATCTTCCACGATTTGATGAGCATGGAAATGATTCTCTAGAGTGTATGACATATCTCCGAATGGATGGGTCCACTCCCATTTCCCGCCGGCAAAATTTAGTGGATCGGTTTAACAACGATCCTACTATGGATGTCTTTCTCTTGACGACTAAGGTCGGTGGTTTGGGTGTAAACTTGACAGGTGCGGATAGAATTATTATTTATGATCCAGATTGGAACCCGTCGACTGACATTCAGGCCAGGGAACGTGCGTGGAGATTAGGTCAAAAGAAAGATATTACAATCTATAGGTTGATGACAGCGGGCTCGATTGAAGAGAAAATCTACCACAGACAAATATTCAAAACATTTTTAACAAACAAAATTTTGAAGGATCCTAAACAAAGAAGATTCTTTAAAGTTAATGATTTGCATGACTTGTTCACATTGGGAGATCAGGATGAAGGTGGTACGGAAACAGGGAACATGTTCAATAGTGCGGAAGTGAAGTATGGAGAAGGAAAACAGAGAAAATCGGCCCCAATTTTCAAAAAAGCACATAAAAACGATGATGACTTTTATGAGGTAGCTAATATAAATGGAGTTGCAAGACTAGGCAAGTTCCAAGGAGGAGAAGATGAGAATAAACATGATGATTCCGGGGAAAGTCGAGATGAAAACCGAATCATGGAAGGTATTTTCAGCAAAAGTGGAGTTCATAGTACAGTGAAACACGATGACATTGTCGACTCGTCTAATCATGAGCTTACCTTGGTAGAACGTGAGGCAAGTAAAGTTGCAAGTGCCGCGGCAGAAGCATTAAAGAAATCGCGGAGGTTAGCACGGAAACAAGCAATCGGAACCCCTACGTGGACGGGGAAATTTGGGTTAGCTGGAAAGTTTGGACCAAAGAAGAAAGTAGGAAAGCCTGGGAAACTTACATCTACGTCTGTGTTGAAAGATCTAAAGCAAAAATCTGAAGTACGTGATACGGTCTTTTCCAATCCAACAGAAAATAAAGCGTCAAAAGTTCCAGATAAGCAGCAACTTATACAGCAACTTATTGATTATTTGAAGCTACAGCCAAATAATTTCGGTACTTCGAACGATATCTTGAAACATGGTGGTATCACCATGAGTTCTGAAAATGACATGATCTTGATAAGGTCCATGTTACGAGAGATTGCGACCTGGGACAAGAATTTGAAGGGATGGCAGTTAAAACTGGAGTATATACTGTAAAATTATGGTTTATGGTTTATAGAGAAAATACATTAGTTACTATGTGATCGAATGGTTGCAAAAAGACTCGGTTATTGACCGGAAGATGATCGGTCCGGTACTTAACAGTGTAAAGTTTCTGGGATCTATAAATGTTTGAGATGAAGAGGGCAATTGTGGCAATTTGGCCAAAGACTGTAGAGTTAGGCATGTTTAGTAAATTGTCGCTAAGCACGGTACCGAAACTTGTTAAACCCCAGAGGTATCTATCTAATTCGATCAAGTTTATTCCCAGCAGCCCTTTGCCTGTGTATGATACTGGGTGCACTTACTGTCAAATACC
The DNA here is from genome assembly GCA_030560805.1 of Suzukiozyma palmioleophila. Classification (NCBI taxonomy): domain Eukaryota; kingdom Fungi; phylum Ascomycota; class Pichiomycetes; order Serinales; family Debaryomycetaceae; genus Suzukiozyma; species Suzukiozyma palmioleophila. The sequence goes on from JAKTVY010000004.1 coordinate 687,718, forward strand.
AGAGTTTCCTGAACCTATAGACTTTGAAAAGGACCTCAATGGCACAAAAGTCTTACCATGGAAGCATGTGTTGATATTGTCTCATGGTATAAAGAATTTTGACGACATGCCATCGAAGGTTGAGATGGTGCCAAACTCAGTGAATTCAGAAATCGAGGCTCTTAAACGTGGCTTGATAAGTGCGTTTCATCCTATAATGGTTTCAAATATTCTTCTCACAAACCACAACAAATTGTTGAAAAAGTTTCAAATTAATAATGCGGACGATCAATTGGCGTACATTTATCCAGACAGGAAAATAGTGAAATTCAGTAAAAAAGACACCAAACAATTCATCCAGCATTTTTTGGTACCTCCACCAGATGAAACACAAGAATTGCCTCAGGTATATAACCCATTCAAACCAGCAGCATCCAAGAAAACGACAGCTGTAGAAAAAGTCGATGAGTCTATTTTTGAGGAATTCCCAATTGAGAAAGACTTGGTGTTGATCTGTGGGCACACGCAGAGGGATATTCGATGTGGAAAGTTAGGACCGATTTTACAGACCGAATTCGAAGAAGTGTTATCGATTGAGAATTTGGATGAATGTACGGAGTTGGGATTGATTTCGCATGTTGGTGGACATGCCTACGCTGGGAATGTGATTTACTTTCCAGAGGATAAGACAAAACAAGTCATTTGGTATGGGCGAGTATTCCCACCCAACGTCCAAGGCATTGTGCGCGAAACCATCAAGAATGGAAACGTCATCAAGGACTTATACAGAGGGGAAGTGTAGAGATAAATGTGGATGTAAATAGTTAACCCTAGCAACTGAATAATGAGATCAAATCAAGTGTTGATCTCAAATCAGGTGCGAAGTCGAAAATGTACAATTAGTTTAAGATCAAGCCTTTTATTATCAACATACATGTCCCTGTATGAACACTTCGAACAGAAACTTAGTCGCCAGAGAACAACTACGTAATTTCACGATGTTGGATGAACAAATGGGTATTTGAAGTGTGGATGGCATATCATATCAGCCGCAAACGAGATAAAAGACGAGGTGCAAGTTTCAGAATGTCAAATCCTTTGTTACGTCACGTCAACTTCATTGTTCAAGCTATCGCCACATTTAAAATAAGGTTTACCCTTTAGATTTTGCGACCCGAGCCGAATTTTGACCGAAGTCACACTTGAAGTTGTAAAATTCTGCTACCAAAAACCTGTCTTTTACAAGGAGAAGTGCTCATTTTTACACAAAAAAGACAGCAGTATATAGCTTAGCGACACCAGATTCATGATATGTCGGGCTCAAAGCTAAGTTATACTGTTTAGTTCAATCTAACTGAAATTTGTCGGCGCCACAGTTGCGACTGTCGAAAATTGAAAATGTGGTACTTTTTTGGCAACCACACCAAAATGAAATATATATAGAGAGACGCCAACGACGATTGCAACTGTTTAATCACAACAGAGATATAATGGCTGAACCGGTGCACTTGTTGGATCAAAGTGCTGGATATGGAATTTTGGTTGGTGTTGGTGCTGCCTTCGCCATTGGTATGATTTTGACTACCAAGTGGTTGCAAAAGTATCTTAATGAAAATGCAAACTCCACTGAAACATTTTCAGTTGCAAACAGAACTGTTGGTACTGCTTTGACTACTTCTGCGGTTTATAGTTCTTGGTCATGGTCGACTGAATTGTTATGGGTGTGCACAATGGTATACAATTACGGTCTACAAGCTGCGTACTACTATTCCGCTGGGTTAGCTATTCAGATTGCAACCATGGCCACAATTGGTATCCACGCAAAAAAGAAGATACCCCAGGCCCATACTTCTTTGGAAATTATCCAATTACGTTATGGTAAAGCTTGTCACATCTTGTACTTGTTCCTTTGTTTGGTAAACAACTTGTTGTCTTGTTCCTCGATGATTTTGGCAGCAGCGGGTGCTATCTCCATCATTTCTGGTAACTTGCATATTGTTGCCAGTACAATGCTTATACCTTTTGGTGTGTTGTTATATACTGCAGTTGGAGGGTTGAAAGCTACCTTTTTGACTGATTTTGTTCATACATTAATCTTGTTGATCATCTTGTGTTATATCAACACTTCTGTTTTGGCATCTGAACAAATTGGCGGTCTTCACAACTTATATGACTTGTTAGTGAAACACGATGGCGATAAGTATATTGAAGGTAACTATCTTGGATCGGTTTTAACTGGAAAATCACAAGGTGCTGTTATCTTCGGTTTGATTTTAACTGCTGGAAATTTCGGTTTGTGTATCATGGATTCGTCATTCTGGCAAAAGACATTCTCTTCTGATGTTAGATCAACTGTTCCTGGTTATCTCACTGCAGCGGTTTTGATCTTTTCTAATGCTTGGCCGATTGGCACTATTGTCGGTGGTGCCGCTCTAGTTTTGAGCAAAGATCCAAGTTTCCCTACCTATCCTCGTGCTATGACTCAGTTTGAAATCGATTCTGGTTATGTGTTGCCATTCATTGTAAAAACAGTTTTGGGTAATGGTGGTCTTGGTGCCATACTTTTGGTTATTTATTTGGCTGTCACTTCAACGGTATCAGCCCAATTGATTTCTGTCAGCTCGATCGTTTCATTTGATATATATAAAAAGTATATCAATCCCAGAGCACAAAACAAACATATGATGAAAGTGTCACATGTGAGTGTGATCTTCTTTGGGTTATTCGCCGCTGGTTTCTCAGTCATGTTACATTATGTTGGAACCAATATGACATGGTTGGGATACTTTTATCCAATGATAATTTGCCCTGGTGTTATTCCAATCATTTTTTCTATCACTTGGGATAGACAATCTCGTTTAGCTGCATTTATATCACCAATCATTGGAATGTTTTGTGGCCTTGCTATTTGGTTAGGCACTGCTTATAAGTATTATGGAACAATCAATATTGAAACAACTATTGAGCAATTGCCTTCTCTTTGGGGATCGTTAACAGCACTTTTCTTGCCGGCTATCGTTAGTATTACTGTAAGTTTGATTCAGAATGAAAAATTTGATTGGAAGAAGCTTCAAAAAGCAGATATTTTAATTGAAAAAGAAGACGACAGCGATTCATCCAGTGATCAATTATCTAAAATAGACATTACTGAAACGACGAAAGAAATATCTCATATCGACTCTAATAGAGATAAGGGGGTTTCAAATAATGAATCTGAAATTGATTTTGATACTTCAATCGAACTAGGTAAACATAATGGAAAGAAACCAATAAGTGAAAAAGAATTGAACTTCTACATCAAGATAGCAACTGGAGCAACGATATTTATTTTGCTTATTACTTGGGTACTCTGGCCTATGCCGTTATACAGAGATTGGATATGGAATCGAGCATACTTCGAAGGGTCAGCGACTGCAAGCTTGATTTGGTTGTATTCAACGTTGATTATCGTTGGGTTATACCCAATATATGATGGTAGACATACCATTGCAATTGTTGTCAAAGGGGTGTATCGAGATCTTGTAAACTTTAAGTGGAAAACAAGTAATACCTGAACTTCTTTAGATAAACACATAGATGGAGTGAGTTTTCATTTGAGTGATAAATAAAATATAAATAGTGATAAATAAAATATATTTTAGGGCTGCTTAATGTAATTATGGTTGTATAGTGTTATTTGTTACTTAAATGAGTTGGTTTGTTTTATTTATGTTTCGTTTTTCTAAGCAAATCCCATTTTTCTAGCAAATATTTAATATCTTTTCAAATTTTCAACAAAATCGTAAAGAAACTGAATGATTCTTCAAAATGACAAGGTTAAATTATGGAAAGTTTTAATATACTTATCCAATTCTTCATTCACCACGTAGTAGAGTTAACAATGTATGCTTCTGAAATGTTAGCACTGATTTTGGATATACTTAAATAATGTAGTCACGGTTCGAATCCAAGCAGCGAGTTCAAGAAGTTTTCCCTCAAGAAATGATGTCACCTTCGAGAGACTACCGGAATGCAAGTTCATAAAAAAAGTCACTATATACCAAGCTGAAATGCTAACTACTTGTTGTTGTTTTGCAGCCATAAAACCAGCAGTGCAGCAACGTGCTGATGCAACTGTACTCCTGAAATGGAAAGTCCTGAAGTTCGCGCTGTCAATTGTGCATTATCAATGCACATCAAAGCTTATAGACACCACGCATGCATCTATTTACCGATGCAAGAACGTTATTCCTTCATGAACTCTAACAATCTTGCTTCTTGCATCACGAGAAAAATAATGCATCACACTCCTTTTGTAGTTGAGCACTTGGACTCCAAAGAGCACAAATATTCAAATTCAATGCTTCTACATGCAACAAACTGGACGCAACATTTCTGCCCCATCTGCTTGAATAAAATGATATGCATTAGGAAGTTTCCCAATATTCTACAATTTCATAATTCGTAATGCGTTATGTATTATATATTAAGATCTATAAATGTGGTTTAGTAATCGGAATCTTCAGATTCACTTTGGTAGTTTGGCAATAAAATGATTTCATCATCTGAATCAATGTCTTCTGTTTCAGATTCAAGAAGCCCGTCGTATTTTCCATTTTTGTTGACGATGAAGACCTGTTCATCTTCAGATTCTGAATCAGATTCTGATTCACTTTCTAAATCCGCATATCTTTTACCATAAAATTGATCATTCTCAGATTCGGATTCAGATTCAGATTCGGATTCAGATTCGGATTCAACATCATCGTAGTGACCCCTTCTATCCAAAATAAGAATTCTATCATCGTCTATGTCAGAAATATCTTCATTTTCAGATTCATTTTCAGATTCAAAGTCAGATGTGTCATAATGTCTATTTTGGTTGACGAGATAAAGTTGTTCGTCTTCTGAATCGACATCCTGGCCGAGATCAGAGTCGTAGTGATTTTTATTAACAAGATATAACTGTTCATCTGCGGAATCAAATTCGTCATCATCAGATTCTTGGTCATTAGTTATGTATGGGAAAATATCTTCATCACCGTCTGCAATTTCGAAAATTTCAACTGTTTCAGTTGGTTCTTCATCGTTCTCGTAGTTGTTTTCATCCAAATCTATTTCGAAAATTTCTTCAGATTCAGAATCAGTTTCAATATCAGATTCGTATTCGGATTCAGAGTCGGATTCGACAGCTTTTCTGGGTATATATACCAACTTGTTATATTTTGGATTGATATGTCTAGGTTTGTTGGCGTAATTTTTGGAAACTTTATAAGTAGATTTTGGGATATATCTATTAGAGTAGGCCAACATTTTGTAAAAAAAGTAAGATGAGATTAAGTTATTGATAATGAAAATTAATTCTACATATCGAGCAATATGTTCACATTATATATTACAAAAGAGTGCTGCAAAGTTTCACCAGGTACAAGATGAACAGGGCTGGTGAAAAAATAAATTCAAATAGAGATGAGTAGAGGACCCCAGAAGTTCCTCGTTGAACTAGAAGCTTCTTCAACCTTAGGCATGTACTATGTCATGTTGCTGCTAGCTTGCTTTAAGAGTCATATCGAACATTAAGAACATTCTAGCAAAACGTATGTACAAATTCGGCGTCCTTACATCTTGTTGCTCATCGCGTAAAAATTTCGCCTTCCAGAAAAATTTTTCAATGCAAAATTAAAAATTACATGCAAATTGTTTTTCATACATGTAGTGTAGAGGGTCAAGATTCAAAAAAATTCTCCCGGGGGTGAGTCGAACACCCGATCTCAAGATATCTTTTGAAGTAACAAATTACAGTCTCGCGCCTTAGCCAGCTTGGCCACCGGGAGGAATTGTTGAAGTGTAAGGAATCAAGATGAACATGTTGATTCAAGATGGACAGGTCAGGTGACGAAGGTCAACGTGAGCTGGAATAACGTGGACAACGCTGGATATAACTTTAGACGAAATCAGGCGAGAAACGTATTGTCTAAAGTTCTAGAGGAACGAGACTTAGGTTCTAGAACAGAACTAAGAACTGAATGTGATATTCTGGAAGAATATATAAACCCCAGTATCGGACCAAGCTAGAAAGCTAGGATACTAAGGGATTTGGAATAAGTACATAGGTCCAAGTACTAAGAGTGATTTGAGAGTGTATACAGTCAGTAGAGATTAAGTTAGATATAATTTAGGTTGCAAATTATATTATAAGCAGAGTAGCCAAGCCGTATCATTAGGAGATACGATACACATACAGTTAACTACAGAGAAGTACCTTAAGAGAAGATCTTATATTAGAATTACCCAAATCGGTTCCGGATCCCTTACATGAAGTGGAAAGGAAATCAAGAAAACATGCCAGCTAATGAGGATCAACGTGAGCTAGGGTCACATGGCTGAAAAAAACGGCTTAAGACTAAGAAAATAAAGTTAACATACCTTGGGTTTTTAATTTATTTTCCCTTCCAAACTAAATGAGTATATAGTTACTTATATACTCTAAGTACATAACGCAATAAATGCATTTTAGTTAAAAAAAAAAAGAAACATGGCGGACAACAGACTCAAGGGGAGACTGTGAAAATGCTTAATTGAACTGTAAAGTTGCCATAAAGTATGTTCCCAAATATCATAACAAGGTGAATACTACAGATATTAAAACCAAGCTTTTCGTTAAAAGGCAGTTATTTTAGTATATATAAAGTAGAGATTAAACTAGAATATTTTGTTGGAATTGTCTTATAAACCGAGTAGACCATGGGTGTATACCGTCAAAATGAAAACACTTAAGAGTTATTACAGACAATTACCGGGAACTAAGAATTAAATCATACTGAAGTCGACTCAATATCCCTTCGAGAGTGAGAAAATTTTTGAACCCACTGATAGATATTGCAAATGTCATACACCTGAAAATCCAAATCTATCGTTCCGAAATCAAAGTACCATGTTTGACACTTGGGATAATCAGTTAGTTATCAATTTTTGAACAAATAAAATTGGGTAGGTGATTATAAATTTTGTTAATCTTGAAAGCATCCTCAACAGGTGTCGGGTTATGCTTCTTAATGTACCTCTTAACTTCAAAGAATGTTGTGTAAACTTTTTATGCGGACATTGTGTTTGGTTATCGCGTAGAGGAATTTTCCCAGCCGTATAATTGATATACATAATATGGAGGTTGTGAGCAAGGATTCAGAAAGGAGTGATAACTGGCAACTAGACATAGTCATGAAAGTTAAACCTTAAAGTAATACAGTACACTAAGATCTATGTAACTAAAGAAAAAAAAAAGTGATGCACTTATACAAAAAAAAAAAGTGTGATTTAGCTGATTGTGAAAGTCCTCAATTAAAGCGACTTCTTCTCAATCCAGAAAATTGTTGTAAGCTTAGTAATACAAAGTAGTCAGAGCAGTAAAATTAACGAAGGACACCGGGAGTGTTGAAGATAAGGGATTTTAACCTAGAGTATTTCAGTAGAACAATTGAATAAGAGCTAAAGGTATTCAAATAGATTACATGGTGTCTCAATCCTTTAAGAAAAAACATAACTACAATCCTTCAGTAAATGTATAGCGAGGCTGTCTCCTTAGCGATACCATGAGACACAATCTTGTTCTTAATAAAACATTTTTCACGTCTTTCATAATTGAGATAATGATGGTTGTATTTGCAAGATAAAGACATCGAGCTTTACAATATTCTTACCCATGTTTTTTATTTCATTCAAATTTAGGTACTACAATCCAGCTTCAATTTCAGTTTCTTTGAGATTATATTGATACCCGCTTACATAAACAGGGCCACCACCTATCATAAATCAACTGAACAAGAAAGGATTATCACGGCAAAGATACGACATATCAAAGAATCCTTACAATACTACTATCACCTAATAAGCACTAATGACCCAATTTGGATCTAAAAAAAATGCAACACATATTGCAGTAAGATAGCCGATAGAATCGGAAAATACGTTTTAACGTAGCAACTTTGGATTATTTTTAGAAATTTAAAAACACTTGGCGTGATTTGAAATCTCGTTTGCTGGATCCGTGAAATGCGGCACACCAATTAACTAGAGAGAGAAAGAAAGAGAGAGTGTGTGCGTGAGTGAGTGAGTGTGAGTAAACATTAAACCTATGGAGCTCTCAAAGGAAGATTCACTCATACATGAATGCTTCTGTTACAGGTCTGCTTATTATGCCTGAAGTGCACTAAGCGAAAAGTAGGTGGGATTGATACATGGTGCATATCGTGTTTGAAATACACATTTCTTACGGTGGGGTACTTGGAGGAGTATATGGAATATAGAAGTCAGCTCAATTACTGGGGTACTGCTGCCTAGACACTAATTATGTATGTAGATTGCTGTTTGTTGTAAGAAGGTATTTGAGATTGCTTTGTGGCTTCAGTGAAATTTTCCTTCCGCGGAGAATTTCGGAGATTGTTCTTGACTCGATAACGGTGTTAATGTATGCAACAAGAAACACAAAAAATGTAAATGAATGTTTCTTTTATCAACTTCAAAGTGGGTCCATCTACTGTGATGGAGTCAATGGAGCTTAAGCTTACTTTAGATATGTTTTGATGCAATCTCTCTAATCGAAATCAAAAATTTAGTGATGTGGTTATGAGCCTTGTATATTACAAATCCGTAACGGCTTCACATGAGGGTAGATAATTTTCAGACCAAGAAGGATTATAAGGAGGGGATTTAGTGAAATAGGCCACTGCTAGATGGCCCATCTTGGGCGGGGATCTTCAGACTAGGTTAACATTGAGGATTTTGTTCTGGGAAGACAGAGGAGAGTCCAAGCACATATTATGGCAAGTATACATAATTACACATAATAACACGTAGGATGATATTTTTACAATGCGAAACACACAATTCCAAGTATGCATGTTAACCGTTGATTGGATAAGGGGAGGCGGTCAACATTACATGATGAGCGCGGAATACTATGGAAAGACTCTAGAAAATCAACTTTTTACTACCCCAATCCACCCATTGAGGTTTGAATTGATGGCAAGACGAATTTCTGACTATGGTCAGCTAAAAATTTTTTCCAACAAAATTTGCTTTTGTCCCATCCTTTGGAGGAACGGGCCACAAAAAGTTTGTGTTCTCTGCATGCAACAGTCAATGCATATGCACATTAATGTCGTTTCGGCACAACGACCAATCCGCAAACGAAAAGACCTCAACTGCTACGACAAGCGAGTAGAGAGACTCATTAAAGCGTTGCATCAAGACTAGTCGAAGAACACCAAAAGTTTGATACAATTGCTACGCAAATTTCTCGGATTTAATATGTTTCCGTCGCGAGTTCGTGACAAGAATTCCAGGTTCTGCATACCAACAAGGAGATGGTCTCCGATAACTCCTTACAACCTAACCCTATAATTGAAGTGGGAGTAGTTCGAACGGACTAAGCTAGGACGGAGTATGCCCGCCCCACCCTGCTGACACTGACAGACGAGTTGAATAGTAAATATAACGTGTATCGTGCAAGTAGTTATAGATAATCATGCCGAGCGGGAATGTATATTACGTCACGTACGACATTTATAATAAAATATTTCCTATGTAAAATTTTACCTTGATATGTCAAGTAAATTCACAACTATTGAAATTAATTTGTTTTCTTTTGTAACTGTTGGGGACTTTTGGTTATAATAGAGCAAAGGCGCTAAATTTAACCGCGTTTGTCGTACAGTGTATCATTTCGTGTATTTTAACTTCTTTACCACCGATTTTCATCGAGCTTTCTCCGCCACTTTGTTGTTGTTATGAATAGTAACTACCAACAATACACCCAGCCATATGGCTACTATTTGTCCAATAACGTTCCGAATGGTGTCCCACCTGCTGGCCAAGTAGGTTCAAACCAAGTGGACTCCTCTGCGGCAACCTCCAACAATTCGACCACCCAAGGTTCTAGTGCTGTTGGTAACAATTCGTCTTCTGGCCCATCGACATCGTCCGGTCCCGGTTCCACTAACACTGGAGGTGCTTCTTCAACTGGAGCCACCAGTGCTGCTACCAATTCGTCAAATACGGGCATGGTTCAAGGTCATGTACCAAGTCAAGTTCAAAATGGCACCAGCACCATGCCAATACAACCTTCGACTACTGATTATTACGCCGCCGCTAGATATCCTTACCAGCCAAACTACATGTATAATCAAATGCCAAATCAAATTTCTCAGCCTCAACCTCAACCTCAACATTATAATGCTTATTCTACTACGGCTACTTCAAATAACCCTAGTGGGCCAATTTCTGTGGTAGCTGCACCAATTGCTTCAGGAAACAGTGCTGTTCAATCTAGTACCACAGCAACCCCAATTCAAGATACCCTTAACACTTCCGCAACCTCCTCAGTTGGTCAATACCAACCTCCAGGTATCAGACCAAGAGTTACCACTACCATGTGGGAAGACGAAAAAACTTTATGTTACCAAGTTGACGCCAATAATGTGTCAGTGGTAAGGAGAGCTGATAACAATATGATTAATGGTACTAAATTATTAAACGTAGCCCAAATGACTAGAGGTAGACGTGATGGGATTTTGAAATCAGAAAAGGTTAGACATGTGGTCAAGATTGGTTCTATGCACTTGAAAGGTGTTTGGATTCCATTTGAAAGAGCATTAGCAATGGCACAACGTGAAGGTATTGTTGATTTGTTATACCCATTGTTTGTAAGAGACATCAAACGAGTAATTCAAACTGGAGTTACTCCAGCTGGAGCAGCAGGTGCAGCAGCAGCAGCTAACACAACTGGTGTTTCAGGCACTGGAGCTTCTGGAGTAGGAGCTACTGCAAGTGGTGCAACTTCTGCAACTTCTGTCAAAAGCAACGGTGCAGCTACAACATACCACAACTACCAACCTGATTATAGCCAATACAACCAAGTAAATGGAGGCAGCAACCTCCAACAACCAGGAGTAGCTGGTGTTTCTAGTGGTGATCCAAAGTTGCAACAAATGTACGGATACCAACAACCACTGCAATTACCACAACAACAGTACTATAACAGTGGAGCACAACAATACCCATACTACAACCAGTACAACCAATACTCGGGACAAATGTACCAAAACTACGGATACCAAGTTCCACCAGCATTACACCAACAACCTGCACCAGTTTCTGGGAACACAGAAAGTTCTGAGACTAAGAAGGAAGAAAAGTAATGTAACTAAGTCAACTTCTAAAACCATCAAAAGTTGGTAACGAATCATGAGTATGAAATAATCGAAATTATTCAATCAAAGCTATCCAGAGTTGAACGTAGGTCCATCCGCTAGTATTTCGCTTTAATTTTTTACTTAATTGTGTAATATATGTTTTGTATAGAAACTATCAATGAAATAGACTGATTATTGTTCTAATAACCCAGTAGTGATAGTAGTATGTGCTAACTTATTGACACAACCTTGTATTTATTGAATATGAAAAGCCTACTGTAGGCGACGCAGCTAAATGTATATGCAATAATCTTAGTTTCATAGAATAATCTCTTGCATTACATTTATGTAAGGCTTAACGACGTACGAAGAGCAGGCAGATTTACGATCATACACCTCGCTTACGGTATACAAACCCAGGAATGCAGCAACACAAAAACGACAATCTGAGCCATCCACGTCAACAGGGAACTACATAAACAATAACCATGGCACCATTACATCAACTTTCGTTTATTTTGGCATACACAGCTACAACTTTCATGGCCCCTTCATGACGCAGTTCAAACTTCACTACATGCATAACGGAGGTTGACCACCATGTACATCATGGCCATAATCAGATGACTCCACAGGTGGTATGGGTCAGCAGTCCCAACTTCTCTGTCAGGTGTGGACTAGCAACTTTGCTCATTGGACATTTGGAACAGAATTACGTACCAGAGCACCAAAAATCGCCTGTGGCGTTTTGCCCCATGTAGGAAACGGAAGCCATATTATACTTTCCGTATATTACAGTCCATATTGTACCTTCCGATCTCGCATATTATGTTCTGATACCTCACTTTGTGGCCATAAACACGGCTGACTGTGATGCCAACTGGGCCATGTTTTGGAACCTACAGTCGTCCGGCCCCACTTATGCGAGTGTCTGCAAAATGCGAGGTGCATTTTACGGATTAGTTGTCTGCCTGGTGGATAAAATTGGTTGCTTTAGGTCAACCACAGCCTCCTGTTGAGTCTCATATTCTCCCAGCACCTCCGGCCCTTCACTTCCTTTTCTACTCTACAATATTCTCACAGAAATACAATAGGAGAGCAAACTAACACGAAAACAAGCCATCGCGTTTATAATCCGGTGGAACATATTGTACTAACTTCAATACCAATATTGCCTATGTACCAATACTCTTGCTCGTTTCATGTTATCACGACTGTTCCGGTGTTGAATAGGTAATTTCTTCTCTGTTTTACATGCACCCTCCATTAACACCACGAAATTCACACTCACTATAACGAAACTCGACAGAAACAAACCCCTCCTTCTCCTGAGTAGAACTGCTCCAACTTTGACCGCATAGTTGCCCCGTAACTTCCATAACCAGAAACACTTACGTATTCGAGTTATCAACCTGTATACAGTTAAAATATAATCACTAACAACGTAATCTGTCAGAACACCACAATCAATACCAAAACAGAGACCAACATTTCAATCGTGTGAAGATTTCGCTATTTTCATATCCTCATCACGTTACACAGACACTGACTCATTTATGTGTTGGGAGATTTCTGATTATGAACCAGTCCCCGTCTGTAGTGCTAGGTTCAACAAAGCCCATGAAGTCCCAACCGTCGTACAATTCAACAGAGACAGGAGTAATGCCGTTACCAAACCATGGATTGGCTATGGTTTCCGGCCATGAGACAACAACACTGTGCGAGAGTTCGTCGCCACCAACTATTTTACCTCCAGCCATGCAAACATCCAGTGCTACTAGGCCGTTACCGAGACGATTTAGAAGATTCATTTTACGACACCTTATCGACGATCCAGCTGTCGATTTCAACGATCCTATTTTCAACAATGTGGTGGCAGATTCAGCCGACTCAAAATACAATGCTCATGCATTGCTACAGTTGCTTAGTAAGAACTATTTTAAGTGGGCAGATATTGACAAAACTAGCAATCCTGTGTTATATTATCCAGAATTGAAATCAGAGACGTTTTCAATGGAATACGGGTCTCCGTCAATGGACGGGTGCAATGCAAATTCTCCTTTTATTCGAGTCAATGATACCAGCTACACAATAAAGCATGGAAAATCACCCAGTCCACTGAGCTCTGATTATGACAACAGACAAAACAAACGGAAATGTCATTCTGGAAGTGACCTTTCCTCACAAAATAGAGAATACAGTGAAAGTGGACTTGACCAGCACAACGCACCTGCTCAAAATGATACCAATTTTATCCATGCAAACAATATCAAATCGGAAGGGTCATACATACCGCAAGTTTCTCGGTCATTGCCACCTATGCCCCAAAACTACCTTCCAACGCCTCTACAAAGCAGTGATACTTCAAAAGTTCAACAATTTACGAACGTTAATGATAATTTCGCGGTCAAAGGAACTGAAAAGGAGGATACAGTAAAACAACGAAAGGAAAGTAAGGTACGAAGTTTCAAGCAAACTCAGAGTGACGAAGAAGAAGGAGGTGGAAACTCAAAACATGATATCAGAATAACGAACAAACCAAGTAGTAATGTGAGTATCACTAAAACATATGGAGAAGTGTTTCCAACAGGAAATGGGTGGGTCAATTCTAATAATGAAAACTTGAAGTTATCTAGAGTTCTTTTGGAAAAATTCCCGCAAGTGGAAATTGAGAAAATATCGTGCGAAACTGAAGACTCTAGTTGCAATGTATGCAAGCAGGCACTTTCGAACTATTGGGAATACATTTCTCACATCATTGAACATAATAACGCAATTTCTGATTACCATTTCAAACATGTTCATTTTTGTCCTGTTGACATATGTCCTATGAATATTATTGGCTTCACAAAGAAAAGGGACTTACGTCATCACGTCCACAATTATCATTATTACCGTTCGAACATTCTTGAAAAATTCAGGCCGTGGGAGACTTTAATGAAGGAATTGAGCTATAACTGTATATGGCCAGGGTGTTCGAGTTCATTTTGCCGTAAAGATGTCCTAACCAGACATATTAAGTTAAATCATCAAAAAAATACTGATGTCAAACAGGGGGAGTGCTACAATTGTCATACAAATAAGACTTCACTGTGGTATAAGAATTTGGACTGTCAAACAATATGTAATGCTTGCTACCAATTTCAACGCAAGTACGGAACCTCACGACCATCTGTTGATAGAAGATTAACGGCAACTGAAGGAAAAAAGCTAATCAAAGAACGAGTACCGAAATGGAAAATCAATAATCCTATATGACAAAAAGGGCCATGTTAGAGTATCATGTTCAAAGATAGTTGATACGAATTCAAATAAAATAATTTAATGACATTTACGATTCAAAAGGTTAAACTACGCTGTAAATTTTGGTTTTTCATTTAATCAAAAAAGTATTATTAAAGTACGTAATCTATTTGAAACATAAACCCGAGAAGTGAAGAAAATATCAGCAGATATTTACCGATGGATATTACCACAGCTTTGCAATTCATTAATTTTTCTTGGTGGAACTTGCACTAGTTGCATCGTCTGGACTTGTGATGTTCCCGTCCTCTGTTACGGCATCTATAGTTGTTGGTTCTTGATGTTTTGAGGCAATTGCTTTCAATCTTGCAATATTAGCGGTTGTTGATCTGATCGGTTCTACGACGTATGCTGAATCTTCTGGCTTATCAGTAGTTTTATATTCATCAGCCTCTGCGTCGTAGTAAGCAAATTCACCAATTTGAGAGAAATCAGTACCGACCAATTCTTCCTCTTCGTGTAATCTGATTCTCAATTGTGGAATTCTGTCCATGATTAACAACAAGATTGAGGTAACTACGAACGACCAAGCACCAATGGAAACAGAACCAGCCAATTGCAAACCTAATTGTCTGTAGTTGTGGTTCATCCATCCTCCAGAAATTTGCATAGATGGGTCAGCAGCAACACTACCATCAGAGGCAGCGATGTAATCAGCACTGAACAACCCAGTCATGAATGAACCAACAAAACCACCAACACCATGTAAGGCGAAAACATCCATACCATCATCGATCTGTAAAAAGTTCTTTAAATCAACTGCAAAGTTACAGATGATAGCTGGAACAACACCAAATGCGACAGAAGTGTAAACTGGAACGTAACCTGCGGCTGGAGTAATACCAACTAATCCGGCAATTGCTCCCATACATAAACCAACAGTTGACCATTTACCACCGGTTCTGAAGTAGTCGACAATCATCCAGGTCAAACCACCGGAAGCAGCAGCGACATTAGAGTTGACACAAGCGTACCAGGATCTGATGGTGGAGTTACCAGTAGAACCTCCGTTGAAACCGAACCATCCAAACCACAAGAACACAGTACCTAAAACAATGTAAAATACAGAATGTGGTTTATACTTTGGAACTTTACCATTTGCAACTGGATCATGACGTTTACCCAACCAAAGAGAATAAGCTAATGCAGCAAAACCAGAGTTTTCATGGACAGGACCCCCACCAGCAAAATCAAGAGCACCTAAAGTACACAACCATCCATTAGGATTCCACACCCAGTAAGCAATAGGACAATATACCACGGTTAACCATATGAATAAAAACACCATCATTGGAGCCAATCTAGCTCTTTCGCAACCGGCCCCAACCATTAAAATTGCAGTAACGGCTGCAAACATACCTTGGAAAAAACAAAATAATATATCAGGAACGGAAGAAACGGGAGCAGGACCAGCAAATACTGTTCTTAAAGCGAATTTGTTTAAGTCACCTAAGAAAACAGACCCAGTTGTTTGGGAAAATGCTAACGAGTAACCCCAGAAGAACCACTGAAACCCTGTAAGACAACAGGCCATAATAGACGCCCATAATAAAGATAATGCATGTTTCTTTCTCGAGAGACCAGAATATAAAAGTCCGATACCAGGTATCATAATCCAAACCAATACCCCAGAAGTACCGACCCAAACCATGTCGGCACGATTATACTGCTCGTTCAAGTCTGTTGTCATAAAGTTACCTCCTGGGGTCCCAGGACCTGTGAAGTTGGTATCTGACATACTGTAGGTGAAAATAAAAAAATATGTCAAGTGTGAAAAATCTAATCAAGATAGAGAAAACAATTTGAACAACTGGATGGATATACCTGGTGTTATATAGTCCGAGCAAACCAGAATTAGACTAATGGTGCCCGATAACACTGTAGCACACAAATTATTATCATCCAATCATAATCCCGTTTCATCAGGATAGTTATCTAAAGATAAGCAATATACACGCATTGATAACGGCTGAACAATACGCAACATAATATCATACATATTGCCATCAAAGTTTCGATTGTCTAGCGAATCCTATTGTATTCTGACTAACTAGAGAAGCTTAGTGGCCAGATAGCACCCGGTGTTGTTAGTATTCAGCGCGTTTTCTTTATCTGAGTTCAGAAATACTATAATCTTAGTGCATTTAAGATGCATTTCGCTTGTGTAATTCATGTGCATCGTAAAATATCGGGTGAAGGGTTTTCAAAGCCATGGCAAATATGTACATTGACATGCGGTAATAAAACAACAATGACAACTGTTGCAACGCGAACAAGACAACGATCATATTGTGCCAAATTGGGACAGTTTCTGGAATACGACCTAAATACAACATCAAACTAGTAGTACACCATTGGATGATTATGTTCAAAATTGCGTTAACCTGTTGATATTAACCAATGTGGTTTCAGGGGATTTTGATGCCCAGATAAACCAACCCTTTGGGAGATGTCTTATCTCGTAAATTATGAATCTTGTCATTGGTAATCGCGGCCAATAAAAAAGATTTATGGGGATATGCATTGCATTAATTGCAAAGTGATCTCATCGATGCACACCCAATTTAAGCCGATCATTGGCCAGCCTCGAGATGAGCAGACTGTTCGATATGGGGAGAAGCCAAGATCACGCTCTGAATATTGTGTGTAAATCCGTTTTCATGATACTTAGTATGCAGCAGTAAAATGTCATAGAGTCCAAGAGAAACATAGAGCGCCTGATACTTCGAAGTATAATTCTATATACAGCAACATTTATCCCAGGTTCGTCTGCTTGTGTTCACCGCACTTATAGACACCCGAAAAGTACGTTTTGAATGGTATCCACATCACAGGAATTGGTAGCTGATTATCTACGATACGATAACCATCACTTGGGGTCTAGTATCTGGCCCACAGAAAACTACCTGGCAAACATAGCCAGTAGTCCGTCCACGGGGTTAACGACAACGGTGTTGCTGGCGCATGGTGGTAAATCGCAGAACAAGTCGCGGTATATAGGTCCGACTCGTAGTAAATTATGGTCCGTATGGATCGGAATTGGAAATTAACGAAATCACCGAAACTTTAGGCCAAAACCCCAGCTAGCTCGCTAAGGAGTCCATATAGAGCACTAGAACAAGCGTGCTGGATAGTACCGACGCTTTTCTACCGCAATAAATTTGGTTTCCCCTAAAAACATAGATTTTTACCCACCGCTGTAGGAACTTTACCGCGACCCGTTTAAGTACCAGGCTATCCGTCAAATTCCACCATTTGCCACAAGAGTACCACCAGCGTGTGTCGACATTCTTACAGACCACTTATCGTATACTGCTTCCGTACTAGACACCATGAGTGAACCGGAAGTCAATGGGTCGTACAACTACCCTACGTCGATCTTGACCGAAGTTAGTCCAGCCAAGGCAGCATTAATATTGCCCAATACGTTGAACCAAAGTCAGCAAATAAACGATGAATTGTTGAGCTGGATCAACAATTACAACTCCACGGTTGTGAATTACAACAACCAGTTGAAACGGTTGGTTGAAGATGGTGCAAACATCATCTCTTCCAAGTCCAATATGGCGAATTTCAACAAGTACTGGAACTGTCTTTTGACGAGTTTGCTGTTGGAGTCGCAAACAAATGACTTGTTGATTAAGAATGTCCGGAACGACATTTTGAACCCGTTGAAGGTTAACAAGGAGGATGTTAAGTTGTCGGAGTTGTTGATCAACTCACAGGAATTGCAAGAGACGTCGCAGGACATTACGGCTGGTAAGCAGAATGCCGAGATCCAGTGGAACTACAAGGCGCCACAGATTTTCCAGAATTTTGAGAATTACAAGTCGTCAGAGTTCCAGTTGTTGTTTAATGTGATTTTGAATTTTTTCCAGATTCACAATGCTAAGTTGACGAAGAACCTTCAAAACAATGAAAACTCGTCCAATTACTTGGTTTCGAACTTTAAGCTTGATTTGGAGATGCAACAGTATTTGGATTACATATTGAAGGCTGATTTTAAGCAGGTTTCTCCATACGGCCAGCAGTTGGCCCAACAGCTGTATGCTCAACAGCAACATGCCAACAAGCACAATAAACGGTTGTCGTCTTTGGGATCGTCGATGTTATCACACGATTCGAAGCAGAACCATAAACTTCCTCAACCACCAACTTCTACGTCTCAAAAGGAAAAGAGACAATCGAAGATTAAATCTAAAGTTGGCTCGATTTTTGGTAGAAAGAAGAAAACTTCGAAGCTTTCAACTTCGGAAACTGTCCCTGAAAATGAATCTTTGTACTCTAGTTCGTCCCGTCCGTTAACAGCAAACGAATCTGTACCTTCTAGACGTGGTTCTCTTGCAAGATCATTTGATGCAAGTAGCAAGTTATCAGAACCATCAAAATCTACACAACAACGGTCTAGCTTCAACAAACCGGCCAGACCAGTTACCTCTACACCACAATTCTACACCAAATCCGCTTCTGGACAACCACAACCTGGTAGTTCAGTTCCTGATTCTCAGCTGGGATCTGCTGTTTATCCAATTCAAGAGTCTCCAGCTCAACCTGATGCCAGACAACAGCCATCTGATTCTTATCCAAATGCTGACGCTAAACTGCCTTTTGATTCTGCCACTAACGTCATGGGTCAACAACCACAAGCTTCAAATTTTGGAGCAACTCCTCAACCTTCTGTCGGTGCTTTATCTGAACAAAACGCAACAGCTCCTCAATCTAGCATTTCTGCAGCCCCTGGTGCTATTTCAGGTGCTGCTGCCGGTGCTGTTGCTGCAACACTAGGTGTAGTTGGCTCTAAACTTCATTCTCAAACACCACAAACCCAAGCATCGCAACAAGAAAATGTATTCGCGTCAAATGATGATTCGAGTAAAAATAAAGAAAGCTTATCGACCTCATCTCAATCAGAAGCACCTTTTGTTGGAGGTGAACCTATGAATTCCCCAGACACTGAAAAGTTACTTAACCCATCAACTCCTAGAGATTTTGCTAACGTGAGCCAAAAACCCGAAGAATCTCCTAACTTTGTCAAGTACGATGAATCAAACAGCTCCGATGATAACGATTCGTTCCAAGATGATTCTAAGAGGAAATCCATGTTGGAGAAACATGATTTGAACGAAGATTTATCTGCTCCACCACGACAATCATTTGACCAATACACTTCAAGTGAATACAGTGGACCTGTCGGACAAGGATCGCGTAACTCCAGTGGCAAGTATTCATTTGAAGTTGGCGATGAAAAACACATTAATGATGCTGGGCTTGGAAGAGAAGTTTCTGAACCAGAAGGAGAAGGTACAGTACCAAAGTCAAACGTTGTACAAAGCAAACCCCCACCACCACCTTCGAGAAAAGTTATTCACCACGAAGATTCTGTTGGTTCCAAACGTGGAGGTGTGAATTCCCAGTTATTCCACAATTTACCTCCAACTAGGGACTCGGTTATTCAACCAAGAGACGTTTCGGGTGCTACCTTTGGTGGTTTGATTGCGCAAAACACGGGGAATAGTTTGATCAAGCAAGATTTATTCAAACATTTTGACACTTCAGACTATGTTACGAATGAAGGTTTGAATAGTTCCGTCGCTGAAGTTATCAATGTTACTTTCAAAGATGGAAAGCCCACCAAAGCACAAGTCATTGGTGAAATTGCGTTCAATTACAAATTGGGAGATGCTGAAGATTTACCTCCTCAAAAACCAATTTCTTTAGAAATTCCTAACTCGTTCGATAAGTTGATTTTGAACCATGACTTGTTAGAAAATGTTGGTGGAAACATTTTCCAATTGACACCAAATTTCATCACATCAAAGACCTTGGGAGGATTGAAGTATTTGAACAAATTACAAGAATCGCAGATTCCTATTGTGATTCAACAGATTTGGAAGTACGAGGACCACCAGTCGTCATTGATGATAAACTTGAAGTTGAATCCATCGATCAAATCAAAATTAGTTTTGGAGAATTTGGTTGTTTCTGTGGCACTTAATCCTGATGTAGAATCAACATCAGCTTCTTCCAAACCACAAGGTTCGTTCAACAAAGAAAAGTCAAGAATTACATGGAGATACACTCAACCATTAGTCTTGGGTGGAAGTGGCCCTAGTGAAGAGAAGTTGATAGCAAGATTCATGACAAATGGAAGAGGATCCGAACATGAAAGCGGAATTCAAATCAAATTCCAAATCCACGAGCCTCCGTTCAGCACCACCACCATTGTGGACCATGACACCAAACAAGAAATCCCAACTTCAAGAAACATGATTACCGGGAACTACAGTGGCCATGAGCAATAAGAACGTGTTAAAAACAATGATGCTATATATTTATATAATTTCAATTATGATCTGTTTTGATATTTGTATTGCACAGCTATAATCGTAAAGGAAACATATATAAAAATGATTAGTCGTTTTTCTTCTCGGTTGAAGAAACCTTTGAATCGGTCAAACCGTCGTAGCTCTTTTGCAAGCCAGCAATTTGCTTCTTCAAAGTGTCGATATCTTGTTGCTTCATTTTGAGCAATTGAGTATATTTTTCAATTTCTTCTTCGTTTGAGGCTGAGGGCTTGAAATTTCTAATGGCCTTTTGTTTCAATACCATTTTCTTCACGATGGTGAGCACGGTAAAAATGGAAACCATGAGGTACAACACAGCACCACTGATGTAGAGGTTTCTTTGAGCATAAAATTTCGAGGCCAATTGGTCTTGTGTCAAGGCCATTTTGGCTTTGCTGGATTGATCACTAGCATAGTATGGGTTGTCAATAACACTTCCGGTGAAACGTTGCAAACGTTGGACACAGTCCACAACTTGCATTGTCATCAACGTCGTCCAAAACCAAACCCCGGTTTTGAAATAGCTCGACTTGTCTAATGTCATGGCAATATCGACAATCTTGGTTCTGATAATGTGAGGCAATGGTAACACTAAAAGTAATAAAAGGGTCATTTGTGCACAAAGAGTGCAGAACACTACTGTCATCTGAATACTCATGTTGTATACCTCTGTTTTGTTATAAGTTCCACAATTGTACTATCAATTGCCGTTGTTCTTTTGCTGTCAATTTTCAAACCTGGAACTCTAGTGAGTATCGAAAAATGGGTTTGTCCGGTATATAATCATGTCAAAACGCATATGCTTCTACTTCGAGGAGTTTAGGTGCTCGGGCAGCGGGTCACTGGCGGTGTGGTTAAGGTTGTAGGTTATGGAGAGACGCGGTTCTACGGTGTGGTTTCCGGTGGGAAATTTCATCGAATTTGGCTTGGTTTTCGAGTGGCAGTAGCTGGCCTATGGTGAAATTTTAAGTGCAACACATGAAATTACTTGGTAGCGTTACTGGGTGCTAGCGGTGTTCTACACAAATGGGTCACTATACTTGAGTGAGAAACGTCTACGCTGGTACTGAAAATAATTATATATTAGTTTCGTTGTATAGGAGTTTTAGTGACCACTAGTAGGAAAATTTTGCAGCCATTGGTTAATTGTCTGAAACTTGCACTGGCCGTGAGTTTCATCAATGCGATATTTCCAGGGTTGATTGGCTCTTTTTCGAAAACTGGGAGAGTTTCAGGTGTTGTCTTGTAGTAAATGTCGTATGTGCCTTGCACTTATAATCCTGTAACTTTCTTAGCATAGTTGAATGCTATGAAACTGAACATCGCCATGCAAAACACTATACCCCAGAACCACGCCAACCCGTTGTATTCTTGACCGGGAACCAAACAGTTCATCCCCCATAAACCTGTGACGACATTCAATGGAAGTACAATGGTACCCATAACTGTTAACTTCCCTAAAACATCATTAGTAGAATTATTGACTCTAGTCATGTCAATGTTTATTTGAGCAAGGTAGTTGGAGTGGAATCTCGCCAACAACTGTTCATGGTGATTTAATGCTTGTACCATAGTAACAATATGATCCTGGATATCTCCAAGATACATGGCAATTTCTGATCTACTCTTTGCATTGGCATTGTCCGCGAACCGTTTACTGAATGCACGTACAACATCTGCTTTTGTTCCTAACAACCGCAAGACAGACATAACTCTCTTTCTGCATTCACCAATTCTTCTCAACATATCACCTTGACGTTTCCATCTAATAACTTTAGAATCAGTTGACCTTGACGATGTAGATTTTGATGACGTCGAAAACGACCTTTTCGTGAAAGCTCTTGATTCCAAAATTCGATCGGTTGCATTGGCGATCCCGATATCTACAGTAGACTTGGATCTTGGACGTTTCACAAATAAATTCTCTTTTGGTGCCTTCTGTCGGTTCCTCAACATGAACCCTGTTTGTGATTGGTCTTCACTATCAGAATCGTCAGAGTCGTCGGAATCGGGATCCATGGATTGCATCTTGAAAAGTGCATCTTCAATAGAATTTACCTCGTCTTCAATTGATTCAATCATTGGAGCAAAGGAATCGGTAACATCATCAATTAGGGCATAGCTGATCCAATCAGGCGTAACCGTGATATGATCACGCAACAATCTTGCTCTTCTTCTTACATTGATTGGGTGTGGAGTCTGACTGAAATGGAACGTAATTACAGCCTCTTTGAAAACAATCATGTACATATTCAATGGAACCAATTCACCCGACCTAATCTTTCTGGTAATCGATTTAACACTCTGTGTATCCTTAGTTGGGTTGCCAATCGAGCGACGACGATTCTGTGAACCACTGTCTCTTCTTATCCAGGTGGATGGTTTCCACCAGGATCTTGCATTTTCTTGGTCGTATAATTCTTGCAACTTGAGGATCATTTTTTCTTTTTCTTTTGCTTGCTGTTTTCTTCTTTCATGAACAATGTCAAATGACGTAAAACATACAAAGTAATATGACTTGAATAATTCCACTTTTTCACGAGCTTCGCCCAAGAATATATCTTCTGTTGTCAATGGATGAATTCCGAAAGTTTTTGAAATTACCTTCATTTCATTTTCGGTTGGATCCAAGACATCCAACCAAAATGGAGTATAACTTTGTTCAATATCAGTTCCTGTTGCCGATGTGTTACCGTGATTTGAAGGAGGAACAAAATTTACTGTCGCTCCGCCTGGTTTGGAGTCCAAGTCAGTATTGGAGGTGGAGTTAGCATTATTTCTAAATGGAGCTAAACCATTTCCGATGGATACTGAGGATGGCGATTTAGACACTCCGACAGAATAGTATGATGGAGAAAATAACGACTGTAATCGTTCAATAGTTGTATCGCCTTCTTCGTCTGCTATCAATCCTGATATTGTAGGTGAATGAATAGTCTTATCCAAGTCTTCTCTGAAGTAAGTAAAACGAGGCGTAGGGTCTTTTTTGTTCTTCAAAATTGATGGAACATTCTCCCATGGTTGGATCGGCTGTGGTCTAACTCTAAGTGGTTCTGAATGTAACGATTCCACTTCATTGACCTGGATATTATTCAACAAAGGAGCATCATCCTGCTCTGAAATCGTGTCGTATGATTTCCGTGGTACAGGTGATTCCAATGATTGACTAGGGGACAGAATATTAGCAACATCGTTAGAATGTTTGGGTGAAAATGGCGATTGTACTCGAGAGGGAGGCTCCATGCGAATTTCTTGTAATTCTTGCAATTCTTCTCTGATGAATTCCTCCATCACTCTCAAATCTGGCCAGCCGGAAATGTCCTCTTTGTCTGGAGCAAAGACATCGTCTAAAGACGACGAGTCATCGGAGTGTTCAGATGGAGGATTCGACCCTCCAAATCCATACAGATTATTAGAAAAAACATCACTGGAATGATCATTAATCCTATCATTTGAGCTATCGAATGGATTATTCCATGTGCTTGGGTGTGTTATTTCAGGAATTTGTGACAATCTGTGCTGTTCTTGAGTGTATGCGTCCATGTCTAACGCAATTGATTTGGAGTTGGAGTACAAATTTTGCAAATTTTTGTTGGTAAGCGGGAAATCTGTTTGTCTTCTATCAATAACAGGAACATGACTGCTTCTTCTTCTTACTCTGGATGCGGTGGTGCCCAAGTTGGACAAATCAGTTTGATTTCTGTGATCAATGTACGACTCAAACTCAGGCTGGGTATCTTTAAAACTCGAAGTTGCACTTGCTGTTGGTGGCAGCGCATTTGTAATGTACGATGCTTCTGGAAATGGTCTTCTTTTGTTCTTTTTTCCCATCGTTTATTATAGGAACAACTTGCTTGGTTGGAAGAGCAATTTCTCGGGTTACAATATTAAAGTACGGCACATATCAATTTCTTTCGTCACTGATTCACCGCCATGTGGGCCCACAGTACGGCGGTGTCGACCGGGGACCACGGCGGTGTCGATCAGGACCACGGCGGTGTCGACCAGGGCCACGGCGAAGTCAGACTACTTGCTGCCGCCAAGAAAGTATACTTGCTAGCCATTTTATACAGTTTGCAGTCAACAAGTTATCTATTCCATCTAGACTGGACCCACGCCAAGTGCCGTGCAACGCTTTCGGTGAATATGGACGCACTAGACATGTAGGTTAAGCCAACTGCGTCTATTGTCTATGAGGTGGTGGTGATATTTCGGGAGCGCAAATGGCCCAAAGTGTCCATTTTTGGCTATTGTGCTTTTGTCCCGTTGGGGGTCTTTTGTATGAGTGGCCCTTTTCATTATTTATAAGAAATAATCACTATTGTCACCAACGTTAAGGGTTTGCACAGACATGACAGATTAAGTTATTTTGTGGTGTAACAATTGTGAACGCAAAACGTTCGCCAAAAATAATCCCAAGAGTGGTTTGAAGTATTATGTATGAACTACTTTAATTTTGGTAGATCTATTTTCTGATGCAAACCGGGTATGTAATTTCCACTTGCGTCGGTCTATCTTGGGTTTAATCTGCTCGTTTATGAATGTTCCGGCAACCAATCCAGATGTCCGATTGTCGGAATATTCCAGTGCATTGCCTTGCTTTGCATACTTGTATGCTTTAGCCCGAAAAGTACCAAGCCTCGGATTTATCGCACAATATTCCTACTCTGGTGTGATCCTAAACGAGTTGTAGTTTGCCTCCGTGGGGCTGTGGTGTTGTAGAGGAATCTTGACCAAAACCTGCTGTGTTCGCACCCAAAATTTCCATCAACATGGTCGTTCAATAAAATTACATTTGGCAACTTAATGTGGTTTTTTGATTTGTGATCAATCAATTGCATTGTAGATATGCTTGATCTAGTACATTCTATTCAGCTACACATGTATTTCTACCTATTTAGTCGGCTTCAGATTCATTAGATGCTCCGTCTGGTTGTTGACTTTCGTTCTTTGCATCTTGCTCAGATACCTCACTTTTTATTGATTTCAACTTCTTGACCAGGTCGATGTCATTGTTCAAGTCATCTAGAGCTTCTTGGACCTTGCTAGCGTTGCCAATTAACTTCTGCCAAAGATCTTCCGTCAACGAAATACCTTTTTTCCCGGGTTTCTTCTCTCCAGTTTTCTTGTCAACGTAAAATTCCCGTATATCGACAATATTGATGCCATTGAACTTTTTGATCGTTACTAGCTTCTTTCCGTCCAACTCAATGGTTACCTCCTTAGATTTTTCAGCAGGATCAGTAATGTTCCGTTTGTATGCCATTTTTGTATTATTGTTGGTTACGTTCTTAAATTCCTCCCTAAATTGTTCCTTACTATCTACAACTGGTGCCATATACACAATATCTGGAAAATATTGAGGTATATTTCATTACGTGATTTTAGTTCAAGCGTAAGGTTTCTTGACATTCACAAATTTCCTATCTAATCATATATTGTCGTTTCTCTATTTTTGATATACTTACTTCTATATTAAGTGGCTAAATATCTATTCCACTTTGTCTAATTTACTCTTTATATATACCACTTGGCCATGTTTCATTCATATGATTGCCTAATTCTTTCTGAACTTTTGTAACGTGTATTTCATCCTGATCGTTGATACCTTTTGCGTTGGTTTTAACCTGGTTGTAGGCAGATATAGCTACTTTCAACTCATCCACATTGGATACACCCAATACAACTGACGTCTTTTTGTTCCATTGTAAATTTTGTGGGTTTGGTTGGTCAATTGTAGAGAATAACCAGTTTTTAATGGCATATCTGGTGGACAAATCTGCCAATTCAATGTTATCGTTCTGTAATAAATCGGCCCCGATTTCGTCTACTTTATTGATTAGCTTTTTGTCAGCTGGATGGAACGAATGTGTCGTGCTCGATCTGAGCAATGACATGCTCAAAATCGACCCGTTCAAAAGCTTCTTAATCTTACATTCTTTGAAGAAACGATCGTAGTACTCAAACAAAATCGTGTTCTGAATACACCCATTGGAGTAGGATAAAATTGCATCTAATGGACCGATGTCCCCAGTAGCACATTGAAACGCAATCTCATACAATAACTTCACTGGGTATCCAGAAATCCCAAAATTTCGGATAACATTTTCCTGTTTTAACAACTTTAATTCACGTAAAGCTTCGAAAATCTGCTGTGGTTCTACGAATTCAATATCGTGCATGTACACGAGATCTAAGTACTCTACACCAAGTCTTTTCAATGATCTTTGCACTGATTTTCTCACGCTTTCCCTTGAGTAATCAAATTCATCTAACCGAATTCTTCCTGCCTTAGTACAAATATAATACTGGTTTCTGGGATACTTTATCTCAGAAAGTGCTTTACCAAGTAACTCTTCTGATGGCCCGTAATATGGTGACGTGTCTATGGCATTCAATCCCAATTCAAATGCGGTTTCAACAATCTCTTTGACCGGCAATGCCTGAGGATTTGATGAATATTGATGGTTGAAGACTGCTCCACCAATGAAAATCGGTGGGAGATTTTCAATCAAATATGGCTGTTTCACTTCTGGGTCACGAATACGTTCCATACTTACTAGCCTTATAAAATTATATCTGACAAGAAATGCTCATCGCACTGTGGACTTTGTACACAAGTCTGCGCATTAGTACCACGCTCTTTCCCGCCACAGCATTTCAGAAAGTGTTTGGACCCAAGTACATGCAGCTCAGAGGATGTTCTTATCAGTCCATCGCGATGCCTCTACATATACACTATTAGTTACAATTCATGTTTACTAAATTATAAATTACATCCCAACCAATAGTCAATTATAGTACAATTTATAGTATTCGTAGAGCCACTTCCGCGTGTTTAGAAAACGTCTTCACCTTCTACCAAATAGTTTCCAGGCACCAATCCTACTAACCCTTCACAATCACCACAGTTTGCAGCCAATTCACACACATACCAATTGTCTTCCTGGCGGTTGATAATGTACATATTCCATCCTTTCTTCATATATAGCTCACCTTCGTGCTGAGGTTTGTATGTGTATCTAGCTTTTGCTTTTCCAACATAATTGTGCTTAGAAATAGGTGTGATTCTGGAATTCATCATTATGGAGTTGAGGTCAGTATATGACTTTGTTGGTGATTTGGAAATGGTCCGTTTGTGTTTAACAAAACTGGAAAAAGCCAGGTCTATCATACTTTTTCTTCTTGATTCGGTCTTTTTCGATTCTACTGGCTGCAAGGACTCTATTATCATACTTTGTGGTCGTGAATAGTATCGTGTAGCAACTTCATTGCTGTCATTGACAAAATCGGATGTTGGGAGTTTGTTGTGGGAAAACGAATCTTGAATATTGTCGTGAATTTGGACTGTTGCGTCGCTTTGTCTCTGGTTTTGTTCTCTTTGTCGACGGACTGATCTTCTGAACAGACTCACATCTCCGTCACCACCGCTATTCAAATCTTCCAATGCTTTTGCAATGAAATCCACCGAAAAGTCTTTTTTAATGTCTACTTTAGGTTCCAAATTTGGGATTTCTGTTTGTCTTATTATTGGTAACTCCTTTGTTTGACGGTTGATCTTGTCTTGTACAATATTCAATTCTTTTTCGCCTCGTCTTGGTGAGTTCCAATGACGGCCTGCTGAGGACGAGGTATAGTTTGTATCATCAGAGTACTTTGAGGAGCTAGTAGAATTGCCGAACTTCTTTGATTCGTCAAAAACATCTGTTTCGTGGGAGTCGGTTGATCTTATATCCTCGGGAACTTTTCTTGCTACTTTGATTGTTGGCTGTGAATAAGATACTGATGGTAATGGCTTCTCGGCAATATTGGCAGAATGAGGATGAGGCTGTGATGGAGTTTTTGGAATTGAAATCGCATCTTTCTGAATTTTTTTTGCGTTGGACTCAACTGCATCTTTGTAGGAATAGTTTCTGGTTAAAATTGAAGTAGAATCGGGCAACTGGAAGTTGGCCAAAGTGAATTCGTCCGTATGGTTGGATTCGTCTACTCCATCCATAAATTCCAAATACTCAGGAGATTTATAAATCTTATTTCCTGTTCCATATGTAAGTGCAAAGGCTTGCAAATCTTGTGGAGGGTTTATTTTTGCAAACCATGTTCTAATGGCATCAGAGGATTTGTCGTTGTCCACACACAACGTGGCAATGTTATTGCAGAAATGGAAGCAATTAACTTTGATACTCTGGACTTTTTCAATTTCCAACTGATAAATGTCTTTCAAGGCAATGGCCCAGTCTCGTGTGAAGATATCGTTGATCTCTTTATAGGCTGCCAAGCTGATTTGATACTCCTTTCTATATTTCGTTGCTTCACTCGATAATTTTGCTGCCTTGCTTTGATGTCTTTCTAACTCTTTTCCCCAAGTTGTCTGAGTCAAGAGATGATTCTGTTTCAATGCACCACAGCTCTGTTGATAACTTTCCTTGCATTGGTTCAATTGCGAAGCTAACTGGACTTTTTTCGAATGTAACTTGTTAATGTGGTTCATAATTTTCGAGCTCTTTGCTTTGTATGTGTTGTAGAACGTTTTCAATCCTTCGTAATTTATCGTTTCGAGGTTTCTAATAAACTTGGTATTATTTTCGATAATCTCATCGTTTCCACGATCCAACCGGTCGAGGCCCAATTTCAAAGTTCCTATCTCATTAAAACTGAAAGCGGATCCGTTTAATTTACCCAAACGTTTACAATAATCCTTTTCAATTGCAATTCTCGTGTTATAGTAGTTTAATAAGTCAACTAAGGTATCAAGTGAATCGTTGACTTTCTGATTCACAACTTGCACTCCTTGGAATTGTGAATCCCAAAAATTGTTTATGAATGTTGGCTCTTCCACCATTTTTGTGTACAAAGAAGAAATAATCGTTTCTTCGGCTCAGTTTTACCTTTAATCTATCATCCATCGATCGTAATTTGTTGTTTATTCTTTACCTAATTGGGATGGTTGCAAAATTTAGGTTGTATGCCGGATTTTCTTTCCACTTTTGAAGCTTTCCCCAGAAGTCCACTAGGTTACATATTCTTTAACTACATTGATATTTTTGAGGTATACATTGTTGGAACTTCGTATCAACAGTTTCTATAATTCTGCTAATTTGCCGTTGAAAATAATATCAATGGTAAAATACACGCAAACTGGTATGACATAGGTTACCTCTTGTCAAGCACAGTATTTTCCCATAAACAAAACAAAAGACCAGTGAGACCAATATATCTACTTTACTGGAGTTGGTTATACTATAACGTTTTATTGAAGCATCATGTTATGAAAATTGCATATCGCTTGCTCAAAATGGCCCTCGCGGCTGATTCCGACACCCCAAATACTACCCTCAATACAGTCCATCAGCACTCGAAAGTACAAACTCTACAAGCTCCTATACCACGTATCTTGACGAACACGTCAACTCGTTCTCCATCGTAACAGACCACCATTGCACCGGTTAGATTCATTCCCCTCTTGACCGCATAACTGGTTGGTTTCCCGGTCCGAAAATCAGTAATTTTTTTGTCATCCGTACCACCTTTACCGATCAATGGCTCCTTTCCTTTGCTTTTTTCGCCCAAATGAGGCTTTGTTTCACTCTCCCGAGCTTTCTTCATATCTTCACCACACAAAAATCTCGCATCGAGCAATCCCAGGTCACGTGATATATCACTTTAACAATACCATCATATATTTGGATAGAGATACCATAAAATTGCCACTCTTTGGTGTTGTTAATCATTATTGTACTTGTTAATACCTACCATACCATTTTTCCGGTTATCCTACGCTTCCATCAACAATTTTTGTTAGCATTCCTTCTTATCTATGGCACGTGATCCCGGGCCGGCATCTATGAACAGTTTGCTATCTCAAAAAAATCAAACGGCTATATATATTGTGAGAAAGCCCTGCGAAATCCGATATTACTCACAGACATGACGGCTAAAGAAAAACTACAGACGGTGAAAAACACACGTGTGTACAAAGTAGTCAAATGGGTGTTTGATTTTTTAGTGGAGCAATGGTTTTTCTGCTTCCTCGGTATCTTCATTGGATTAGCTTATAGATTTCCAGAATTTGCGAAGCTGCATGGGACGATCAGAGCACAATATAGTATCGGTTATGGTGCTGTAGCAGTTATTTTCTTGGTCAGTGGAATGTCCATGTCGTCGAAAGATTTATTGAAGAACCTGTTGAACTGGCGAGCACATTTCATTGTGTTAACGTCATCATTCTTGATTACTAGTTCTATTATCTATGGGATTGCATGTGGGATCAAGGCATCGAACAATCCTCAGTTTGATGATTGGATGATGGTGGGGTTGATTGTGACACATGCATGTCCTACAACTGTTAGTTCCAATGTGGTCATGACCAAAAAAGCTGACGGTAACGATATTTTAACTTTGTGTGAGGTTTTCATTGGTAACTTGCTCGGTGCATTTATTACGCCCGCGCTCTTGCAGATGTACATGACGGGGACGTGGGAGTTCGGTAATCCGCAACATCAGGGTGGTACAACCGAGAGTATTCAGTCATTGTATGGTGAAACAATGAAAGAATTGGGTTGTTCTGTATTTGTACCGCTTTTTGTTGGTCAAGTGTTGCAGAATGTCTTTCCAAAACAAACTAAATGGGTGTTGACCACCTTCAGATTGAGCAAAGTTGGATCGTTTATGTTGATTTTAATCATGTGGCAATCATTCTCAACTGCGTTTGCACAAAGAGCGTTTGAATCGGTAAGTCACGTTTCCATTGTTTTCTTGGTTTTGTTTAACATTGGAATCTATTTATTTTTCACTGCATTGTGTTTGGCATACTGTAGGCCAATTTGGATTAAGAAATTGTTTCCCACAGAACCAACGAGTGAATCGTCCAAGATCTACAAATGGGGACACTGGTTGTTAACCCCGTTCTACTGGAACAGAAGAGATACAGTGGCGATTTTGTTATGTGGTCCTGCCAAGACTGCTGCTTTGGGTGTGTCATTGATCTCTTCCCAATACGGTTCATCTAACCCGAATTTAGGAATCATCCTTGTTCCGTTGGTGCTTTACCAAGCGGAACAAGTTATGACTGCACAGATCTTAGTAAATTTTATGAAAAAATGGATCCATCTGGAAGATAAAAAACCTGATGATGAGGAAACTACGGTTGAAAGTGCTTATGAGTCAAATAAAGATGATCAAGTAGACGAAGTACAAGTACAATCCGGGGCCGAAAGTGTGTCAGGCAAAAAATCTGAGGTCGATGTAGGACAAAATAGCAATGACTACTCAATGACAACCAGTGACGAAGTCAGAAGCTAGATCGTATCGAAATTCATTTGCATAACCAGCCAATTCAAATGGCTGATATTTATTTCATACATGTATAATAGACAAGAACATACAATGTTTCCACCTACATTTACAAACCTTATACAGTAGTACACAGTCCAATTAAAATACTTCAGAGTGACAATAAATATCAGGAGCATATCTCGGTCTCTTATTTTTGATGCATTCGTGTTTGATCAAATTGACAAACAGTTGTGGGCCACAACTGCTTACTGACAACGCTTTAAGTTCTTTATCTGTTAATTTCAATGCTTCTTCCTCTATTATGTAAGCAAGATCGGGACGTCTGTAACTGAATTGGATCGAACAATCATCGAGTAAAGATACGGAAGACTCCTCAGAAGTCCATTTATCAAAGACATCAATACTTTCGGACTTCTTGCATGAAGAATCGAGTCCATCCATTAACCCATCGCTACTCGTATTTTCAATTGAGCTATTACCATTGTCAATTTGTTCAGATGATTCTTGAGTAACATAAACCTCAAATGCAATAGTTCCATCTTTAATATAGGGGAGAAGTTCTCGTAAGATGTGTTTGTACCAAAGTATATTGCTCTTCTTTCTGACTACCCAAACGAATCTTATAGAGACATTTTGAGGTCTATGGAGGAAATCTTCAATAGAATTCCGATGTTTTATTTCTTGAACTAAGTCTAACACAAGGGGGAGGGTATATGAAGCACCAGCACCAGCAGATAAGAACAAAGATGTATCAAACGATATTAATGGCTGGTGCTTTCCACCCGCTGGACCAGCGATAGAAGCTTTCAATTGAAGAGTTCCTTCTGGGTCTTCTTCCTTTATTTGTTGCAACTTTTTAAATAGTTTCTTAGTAAACCCATTCTGTTTTCTAATCACCAAAACGATATTACCAGATTCTGGTAAACTGGAAATTGTAAAAGGGTGATATTGGAATTTGCTGACTTTCCAAACGTTCAAATACACATGTTGACCTGGTTTCCAGGTATATACTTTGGGTAAAAAAGTGGTCCACCAAGGCTGTTCAGTAACCTTCATTGGGTAGGTGACAAGCAAAGTATCGTCATCCAAAATCTCAAAATCGGACATTCCCCTAGTTGGCGAGAATCTTTTATGAATAAAGGTAATAACCCTACCAACGATTTTGTCAACAACAAGGGAATGAACTGCAATCAAAACGACAGCTCTGTTAGCGTGGTTATGGAAAAATGCCAAAAGAAGCATAATGAAATTGAATACTCTATGTTGGGCTAAAAAGAAATCAAATGCCCAGCTCCTAATGAAACGTAAACTTCCCCAAGTTAAAAAGAACATACAAGCGTATGAAATCATCCCAAAGATTTGTGGAGGAATTTCGATCATAATAAGGAAGTTCATACTTAACCAATAGTAGAGACATATGATCATATGAGCAGTGAGCAACACCCACATAAGTCTACCTAACCACTTGTGTAAAAAAGTAACTCTATCGTGCTGCAATCCAGAAACAGCAGCAACCAAGTCACTCTTCATAATACAAAGAAATAATGGGATCAAGTTACCGACAGCAACTCTCCCAATACGTTTTCCAATAATGTAATAATGAGGTTCGTAGTCAATATCTTCAGTTTCAAGAAAACAAAAAGCTACTGCGAGTCCGATATAACAAACACCCAATAACAAAATACTAGGCTGAAAATACCACTTTCCCCATCTTGTATTCAAGCAGCAACAACCTGTGGCTCTGTCCCAAAGGCTCAAAAATTTAAAATAGGGGGAAAATTTTAACGATGCTGACCTTCTAGATCTTAAAAATCCTGGTAACCAGTGGAAAAAAATTCCATGGCCGATTAAGACCAGAATAGCAACAACAAACATTAACCACTCATACTTATTGTTCCTCTGCTTCTCTACGAAGTAAATTTGGTCGTAGGAAATTGCCATGATCAAAATTTACAAATAAAATAGGGCAAATTTGAGGTAAAAACCGATCTAGTATTTCAGGGAATTCAGTGTAGTATTTTAATGAGAATCAAGAATGCGCAGTAAATGAAACCAGTAGTGTCAAAGGAAAAATTGGCACCAAGCCTTGAAGTGAAATCTAGGAATCTGTAGAACTAGACGACCTATACTGTGAATGAGAATTATTAAGAACTCATGTACGTACTGGCATGAGCCCAGAAATTTTATGGAGTTATCGGTGAATTCAAGCCAAACGTTGATTGATGAAATTGCGAGTCCTGGATCCGGCGGATTTTTAACATGATTTCAAGTATGTAGCCTGCCAAGATCGAAAAGATAAAATTTTATCTATTGCATCAGTGGACCAAAAATTATCTGATAAAAATATTGCGCACCAAGTAAAAAAATTTTACCGTACATGCATAATGTGAAATAAGAATTTTGTTGTAAGAATGAATTACGTTCACGCCTCCGCACAAAACCACCTCGTATACAGCTTATTGGCTCAAAATAAAATATACTAATAGGTGTTGCGGTTATGCTACCCTTGAAGTTTCATTGTAAATATTTCGTATTAGTTCACATTAAATCAGATGTATCCAGCGTTCTTCTCACCAGTTTTGTTCTTCTACTAGAATGCCTTTACTTCGGCTATTCCCATTTTTGCGATCAAATCAAGCAATTATACATACTGTTTGATGTCATACCACTTGGCAAATATAGATATTCAGGATTCCGAAAACCCGCCAGTTTCGAAGCCGTTGAACTATTGGGTATAAAATTATTTTTTTTTTCTTTTCAATTGCCGAACATTATTTTATTTCAACTTCCACCTGTTTTAGCAAATACAGGTATATGGTGTAAATGTGCAATTTTTCTAATTCTGGCACAACTGCAATGTTTTCGCTCTTTGTTTGTTCCGGATTGAATGATATTTGTAAATATTTTTTAATTGATGAAAAAGATAATTCTTGTACTTCGTTCTCTCCACTATAAGTACCCTAAATATTCACCATTAGTTGTTTCTTAATATCAATCATCCACTAATAATTTACTTTATCTCACTATGAAGACTACTTTCGTTTTAAATTCTGCTGTCTTAGCCTCTGTTGCCTTAGCTGTTGACTATGGTACCTACCCTCAAGTACCAAAATCTTACACCATCAACGGTTTTGCTGATCCAGTTTACGACAACTTACCATCTTGTGCTAAGAGTTGTGTTACTATGAAAAACCCAACCGTTTGTCCAGATTTCGACTCAGGATGTTTCTGTGTTATGCCAAACTGGAACGGTTTAGTTGCTTCTTGTTTAGTTGACTCCTGTAATGGAGGTGATGTTAAGCAAGCTTCTGAAGTCATTGTTTCCATGTGTAACCGTGTCGGTGCTAACACTTGGGCTCTTCCACCAGCTCTTTCTACTTCCATCTCGAGTGCCATTAACGTTAAAGATGTTGAAGCCACCACTACTCCAGATGCTACTTCTTCAGCTGAGGCCACCACCACCCCAGCTGCTGAATCCTCTGCCCCAGCTACTACTCCAGTTACTTCTGCTGCTCCATCTACAGAAGAAACTTCTGCTCCAGTCACTTCCGCTGCTGGCTCTTCTGCTCCAGTCACTTCCGCTGCTTCTTCTGCTCCAGTTTCATCAGCTGAAAAATCTGAAGCTTCCTCTGCTGCTAACTCTTCTGCTGCTGGTAACTCATCTTCTGGTCAAGCCTCCGCTACTTCCCACTCTGTTGAACAATCCAACAATGCCGCCAAGACCGCTATTGGTGCCATTGGTTTCGTTGCTGCTTTGCCTTTATTAATTTAATTTGAGTTATCTAATTTAGTTTCATAGATTGGATATATTTGTTTTTATGTGATAATGTTTACAAATAAACCAAGCTATAATGTAACGTTTGTATTTATTTGAACACGACTTTCCATTTACAACCCTCAAATTTTGTAGACTGCACTCTGCATATAATTCAAATTTGGGGTTGGGATTGTTTGTCTCTTGTGGTGGGATTTTACACAATGTAGAGTGCATTACCGATTCGGCTTTGTACGTCCAGGTAACAAAAGGCGCTATTTTTACTTCATACACATGCTAATTGGTGAACTTAAAAATGAAGACTATAGGCATTGTTTCCATGCTCTTGTTGCTTTGTTATGCAACTTTCACAAGTATAACAAAGGTAGAAAATGAGGCTACCAGATATGTAAAATAGATTGTTGTCACCTAAAGTGCGCAAATCTAACATTGCGGAATCCTACTACATGACGCAGTTTTCTCTACTCTTACGTTTTACAAGCAGGATACGTTAGTTTTGCTTAAAGTTATAACTAGCAAAGTATTCTTTGGTTTATGCTTTCTTTTAAATCTTTTGTTATTGAAGTTAGATTGGTTACTTCATTATTTTGTCTTACATTAGCAGAAGTATAATGCAGCTTCATAGTAGTTATTGTGTTTGATTTACGTTCTTTTTTGGACCCTGCATGTGCCATTCCATGTTCCCCTTTTTCACTCAA
Organism: Suzukiozyma palmioleophila; assembly: GCA_030560805.1. Classification (NCBI taxonomy): domain Eukaryota; kingdom Fungi; phylum Ascomycota; class Pichiomycetes; order Serinales; family Debaryomycetaceae; genus Suzukiozyma; species Suzukiozyma palmioleophila. The sequence goes on from JAKTVY010000004.1 coordinate 724,280, forward strand.
ATCGTAAAGCGTGGAAATGAAAGTTGAGTTTTCTGATTTGAGTTGTACACAAGCTAGTTTCAGCTTGAGCGAAACTAAAGATATTGTTCATTTGAGTCAACCTCTTCCTGCTGCGGCGTGTTCTTGTATTTTCCCTAAACAAAATGGCTTTCGTTGTTTAGCTGTAGCTAGATACCAATGTCAATAGGTTTCCTACTGTTCTGAAATTAATTGCAACAAATAGCAATACCACAAGAAATTATGTTTTTGTGTTCATTTAAATCGACCCAGTGTTGGGCAAAAAGTTCCAAGGGATTGACTTGAAATTGCTATATAATTAGTTAGTATGAATGAAAACCTGTAGGTCTATTAATTAAGAAACTATCAAGTTTCCTTTCCACTCGGTTGTTCTTTAGTTTGTATTTAATGTGTTTTTCTATTCCTCAGAACTTATTTTCATTAGCAATAAAAAAAATAATTTCAGCATTGTGACTAGTCATTAACTCATCTTATATCCTCCTTTGTTGGTGGTATATTCGATAACAGCATATGAAGAGTTAAACTTGTCAATTAAACTGTGTTCTCTACGGTTTTGTCTTTTTTTGGGTTTTCATTTTATTTCTTTTGCTTTCCCGCAAATCCAATTTGGGCTATACTGGATCAGGGAGATGGTGACTATATACTCTGTAATCTTGTTAAAAGATTAACTCAACAACCTCGGTCTGTTGTAAAATGTCGTACCAATTTTGCAATTGTTGCGTCAAACAAACTCACTGATTTGTCTGCTTACACTAGTCGCACACGGTATGTTAACAATGGACATTTTTAAGTTTTTTTTATATCTGTTCTTAATGTGACCTTCATAATGTTCCAAATTAAGTTGGGTAGTTTGAAGACTCCCAAGTGAGTGCTTTTTAAAATGGTCTTTATTGAAGAACTATTACATAGAATTCAGGTGGTTTCCTCAAGTTATTCCTCATGTAAAGTTTCAATTCAGGGTTGTTATTTACTCGAGCTAAATCAAACCCGATCAGGATGATATAGAAGCAATTTCGTCAAGTTTGGCATTTGGCAGGCAAGGGATCATATTTGTTGCCAAAATGATTTCTGTCCAGAAGGGGTAGAGAATAATTCATATATTACATGTAGTACAGTTTCCGTGGCTTTCTTTACAACTTGATTAGAATTTGAAAATAGAATTACCTATCGAGAGGCTTGTTACTTGCATCTCGAACATATTATAAAAAAAAGGCATCCGGGTTTTGAATCCAGTCGTCAATTGGTTCCCTAGTTTTTTTTTAAATATAGTACGTAGAGAACCAGTACTTCGAATATGGGTTCTCTTATGCGAGAGTAGATCGCGATAGGAAAACTTCTTTAATACATTTCTTTTTCACTTTTTCCTGCAGCATAGGTGGTAAATTGGTTCTCTTTAAGGGGTATGTCATGTGTCTATATTAATAGATTGAGACAATTTGACTGCTGGAATTAATTTCCTTGGCTCTATTGGTTAAATTGAAACTGTATTTACCTCTTAACATCCAATATCCCAAAATGTAACAAAATACACCTACGTACACAGCAGGAATGTAGTTCATTGAACTACCTTCAACTGGCATCGAAAATGGAAAACTAAAGAATATCAAACAGAACAATATCCAGATCAAAGATAGGAAGTTGCAAATATAACCAAAATTTCCACACCAAAATGTTCCATGGACAATATTATTTCTACCTTTCAATAATAAACATATAATTGGAATGGAATACGACAAAAACAATAACACAATACAAGCCGAAATAATCGCATTAAATGCAGTAGATGATGCCATGTATATACATCCTATGATTGCTACGCAAAAATTTGACAATAAATGAGCATTCAATGGAACTTTCAAAATTGGATGAATCCGAGATAAAAACCTGGAACCTGGAATACCATTGTCTCTTGCAAATGACCAACAATTTCTAGCCAGCCAAGTGTTTGCTGCAATGTTACATAAGAACCCGCAACTAATCATAAGAGCTGTCATACACGATGCGCCCACAGTGCTATTTGTCAGTTGATAAAAAATTTCCATAATAGGGTACAAGGAATTCACGACACTATCGGTATCTCTAATGCAGAAAAACATGGCAATAGAGTAGCTTAGAGCGGTTACAAATCCTAAAACGATAGTACCCATTATACATCTTGGAATTACGACGGCTGGATTTTTCAACTCTTCAGCCATGTGTGATGCAGAGTCAAGACCAACAAATGCCCAAGATGGATTTATTAATCCCACAATAAATGAAATGCTAGATAAGTTCCAACCAGTAGAGTTTCTGAATTCATTAAAAACAAATGAAGCTGATTGATAATTACCTCGAGAACATATCAAGCAAATGAGAAAGGTAGCAAGGAAAGTTAATAATGAGATAATTAATGCTATTGTGGAGATGGTTGATAGTGGCCTTTCCCATATGTTGAATAACGATACAGTTGCATTGAATAATTCATGAGTAAGAAAAACATGCCATTTTTTGAACTCGTAATCGGGATTGTTCAACCCATATACTGCAACAATAGATATGGAAGCACTTAATGTTATAGAGGCACATGTGAAAACTGATCCTAACCAACACAAATTACCAGTAACATACCCTAAAAAGTTCTTATATTTATTAGGAGCCAATTGTACAGTCCAGTAGTATTGACCTCCAGAATTTGGATATGCAGAAATCAATTCACTTAATGATATCCCAATATTAAAATTAAAAAATCCAACAATAATAAGGCCATATATGATCAATAATGGACCACCACTACCAATTCCGGTTGCCAAAGAAGAGGAAATGCCTAGCCAAGAATTTGTCAAGCCAAAACTCACGCCTAGTACGGATAGGAATGAAAAATTCCTCAATAACTCAGGCTTATACCCTTGCTTTATCAATTCGTTATCATCGACTTCAATGCTACTTTCGTATTCTTTCCCTTTAATTTCGAATGAACTTTCCGAATTAAACATGGCGATAATTTGAAATACTTCTGTAGAATTGTCTTCAATTTAGTAATTAATAGAGTCGAATAATATCAAGAAAATTTATGCTTATTTATATAATTAATTCTATCGGTTGCAACTCAGAATTCTGCAAATTTTGGTTGGGATAGTTAATATTTTCAAAACAGATTATTTTTTTCTTGTAAGTGACTCAATTGACTCAATTGACTCAATGAATCATATGACTCGTAGAGCTTAATATCGTTTGGAAAGAGTGTTGGAGAGTTCTTAACAGAGAAATCACTCTACAGTAAACAAACAGAAAATTCGACATTTTTGATTTATAGGAAATATATTATTCTAAGTACAAACACAGAGTTTCAACCAGATTTTCAAGTTATTTTTCATTTAGTATATTTTTAAATAAGCTTTAATTAGATTAAAGGTAGAATATAAACAAAACAAAAGGATTGATAACCGAATTATTAACGGTTTCTGATTTTTATTAGCCCATTTATTTAAGTAATCAAATTGCTTAAAGGTGGAATTAAATTACAAAGCTCCTCTATATTGCAGGATTCAATTCTCTTATCAATTTTTGGTATCTGGGCAATGACCTTAATTCCCGTTAATTTTTCAATAGTTTCAGCATTATCTGGGTTTAATTCACCATTCAATATGATACCAATGCATATCAATTTTTTTTTCGCTAAGTATTCTACGCTTAGCAAAGTGTGATTTAAAGTTCCTAGTCCGCTTCTACTGACCAAGATAACGGGTGCATTTAGTTCACAAATCAAGTCGCTCATCATTGTTGATTCATTTATTGGAACACACAATCCACCAGCACCTTCAATTATTAAAGTTTCCTTTGCATCATTGAATTCTTCAGGTAAACAAATATCCTTAATTTCAATTCTTTCAATATTCTCTTTAACTCCTGCCCTCCATGGTGACAATGGTTTTAATAACTCTATGGACGGTTTCATGAAGTATTCATTGGGTAACAATGTAAGTCCTTGTACCACTTTGGTGTCGCCGGGATCCGATTCAAGGCCTGTCTGGATTGGTTTCCAGTATTTTGCTTTCCATGCTTTTACTAAGAGCGATGAGACAATTGTCTTACCAATGTCCGTATCAGTGCCTGTAACAAATACTTTCATTGAAGATTATCGACAATTACAAAATATAAATTAGTTGATTAACCAGAAGCTCGTCCGCCTGGAAATATTGTTGAATTTTACTATTTCAACATTCAATAGTTGGGTAGGAAAAGCCGCTAAATTTTTTTGTTTGTGACTCTGAGTCATCCCTTGAGTCATCCCTTGAATCAGAATTTCAAAAAATTTTGCAGCCTTGATGCTTAAGCGGCAATATCCAACATTTGAAGAATTAACGAGATAAAAACTTTCTTCTTGTTTTCTTTTGTTTAAATGGAGAAAGATTAAAAACTTCAGGTTTAGTCATGGATATTATTACTGAAGATGATTTAACTTTTGATCGCAAACATATCTGGCATCCCTATACTTCCACAATCAAGCCCCAACCATGTTATCCAATAGTCTCAGCTTCTGGTAGTAAACTAAAACTTGCTGATGGGAGAGAGCTTGTAGACGGTATGTCTTCGTGGTGGTGTGCGATTCATGGATATAATCATCCAGAGCTCAACCAAGCAGCGGAAAAACAGTTAAAACAAATGTCTCATGTTATGTTTGGGGGTATTACTCACAAGCCTGCCATAGAGCTTTGTAAGAAGTTAGTACTGATCACCCATGAGAATTTAACAAAGGTATTTTTGGCTGATTCTGGTTCAGTTGCAATTGAAATTTCACTCAAAATGGCATTTCAGTATTGGCATTCGCTTGGGATCAAAACTAAAAGAAGATTTATTACATTTAATCGTGGCTACCACGGTGATACTTTCGGAGCTATGAGTGTTGGTGATCCTCATAATGGGATGCATTCGTTGTATTCAGATTTTTTACCACAAAACATTTTCGTAGGGGAAGCAACAATTGGGTTCTACGACGAATGGACAGATGGTAATAAGGAAATGCTCGAATTAGAAAGGACTTTAATAGAATGCCATGAAACAATAGCGGCTTTTATTATCGAGCCAATTGTGCAAGGGGCAGGAGGTATGAGATTCTACAATCGAAAATATTTGTCTAAAATCAGGGAACTTTGCGATAAATATAATATTCTATTAATATTAGATGAAATAGCAGTTGGTTTTGGACGAACGGGAAAACTTTTCGCTTATGAACATGCTGGTGTATGTCCAGATATTATGTGTATTGGAAAACTGTTGACTGGAGGCTATTTGACAATGTCCGGAGTATTGACGACAAGTAAGGTTGCAACTACCGTAAGTGATGGAGAGCCAAAATGCTTTATGCATGGTCCAACCTTCATGGCAAACCCTTTGGCATGTTCGATTGCACTTAAAAGTATAGAGATTATTGAACGTGGCAATTGGAAGGAGCAAGTGCTGAATATTGAAATGCAAATGAAGACCGAATTATTGGACGATAATGATCTTCAATCGTCAGAAAAAGTTACAGACATACGGGTACTTGGGGCTATAGGAGTAGTTGAGTTGAAGGAAAACGTATCACTACAAGAGATACAAAAGTGTTTTGTAGATCGTGGTGTATGGGTTAGGCCATTTGGTAAACTTATTTACGTTATGCCTCCATATACCATTTCTTCTGATGAATTGAGCATGGTTACAAATGCAATAAAAGATATAATTTTAAAAGAAATTTAGCAGAATATTTAGATATTTACTCATTTAGTTTGGTAGAAAAAATAAAAATCCCATTATATGCTTGTTTTATTTTTGAAATTTAACTCAAATACCTCCGTAAGTTGTCTGATGAAACGGTGTCAGATTGGGTACGCTATTTTACAACTTACGGAGGTATTTGAGTTGATCTTTAAAAAAAATCAAAATTAAAATTATGAATATAAAACAATATGGTGGGTTTTAAATTTATTTTCCCTCCCAAACTAAATGAGTATATAGATAGTTATATACTCTAAGTACATAAAGCAATAAATGCATTTTAGTTAAAAAAAAAAAAAAGTTGTAAAATAGCGAACCCAATTCGACACCGTTTCGTCAGACAAATCAATTGATTCATCTGATTGGGCCAGTCGTAGGCTGTATATTCTGTAACAACAATGGAGGTATTGGTTCATTTTTAAATGACGTATATCCGTTTGTTTAAGTTGATTGTCATGATATTCCAAATCAAGTTGGTCCCATATTTTTTCTATAATTCTGCAGACCACAAGTAAGTGGTATGTAAAATCTACTTTGTATATTTCTTTGTGGCACAAGAGACAACGAGCTCGGTCAAGAGTTCTGTTTTTTTATTTTTCTTCAGTAGAAATTTTTTTTTTTTTAACAAAATCATGTGATTCAACATCTGGTGTATCTTGGCACCCCCTACATGTAGACCCCCACCTCGCACAAAGTGTATCATTGTCCGTGATAGTTTAGTGGCTAGAATTACCGTTTGTCGCATGGTAGACCGGGGTTCAATTCCCCGTCGCGGAGTTTTTTTTGAATTGAAATCATAGCACTTCGTTGGTACTTTTGTTTATATTGTAGGATATTCATAGGTTTGGCTGAAGTGGATTTTTAATATGAAGTACTGAGAATTGGATAGGTACGTTGATCCTTCGATCAAAATATCGTACTCTCTTTTTTTTCATTTTTTCACAAAAATATTAGAACAGTTAATAGAAAATAAGAAAAGTGAAAAATCTCAGTTATACCAATAATTCTTTAAATCATTTACGAATATTGTTCAATACAAAGTCAAATTAGAGTCTGGTTAAATTTGCTTCGAAGTTTGCGCTATAGATCTAACTTCGATTATTTGTAGATGACATTAGATATTGAGTAGTGATTTTATCTGTTCACTCTCAGGTTCGATTCCGATAATCCACTATGTCTACTATATGCAACGCCAACTCACAATATTTAGATAAAATGGGGAGGAGAATGTGATCATTTGCTGAAGGGTATCTATGAATTAAAAATTATTTACAACGTTTCCTTCCAATTCAAGGATTTGAAGTTCTAGTACTTCTGACTCAACGCATAAGTCTATTGTTTGGAATGTGGGGATCAGTTTTGAATGGAAGGGAGAGACACGTAACAATGTCGTGGACAAACCAAAAATGATTATGGGGTTACCAGGAAGAGTAGAATAATCCCCGCAGCGGAGCTCCTAGCTAGTGGATAAGAACGGAGTCGAAAGATGCTCACGTTTTGATGTAGCTCAAAAAAGCTATTCTGTCCTGTCAAGCCAAAAATGAGTTGAGCACTTGATAAATCCTTTACGAAGATTAATTCTTAAGTGGTATTTGCCAACTCCGATCCCAAGAAACTCCGATGAAGTAATCAATCTGCAGAGCACTTTTAACACATGTGAAAAATTTTGACATGAGATTTTTAAATTAAACGGGCTAAAAAAAGGGCTTCAATACGACTACAATTGGTAGTGTAGGTGTCAAAGGCTTTTTATCCTGTCTATTTGGTGAGTTGAGTATTGCTTTAGTATTGCTTTGTTATTTCCTTTCATATCCGTCCATAACCAAACCTGTAGGCGCAAACTGTATGCAATACGTTTGTTTCGTTAGATGCATATGATAAAGCAAATTGATATATTTAGGGTCCAAAAAAGAACGAACAAATGCGTTGATCTCTTATTTGTTAGACAAGTTTTCTCGGTCAATATACTTAGGAATAAACGGAAAATGAACAGTCTACTCAATTTGCTACCTTCATGGGTGGTAGTTCTAGTTTTGCTTTTTATCGGATACAAATTCCTCAACTTTTTGTATGAACAGTATTTATTGAGAAAGTTACACTGCAAAAAGCCCTATACCATGTCTAGAAGTTTCGTGCAATCGATCAACTTTCTTCGGAAATATTTGAAAATGAATCAACTCGAGAGACTTGCTGATATGAAGACTAGATTGGATAGCGTTCCTGGTGGGACTTTTGAATTCAAAGGATTTGGATCTACAACAATTATAACAAAAAATGTTGAGAACGTTAAAGCAATATATGCTACTCAATTTGGTGATTTTGATGTTCATGATAGACTTGAAGTTTTGGGTCCATTTTTGGGAAGATCAATCTTTACTCTAGTGGATGAACCTTGGAAAGAATGCAGATCAATATTGAGACCTCAGTTTTCTAGAGAGCAAATTGCTCATGTTCAAGCTTTAGAACCTCATGTTTTGACGTTGGCTAAACATATAAGGAAGTATAATGGTAATCCAATTAACATTCAACCATACTTTTTGAAATACACATATGACACGGCAACCGAATTCTTATTCGGAGAATCACTTTACTCCTTACGAGATGAGTCCATAGGTTATAAACCCGAAGTTGAGCTAAAAGATACAATGGCATTCGGCACTGCCATCGGTACAGCGTCGAGATATTCCAGTTTGAGAGCCGTAGCTAAACCATTTTACCAGTTTGTGAACCCCAAGAAATATAGGGATGCTTGTGCTTTTGTTCATGAATTTACAGGAAGACATGTTCAAAGAGCATTGGAATTAACTCCTGAAGAACTTGAAAAAAAATCTCAAGGTGGATATTATATCCTTTATGAACTTGTAAAGGCTACACGCGAGCCGAAAGTCATAGGAGATCAACTATTAAGTATGTTTTTAGCAGGTAGATATACCACTGCTGCCACTCTTGGATTTTTAGTTTTGGAACTCACGCGGAATCCTGAGGTTTTGGATAAAGTCAAAAAGGAGGTTTACGATAATTTCGGTTCTGGGGATGACGTTAACGTTGAAGAGATAACTTTCGAAAGCCTTAAACGTTGTACATACTTGAAGGCTGCAATTTCTGAAACATTAAGAGTTTGGCCAGTTGTTCCACAAAACTACAGACTCTCCTCCAGGAACACAACATTACCAAGAGGAGGTGGAAAGGATGGATCTGAGCCCATTTTTGTTAGAAATGGACAAACAGTAGTATGGCTGACATGGGCTATTCATAGAGATAAAGATATCTACGGAAAGGATGCCGATATATTTAGACCTGAAAGGTGGTTGGAACCTGAAATGAGGAAGATAGGTTTTGCCTATACTCCTTTTGGTGGTGGGCCAAGAATTTGCTTGGGTCAACAGTTCGCGTTGACTGAAGTTTCCTATACAGCAGTACGTTTACTTCAGTTATTTCCGAACTTGCAAGCTCACAATCAACCTTACCCCCCAGATATAGAGGCTAGGTTGGGACTTTCTTTGAATAGTGTTAACATAACGGTATAATTAAGTTAGGTATATGGAATTGTTTGGAATTAAGTATTAGGAAGAATTTAAAGTTTATGTGAGGTGCTTTAGCACATGTTAATGTAATCTAACTTCAGTAAAGGAGTTGTAGAGGAGTGTTGAAAATGCCGTCACCAATCAATAAACTCTACATGACATAAATAAAACATAAGAAATAAAGATCGGTGAAATATTTGAATTACCCTACAGTGTCATAATTTGTATCCTTTGTACCTGAACTTTTAAAGACTAATTGCAACCATCTAAGTTTCAAAACAATTTAGCCATCCACTTCAAATTTGCAGCCTTTGCAAATGAAGTCAATTCAAAGGAACAATAAGATCCTAACCTATAGCAGCTGGTATTCAATTAATTTACCAATAACGAAGAATAATCGACATTTAAAAATCACTATATTCCTGATCTACCAAATTAAAAAGCCTATTTGCCGGCAATAAGCACTTATTTCTTGACTATATGTTAAGAAAGATCATTTCTCTTTTAGATAATGCAAATTGTTCTAAAAATTCCCCAGTATCAACTCAAAAAAGTGTACTGAGGTATTTTGACGTAACCAAAACACAATGTGTTATATCATTGCTCCAATGAGGTCCCATTATGATACTTCTCCGAATAAACAGATTTCAAACATTCCACGATCCAATTGGAATCAAATTGAGAGGTTGTCTGTTACCAGAATGTTTTTACCGAAAGACCTATTATTAATTATGCAATGAACTGATGTTGATTTAATTATAGATCCATGATATAATACGTCCTTTACCTTGATACGAATATCATTGGTCGGAAAATTAGTCTATTGTCACTAGTTGCCATAATTTTAGTGTTTAAATCATGTCAACTCTCTATAAATCAAAAACCATTTTGCAAAAAGGTTCCAAAAAGAGAGATATAACGAATACCGACACCTATGTCCAGGATTTGACAGGACAGTAGATTTAGAGGACTACATTGATATAACCACAAAGATACAAATCAAGCCATTTGTCAGATGGTGTTAATAGAACAATCTAATCCGCTTGACCTACATATGGTTCCTGCTAGGTATTCACCTTTGTTGCCATATCTGAAGCACATTTTCAGTTCTTTGCAAGACTAAAATACCAAACCGCACAACATTCTAAGAATTCAAAAAGTTTCGTATTATCTTGATACGGATGCGGGGGGTGGAAAAACCTATTCGTACGATTTTTGCATACCAAGAAAAACAAATCGGGGAACAGCAGAACATTCAATAGTTTCCTTTTTCAAAAACCAAATGAAATTATAAAGCAGTAAAGTTTCTTCGCATCTGTCACTCAACAAAACCATGTATTGGTCCTATCATGACAAACCTACATCAGCTTAACTTTGATGTAATTCAATGCATCTATGAAAAATTAGAATATCAAGATAAACTACTATTTTTAAAGTCAATCTATGTTGATAATAGGTTCAGATTTGTTCTCCAAAGGTTCAGAGAGAAGCCCTTCCTTTTGACACTTCGCATATCCACAATGTACTAATATATACCTTATTTGACATGGCCATATGTGCGTATGTACTGTGGAAATACACAAGAATCACAGTGTTTATTTGAGAATTTATGAGTATTTGTGTCAATAGGGCAAATAAATATCAGAATATCTTCAAATTCCTCTTTTGTTTGATATTAAGATCTTGTGCTTACCGGGCACGGATTATACAAGGCTCATCAAAGACTTTGTTCAGCAACTCTCAGGTTCTAAAAGAAATGTGAAATCCATAGTGAGTTGTAAGATATTGTTTTATAATAAAGAACTTTTCGATTTTGGAAATTGGACGGAAATATATATGGCATTTGCTAGCCTATACTGCATAAAAAAGGACTGAGTTGATTACTAGTATACATTGCAACAATCTGGAAGTTATTGGAGGGCTGCCTATTGAGTATGAAAACAAAACGCTTAATTGCTGTGATCTGTACCGTTTTTATCGAATTGATATTGATAATGACTCCTTTTCTCTGTTAAAATGCAATATTACTCAGTATTCAAATTTGCGAGATGTCAAATTTACATTGAACCAGTATATTAGAGTGCAAAATTTATTGCAGTCAGCTAAATGTATTCAAATGTTGGTCATTTACGATGAATCAATACCTAGAAATATATCCGATTTAGTTGATCAGTTAAAAAAGTTTCCCAAATTGACCGTATTTAACACAAATCATTATTTCGATTTGGACTCTTTGGACAACACCACTATAAAGCATTGTCTAGTTGGTCCGAAGAGGAACTTGTTAGATATTCAGCAAAATTACAATCATATGGTCAATTGGCAAACAAGTTGTACCTTGAAAAGTTTGTACATCTCATTTCTAGGAGTAACCAACAATTCTGTAATTCATTTTCCAGATTCGTAAGAAGAGCTCACTATTTCGTACTGTTTTTTTACCAATGAATATATTGAATGCTTAGCCCTTCCTCAAAATCTTAAAGCGTTTCATGTGGAAATGGAAAGTTTAGAAAGTTTACCACACCTCCCGTTGACGTTGGAGGAATTATATGTCCCAAATTGTTGTTTGAAGATCCTTCCAAATATTCTGAAACACAAACAACTTCACACGCTAGTTATGAAAAAGTTTCCTCAAAGACATAGCAACGATGATTTTCAATGGTCCTCGAATATTAGTACCTTTTGCGCACTGTATTCTTTTGATTATAATTCCTGGTTGTGCAATGTAGAGAAATGGAAAAAGTTTAGTACCGATTGCCGTTAATTAAAGAATTTATCCCTAACTTGTTCTAATATTACGAGGTGGATGGATTTAACACTACTCAATAAAACTAGAGAGTTTAAATTACATATTGACTCAGATATCAAATATGAATTTCCGAAGATTAGTAACCTGGTGTCAAAATTATACCTTTCGATGTCAAGCAACCTTACGGACTATTTTAAAAACTTGCAGTATGGCAATTTTATGTTCGTTCAACTTTGTGGGTCCTGGAATATAAGTAAACAATCCCCTATATATTTACCATCATGCGTTGAAATTGTCAGAATCTACAGTTTCAAAAGTACAGAAATTTACCTTCAATTCCCGAAAAGAGGGTTCACAAAATTGAAATATTTAGAATTAAAAGGCAACTGTCGCTATTCATATGAAAGTATTTCTCTGAAAATTGATGGATGTTATCATGATGAACTTGAGATGATCTCATCAGACTATCCTCCCAATTTAGATTGCAATTCATGAACTGCATAATAATTTAGACTATATGCTTGGTCTAATATTTGAAGATGAACTTACTCCAAAAAATTTAATTAGATTATCTATTGGTCATAAAGTGTACTTGAACCCAAAATTCTTGGATAGGAGCCAAATTGAATTTGTTGCGAATGCTCAAGGCTCAAAGAGAGGAAGGTCGTGATGTTGGAATAAGGCAAACCAGTTTTAGTAGATGGCAAAAGATGCTACATTTTCTTTTCCTTTAAGTTTTAGTATTTATTGAACACTAGTTTTCTACTGTTTTGTTTTGAGAAGAGCACCACTATGTAAGATGAATTGTAGGATCTTTACACGCTTGAGGCACGGATCTTTACACGCTTGAGGCACGGATCTTTACACGCTTGAGGCACGGATCTTTACACGCTTGAGGCACGGATCTTTACACGCTTGAGGCACGGATCTTTACACGCTTGAGGCACGGATCTTTACACGCTTGAGGCACGGATCTTTACACGCTTGAGGCACGGATCTTTACACGCTTGAGGCACGGATCTTTACACGCTTGAGGCACGGATCTTTACACGCTTGAGGCACGGATCTTTACACGCTTGAGGCACGGATCTTTACACGCTTGAGGCACGGATCTTTACACGCTTGAGGCACGGATCTTTACACGCTTGAGGCACGGATCTTTAC